>BSBM01000596.1:10187500-10892500 GCA_027924585.1 Larix kaempferi | reverse complement strand
CCAGTATCAAACGAATGAACGTTAGGATAATAACCCTGTATCAAACTAAAAATGCAAACAATGTTTTAAATTTACCAACGTTAATCATAGTATCAAATGACAGAGATGGGTTTTAAACCTATAACGAAACGAAGCCATGAAATTTTCAAAACCATACAAATCCAAGTTAAAACGCAGAAATTAAGTTAGGGGTTTGGACTAGAGCTTTCACGCTCCCATCCTTTAACTATCAAACCACTGTATTGGTAGTCGAAATCAAATGCTAACACCCGAAAGATTAAAACATAAATAGTATTATTATTTCTAAAATCATTTACTAAAACACATTAAATAGCCTACGAAGGTATTCATAATTGGAAACATTACTCATAAATCCTTACAGTGACGAATCTTCAACCAAAGGCTTCAAGCCGGAATTTACATTAAGAAGTCAAGAGACAAGTAACCAACAGTCTCGACAGAGACATAACCACAAACAAAAATGATCAAATATGTCGTAGCTTATTTTTCAAACGCAGGTATAAACCCAATTCCATTTTATACAAACTTTTCACATGCCAAAGGCTTCCAACTTAGTAATACAACAATGCTAGTATTGCTTGCATTTACGTTGACAGAGTAGGCTCGTGGAGAAACCAGGGCTTACCGTGGTGTTAAAACCACTGAGGTTTCGCCTTTAAAACTCATAAGTGTTGAATCCGAAACTTGAGAAGAGAATAGTGAGCAACTCGAATTACCCTTCCAAAGAACATGAGGTAGTTAGACTGAGTTATATGCAAACACATAAAGTAGGAACTTAAAATTTTAAAGACTAAACAAGTTTGGAATCACGACTTATTTATAGCAGAGAATTCGAAAACGCCATGAGCGTTGCTCGTTCAGCAACCGAGACCACTAGTGCTCACATTACTATAAACAACAAAAGAAGCCCTGAAACCACCTTTCACATTGATGGAAACTGCGCAGAGGTGCCCTTGTGGCCATGGAATCCAACTAAGAGCTCGGCTCTCCAAACCCTCATGCCAATACGTTAACAATGCCAAGATTAAAGATAAGTTAGGGTATCGTTCCCAACGTGGAAATCTCCAGCAACCTTCACGTGGGCTCTTAAATGAGCCAGACTGGCCTCCACTACCACATAAATTTGTTATCACTTTCGTATAGTTGAAACATAATGTTTGCACTTCAAACTCCTTTTCACTTATGCACCATAAACTTTGGTTAAAGGTTTGAAACACTAATGTTACATTGTAACATTTAAACACCAACGTTTTATCATGTTGTCTAATACTATTAGAAACATTGATACGCCATCACCTTAATTTAAAGGTCTAGGTCCTTCAAACCATAGTTAGGGTTAAAACACTTAAGCTCATGCAATTATTAAAGTATAACTAGATTTTAATTCTTAACCTTTGTCTATATGTTATCTTCACCCGAATCGTGCCTGAGAAATCCTATTTACAACCTGGATAAACTAATGAAACATGCATTAGCTTTGTGAGCTAAGTAAGCCAGGGTTAAACCAGAACTCTCTTGCCAAGCAATAAGGGATTCATACAAATTCAGTAATAAGATAAAAACATATTCGACATAACCATGATAAGCTGAATATCAAGCATTAAATAAATGTGAGTCAATATAAGACGTGAGGAATTGATTTTCATTTCAACTTACATTATGATTCTTTGTACGTCATAATCAAACAATCAATGGCTCATCGATAAGGAAACATTGGAGTTCATAAAGTACTCACAAACAGTAAATGGTTCTCACAGTCCTATTAATGAGTTAGGGTCAAATTAAATATAATATGCCGAAATATGGAATTGTAGTACAAAGTAAATTAAATGCACAAAACATTGACACAAACATCTAGTCAAAAGTTTGGTAATCTCGACAACAATAAAATCTATTTTTCAGACAGATGATAACTTATCTGGTTAATGTCGTCAGGACACTTTTATTATTGTCGGCAGTTGTAAATAAGCAATTATTACAATTAAGAGTTTAATTAAGCATTAATTAACATAATAAACATTCATATTTTTATTTTTATATTTCTGCACAGAAATTAATAGTAAATAAACTGCCTAGAAAATTTTTAAATTTTGTTGAATTTTTTGGGATGTTACACACTAGTACTTCCAAATATTATAAAAAATGTTTACATCCACATATCTTCCTTCACTTCCTAGATTTCATTTCCATTTACAAAAAGGATGGGTAAATGAAGAAAATTGTAGAATCTCCACTTAGAAATAAACAAATGAAAAGATGCATCAAGTGAGACAATTCCCTATTTCCAAAAATGCTACCATCAACTATTCATAGTTTTTAAGGGACCATCTAATCAGGATTTATCTTATCTATTCATAGTTTTTAAGGGACCATCTAATCAGGATTTATCTTATCTGCTATATCCAAGAACCTAGGTCAGTAGCCTCCATCTGTACATTCTTAGCTTTATCCATAGAGCAACCCGTAGTACCTACTTCCATTGATTTCGTTGGTGCTTCCATAAACAATGTATGGACCCAAGATAAATCTGGTTCATCTGAACTTCTGATCCCATAAGAGGCTGATTTTCTGAATTTCTGTAGCTCTTCCCCTTGAATTTCCGAGTCTACTTTACCACTTGGAGAACCCCATTCTGACCTAGATGTGGCACCCCCAAGGTATCGATACCTAGACCTGCAAATGCAACAGCCCTAGAGTTTTCACCTCCACTCATAACTTATGATTATGGAGAACCATTATAGTTTTTCCATTCCAACTCCTTAGTAAGAGATGACAGGGGACCAAGGGATGACAAACTGTATGAAGAAGGCTGAACAAAGGGCCGTGAAATAAAAACACTAGGGATCTGACACGTGTTGCATATGCATTTGGACTTGTGGATATACTTGTGTGTTAAATGAGGACTACATCTGACTTTGATGATGTCGAGATAATTGGAAAGCCTTGTGAGTTTGAACCTTTAGATAGAAATGCAAATTCAAAGGCTTCCATTTTACGAGGGAAGACTACATATGCAAACAAATCTTCTAGGTTGATTGAAGCAACATTATGAGTCTTGGACTTTCTAGGCCTGCACAAGTAGCACCACCATTGAAATCATAGGTTTATGCTTGCGGGTATCCATATTTATGCTTAAGATGAAGGCCTCGGTGAATGATAAGGTGGGTGATATTAGTTTTAGATGAATGCCTTATAATTACAAGGAATCCAGAAGCATTCTTAGTGTAAATCACATTTTCATTTTATTTGATGGCACTTCTTGGTGTCACAACAAAATAAATACCTGATAGAGACAAGAATTGAAATCCCAATAGATGATAGAGACTTGCATATTGACTACTATCATGGCTAGGAGGATAGAGATCTTAATGGCCATAGCATTGCTAGAGTGAAGTCCAGAAGAGTGGTGAGTTTAACCACTTTGTCACTATCATTTGTTGTCACAATTGGAACAAACAACCAAAATAAGTGCCAAAGAATTTTATCGTTTTGTGGCATGCTGTTATGTTCATAAGTTAACTACCCATTATAAGTTGTAACGATGGAAAATTCTTCACTACACGCTACCTATATATAAGAAGATATGTTGAAATTCCTATAACTTCTTTGTGATGTTTGTTTCCATAACTGGAACAAACAACCAAAGTATGTGCCAAATAATTATATGGCAATGGCATGCTATTACATTCTTAAGTTAACCACCAATTAGCTGAAGTTGAAAGCTTGACAAGATGCTTCATTATAAGGAGATATGCTATTTTTTAAGCGTGGTGATGCTATCATAAATTTTGTGAGTACACCTCTTTTTCATTTCTTAAGTTAAGTCAACATCATACACATATTTGAAGAATACGGAGTATAGTTTAATAGCAAGTAGCTCGGTGAGCTTGTATAAATATAGAGACATGGATTCAAAACTTTTTGTGAGTATCACTATAAATATGTTTTTATAAATATAATAGTATTGTATAAAAAAGATACCTAATTTTTTAATGATGTTTATAATAAATACATATCAACTTATAACTATATTTATGTCCTATCAAATCCATTTAAAATAAATTATTTTCTAAAATGAAATAGCAAGACAATGTACATTAAATTGGCTATTATTTTTTTATAATGAAATAACAATACAATGTACATTAAACTGGCTTGCTTGTATGGTTCAGAGACATGTCACCCAATTGCATTTAATACAAAATGATGTAAAACTCAAAGTAGTCCCCGCTCATATATTAATATATATAATGCTTGACCTCTACTAAAACAACAATATGCCCTTCCTCAAAAGTGAAGAACATCGAAAATCCCCAAATTCAAGTTTATTGCTCACAACTACATATAACATAGTCAACCCATAGGTTTTGATAAATGTAAAAATACACATCGGAATTATTTGTGCCTTCCAACACTAAACAAACCAACACTAAACAAATGTAGATCGGGACACCCCTATCCTTTTGTCATGGAGGACTGCTTATCTGATAGCAGCACCAATACAGGATGGCTAGGCTGCATCAAATCACAATTATCTATCAAATTGTAAGCCTATGTACATATGGTAACTCTAAAAAAATGCACATGAAACAACTAGATTATATAAAAAAACAGTTAAAATTAAATCATATTAACTATTAGAAGAAAGGAATCTCTTTGACACTATTTATGGTCATTTCCATTTATAATTTTGTCTAACATTATTCATTGTTGTTTTTTATTAACCAGTAGTATTAACAATGAGTTATATAAATTGGTTTTTGTTTTTGATATATTGGTGGTTTACTAATCAAGAATTAAAATGGATCTAGGTTGGTAAAACCCAATTTCTAGTTCTCTTAACACTCAATATATCAAGTGATCAAGTAACACTCAATATATCAAGTGATCAAGTGGTAGTGATTGAATTAAAGTGTAAATGAGTGGACTTGAAACAACTAAAATGGATGTCAAAGCATTAGTCTCAAACAGCCAAGGCTTCCAATAATCTCTGGTTACCAAATGCAGGTCTAAAACTACTATTATTTCATTTCACTTGTTTTATTTCTAGTTCTTCATATATATATATATAAATATCATCTAACTAATTCCCAAAAGTAATGAAAAAGTATATCTAATTTCATGAAAAATGAGTCATGCTATGCTCTTTCATGTGTATCTAGTTGTATGAAGAATTGATTAAAAAACATCCTCCTAACCAAACAACTACTATAAATACGTAGCCTCCATGACTAATAACCACCAGGGCCACTGAACGGAGGAAAGCAACATGAACAACAACA
This sequence comes from Larix kaempferi, assembly GCA_027924585.1. Taxonomy (NCBI): domain Eukaryota; kingdom Viridiplantae; phylum Streptophyta; class Pinopsida; order Pinales; family Pinaceae; genus Larix; species Larix kaempferi. The sequence goes on along the minus strand of BSBM01000596.1, from coordinate 10,887,197 downwards.
TCGTAGCCATCTGCAGCAGCACAGAAACCAGAAACTGCATCAATCAAGATTACCAATATCAAATCCAATTCGGAGGCCGAAATGATTCATTAATACTGAATACATAATCATGAAAAACAAATCTAAAAATAAAAGAATATTCATAAGATTTAGCAGATGAAGAGTATCCAAAAGGACTCAATCAATGAAATCAAGGTTTATGTATACCATTGCTCAAAGCAACCGCAAGGTCCTCCAGGACAACCAGGACCCCAACCATTCGATGGGAAACAAAGGCTTCTCATTTCGTGATCCATTCACTAACCTCATAACACTATATGGATGTGGCCTGGGATGTTAGACAACGTGAAGCATGGATGACTGGATAGCATTTGGACCTACATATTCGGAAATAAGCATGAATATTTTCTAACTTCCTCAAGTAAAAGGTCACAAATGACCCATGGGAAGGCGTGGGACCTCCTCCATCCTTCTCTCGTCGCATAAGTCATTATGTATCCCGGTCTCCGACACTACCATGGTCTCACTCTCGGCTTCTTCAACTGGGCAGCATAGCAACCAGGTTATTCTCATAACTCCACCTCTTACGAAGCATTAATTTAATCCCTTCGCAATGCCAAGCAGTTCAGAGCCATAGAGAAGATCCTTAAACAAATGAAATCCCATAGAATAGACTTATCCTCTTCTGCATTTGTAACTATTATCTCTGCAAACATACAGGCCAAGAGATCCACAGATGCATATAAGACATTTAGGTAAATGAAGGCTCTTGGTCACAGACTGAATGAAGATGTTTATAATTCATTACTGTGCAGTCTTTCCTCAGATGGGTATATTTATTTGGCCTAGGCAGTGTTTTCTGAAATGAGGTCTGGTAGAATCCCGGTGAATGCAGTTAGCTTTGGTATTTTTATTGGAGTGTTTTGCAGGTCATGGGATCTGAAAATTTCCCTGGATTTGATAAATGAAGAGAAGCAAAATACATCTTTTCTGAGCTCAATTATCGCAACATTGGTGATCAACGGACTCTGCCAGGCCTCTAGAGTTGAACAAGCTTGCTGGGTATTGGAGGACTTAAGGGAAAGAGGCTGCAAACTTGATACAACACGGGAGTATGAGGAGTCGTTGTTGGCAACCTCAACCTTCCAAATCCTTAAAATGTAGAATATGGCCATCCCTTTAATCGAGATGCCAACTTGCGATTTGAGGACATTGATCTACTTATCAATAACGCACCACCCTCCAACCTCGTCTAGTTTATAATACGACCTCGAGGCATATAAATGACAGAAGTTCCTACGGCTGCTCTATTTTTTTGTCTCAGTTGGTGTTTTTTTTAGCTAAATTTATCCATCCATCCATGGGGACCTTCATCGGCCATGTGTTTCCAGGGGCAGGATTTCTGTTCATCGGACTCTGGAATCTGTTCAACACAATCACAAACTACGCGCGGTCGCCATGGGACTTTCAGAATCGACCATCGTTTCCAACTAAATTTGGCGCAGGGAAGTTTAAGTACCTGGAACTTAGAGCCTTTAAAGTGGGAACCTGTCTTTCTATTTCGGAGGAGCTATTCATCGGCTCGACGAAGCACCATCCCCTCGCAGATGATTGGAGTATCCCACCAGAGCACATCAACAACTTCAAGCACTCGAATATATCGTTGTTCATCCTCACCGTCAAGCAACTGCAAATTATATGCATTAAATGTTCTGCCAACTAGTCTATATATAGCAACTAAGAAAATAACCCTAGAGTCGAACCCTAAAACACTAATAGATTCTTTTTCAAGTCCGTCCAGAATCAACCGACCATTTCTTTACAATCATTGGACAACCCATCAAACGGATTAAAATGAATAAAAAAAAATTGGAGATTCAAACCCCACTTGCAGAAACGCCTGACGGCGTAAAAATTAAGTGTAATGAAGAATTTGAATTTTGAGGATTTGTACGAACTAGAAATGAAGTCTCTTCGTTCATGTTGGTGAAACTACGACCACCATTGAGGAATAAGTTCCAATCATTTTTTTCATATCTATCTTTTGATGGAAGTCTTATTCCTCAATTTGCACTTTCGGAAAGGTGTTGTTATGATCAATCCACTCAAGATCTAATTTTAAGCACTTGCTTCATGTGTTCCTTTTTTTCAAACATTAATAAATGCCAAAAATGTAATGACAAAATTGAAAGGCTAATTGAAACTAGGAATTTAGTAATAGACATAGCATGGTAAGTCAAAATATGGAAACCATGGGGTAATGAAAACACTACTCTTCTCCAAAATCTAGGACTGTTATTAAGAAATTTATAATCAACAAGGTTTCGAAATTGAACAATGAAGAAACCTTTAAAGTAGAAACACTTCAAGTACAAACTTTTGTTTAGGAATATATTCATTCATATAAGTTTTATGTATGAGGCCATAAACAATAGAGAGAGTATGTTTGTGACCTATCTACCTCCAATATTAACACTTCTAATTTCTCCCCCATAAATGCACTAGGGAGAGAAAGATAAGGAGTCATAAGATTATTTATGACTTTATCGTGTGTGTGTGTGTTATGATTGAAATTTACATTTACTAAAATTTTGTATAATTAGATGAGGAAAGGCAGACCTTATGTGTTATATGATTGATAGATCATGCACTCCCATTAGAGTAATGAGAACTTGATGATGAACCCTAGTAACAAAGGTTGAAGAAAAAGGAAAATTTTTCCTAGTATTGTGACCTTCAAGCATTATTGCTTAGAATTATAACTATTACTATGTTAGTATGTCCTCGTTTAATGAACTTGTGAGGATGTAAATGTACATTAATTACTTTTAATACATCATAAAGGACAATGGTGAAGAATTCAAATGATTAATTGATAAATTCAATAATGCATCTTGATAACTCTCTTGAAATTTCCCTGTGAACAATGAAAATGGAGGATTAATATGAAGGAAAACATAAGCTCATTGAAGTATTAAATAAAATAATTTATTTTAGGAAAATGTTTAATGAAAGGAAATTTTATTTACTACTGGAAGAATAACAAGGAATGGGATTTAAAACATTTCATCCTTTGATGAATGTTCAAAATGTCTTTTGTATGAAAACATCTTAGTGCAACCACTATGAAATTGTCAAGATTCACATCATCTCATGATCTATAGAAAATAAAACTTGCAAAACAAGAAGGGAATTTTGAAAGTAACTATGGGTAAAGGAACCAAAGTATTTATAGTAGAAAAATAAGGACACTCTAGTAGGATTAGTAGAGATCTTGTTAATTGTACAATACAATGATAATGGATATAAGGAATACCCCTACCAACTAATGAAATTAGTATGCATTATGATGAGATAAAACAAAAGTGAATGTTGGATGAATGTAAAAACATTGTGAATTAGATATCGAATTAAGAAACCTCAACTACATGCTAATAGCCATAAAAGATGTGAAAATGGCTAAAGTGTTAAGAATTTTGTTGAAAGTAAGAAGCCCATCATATGAACAATGGATGACCAAAAATTTATTAACTATGATAACATGTGTCTAACTTTATACCCTTACATTATATGGAAATAATTACTAATCATTGATAAACTTTCAGTTTTAGTTTTAATCCTTGTTTATAATGCCTTGTGAAGTTTATTATACCTAGATGAAGGCATTTTAGAGACAAGTCTATATGGGAAATACATGCCTAGAAAAATGATATTATAAATTTACTTGTAACCTTGGAAGAAATTGAAGAGCCAAGGAAAAATGATAAGGATTATGTATATGTGAAATTACAATGCATTTAAATGATTACTATATACATTGAATATTTTGTGAGAATGTTGATTGTGACGAACATGTACATTTATGGAAATGATATTTTTCTTACATGATTAGTACTGAATTTTTTTATTTATTTTCCAAATGTAAATTATAATTAAGGTTTGAGAATGATTTAATCAGGTTAATGTTTAAAGAGATTACATGAATTAATGTAAAACACGCATACAATGATGATTAGTTATGCAAATAAACCATGTGGATGGAACTGAAATGATTACTTGAATTAATGGAAAACATGCATACAAGGATGATTAGTAATGAAAATAAACCATGTGGACCAAAATATAATCAACAAAATATTTCATCTTTGGTTAAGTGTAATGTCCCCATTCAAACAATTGTATAGTGGACAATCCCCATTAATCCTACCAAGTTCCCTAGGTTGAATGGGTACATTGGGAATTGTAATAAGGGAGGAAATGAATAATTTTTATACATTAGAATAGTCCAAGTATTTAATAAATAAGTTGAATAAATAAATCCAAGAGAAATTGTAGGTGGCAAATGGTTTTGAGGACATTTGGAGGATGTGGGACCCACACTAGCTTGGTTTTTCAGTACCACATGGCAAATCTCACTTGCCATTTCGAATCCATGGGAAGGAAAACATTATTGGATGAGTTGGTAAGGCATACACATTGCATGGAGCATCTTAGGTCTAAATGGGATGGAATGGTAACCTCCATGGAAGAGGAAGAGTCAAATTGGAGGCTAGTGTACACTTAGGCTAGATTCCCTAGTCTTATTACAACAACCATGAAGCATCTATGACATCTATGACAAAATTCAGATCTGACTTCTCACATCTGACCATTATGACATGTCAGCCCCAAAAATAGGCTCAAGGAAGGCGCTCATGGAATTGGAGAAGCCCAAGAGAGTCCTACTCGAATTTGGGAGAAGATGGAAGGTTGGAAACTAGGAGACAAGTGGCAAATGTTGAATATTTCCTAAGTGGAAATATCTAGAAGCTAATGAGATGATTTCGACCCTTAGAAGACCAATGTTGGTTATAAAATGTAGAAATCAAGTATGATAATGGCTTTTGATCATTTGAGAAAAAGTGCATTTGTGAAGAGAGAGCTAGTGGATGACTAGTTTCTTGCCTTAGCCAATTTCGAGGGTGAAAGATTCCCATCCAAGTTGGTGTTTGGAGAGGACACTCAGGTCTTTAATGAAGCTTTAATGGTTTTTTTTGCAGGTATCAGCCACAGGGAAGCTCGTGGTTTTTTTTAGTGCAGCACCATCTCTCAACCATTTCCAGTTTTGAAGGCATATTCATGCTCCTTGAGGGAGGGCATTTTTGGTGAGCTCTTGTATTCATTGGGAGAGATTCATATGATGTATTTCTTATTGTTATAGATTCATATCCTCTATTATTCATATTTATAAAGTCTCAGGTGGAAATGCCCACTGATTGTATGCAAAAATGTTGATTAATGAGCAAACAATGTCCATTTCCCCACTACATTGATGTATATCATTATAATGCTGATGATTTCGAATGAATGGATGATTCTCTGATACATTTGTGATTAATGGACTACCATGGATGTATTTTACAAGTTTCATGTACTGTACTTGATCATTTGAAGTATTTTTACTCAGTTTAATTGCATTGGGAGAATAAATAGTGCCATTTCCCCAACGGTTGAATGGGTGATTTTTGCAGCTGAATGGGAGAGGGTTGGAACAGATATAATAATCAATTAATGGTGCCCATGAGACATTAATAACATTATTAATACATTCCCTAACTCTTCACATAAATTAGAGGGATTTTGGAAGCATTTGGGAGGCCATTTTCAGTGTTACCCAAGGGAGATTTAATGCATAAATTACTAGTTAAAATCCCATATATTGACCAGAATATAAATCAAGTTTGAAGAAGTCTTTTGAGAGTTATAAATAATCCCTGAACCTAATATTCAAGTCTAAATATCATTCATACACCCTTACATAATATTTGGGAGCATCTGGGTTAATTTGGAGGGCAAAACAACAAAACTAGTCAAAGGTCGAAATTGGGGAAAAATTGGAAAATTGGGCTTTTTCATAAAATTATGAAAAAGGGTCATTACAGTGGTATCAAATCATGGTCTTGGACACTTATGGTATTAACAAGAAGACAATAAAATAAACCACCACCCTTTGAACCATTAATTGAAGAAGTTTTTGTTGAAGAAGAGTTAGTAGAAGAAAAAGAGTTTTTTTCTAAAACCATGGGTAGAGAGGAGGATGAAAAATCAAGACATCAGGAGGAACTTATTGCAACCTTAGAACCATGTTTCTCTAAACTTTCCATCAATATAGAAAGAATGGGTAACAAAATGATGCAAGTGTTCGGATATCCACATCATCTATTTCGGGATACATCATCTATTTCAGGATCTTGCATGATCTATTTCAGGATATGATCTATTTCAGGATTCTGCATGCACAGGCATGCATCCCAGTCACCAGTTTGATGCCTCCAGCACCTTATCCACCTTCTTCTAGCACCCGGGAGCCACCTACCACAGAGTTTTAGCCCTCCTAAGCTGAAAGGCGCCCTCTTCTCACCTACTGACAGAGAAGGGCGCACTTGTTCACCTACCACTGCAGATTCACTCCAGTTACATTCAGTTAGCTCCGATTCTGATTGATTTCACTCCGATTTCACTCCTGACTGACTGTTTCACCTCCGATTGACCTCCAGTTCGATTAGGTGACTTGTTCTGACTCCAGTTAGCCTCCCATGCGCCCCCACTGAGCCTCCAGATCCTATATCAGTGCTACACACTTCAGTTACATTTATTATGATCAGTTAGACTCAGCTTGACACCTGGATGACTGTTTGTTGTGATTGATGAGCAACACCGATGATTGATGAGGACTCCTAGATTGAGTCAAGCTACTCCATTCAGTGATTCGAATGACCTCCTTAGGCAATTCGAATTGCTCTGTTCATTGTGACAGTTTGTATTGTAATTCATTCACCCTTTCTGGGATAGAGAGCACTGCTGCATGTTTTGCACAGTTTTGCACCATATTTTCTATGTTCATCTGTTGTGATTGATTTACTTGTTCATTAGATCTGCTGTGACTAATTTTACATGGTATCAGAGCCATGGCAGGGACAAGACTTCTTTTCTGCAGGTGTTCTACATGAAGAGAGAGCAATCTTTGCTCACCAATATATTTCAGCAGCGGCATGCAAAATATCATGTGCATTCGCTCATATGCATGCAAGGCTGAAAACATAGTGTTTGTTTGTGTGTGATTTGCAGGTTTCTTACTTCCTCCATGTGCATTCGCTAATGCAAAGATGGAGACTTCTTCTTCACAAAATATTCTTACTCCATTCAACTATGATGAATGGAAACCAAAGATGATTGCATTCTTGAAGAGACAATGTCTTTTTGATATGTGCATTGGTAATACAAGAGATTTTGATTCCGATGAAGAGGAGAATGATTGGCTCAATGATTGTGATAGAGCTTTTGGAGCAATGTGTCTTGCTATGTCTCCTTGTATGCGCTACCTCAGTAATACTGCTGAAAATCCAAGTGATCTATGGGTCCAACTTGACAGAGAATTTGGAAAGCAGGAAGAAGAGGATCATGCTAGCCTTTTGGAGAACAAGCCCAGTGAGATCTCCTTATGTGTTCTTTCCGATCATGTGTTGGCCTCAACAATTGTTCAAGATGAAGAAGAAACTGTAGATTCAACACTCATTCTCTCAAAGTATTCTATTTCGAATTCTGAGCAAGATAAACAAGCTCATACTCTAGATTCCGAAGAGGTTCTTGAATCCTCTCTTTCACATGAGTTTGTCGGCATGCAGAATAATGATCTACTTGAAGTTTTGGAGGTAAAATCTGATTTTGGAGGTGAAGCATTCGCCCTCCTTGATTGCATGCCTTCTATAAACTTATGTTCTATCATTTGCAAAGTTTCTCAGAGTTTTAATGAAGATGAAGAGCACTACCATTCGCTTGAGTTCAATTCTCATGCACTTTTTGCTGATTTTGGTTTTGATCTCACCCTTGTTGGTTCAAAGGAGATCTCAAGAAACCATTCATCTATTTTTGGAGCTGATTTAACTTCTATTGATAAGAAGTTCAAGTTTCAAGATCTATTTGATCCGATTGGAGCTATTCCTACCTCACTTGGTTCGAATCACAGGTTCCAGGATCATCCTCATATTTTCAGATTTGTTCTCACCTTTTTCGGTATGAAGAGCAAGTTCTTAAAGTCTCCACATTCGCTTGCATCCACTGATGGAGAATTCAAGCACATGTTTTTGGAGCATGATCCATTTACTCCCAAGAGTAAGATACCTCCAGACATATCTACTTGATTTTGGAGCAGTTAAATCTTTTGGTGTACTACAGTCTATTTTGAGGGGGGGTATTTTTCCCATGAGGTTTTCCCCATTTCCTCGGTTTATTGACTGTTATTAGTTTTTGGATTATTGTATTGGGGTGACCTTTGGTCTTAGTTACCAGGGCCCCACATTATTTTAGTTGGCACATCATAGTCTAGCTTGAGGGGGGGTGTTCGGATATCCACATCATCTATTTCGGGATACATCATCTATTTCAGGATCTTGCATGATCTATTTCAGGATATGATCTATTTCAGGATTCTGCATGCACAGGCATGCATCCCAGTCACCAGTTTGATGCCTCCAGCACCTTATCCACCTTCTTCTAGCACCCGGGAGCCACCTACCACAGAGTTTTAGCCCTCCTAAGCTGAAAGGCGCCCTCTTCTCACCTACTGACAGAGAAGGGCGCACTTGTTCACCTACCACTGCAGATTCACTCCAGTTACATTCAGTTAGCTCCGATTCTGATTGATTTCACTCCGATTTCACTCCTGACTGACTGTTTCACCTCCGATTGACCTCCAGTTCGATTAGGTGACTTGTTCTGACTCCAGTTAGCCTCCCATGCGCCCCCACTGAGCCTCCAGATCCTATATCAGTGCTACACACTTCAGTTACATTTATTATGATCAGTTAGACTCAGCTTGACACCTGGATGACTGTTTGTTGTGATTGATGAGCAACACCGATGATTGATGAGGACTCCTAGATTGAGTCAAGCTACTCCATTCAGTGATTCGAATGACCTCCTTAGGCAATTCGAATTGCTCTGTTCATTGTGACAGTTTGTATTGTAATTCATTCACCCTTTCTGGGATAGAGAGCACTGCTGCATGTTTTGCACAGTTTTGCACCATATTTTCTATGTTCATCTGTTGTGATTGATTTACTTGTTCATTAGATCTGCTGTGACTAATTTTACAGCAAGGATTGGAATTGTTGGTCAGCCAACTTGGAAGCAAAGGGGTGATAGGAGATAACAGTGGTTCACACTCAGGGGAAAAGATAAAAAGGAGTGAGTATATTTTTTCAAGCACAGGACCACATAATAGACCTGATGAATTTCAAAGAACACAAAGGCATACCGCACCTAAATTTCTGATACCCAAAGAAGAGCCCGACAATCAGGTGGATAGTATTAAACTAACAACTTATTGGAATGGGTTGAGTGAAGAGTGTAAAAGAGGTTTACCATTCAGTGACTATATTGATGCTATACATAAAATGAAAAGGAGGGAAGACAGTAGGATTGCATTCCAAAACAAAGAATTAAATAGTGCTATTGGAAAAATGTCACTTCCTACTTTTGATGGTTCTTCTCAAAATTCTGCTAACACCTGGGTGCAAAAATTGGATGTGTATTTTCACTTGAATCCTATGTTGGAAGATGATGCATTAAAAATGGCCATTTTTCATTTGGAAGGAGATGCCAATGAATGGTAGTTTCATGGGATGAAAACCTTGGGTCATGATTAGGTTAAAACATATGGAGAATTTGTTGATAGGGTACTAGAAATATTTGAACAAAAAGATCCAGAATTGCCTTTCAAAGAACTAGCTCAATTGAAGCAAACTGGGACCCCTACTTAATATATGTTGGACTTTACAAAATTATCAGTCAAGGTGGCTGATGTATCTATGGGAAGGTTGGTATTGCTATTCAATGAAGGTTTGGCTGAACCCTTAAAAGGTTTGGTCAAATCCCACAAGCCAACTACATTAAAAGATGCAATGAGCTTGACTAGGGATCTCCAAAATGTGCTTCCTAGAACGAGATTTCCTCCCAAGCCTAACTTCAAATTTGAAAAGAAACCTTGGAAAAGGGATGCATATGATAAGAAACCTTGGCAAAAAGATTCATTTGAAAGGAATAAAAAGGAAGGACTAAACAGGGATGGACTTAGAAAAAATAAATTGTGCTTCACATGTTTTCAACCATGGACACTGGGCACAAATGTACTAAAGGAAAGGCTCAATACATAGAAGTATTTTCTGATAATGAGGGGTATGATGGGGGCATGGATAAAGATGGACATATTTTAGATCAAGAGTAGGCATATGAGATAGTAGTAGAAGAGGAAAGACAAGAAGAAAATCATCCTTCACCAGACAAGGCAAGAATGGCAGTACTTTCAGCAGTACCTCGCTATCATACTGTCTGATGCAAGGGTGTGGTACTAGGGAAAAGAACTTCAGTTTTGGTACATGGAGGAGCCACCCATAACTTCATTGATGCAAAGATGGTGGAGAAAAGAAAGATACCTATTGAACCATTTGATGGCTTCACATTTGTCATTCCCAGTCACAACACAATGCAATGCAAAACATGGGTACCAAAGCTGCAAGTCACCATAGGTAACTATACTTTTGTTGATAGTTTTTAGGTGGTTGATGTTACTGATACTAATGTGGTTTTGGGACTGCAATGGTTGTATTCAATAGGAGAGCATACAGTAAATTATCAAATTCCAGAAATGAAATTCCAAGATTCCAAAGGAGTACTAAGAGTGGTGAGAGGGCAGCACACTTATCCCAATCAAATAGTAACTTGCAATAGTATGAGATCTATATTAATGCATGGGGACATAGAATGGGCTGCTGAATGTCCTATTACATCTCCCAAGCCAAATATAAATATTGTTCAACACCCAAAGGAGATAGAGAGACTCTTGCAAAAATATGAAAAAGTTTTTAGAGACCTTCCACATGGTAGACAACTAGATAGGGGGGTTGAGCACAACATTGTTTTGGAGGAGGGACCTTCACCCATTCAAATACCACATTATAGACATCCTAAAAAGTTCAGAGACGAGATTGGAAAAGATATCCAAGAACTCCTAGATTTGGGACTCATTAGACCAATCTCTATCCCTTATGCTTCTTTAGTAGTGCTAGTGAAGAAGAAAGATGGAACATTGAGAATGTGCATATATTTTAGAGCCTTGAACAAAAAGATTATCAAGAATAGGTATCCTATTCCTAGGATTGATGAGCTCATGGATGAGCTACATGGGGCCAAATACTTCTCCAAAATTGACCTTAGATCAGGGTATCATCAAATTCAAATGAAATATGGAGATGTGCAAAAGACTGCTTTTCGATGTCATTATGGCCACTTTGAATTTCTTGTCATGCCTTTTGGGTTAACTAATGCTCCAGCCACATTTCAAGCATGCATGAATAGGATCTTTTGCAAGCAACTAAGAAGGTTTGTTTTGGTTTTCTTTGATGACATTCTCATTTACAGTAAAACATGGGAAGAGCATTTGCAGCAATTAGAGATTGTGTTGAGAATTTTGCAAGAAGGGTCCTTATTTGCTAAGTTATCAAAATGTGAATTTGGGATGAAAGAACTACTGTATCTTGGGCACATTATTGGGCAAGAAGGGGTGAAGGTACACACGGAAAAAATCAGGGCTATCTTAGAATGGTCATCACCAAAAAAGATTACCAAATTGAGAGGCTTTATTGGCATATGCACCTACTATAGAAAATTTGTGGAAGGATTCTCCAAGTTGACTTCTCCACTCACTGATTTGACTAATAAGGATGCTTTCAAGTGGGATGAAGAGGCTGAAAAGGCCTTTCAAAAAATGAAAGAGGTAATGAGTAGTTGTCCCATACTTGCACTTCCTGATTTTACTAAACCTTTTGTTGTGGAATGTGATGTTTTGGGTGGAGGAATAGGGGTTGTCCTAAAGCAAGTCCAACACCCCATAGCCTTTGAGAGCAAAAATTTGCAGCCTCATGAAAAAATTTGCTCCATCTATGATAAAGAAATGCTAGCCATTATGCATGCATTGGCCAAATTCAGACAATACTTAGTGGGCAACAAGTTTGTGGTGAAAACTGACCACAATAGTCTAAGACACTTTCTCACCCAAAAAGATCTAAATGAAAGGAAACAAAAGTGGGTACGAAAGATTCAAGATTATGATTTTGATATTGAATATGTCAAAGTAAAGAATAATATAGTAGTAGATTCTTTGTCAAGAAGACCTTCTTTTTCTCTCATGGACATTGCCAAGGATTGGAAAAACATGCTACTAGTTGAATATGCTAAAGACAAATTTGCTTGTGATGTGTTGGATGGAATCAAAGGGGATGATAACTACAGGATTTTGAATGGACCGATATATTATAATGGAAGAATTTATTTAGTTAAGAACTCAAAGCTCAAGTACCGAATTTTGCAAGAAGCAGATGATTCCCCACTAGCGGGCCATCCGGGGATCTTCAAAACATATAGATAGTTGAGGCAAAGGTTTTTTTGGAAGGGGCTGAAGGAAGATGTTCAGAAATATGTGAATGAATGTAAGGTATGTCAACAAAAAAAATTAGAACTTACATGTCCAGCTGGCCTGTTACAACCCTTGCCCATTCTGGAGCAAAAATGGGACAGTATCTCCATGGATTTCATCACCGGTTTGCCAAAATATTTGGGTAAGAATTGCATTTATTGTCAAAACCCAAAATTTCTGAAAATTTTAAATTTTTTAAAATAGCATGTAATATTAATAAATGCATTCATTTAACTGTTTGATTATGTAATACCCCTCCTTTAGGGTCCCCTTGAACTGAACCTGAAACTTGAACAACTTCATACAACCAAATTAGCCATTATAGTTATTGGAAAAATAAAATAAAAGAGTGAATAACTTAACAAAAATAAGCGAAACCTTAACCTGTCAACCCGATCCAGCTGGTCCATTGTTGTCTGCGTCTTCCGTAGGATCCCTCCAGCAAAGCTCATTTAACCATAGGCGAAGCAACCGTTAGATTCGCCACCCAACCATAGGCTCATGCTTTCAGTCGCATGGCCTCCCCTGAGCTTTGGGTCGTAGAGCTCACACAAGTATTTCAGAAATTCATCTTGGGCTTCCCTTCCCACCGGGATTTCTAAGCCAAACCCTTAGATAGCAGCAAGTCTTTGAGGCATTCGAAAATTACGACAATCGTCCAAATTATGGGCCCTTTACCCATTTCCTAAGCCTTCCTTATAAAGGAAAATCTCCTGCGACACATGTCACTTCATGCATAATTAAATATTTTTAATTAATTATTTAATTAAAACACTCACCCATCCAAGTGTCAGTTTCTCTGGGAAGTGCACCTACATCCCTAAGTTTGCTCTAGTTTGTCCCCCAGATATTTTAATCAACTCCTAGCTTTTAGTTGACTAGGTGTCTAATCTTAGGATTCTATTTTGCTCCTAAATAATGATTTCTATTATTTTAAATGCTCAACAAAAACAACTATTCATGTGCAAATGTCTAAACTATTTTTTATGCATTTGCTAAGTAATAATCTAGAGTTATTCTCCTAAGTTTTTATGCAGTTTAATTTAACAATCAAACTCACTAGGATCACGGTGCCGCGCCGTTGGGCTCCTGGTTCCTTAATTTTAATTCTCTGACATGGCACCACTCCGTCGGGTCCAGTCATCCATGGTTTCCATTCCTTGGCATGGTACCACATCGTTGGGTCCTTGCGTCCATTCTTTCATTTCTCGACAGGGTACCGCATCGTCGGGCCCTTCTGCCACCATCTTTCCGTTTTGACTTGCGGGAACTCTTGTAGGGATTTTAGGAATCATTACCATCCATCCTCCGTCTACATGCTATCTAGGGACTAATGGCGCTGAGGAGTGAGTCCGTTCTCACTGCGCGCCCTTCAACTCGTACGTGACCAGCTCCGTCGTGGCCTACCTCGTACGCCCTCACGCATTCCTCTTGAGCAAGCGGATCAGTGCTTATCTGCTCATGCGTGGTATTCTTGTCGGAAGTCGACATCGTCGTCGCTCCCCCTGTGTGTGATTTACCCGTACTCTACGACCCTTCATATTCCTTTGTGTGTCCTTCGGTGAACCGTTTCACCTATCGCTACACACATTTATCACAAACATAAATCATTATTTTATTGATTTACAATCAATCGTAATCATAAATATACTCAAAATAAAATCAAAGGATTATTTTATTAATGTTTCAAACAGTCGGGTCACTAAGCAAGTGCCCTCAATGTCTACAGTAGTCTAGGGGCACTACATACACCCCTACTTATTTAGAACTTCGTCCTGAAGTTCAGAATAAATGCGGAAAGCTATGACGCATCTCAGTTGCGTCCTCCCAAGTCACAAAGCTAGGGTTGTAGCTGTCCTACTAAACTTTGACTTGACCAATCAAGGATAAGCATTTAAGCAAGAACTGATTAATCAATTATCCCAGTCCACACATATAATTCAATTCATTAATTTATTTATCAACTATAGTCATGCACATCATCAGGTGATTCTCCCTTATTAAGACACATCCTAACTCGAAGGGCCACTTTATTGAAGTCTATTACGCCGGGTCACTCGACAGGTGCTCTTAAAGTCCATAGTCATTTTAGGGGCATTACATACACCCCCTCTTGTATAGAACTTCGTCCCGAAGTTAATTTTGTTCTCGTACTTCCGACACTAGGCTTAACTTTTAATTTCCTATTCTCACCTTCTTGCCATTTTCTTCTATTTCTCTTAAGCAATCATGGCCATGTTCTAATAATTAGTTTTCCAAATCTTCTAGTATGGTTATAATACATTCTCAATCGTAATTTTGTGCAATGCAACTCCAATAATGCCCTCATAATTGTCAATACCACACTAGATTTTCTATGTCTTCTAGTCATGTGCAAAGATCCATAATATCCAAATTGACTACAAGTTATAAAGCACCAATGGCCATACCACAGTTACTCAATCATCCCTTCGCACAATGAATCCGAACAAGAATGCAAATCTGTTGGCTATCCCTTCCTCCAATATGAAAAGGTGAACGTCATACCATATTCGGTAAAATAATGACGGGAAATTATAATCACCGGTTAACAAATCTAGAGCAGTTACAAAATATTCCAAAATCCAATTCCCAAAATACTACATCCAAAGCCCTACTTGTTTTTAATAGTGCTGGTTCTCAATTTGACAGGATTCCAAGCATCAATGCTTAGCGACTTAGTCGAACATATTAAACTTTATCCATTAGTCTTTTCATTGGTAAGTTCATGTCCAGGTCAATGAGCTTATCACATCCTTACCTCATTTTATCATTTATGTTGTCATAAGACCACTTTGTTAGTCTCATCAATTCATACTATAAGTGTTTTTCTCATCATCATCGAGCCCTATCTCGGCTAGTTGTAATTTCATCAGGATTGACTATGTCCTTGGGTTAGCTGCATTCCGTTCAGTTCATTGTGTTGATCATCTCCATACATCATTTTACTAAAATTGTCTTCGTTTGGTCCTTTCAATGGACTTTCCAAGTTTCATCTTATGTGTCTATATAGTCCCATCGAGTCTTGTCTTAAGGTCTAGTCATCTTTTCATATAATTTTTTTCTTGTCATGTCATGAGGTTAACATAATTGTGTTCGACTCGTTGTTTCGATACTTCATTTCACAAAAATTTGCCTTGATTTTTCCCTATTATTTATGTCCAACCTATTTACAATTTTCAAAACTATCTTCCAACTTTTGCATTTCCCCAGTTGGACTTATTATATTTACAATAATTTTAAAAGTAAACTCCCCCTAATGTAAAAAAATAAGATTCAAACTATCGAGTCCAATTCAATTTCTAGTATCTATGTATATGTATAATATAATATATATTTAGCTTTGAAATGATCGAATGAGGTTGTAAGATATAATCCCCACATTTTAGACATATAAAAATTTTAAAAAAAAGTTTAAAATTTATTTAATTAAACCAATATCTTGCCACATAATCAAATGGTTGTCAAAATATCTATAATTTACTCTCTCTATATATCAATAACAACTTTCCAATATATGTATATATATTAAATATCAAAACAATATATATCAAATCACAACCTTCAAAAAAAAAAATTTATTTACTCAAGGCAATATATATCAAAACGGGAACTTTCCAATATATATATATTAATACCAATATATATATCAAATGATAACTTTCCAAATCTTATATATTAAATACAAATATATGTCAAATAATAAATTTTCAAAACGTATATATTAAATACTAATATGTATCTACTTACATTTTTCCAAAATTTATATAATAAATACACATATACAGAAAATGACAACTTTACCAAATATATATCTATTAAATACCAATAAATATATCAACTGACAGTTTTCCAGAATTTATATAATAAATGCATATATATAATTATGTAAAATGACAACTTTACAATTTACATATATTAAATACCAATATGTAATCAACTAACAGTTTTCCAAAATTTTTATATAATAAATACATATAAATATCCAATGACAACTTTACAATATATATATATATATAATCACTTAAATATCATTAAAATAGTATAGACACTAAATTGGTGCTATCATGCTTTTAGTGATTATGATGTGATTCCATGATATAGTCCAGATGCATATACGGTCTACTTAGATAACTTTTTAATCAATAATAAGCCATTATTCCAAAAATCTCATTCCTTTATTTAGTCACTTACCTAAGAGTTAACCAATATGACCTATGGATACTTTAAACTTTACTCCATGTTTTTTTTTTAATCACAAAACAACATTATCATATAATTATATATAACTATGGAATTACTTTGTTCGCTAAGTCACATTTTATGAACCTGTCTTAACTACAATTAATATAATGACGCTTATGAACTTCCACTTCTTAACTACTATAGCTAAATGGCATATATTTTAACTATCATTCTTAACAAATTTGATACAATGCTTATTACTCTTTACACATTCCAAAACGATAACACCTATTAACTTCCACTAGACAGCTATCGGGACTCAATTGCATAATCTTGTAAACCTGAAATCCAAACTTAGTAACAATACCAAATGTAATACCCCTCCTTTAGGGTCCCCTTGAATTGAACCTGAAACTTGAACAACTTCATACAACCAAATTAGCCATTATAGTTATTGGAAAAATAAAATAAAAGAGTGAATAACTTAACAAAAATAAGCGAAACCTTAACCTGTCAACCCGATCCAGCTGGTCCATTGTTGTCTGCGTCTTCCGTAGGATCCCTCCAGCAAAGCTCGTTTAACCATAGGCGAAGCAACCGTTAGCTTCGCCACCCAACCATAGGCTCATGCTTTCAGTCGCATGGCCTCCCCCGAGCTTTGGGTCGTAGAACTCACACAAGTATTTCAGAAATTCAGCTTGGGCTTCCCTTCCCACCACGATTTCTAAGCCAAACCCTTAGATAGCAGCAAGTCTTTGAGGCATTCGAAAATTACGACAATCGTCCAAATTATGGGCCCTTTACCCATTTCCTAAGCCTTCCTTATAAAGGAAATCTCCTGCGACACATGTCGCTTCATGCATAATTAAATATTTTTAATTAATTATTTAATTAAAACACTCACCCATCCAAGTGTCAGTTTCTCTGGGAAGTGCACCTACATCCCTAAGTTTGCTCTAGTTTGTCCCCCAGATATTTTAATCAACTCCTAGCTTTTAGTTGACTAGGTGTCTAATCTTAGGATTCTATTTTGCTCCTAAATAATGATTTCTATTATTTTAAATGCTCAACAAAAACAACTATTCATGTGCAAATGTCTAAACTATTTTTTATGCATTTGCTAAGTAATAATCTAGAGTTATTCTCCTAAGTTTTTATGCAGTTTAATTTAACAATCAAACTCACTAGGATCAGGGTGCCGCGCCGTTGGGCTCCTGGTTCCTTAATTTTAATTCTCTGACATGGCACCACTCCGTCGGGTCCAGTCATCCATGGTTTCCATTCCTTGGCATGGTACCGCATCGTTGGGTCCTTGCGTCCATTCTTTCATTTCTCGACAGGGTACCGCATTGTCGGGCCCTTCTGCCACCATCTTTCCGTTTTGACTTGCGGGAACTCTTGTAGGGATTTTAGGAATCGTTACCATCCATCCTCCGTCTACATGCTATCTAGGGACTAATGGCGCTGAGGAGTGAGTCCGTTCTCACTGCGCGCCCCTCAACTCGTACGTGACCAGCTCCGTCGTGGCCTACCTCGTACGCCCTCACGCATTCCTCTTGAGCAAGCGGATCAGTGCTTATCTACTCATGCGTGGTATTCTTGTCGGAAGTCGACATCGTCGTCGCTCCCCCTGTGTGTGATTTACCCGTACTCTATGACCCTTCATATTCCTTTGTGTGTCCTTCGGTGAACCGTTTCACCTGACGCTACACACATTTCTCACAAACATAAATCATTATTTTATTGATTTACAATCAATCGTAATCATAAATATACTCAGAATAAAATCAAAGGATTATTTTATTAATGTTTCAAACAGTTGGGTCACTAAGCAAGTGCCCTCAATGTCTACAGTAGTCTAGGGGCACTACATATTAGCTTAAGTGATCATAAATGTGTCTAAATGAGCTTTTGTTATACTTAGATTTTGATATGAGTTTCTTTACCATTGCTGATTGTTTTCTGTTTTTCAACCACAAGGGGGAGTTGCCATAGCAGACCGGGCTTACTTAGCTTCCGAGCTAATGCAACAAATTTTCTTTCTCTTACAGATATACAGGTAATGTGCGGGTTGCTACATTTAAATCTTTAAAGTATTATAATCAATTAGCTGTACCAAAACATTCAGTAAAAAGTCTAAGCATGCTAGCCAGGTTATCAAGTGTATAAAGGTAGCATTCATCCTATGACCTCCTCAAGATCTTACTGTTATAGAGTTAGAAATTACTAGAGAATATGATAGCTATGTTTTCTTGAGAACAAATGAATTAACTAACTCTATGGAGTATTTGTTCTTTGATGATATTACTGTAATGCAATTATACTTCATAACTAACACTGTAAAAAAAATACAACTGGGTGACCATTCTCAGACCAGTTTTTACTCACTCATTGTTATCGCATCATAACAAGTTTTAAAGTTAGAATCTATCTTGATTTGCAACTGCAATTGTAAAGGATCTGGAGTGGTCAATATATAATTTGCTTATTTCTAGCATTTGCAAGATATTCTGTCAGTTACATGTCTCCTCTTAACATCTCAGGGTTTGTAAGGAATGATAAACTATTCTTATTTCTATGATTGTCAATGGACTAAAAACTAGAAGTTATCTTGATTAAACTCATTGAGCCTTGAGGATAACAAGAGTCTACTTGTTATCACAAGAAAACTGAAACAATTAAGTGATTGTTATTATATTGTAACGTCAAATGAAATGGTCTAGAGTAACTTAAATCTAAAACTGTGGGTTATGTATCTTGAGTGCTACAAGTATGAGTTACATAAAAGAAATAATATGACAAGTCTTTCCCTATCTGTACAAGCTGTAGCCAATGGCACTTTAGTAGTAAAATTGCAAGCAATTATTCTTAACATCACCCCGTTCTCTTATAGATTTTAAAAGAAACGATATCTCCCTGGTTTGTTCACTTGAGACTAAATGATGTGGAAATCTTGTTATGAACTACTTGTATCTTATCATTGTTCCCATGTTCTCCTAACTCTTATAATTAGAGGTCAAATCCTCTATGTTTCAACACTTCAAGACTTAATCCTTGAATGCTATCTACATACATGGTTTTATGAACACCTTATAATTCAAAATTGTACCCAAAACCTTACAATTCTTTTTAATTAGAATCCATCCACTATATCTATAGATACTCCAAGACTTAATCTTGGAATGCCCTTATGAAGCATGGTTTACTTGACTATAAGGCAACGCTTTATTATATATTATGCAAAGTTCATAGTTATGGTTCTAACTCCTTGATTTTGTATACATGATAGGTGATACTATGGTATCGTCTTCATAATAGATATTCCAAACTATGATTTTGTTTTGAAAACAAATGATAGAGAATCTCGTTGCAAAACTATAGCTCGTCGACCCACTGCATGGAGATTATTAAACAACTACGTGGTTGCTCCAGAGCCACGCATTTGTGATATTAAAACGTTGACTAACCCTACTTTGCCATTTCTCCTTTTCCTTCAGGCTTGGTCGCTCTGCGAACCCTCCTGGTCCAGTCTCTGCTGTTACTATGTGCTAGCAGCTTCTATGCTGCCTCATGCCTTTGTGTTTGTCCATTGTATCGTTTGGAACTCATTATATTTTGCTGTCGGCAGCTGTAAGTTTGTTATGATCCTAGGGTTTATCCTTTTGTTATTAAAATTAACCCTGTCACGGCGTGACTGCATCTTTGTCTTAGTTCTGTCATGGCTTCCATCGTGGGAGGTACCCCCTTGCTCTGCCAGCTCGTTCTTTTGGTGACAAAGATGGGGTTTGTACTTATCTTGCTCGTGCTGCTCGTGGTTTAGCAGGCTTTTATAATGACTGAGCTCCTTTCAAGATCACTGGTAAGTTGGTTTACTCCTACGCTCTGCTAGTTAAAAGAATTGGTTTAACAATTTTAGTGTTTAACTAATACCAGTCTGTCGTTGCAGGTCCTGGCCCTTCTCAAAGGCGTGGATGGCACAAGCTTTGACAATTGGCTTTACAGGGTAAGCCTGGTTTTCACCATGGCATTTTTCCTCCTTGTTGGTTGGTTAGGGCGATTAGGGTTGGGACTTTGAAGGAACAACTCTGTGACTATCTCCGTTCTATTTGGTCTTGTAACTGCTTGTTACCACCAGTTCTTTGACAGTTTTAACCCTGTGATGTGAATGGGATGTTATGGCTTCGGTCAACGTAATTATTTGTCTTTCGTTTGTAGAAGAAATACTGTGTATATATATATTTATAGCAATAACTGTAACCATCCTGTGGATGAGGTTACGGTCTCGTCCTCTTGCTTTCTTTACTGTACTCCTAAATCGTTTAGGGTTTTTACCAAGATTTTGTAGTAAGAATTTAAAATAACGTTCTCCTGTATAATTTTTGTGCTTTGATAATTTTGTTTTGTTGCTAAACTCTTAAATTATTCAGGGTTTTCGCCCCGGTTTTGATAATATGACTTATTGAAAGTTCTCCTGTAAGTTTAAGCTGGTGTGTGGCATGTATTGTTAATTCTATGTTGTTAGAATCATCTATATGGTGGACTTGAGCTGCGGCCGTAGGTGAAATCATTGTTTTTGATCTTATTATTTAATTTGCTTGACAAAACTGGTATGATAGGATTCAATTCGAATTTCACTGTTGTGATTTTGTTTAGTAGCTTATCCTGTCGTTAAGATTATGACTCTGTCGGTAATTGCGAGTCAAGTGAATGATGTTACTATAATGTTTTAAGCTCGACAATGAGCTAGAATACTGTTCTGTTAACCCTACTGTTTTTAAATTAATAGCTAGGTTATTTAAACTGTTGATATACACTGTGATAAACTTCTGTTAGGGTTTTTACACATTGATTTATTTGATAGGTTATGACTGGATAATTTTTAACTAGGGTTTGTGTATTAATTTAATTAATAGACTAAGACTGGTTAAATTTTTTACTAGGGTTTATACCTTGACATAGATGTTCGAACTATGGCTACAAATCTTCAGCAATGTCATTGAAAATGATATAAATACTGGAAAATAACTGGTTATATTTCATTACTGTTTCCTATAATTGTTTAATCGATTTTGTATTTAGAGAGAAATAATTACTGTATACATAAACCTTACTAATCTATTTAACAATTATGATTAAACTAGGTTTATAATTGTATTAATAAGCTAGTACTTAAAATCTTAATGTTGTATTGATTGCTTTATAGATATATTATTAGTAATATATTAATGGTATTGCTTATTACTAGGGATGCTGAAAAACACAGTAACTCAACCAAATTTAACTACTACCATTCTAAAATACTCACTTAACTAACTAATTACTCTTCAAACATAAAGAAGATAAACACAACATACATTCATTCATATTTAATAAACATACAGAAATAGATGGCAGAACCTGTTGAAGCTGTGGACAACAACAGCAATGGGAGGCAGTTCCTCCCTACCAACTCCTGGAGAGTGCTCAGACATCAACTTCTCAGGACCCCCGAGCTTGCTCTGGTCTCCCTGGCTGGAACTAGGTGTAGCAAGTAAATTCTCTTAGCCCAAAAAGCTATAATGGAACCAAGTTACTGCAGCATTCCTCTCAAACAACTTCCTTACGTTATTTCCCTCTTCCTCAATGGATTTCCTGAATAACATTCACCTGAATGTATTCTCCCTGGAAAATTCTAGCCCCCAGCTCTGTTCATTGAGTTCTATTTAAAAGATTTCCTAGGGCTTTGTTGGGTTAACTGTCATTAATGAGCCACCTGCTATGATTCCACTTTCTTGGGGAATCATGACGCCAAATATAGGGAAGTTGCCACCTGCAACTTAGGAAGTGTTTGAGGATGCTGCCACTTGTCTTTTGCCTTTCCACCTAGTTCCATCCACCAGTTTGACCAGTAACCTCTTTTTAACAGCTCTCCCATGCTGTTGTCTCCCCAATTTATTTATTAATAATAAAATATTCTGAATTACACTCCATTTCTAGTGACTCTGCTGAGTCATCAATTCCTACTTAGCATTAAATTTAACATAATGTCTCAGGAATATAATAAAACAATTACATAATTTTTACAAAATTGGGGTATGTGACATACACACCCCCTTAAAATGTAACATCCTCCTCGATGTTACTTATTCCTCATCCTCTGCAACCTTCTGGAACAGATTTGGGTATGCTTCCCGCATCTTACTTTCCAGTTCCCAGGTAGCTTCTTCAGGACTAAGGTGTTTCCATTGCACCTTCAGCTGTCCAATTGTGCAGTTCCTCAGAGTAAATTCCCTCCTCCCGAGGATACAATCCGGTTCCACCAGAACTTCCCCTTCTGGTTCTACCTGTACAACGTTCCAATCTATCACATGAGTAGCATCATGAACATACTTTTTCAAAACAGAAATATGAAAAACATTGTGCACTTTTAAATTAGGTGGCAATGCTAGATGATAAGCAACTTGACCAATTCTAGATAAAATTTCAAATGGACCACGGTAACGTGGCGCTAATTTTGCACAACTCCCCAAACTTAGGGAGCTCTTCTTTGGTCTTACCTTTATGAACACATGTTCACCCACCTGGAACTCTTTAGGAGTCCTTTTCAAATATGCTTGGCTCTTTTGCCGATCCTGGGCAATCTTCAAATTCTCCTGCACTTGTTTCACAATCTGTTCCATTTATTTTAATAATTCAGGTCCTAACACTAATCTATCTACTGGATTATTCCAGGAGATAGGAGTGTTACATTTACGCCCATACAGAATTTCAAAAGGACTGAACTTAGCTGACGATTGATAGTTGTTATTGTATGCAAATTCTGCTAAATGTAAATAATCCTCCCACTTACCTGGTTGATCCTTAACATACATTCTTAGCAGATCTTCCAATACTTGATTAACTCTTTCAGTTTGTCCGTCCGTTTGAGGATGGAAAGAAGTGCTAAAATTTAGGGTTGTGTTTAATCCCTTAACCAAATATTTCCAAAAATTCCCTATGAATTTAGGATCCCTGTCTGAAATAATAACCTTTGGGACACCATGTAACTGAAAAATCTGCTTCAGAAATATATCATCTATGTTTGTAGCCTTGTAAGTGGTTTTAACAGGAATAAAATGTGTTGATTTACTTAATTTATCTACTACCACCATAATTGAATCATTCTGATTTTGATTTCTGGGTAACCCAGTAATGAAATCTAAGCTGATTGTTTCCCACTTCCAACTAGGAATAAGCAAAGGTTGCAGTAACCTAGCTGGATGTTGATGTTCTGTTTTCACTTGTTGGCAGTCCAAACATCTAGCTATATACTCAGCTGCTTCAGATTTCATATTAGGCCAAAAATAATCTTTTCTCAACATGGTGACAGTCTTCTGGTAGCCTGGATGCCCTGAGTAAGGGGTTTTATGAACTTCATCCAGAATTAGCAATTTAACCTTAGATACATTAGGCACATACAGTCTGTCTTTAAACAATAAAAATCGATCTTAGTTTAGGCTATAACCTTTTATTAAACTTTCTGTAGGTTCTTCTTTAGCTGTAGCTTGTAAATTTTGATAAATTTCATCCGATTTTATCCCTTCAGCCAACTGTTCATTTAAATCAGAGGTATAAGTACTGATAGCTGTTGTAAAATTCAGCTTTGCATTTCTGCTCAAAGCATCAACCACCTTATTTTCCTTTCCTTTTATGTGCTGAATTTCGAAATCGTATTCACTTAAGAAGGCCAACCATCCGGCTTGTCTTGCATTTAAGTCAGGCTGATCTAAAAGGTATTTTAGACCCTTATTATCAGTCATTAAAGTAAACTTTTTGCCTATTAAGTGGTGTCGCCACATCTTTAAGGCATGAATAACAACAACTAGTTCTAAATCATAAGTGGCATAATTCTTTTCATGAATCTTTAGCTTCCTGGACTCATAGGCAATGACATGCCCATCCTGAGTCAGCACTCCACCTAGACCGTCATTACAAGCATCGGTGCAAACCACGAAATCCTTATTAGGATCTGCTATTCTTAGAATAGGTGCAGTTGTTAATAAAGTTTTTAATTTCTTAAAGCTTTCTTCACATTTTAAGTTCCAATCAAATCTCTTGCCTTTCTTTTGCAAGGAAGTGATTGGGTTGGATATTTTTGAAAAGCCTTCTATGAATCTCCGGTAATAACCGGTAATTCCCATGAAGGACCTAACATCTGTTACATCTTTTGGTACTGGCCATTCTTCGATTGCCCGGATCTTTTCAGGATCAACTGAAATCCCTTCCTTAGTCACTACATGACCTAAGTACTGGATTTCATCCTTGAAGAGATCACATTTACTGAACTTCGCAAAGAGCTGCTGCTCTCGCAGTTCTTTTAAGACTATTCGTAAATGTTCTTTATGTTCCTCTTCATTTTTAGAATAAATTAAAATGTCATCGATGAACACGACAACAAATTTATCCAAGTATTTATGCATTATGTTATTCATTAGACACATAAAGACAGCTGGGGCATTAGTAAGCCCAAATTGCATTACGACAAATTCATAATGTCCATACCTCGTTCTGAAAGCTGTCTTGAATATGTCTTCTTCTTTAATTCGCACCTGATGATAACCTGATCTCAGGTCTATCTTAGAGAACACCATAGATCCATGTAGCTGATCAAACAAATCATCTATGCAGGGCAACGGATATCTGTTTTTAATTGTCATCTTATTTAGTTTACGGTAATCTATGCAAAGTCGCATAGTTCCGTCCTTCTTTTTAACAAAGATTACTGGTGCTCCCCAAGGGGACACACTGGGTCGAATGTATTTCTTATCTATTAATTCCTTTAACTGTGATTTTAATTCATTAATATCCAGAATATTCATACGATACAGAGCCTTCGAACTGGGTACAGCACCTAGTACCAGCTCAATTGTGAAATCCAGTTCCCTCTTGGGAGGTAATCCTGGAATTTCCTTCGGAAACACATCAGTGAATTTGTTTACTACAGGAATATCCTCTATTTTTATCTTATTTATTTCAGGCTTAACTGCTTCATCTGTAATAGTTACAGCATAGGCTTTGCACCCTTTTCGAACTTCTCTTTTAAGTTGTAAAGCAGAAATCTGCCTGACTACTGTTTTCCTGGGAATACCTTTAACCGTTACTGGCTGTTCCTTATTATTCACACACGTGAAAGTTTTATCAAAACAGTTTAAAACTACCTTATGCTGTTCTAACCAGTCCATACCAATAAGTATGTCATATGAACCAAGTGGCAGAATATTTAATTTAACAGTAGTTTTGTAATCATTCATATCTAGGGCACATTCCTTAACATAACAGTTCACCTTCCTTTTTGCCCCAGTGGCTAGTTGTACTGACCAAGAGTTATCAAACCTTTCAACAGTCAAATTACACTTTTCTACTATCTGCGGTGAAATATAACTAAGGCTAGCACCTGGATCTATTAAAATAGTTACAGGGGTTTTGTTAACCATACCTCCTACTTCCACCATGGAAGTTTGATAATCAGCTTGGCGGTTCTCCAACGCTGCATTGATTCGGGGCATAGTCCTTGCAAAGTCTCCAACAGTCATTTTGTCTTGTATAGTATGAATATTGTTGTTTGGTTTCTTCCGATTTGGGCAAACTGAAGCATAGTGTGGGCCATTGCACTCCCAGCACTTAACAGGCTCCTTTCGTTCAAAATTCTTAGTGAAATTTCCATGATTGTTAGAAGCCCCCTTGCTGCCCTTAAAGTTGTTGGGATTATTAGCAGCTCCATTTTTGCTTCCCTGGAAGTTTTTACCATTAAAATGGTTTCCGTTCTTGTTATTCTTGAAATTTTTCTGGGGTACAAACTCTTTTTTCTGGAACTCAAGCTGACTACTGTTCTTTTTAGCCTTCCAGTTGGCTATTCCTTCTTTCTTTTTGTTCTGTTCAAAACAGAAATTAGCCTTTCGCATGGCTTCTTCCAGAGTTTTGGGGTTATCATATTCAATCCTGTCTTTTATATGATATGGTAGGCAGCTGAGAAACCGCTGCACTTTAGGTTTCTCTTCAACAAAATACGGCACATATCTTAACAGACTTAAGAACTTACTGTTTAAGTCTTTCATCGTCATAGATCCTAGCTTTAACTCATAAAATTCCTTGGCCCTTTCTTCATAGTATTGTTCGAACAGAAATTTCTTTTTGAAGTACCTTTTAAAGGTACTCCAATTGACCTCTTTTTCTTTGATCCCCTTGACCCTTTTTAAGTCTTGCCACCATATATCCGCCTTTCCAGAAAGGTTATAGATGGGCATTCTTGCCTTTAGCTGATTTGAATAGTTGTATATCTGAAAATATTTTCTCATCCCGGATAACCAGGATTCTGCCTCTTCTCCTGTTTCAGTTTCTCCATTGAAAGTTGGGGGTTTTATTTTCTTAAACTCCCCAGAAATCTCTTCATAAGGCCTGTGCTTTTTCTTTCTGTTATACAACTCAGCCTCACTACTGTCACTAGTAGTGAAATAGCTTTGTTGTTCCCTCCTTCCTTCAGATGATGAACTGCTATCTGATTTAGCTAGTTTCATCTTTTTAGACCCTTTTTGATGGCTAGCTTCTTCAGATTCCGATCTTTTGCCTCTTTCTTCAGTCTGAAATTTTTCCATTAAAATTTGATTTAACTACTCTTGAGTTTTCAAAATCCTTTCATTATCCTTCTTGACTGATTCCATTTCAGTCTTTAAACTTTTTATAGTCTGCATCAGTTCTGAAGAGTGAGCAGTCACCTCCTCTA
This sequence comes from Larix kaempferi, assembly GCA_027924585.1. Classification (NCBI taxonomy): domain Eukaryota; kingdom Viridiplantae; phylum Streptophyta; class Pinopsida; order Pinales; family Pinaceae; genus Larix; species Larix kaempferi. Next base: position 10,859,745 of record BSBM01000596.1, on the reverse strand, counting down.
TCACAGGTTCTCTGGACATCTATCTGGTCTCAGTGTTTGGAGATTCCTCCTGAGCATATTCTCCTAGCTTCTCCATACCTGCCTGTTAGATTCAGAAAAGGAAATATTCTGCTCTTTTACATGAAACAAAATACAAGTTAGTACATTATATATATATAAATTTTTTTATTTATTGTTACCGTCCTGCGGAACTAGTTGAGCCACATCAAGGCCTAGTATTTGAACCATGCTCTGATACCACATGTCAAAACCCAAAATTTCCGAAAATTTTAAAATTTTAAAAATAGCATGTAATATTAATAAATGCATTCATTTAACTGTTTGATTAGCTTAAGTGATCATAAATGTGTCTAAATTATCTTTTGTTATACTTAGATTTTGATATGAGTTTCTTTACCGTTGCTGATTGTTTTCTCTTTTTCAACCACAAGGGGGAGTTGCCATAGCAGACCAGGCTTACTTAGCTTCCGAGCTAATGCAACAAATTTTCTTTCTCTTACAGATATACATGTAATGTGCGGGTCGCTACATTTAAATATTTAAAGTATTATAATCAATTAGCTGTACCAAAACATTCAGTAAAAAGTCTAAGCATGCTAGCTAGGTTATCAAGTGTATAAAGGTAGCATTCATCCTATGACCTCCTCAAGATATTACTATTATAGAATTAGAAATTACTAGAGAATATGATAGCTATGTTTTCTTGAGAACAAATGAATTAACTAACTCTATGGAGTATTTGTTCTTTGATGATATTACTGTAATGCAATTATACTTCATATCTAACACTGTAAAAAAAATACAACTGGGTGACCATTCTCAGACCAGTTTTTACTCACTCATTGTTATCACATCATAACGAGTTTTAAAGTTGGAATCTGTCTTGATTTGCAACTGCAATTGTAAAGGATCTGGAGTGGTCAATATATAATTTGCTTATTTCTAGCATTTGCAAGATATTCTGTTAGTTACATGTCTCCTCTTAACATCTCAGGGTTTGTAAGGAATGATAAACTATTCTCATTTCTATGATTGTCAATGGACTAAAAACTAGAAGTTATCTTGATTAAACTCATTGAGCCTTGAGGATAACAAGAGTCTACTTGTTATCACAAGAAAACTGAAACAATTAAGTGATTGTTATTATATTGTAACGTCAAATGAAATGGTCTAGAGTAACTTAAATCTAAAACTGTGGGTTATGTATCTTGAGTGCTACAAGTATGAGTTACATAAAAGAAATAATATGACAAGTCTTTCCTTATCTGTACAAGCTGTAGCCAATGGCACTTTAGTAGTAGAATTGCAAGCAATTATTCTTAACATCACCCCGTTCTCTTATAGATTTTAAAAGAAACGATATGTCCTTGGTTTGTTCACTTGAGACTAAATGATGTGGAAATCTTGTTATGAAGTACTTGTATCTTATCATTGTTCCCATGTTCTCGTAACTCTTATAATTAGAGGTCAAATCCTCTATGTTTCAACACTTCAAGACTTAATCCTTGAATGCTATCTACATACATGGTTTTATGAACACCTTATAATTCAAAATTGTACCCAAAACCTTACAATTCTTTTTAATTAGAATCCATCCACTATATCTATAGATACTCCAAGACTTAATCTTGGAACGCCCTTATGAAGCATGGTTTACTTGACTATAAGGCAAAGATTTATTATATATTATGCAAAGTTCATAGTTATGGTTCTAACTCCTTGATTTTGTATACATGATAGGTGATACTATGGTATCGTGTTCATAATAGATATTCCAAACTATGATTTTGTTTTGAAAACAAATGATAGAGAATCTCGTTGCAAAACTATAGCTCGTCGACCCACTGCATGGAGATTATTAAACAGCTACGTGGTTGCTCCAGGGCCACGCATTTGTGATATTAAAATGTTGACTAACCCTACTTTGCCATTTCTCCTTTGCCTTCGGGCTTGGTCGCTCTGCGAACCCTCCTGGTCCAGTCTCTGTTGTTACTGTGTGCTAGCAGCTTCTATGCTGCCTCAGGCCTTTGTGTTCGTCCATTGTATCGTTTGGAACTCATTATATTTTGTTGTCGGCGGCTGTAAGTTTGTTATGATCCTAGGGTTTATCCTTTTGTTATTAAAATTAACCCTGTCACGGCGTGACTGCATCTTTGTCTTAGTTCTATCACGGCTTCCATCGTGGGAGGTACCCCCTTGCTCTGCCAGCTCGTTCTTTTGGTGACAAAGATGGGGTTTGTACTTATCTTGCTCGTGCTGCTTGTGGTTTAGCAGGCTATTATAATGACCGAGCTCCTTTCAAGATCACTGGTAAGTTGGTTTACTCCTACGCTCTGCTAGTTAAAAGAATTGGTTTAACAATTTTAGTGTTTAACTAATACCACTCTGTCGTTGCAGGTCCTGGCCCTTCTCAAAGGCGTGGATGGCACAAGCTTTGACGATTGGCTTTACCGAGTAAGCCTGGTTTTAACCATGGCATTTTTCCTCCTTGCTGGTTGGTTAGGGAGATTAGGGATGGGACTTTGAAGGAACAACTCTGTGACTATCTCCGTTCTGTTTGGTCTTGTAAGTGCTTTTTACCACCAGTTCTTTGACAGGTTTAACCCTGTGATGTGAATGGGATGTTATGGCTTCGGTCAATGTAATTATTTGTCTTTCGTTTGTAGAAGAAATACTGTGTATATATATATATTTATAGCAATAACTGTAACCATTCTTTGGATGAGGTTATGGTCTCGTCCTCTTGCTTTCTTTACTGTACTCCTAAATCGTTTAGGGTTTTTACTAGGATTTTGTAGTAAGACATTAAAATAACGTTCTCCTATATAATTTTTGTGCTTTGATAATTTTGTTTTGTTGCTAAACTCTTAAATTATTCAGGGTTTTCGCCCCGGTTTTGATAATATGACTTATTGAAAGTTCTCCTGTAAGTTTAAGCTGGTGTGTGGCATGTATTTTTAATTCTATGTTGTTAGAATCATCTATATGGTGGACTTGAGCTGCGGCCGTAGGTGAAATCGTTGTTTTTGATCTTATTATTTAATTTGCTTGACAAAACTGGAATGATAGGATTCAATTCGAATTTCATTGTTGTGATTTTGTTTAGTAGCTTATCCTGTCTTCAAGATTAAGACTCTGTCGGTAATTGCGAGTCAAGTGAATGATGTTACTATAATGTTTTAATCTCGACAATGAGCTAGAATACTGTTCTGTTAACCCTACTGTTTTTAAATTAATAGCTAGGTTATTTAAACTGTTGATATACACTCTATGATAAACTTCTTTTAGGGTTTTTACACATTGATTTATTTGATAGGTTATGACTGGATAATTTTTAACTAGGGTTTGTGTATTAATTTAATTAATAGACTAAGACTGGTTAAATTTTTGACTAGGGTTGATACCCTGACATAGATGTTCGAACTATGGCTACAAATCTTCAGCAATGTCATTGAAAATGATATAAATACTATAAAATAACTGGTTATATTTCATTACTGTCTCCTATAATTGTTTAATCGATTTTGTATTTACAGAGAAATAATTACTGTATACATAAACCTTACTAATCTATTTAACATTTACGATTAAACTAGGTTTATAATTGTATTAATAAGCGAGTACTTAAAATCTTACTGTTGTATTGATTGCTTTATAGATATATTATTAGTAATATATTAATGGTATTGCTTATTACTAGGGATGCTGAAAAACACAGTAACTCAACCAAATTTAACTACTGCCATTCTAAAATACTCACTTAACTAACTAATTACTCTTCAGACATAAAGAAGATAAACACAACATACATTCATTCATATTTAATAAACATACAGAAATAGATGGCAGAACCTGTTTAAGCTGTGGACAACAACAGCAATGGGAGGCAGTTCCTCCCTACCAACTCCTGGAGAGTGCTCAGACAGCAACTTCTTAGGACCCCCGAGCTTGCTCTGGTCTCCCTGGCTGGAACTAGGTGCAGCAAGTAAATTCTCTCAGCGCAAACAGCTATAATGGAACCAAGTTACTGCAACATTCCTCTCAAACAACTTCCTTACTGTATTTCCCTCTTCCTCGATGGATTTCTTGAATAACATTCACTTGAATGTATTCTCCCTGGAAAATTCGAGCCCCCAGCTCTGTTCATTGAGTTCTATTTAAAAGATTACCTAGGTCTTTGTTGGGTTAACTGTCATTAATGAGCCAATTGCTCTGATTCCACGGGAAAGGAGGTTGAGAAGTAGAATTATCAAAGAATATTTAGTGCAATGGAAGGACTTACCAAATGAAGATGCCACATGTGAACAGGAGAAGATTTTGCAGCATCCTAATTTGAAATTGCTTGAGGACAAGCAATCTTGGGTGGGGAGGACTGTAATGTCCCCATTCAAATAAATAATTGTATAGCATACAATCCCCATCAATCCTACCAAGTTCGCTAGGTTGAATGGGTAGATTGGGAATTATAATAAGGGAGAAAGGGAATAATGTTTATACATTAGAATAGTCCAAGTATTTAATAAATAAGTTGAATAAATAAATCTAAGATGAATTATAGGTGGCAAATGGTTTTGAGGACATTTGGAGGATGTGGGACCCACACTAGCTTGGTTTTTCACTACCACGTGGCAAATCTCACTTGCCATTTTGAATCCATGGGAATGAAAACATTATTGGGTGAGTTGGTAAGGCATAAATATGGAATAGAGCATCTTAGGTCGAAATGGGATGGAAGGGTAACCTCCATGGAAGAGGAAGAGTCAAATTGGAGGCTAGTGGACACTTGGGCTAGATTCCCTAGTCTTATGACAACAATGATGAAGCATCTATGACATCTATGACAAAATTCATATTTGAATTATGACATCTGACCATTATGATATGTCAGCCCCAAAAATAGGCTCAAGGAAGGCACTCATGGAGTTGGAGAATCCCAAGAGACTCCTACTTGAATTTGGGAGATGATGGAAGGTTGGAAACTAGGAGACAAGTGGCAAATGTGGAATATTTCCTAAGTGGAAATCTTTAGAATCTAATGAGAGGATTTAGACCCTTATAAGGATAATGTTGGTTATAAAATGTAGAAATCAAGTATGATAATGGCTTTTGATCATTTGAGAAAAATTGCATTTGTGAAGAGAGAGCTAGTGTATGACTAGTTTCTTGCCTTAGCCAATTTCAAGGGTGAAATATTCCCATCCAAGTTGGTGTTTGGAGAGGCCAATCAGGTATTTCATGGAGCTTTAATGGATTTTTATTTGTAGGTATCAGCTACAGGATAGCTCATGTTTTTTTTTAGTGCAGCACCATCTGTCAAACATTTCTAGTTTTGAAGGCATATTCATGCTCCTTGAGGGAGGGCGTTTTTGGTGAGCTCTTGTATTCATTGCGAGAGATTCATGTGATGTATTTATGATTTTTATAGCTTCATATCCTCTATTATTCATATTCAGAAAGTCTCAGGTCGAAATTCCCACTGATTGTATGCAAAAATGTTGACTAATGAGCAAACAATGTCCATTTCCCCACTACATTGATGTATATCATTATAATGCTGATTATTTCGAATGAATGGATGATTATTTGATACATTGGTGATTAATAGACTTCCATGGATGTATTTTACAAGTTTCATGTATTTTACTTGAGCATTTGAAGTATTTTTACTCAATTTAATTGCATTGGGAGAAGAAATAGTGCCATTTCCCCAAGGGTTGCATGGGTGATTTTTGCAGCTGAATGGGAGACGGTTGGAACATATATAATACTCAATTAAAGGTGCACATGAGATACTAATAAAATCCTTAATACATTCCCTACCTCTGCACAAAAATTCGAGGGATTTTGGAAGCATTTGGGAAGCCATTTTCAATGTTACCCAGGGGGGATTTGATGCACAAATTACTAGTTAAAATCCCATACATTGACCAGAATAGAAATCAAGTTTGCAGAAGTCTTTTGAGAGTTATAAATAATCCCTAAACCTAATATTCAAGTCTAAATATCATTCATACATCCTTACAGAATATTTGGGAGCATGGGGTTAATTTGGATGCCAAAACAACAAAACTAGTCAAAAGTCGAAATTGGGGAAAAAATGGAAAATTTGGCATTTTCATAAAATTTTGAAAAAGGGTCATTACATTAAGTACCTTAAATTACATGATAATGAATATTGCAACTCATATTTAAGGTAACATAATGTGAAACTATAATAATGAATATTACAACTCATATTTAAGGTAACATAATTTGAAACTATAGCATTTTGAACTCAATGCAAGAAAAATATTGAGTAATTGATCATATAAAGTGGTAATTATGATTGATAACTCAAAATAAAGACAAGCTTATATTGGAAATGTATTCACAAAATAGAATACCGTAAGATGATTTCTAGAACTCCTAAGGGAACCGTGGAACAATGAAAGGAGTGATATGAAAAATGAACACGTGGAGTTTTGATAAGTTGAATAGTATATATGGTTACTACATTTTGACAATATTAATTATGTAGAAAATACATAGTAAATTAATCATTTCTTGCATAGTACCTCAAAATCATGAATGAATTATAATAGAAATATTTCAAGGTCTGAAAGCATTGATTATTTAAATATGAATTGATCAAATTATGAAGAAATAAAATTATCGACGAATACTTTGAATGGTGAATAGTCATGTAGAATTTACATATATTTGCTAATAGTAAAAAAAGAATTACAGTTCGAAGGATTGGTAGCTAAAAATAGTGGTAAGTCTATTTCTTTTTGCAATTGATTTATTATATGTACTAATAATATGTTTCGACTATCTTGAAAGAGTTGCAAGTACAAGGACATGATGATGATTGTGAAAGTAATACCACATTGAAGACCAAAGTCCCATGACTATGCAAGGTCAAATGATTCGACTAGCTTGAAAGAGATGCAAGTACAAGGACATGGTGATGGTTGTGAAAGTAATACCACATTGAAGACCAAAGTCCCATGACTATGAAAGGTCAAATGAATGAGGGAAAACCTTGTATTTTGGTTTATATAAGAAACAAAGTTGCAAAGAGACGAGAATACAAAAATAAAGAAGTAAAGGTTAATAATAATAATTTAATAACACTCTGACCTGACTAACACAAATATGAGTGGGAGGGAGGCACCCTTCCCAACAAACAAAACTAAATTAATATTATAAATATAATAATAAGAAGAAGAATAATAAATGAGTAAGAGATGTGTGAATGATTATTTGAGTGATTGCGAACCAAATCACTAGCTTGGAAATGGATACATGATAAATCCATCTTGTATGCTGGCTTGGTATTCCAAAAAGGGCCTAAGAAACTTAGCAAGAAGATGGGCTTGGAATTGGTTATGTCAATGTCGATTGGCTTGGCATGGATTCCATTGAGAAAACTTTGGGGAGGCCCTAGTTGTAAGACCCTTGGATTATATTTTTCTACACACCTTGAATAGTTGGAAGGAGGAACTCCCAAGGGAATTATAACAAAGAAAAGGTATCATCCTCATGTTGAATGATGCCTACACGCCATTATGAACACTATTTGTGTTAGGTGTTTTAATACCCCCATTTTGACCCTTAGGATATATTGGCTTTTAATGTAAACATTGTATCTATGTGATGTATAATTCCTAGCATGGAGCTTAAGGCCAAGGCCCCGCTAGTGAATTCTCAACTTTAAGAGGAAAGTATTTGACATTGTGTTATCCATGTGCTATTAAGCCATGGAAATTGTAAAAATGATGTAAACAAATCTCATGAAATAAAAATACCAAGGGGATGGATATGGACGCAACTAAATGAGGGGGCTATATGTATCCACTAGGGAGAGGTGAGGGGGTTGTGGGATTGAACCCCAGGATTCCATATGTCACCTTGGGAATGTTAATTTTAAACTAATTTGACTAGCAAGATCACTGAAAGAAACATAATCGCAAGATAAACATAGATTTTACCCTAGGAAACCCTCATGGGGTAGAAAACCCAGCAAAGCTTTCCTCAATATGATGATCAAAGAAAATACAAGATGTGCTCCAAGACTAGAGCTCCTTCTCTACCTCCTATGCAGACCTCTCCCTCACAAGTGTGCTACTTTCTGAGCTATGTAAGTGTGAGATAAGTGAGGAGCATCCTCCTCTACTTATACTAGTTTCTCGACTGAATTTTTCCCTTATGGGGCCGACCTCTCCCAATGGAGTCTAATAACCCCTAATTAATTAACTTAGGGTCGACCCCCACATGGTGTATCTAATAACCCTGGTTAACACAATCCATCTGAGGAATAAACATCTCTGGATACATAATAGGATTACCTTGGAGGGATGAAACATCTCCGGAATAATAAAGTACAAATATAATATTCTTCGAAGTTACAATATTCAACACTCCCCCTTAACGAGAAGGATATTATAAAAAAAATTGTAGGAGCAAAGAGTCATCGACTACATCATACATGATACATCTATAAATCATCGGAAGCTTTCTTCAATACATCATCAACAGTAACTTAATTTGTTACTGGAACATCAGCATCATCAGTATTGAGTCTTCATATTCTGCAACACCGAACAACTACATCATCATCATCTCGATCTACAACATCTGGATCATCATCTCGATCTACAGTATATGGATCATTATCTCGATCTACAGCATCTTGATCATCATCTCGATCTACAGTATCTGGATCATCATCTCGATCTACAACATCTAGATCATCATCTCAATCTACAGTATCTGGATCATCATCTTGATCTACAACATCTGGATCATCATCTCGATCTACAGCATATGGATCATCATCTCGATCTACAGTATCTGGATCAATACACACGATCATATTACAGGATGATCAATCCCGCTCTCTTTAGGACGTAGGTCCATGGATGATACAATCCAGATCAAGTTCCAGGATGATCAATCCTTGTCACTTTAAGACAAGTCTCATGTCTAGGGACGATGCAATCCCAATCACATACCTTTTGCACCGAGGTCCAGGGACGATGCAATCCTATCACGTACCTTTTGAACCGAGGTCCAGGGACAATGCAGTCCTATAATTCAATTCTCGGAGACATCTGTCTACGTATAAATTCAAGGGACCTACGTCTAGGGATGATGTAATCCCCATTCTCGAAGACATCTTGTCTACGGCTCAATTCAAGGGACCGTCATCCGGGGATGATGCAATCCCCATTCTTGAAGACATCTTGTCTATGGCTCAATTCAAGGGACCGAAGTCCGAGGACGATACAATCCCCATTCTCAAAGACATCTTGCCTACGACTCAATTCAAGGGACCGAAGTCCGGGGATGATACAATCCTCATTCTCAAAGACATCTTATCTATGGCTTAATTCAAGGGACCGAAGTCCGGGGACGATACAATCCCCACCTGTCCACCAAGGACTTCATTTTCGAATATATCTGTCTACGGATCAATTCAAGGTGTTAAATTTTTAGAATTTATTTCAATTTGATAAAGGATCTTAACTGAGAGAACAACATGTACAACAAATCTACATCATATCAATCATGGACACAATAATGCAAGCACACAAGAGACACAGAGTTTACTTGGGGAAAACCATAAAGGTGAAAAACCCCAATAACTTCCTCAGAGATAGATAGAGAAATGATACAACTAGAATACAAGAGATAGTCTTCTCCTAGCAGTAGAGCCTCCTCCTCACAAGTGTACCACTTTTCGAATCAGAGAAGTGTGAGAGTGAATGATCAAATAGATATCTCCCGATCTCTATTTATACTTGTTCTGTCCTGCCCAATAAAATAATGGGGCCTACATGTCTAGCTTAACCCATGGTTAACTTAATCCAGGCCGACCCCACACTTGGTGGTCTAATAACCCTTTGACCCACATGACTTATACAGGGCCGACCCCAACAAGGTGGTCTAATAACCCATCAATTATAAGTTATGACACTTCCGTATAGAGGAATAATACCATCTCTATAGGAGTACAAAATACATATATGAAATACATGGGTGAAATACATTCTGAAGTTACATATACATCAACACTCCCTCTTAACTAGGAAGGTATTTCACGACATAGATCTGCTAGCACAAGTCTTCTTCTCTGGATCATCATCAGCGAATCATCATCCTCGAATCATCGTCATCATCACTGCTGCTGCTTATCTCAATCAATCTCTGAATCTACTCGTCATAGGAAGTTCTACAGAACCAGTCCTTTTTCATACTGGATGTAGGCCCACCACTTGGAGGTCTTCATCATCACTGACCATACTGTGGAATCCTGAAGACATATTACGTGCGTCACAAAACCTTTAAAGAGTCTCTTGCCTAGCAAGAACCCTAAAGAGCATCTGAGGCCTTTTTCATCCTGTCCAGATCTCCAGGACTTATTACATGTGACCCCACCACAAAACCTAGAAAGAGCATCTTAGGATGTTACGGGTACACAAATCCAACCTGAAATCTCCCCAGGGCACAAATTACATGTGGTCACCACAAAACCTAGCAAGAGCATCTCAGGATGTTACGGGTACACAACTCCGACCCGAAATCTCCCCAAGGCACAAATTACATGTGGTCATGGAAAAACCTCGAAAAATCATCTCAGGATGTTATGGGTACACAACTCCAACCTGAAATCTCCCAGGGCACAAATTACATGCGATAGGACAAAACCTCGCAAGAGCATCTCAGGATGTTACGGGTACACAACTTCGACCTGAAATCTCCCAGGGCACAAATTACATGTCCTCCCAGAGCAATGTCTTGAAAGAGTATCCTAGGCTGGTATGGGTACACAACTCTGACCTATAAGATCTCCCAGACATGCTCATCTGCACAACCTAATCCACGGTCACAAAGTATCATCCTAATACTCATCATACATCATCCTGATGTACACATGATCATCCTGATCATCATCACTGCAACATCCTATTGCACGTCATCTGGAGCATCATCCTGAAGCTCGTCATCTATGATCATCCTGATCATACATTGCATCCACCTTATGCATACCAAGTATCTACTTGATACATATCATCATACATGATCTACCTGATCATACAATGTATCCACCTGATACATACACAAATACATGATCCACACAATGTATCCACTTGATACATATCAACATACATGATCTCAGTATCCACCTGATACATATACAGATACATGGTCCAAGCATCCAACATGATGCATATATACATAAATGATCCAACTGATCATAACAAGCATCCAATATGATGCAATGATCCAACTGATCATAACAAGCATCCAACATGATGCATATACATATACAAAGTAGTAACTGGAGCATCATCCTGATGCTCATCATCCATGATCCTCCTGATCATCATAGCATCGTCCTCTTCAGATCATCTCATCGTCCACGAAGCACAACCCAGATGCACATCATCCAGCACCTACACCATCGACATGGTAGAACACATCTACCACCATTTAGGGAAGGCTCCAGCCCTTAATTTTTCACCATGGGAGAACACATCTACCACCATGTGAAAAATGGCTTCAGCCCTTAGATCTACACCATGGGAGAACACATCTACCACCATGTGAGAATGGCTCAGCAATTACATCATGACCGTGGGAGAACACATCAACCATGTCAGAAAAGCTCATGTGCATCTGCATCTTCTGGACTCATCACTTCCTTTTGGAAGGAACCCCAATCTGAAGTCCACCAAGCCTCTCTTTGAAGTACTCAAACTGCACTCTAGCCAATGGTTTGGTTAATACATCTGCAACCTGCTCATCCGTCGCAACATACTCTGCTTCGGTTGTACTCAGTGCTATGCAGGACTACTTCCTGCTAAACCAAGAGATCAAACCTGATCCCTATCTGTAGCACTACCTGCCCATTCTGAATCAACATAACCCTGCAGGTTAAACTTTTGATTCACATCATACTTGAGCCCATAATCAACTGTACCCTTCAGGCACCTCAGAATATGCTTTACAACAACCAGGTGAACACTCCTTGGATCCATTAGGAACTGGCTCAATGTGTTCACCGCAAAGCAAATATCTGGTCTCGTGTTCGTCAAGTACATCAAGGACCCAATCATCTGACGATACATAGTGATATCAACCAGCTCAGATGAAGCATCACACAGAAGCTTCAGGTTCGATGCCATAGGTGTGGCCATAGCCTTGCAGTCCATCATCCCGAACCTCTTCAGGATCTCTACTGCATACTTCCCTTGTCCAAGGAAGATTCCATCTACACTCTGCCACACCTCCATGCCAAAAACAAATAGTGCACCATCCCCAAGTTCTTCAACTCGAACTCGGCAGCAAGCTTCCGCTGCATGTCGACAATCAATCTATCCTCACTTGTTACAAACAGGTCATCCACAGAGTAGTATCACTGGATTGCCTTCCTAAACCTTGTAGTAAAGGTTGGAATCCGCTTTATTCTTGGTAAAGCCCAAACTGGATAGAAAAATGTCTACCCTACCATACCAAGTTCTGCACATATATGACTCCCTGTCATGTGTCTCAGAACCAAGTGGCTTCTCTACATACACTTCTTAATCAACTACACCATTCAATAAGGCTGTATTGAAATCCATCCGGTGTATCTTCCACTTCATCACTGCAGCCAGAGCAAGTACTGATCTATTGGAAGTGTATCTGGCTACAGGAGCAAAAGTCTCTATGCTACCACCTGCAGCATGCTTGATCTTGTAGATCCTCTTGGAAGTCACTACAAACTACCCTTTAGGTCTTGGGACTGCATCCCAAACATCTTCATGATTGATTGGTACTCCTCGATCATGGCATTCTTCCCAGATCCTGGGAACTTCAATATCTTCAATATTTTCAATAGATAACTTTGTTGCTTGAACAAATGTTGTATTCCTTCTTTTGTAGGTGGTGGTATACGATCTTTCCTACACAACAAGTTAAATTGCATGATTAGAAAACATCTCATAGTTTTCAGAACAAATTCTTACACATAAATAAATATGTCATACAGTCATGCAATTATTTTAGCCAATGCTTCAATACAACATTTATCCATATCCCATAACTTTCTAGATGCATTCCAATCTCTACCAGAACATTGTTAAGAGTGTTCACAACTCCCAACATGTCAGCAAAGAGGTTTCATTCTAGATAAGTAGCAATGGAATGTTGTACAGTGCCATAGGCCACTTACCCATCAAATGAATATTAGTAGTATACTGTTCATTAATACAATCATTCTAATATGCACAATACATATCCTAATTCTAGGAACATAAGCCTATACATCATTGAACAATTTTATTTAATCAAACAAATATGTAACAAATGGTAATTAAAATACTTATCTTTGTTTGTTTGTTGGGTGGACTCCCTCTAAGTCTTTGATTCCTTGCAGGAGCTGCTGAAGTAGCTTCTTCTACACCTTTCTGTTGTGGAATGTAGAAGGATGTTCAACTCCCTCTGGATATCTGAATCCTTGCAGAAACTACTGAAGTGATCTCCCTCTTGATCTTTTCTTCCCGGATTACCTGTCCTTGAACCTATATTCATCCTAGGTACCTATGCATACTTATTAGTATCATGATTATGTTATCCTTGTAATCTCATACATTTATTAGTATATTCTCAATACTATCAAAACACAATAATCTTAAGCATGTATAGTCATGATCATTTCAAATAGAAATAATAAGCATTAGTATTCAAGGTTTCAGGGAAGTCTTCTTTTACTCATGCATATTCTTATTTGATCATAGGACTCTTCTGGTTAGTTAAATCATCAATCAAGATAAGAGATATAATATGCATAAAACCCGTGATTACTCAAACCTGTACCTTCATGATTCTTTTGGTTAGTCATATCATCAATTATGGTAAGAAACATAATATGCATACAACCATAACTATTCAAACCTATGACTTCATGAATAATCATTATCAACAACACAACAGTATAAGATCCTAACACAAGGTAGGATTCTAGTTTGATGTAGGAAAAACATACCTGGATTAGCATGCTAGCTAGTTATGTCTAACATACCTGCATAATGTCTTCTGGTTCTCTTCAGTGACTTGTGCTAGTAACCTGCATGTATCATAAGTTAACCATTGTAGAACCAAGTTATACATACCTCGTAAGTAGATCTTCTATGTGATCCATGACAATGGATGAATCTTTGTCTTCATGTCACGATGATCATATGTTCTTGAAGTAGAACATGATTTGTCGTTCTTGGTGTACCTTTTATGTTAGCGAACAACATAAACCTCATACAACATCACAATGCATTTGTACAATCATAAGTGTCAAAACCTTAATCAATGAATATCTTTTGTTAAGGTGATACGACAAGTCTAGTAATTAATCAAGATTGTACTGTAATGATATGAAGACAAACATATCATAAATTTAACCATGAAAAAAATTCGAGACATACCTGTAAGCCATACCTGTCAAGATTGCTTGTAATCTTCTTATGGAAGGCCTTAGCCTCATCTCCCTCTGAGACAGGAACTTTTTCACTTATGCAGGTGACCAATCCATCTTCTTCTAGGATTAACCCAATCCACTTGATTTGCAAGAACTAGACCTAGAGATAGATTACGGTTTTTCAGAGAAACCCCAAAAATTCAAACTTCCAAAAGGATAGAAATATGCGCCTTGATGAGCTGATCAAGTTGGTATATTCAGAATTTGAAAACTGTAAAGTTTCACTCCTCAATTTTGCCTTTGAAACTTCCGGATTCACTAGAAGTGACCCCAAACTGGGATTTGATGAAGCCCACTCTTCTTCCCAATCAAAAGGTTTGATCCAAAGCTCTAAGCTTCTATTTTTCTGAGGAGCTTCCAGCCATGGTCACAGATTTCAAAAATTCCCATTTTTGCAGAAGCCCTAATTTTCCACTTTTCCGATCAAAGTCTCGAACTAGGGTCTGATCAAGCGCGGTCTTCTGCCCAACCAAAAATTATGATCTTGTTCTCTAAATTTATATTTTAATGAGTATCATTCATCCGTAGTCTTCGATTACAAAAATTCCAACTTTCTCCGAAACCCTAGATTTCGGAAGCCATGAATGAAGTTGCTCAAAAATAATTCTGTTTTGACAGAAATGTGTACCTGATTGTTTCTAGTGTAACTCCATACTTTTCGATCCACAGGGTCTAAATTTTTTTTCTGTAGTAGCTTGACCTGTCATCTTTCCATCCTGATATGTCTGACCTCAATTGGATTCTTTGAGAGAGAGTTATGCTAAGTGTTGCAATGTGACCTGTTTATGGGATAAAATAGGAGAGAGAACTTGTACGGCGTGCCACGTGTCACTGGTTCAACTTCAGCCTCTGAAAACGTTTCTTGGGATAGTACCTTCTGTGTACTACCTGTCACTTTTTACGAAATTTCATTTGGAGCTTCCTAGCCCATGTTATGACCTTTTTTCCAAGGCCACCTGTTTATGACTTAGATCTGGAAGAGGCAGAAACCCTATATTGTACAGATCATAAATCACAAAGTACAATGAATTAGAAGTTGTCCTTTGGAAAAACAATACATGGGGATATGATCTTCGACCTGTAAAAGTTTCAGATCCGAAAACTTTTCCAAAATGGATTTATATCGAACGTGCTACGATGACTAGTTTTTGCCATATCAAGCCCTAGCATTGTAAGTGCAACAAGTGCCATACATGCCATATCATGCCTTCTTTCAGGCTAGCTCTGATACCATGTTAAATTTTCAAAATTTACTTCAATCTGATAAAGGATCTTAACTGAGAGAAAAACATGTACAACAAATCTACAGCATATCAATCATGGACACAATAATGCAAGCACACAAAAGACACAGAGTTTACTTAGGGAAAACCATAAAGGTGAAAAACCACAATAACTTCCTCAGAGATAGATAGAGCAATGATACAACCAGAATACAAGACATAGTCTTCTCCTAGCAGCAGAGCCTCCTCCTCACAAGTGCGCCACTTTTTGAATGAGAGAAGTGTGAGAGTGAATGATCAAATAGAGATCTCCCGATCTCTATTTATACTTGTCATGTCCTGCCTAATAAACTAATGGGGCCTACATGTCTAGCTTAACCCATGGTTAACTTAATCTGGGCCAACCCCACACTTGGTGGTATAATAACCCTTTGACCCACGTGGCCAACTCCCAATAGGGTGGTCTAATAACCCTTCGACCCACATGAATTATACAGGGCCGACCCCAACAAGGTGGTCTAATAACCCATCAAGTATAAGTTATGACACTTACAATATAAATGACGACACTTTCGTAGAGAGGAATAATACCATCTCTATAGGAGTACAAAATACATATATGAAATACATGGGTGAAATACATTCCGAAGTTACATATACATCAACACAAGGGACCGAAGTCTGAGGATGATACAATCCCCACTTGTCCACCAAGGACTTCATTTTCGAAGACATCTGTCTATAGATCAATTCAAGGGACCGAAGTCTAGGGACGATACAATCCCCACCTATCCACCAAGGAATTCATTTTCAATCTATGGATCAATTCAAGGGACCGAAGTCCGGGGACAATACAATCCCCACCTGTATCCTCATCAATACAAGTATCCTCATCAATATATGTGTACATATCATTAACACAAGTATCCTCATCAGTATATGTATACATATCATCAATACAATTATCCTCATCAATAAAAGTGCATATACAAGTGTCCTCATCAATACATGTATACATATAACAGTGCATATACAAGTGTCCTCACCAATACACGTATACATATCATCAATACAAGTATCCTCATTAGTATATGTATACATCATCAATATAATTATCAATAAAAGTGCATATACAAGTAATATAAATATCCTAAGCATACATATAAGAAATATAAATATCCTAAGTATACATATAAGAAATATAAATATCCTAAGTATAGTAATACAGGTATCCTCATCATCGACCTTACTGTCGATGCGGGCAATCTCATCATCAGTGTCTATATCACTCCCCCTTTCGAGGAGGGTCCTTTTGAACTACACCAAGCTTGTCTCGGAAATACTCAAATTTTACTCGAGACAGAGGTTTGGTCAATATATCAGCAATTTGTTCATCAGTGCTCACATACTCGAGCTTAATAGCTCCTTTCTACACCATATCCCGTATATAGAAATATCGGATCTCTATGTGTTTTGACTTATCATGGAACACTGGATTTTCTGTCATCTTAATACAACTTTGGTTGTCACACATGATCACAGTGGGATCCATTTCTAAGTCAAACAATCCTGATAATAGTTTTCGAAGCCATATTGCTTCACAACTGGCAGAGCAAGCAGCTATATATTCTGCTTCGGCGGTACTGAGAGCCACACTAGACTGTTTCTTGCTGAACCATGAGATCATGGGATCCAAGACCATAACATCCACCTGATGTACTCTTCCTGTCTGAGACACTTCCTGCCCAGTCATAATCTGAGTAACCATGCAGTTCGAATTCATGATTTTCAAGATAATATAGACCAAAATCTAATGTACCCTTTAGATACCTCATTACATGTTTTGCAGCTATTAAGTGAACTCTTCTACGTTCCACTAGATATTGACTCAAGGTATTTACAGCAAATCATATGTCTGGTCTGGTATTTGTCAAATATATTAATGACCCAATAATCTGTCTGTATAGAGTCACATCTACTAATTCTGATGAGTCATCAACTAATAACTTTAAGTTAGAGTCCATGGGAGTGGCCATGGCTTTGCACTCCAACATATCGAATCTTTTCAAAATCCCCATAGCATACTTACCTTGATTTAGAAAGATTCATTTTGGTTCTTGCCATACTTCTAGGCTTAAGAAGTAGTGCATCAATCCGAGATCTTTCATCTCAAATTCTGAAGAGAGCTTCTTCTTGCACTCGATAATTTGTTTCTCATTTCCATTCAGAAATAGATCATCTACATATAACAACAATATAACAAGTTCATCATTCATTACTTTGAGATAAAGATTAGGATCAGCTTTACTCTTGGTAAATCCCATGCTTGTTAAGAAACTGTCAATC
Organism: Larix kaempferi; assembly: GCA_027924585.1. Lineage (NCBI taxonomy): Eukaryota > Viridiplantae > Streptophyta > Pinopsida > Pinales > Pinaceae > Larix > Larix kaempferi. The sequence goes on along the minus strand of BSBM01000596.1, from coordinate 10,841,676 downwards.
CTTCCGTAACAAGCTCTGGGAGCTTGCTTCAATCCATACAAATCCTTTTTCAGCTTGCATACATGTGTTCTTGCATCTTTAACCTCAAATCCTTGTGGTTGTTCTATGTACACTTCTTCAATCACACCATTCAGGAAGGATGTCTTAACATCCATCTGGTGTAATTTCCATTTCATCATAGATGCAAGTTCCATGATAGTTCTAATGGAAGTGTACCTAGAAACTGGTGCAAATGTTTCTTCATAGTCGATTCCCTCTTTCTGAGAGAATCCTCTAGCTACAAATATTGCCTTATATTTTTCAATGCTACCATCTATAGCATGTTTTATCTTGAATATCCATTTGAAAGATACCACACTTTTATCTTTTGGTTTGGGAACTATATCCCAAACATCATTTTTCATTATTGATTGGTATTCTTCTGTCATTGCTTCTACCCACTCTTTCTTCTGAACTGCCTCTTCATAGCTAGTAGGTTGTTGATCCAGAAGATCACACATCAAAGCCACATAGTTGGATACTGGTTTTGGTTTCTTTCTTTCTCTAGTGGAGCCTTCAGGAGCTCCATATTTTTCAGCTCCTTGAATAATGTCTATAGCCCATGTTGGCCTTCTTTTTCTAGATAAGTTTGTAATGGAGGGTTCTTGTGGTTCTAACATGTGATGGTCTTCTGGTGTATCATTTTCAGGGATGGGCACAACCTATGTGATTCTAGGAGGTGTATCTTCTTCATAGACTTCTTCAAGTTGGCACCTCCTGATTTCTTGAGAGCTGCTTCTTCATCAAATGTTACATCTCTACTTATTTCCATATGATGAAAACTTGGTATGTAAATTCTGAAAGCTTTGGATGATTCACAATATCCAACAAATATTCCCTTCTTACCAGAAGGATCCAACTTGGTTCTCTTTTCTTTTGGAATGTGAATGTACACTGGACATCCAAATATTTTGAGATGACTTACCTCAGGATTCTTTCCTGTGAACACTTCTTCTGGAGTCTTGAATTGAAGAGCACTATGGGATAGTCTATTTTGTACATAGACTATTGTCCTAGCTGCTTCAGCCCATAGATACATGGGTAGATCTTGGTCATTTATCATAGTCTTTACAGATTCCATGATGGTTCTATTCTTTCTTTCAACAACCTCGTTTTGTTGGGGATTGTAGGGAGTGGTTAGTTCCCTCTTGATTCCAGCTTCCTTGCAAAAGTCTTCAAAATCCTTTGAAGTATATTCTCCCCCATTATCTGTTCTGAGAATCTTGATTTTCTTTTCTGAGTGATTTTCTATCAAAGCCTTGAACTCTTTGAATTTTCCAAAGACTTCATTCTTTCCTTTTAGAAAGTATATCCAAGTCTTCCTTGAATAGTCATCAATGAATGTGAGATAGTATTCAAACCCACTTAGGGATGTGGTGGGCATTGGTCCACATACATCTGAATGTATTAACTCCATAATGTTCTTAGTCTTTGTTTCACTCTTTGGAAATGGGTTCTTGACATTCTTCCCTTTTTCACATCCTTTACATGTACCATTATGATCAACCTTCAAATCTGGTAGTCCTATAACTACCTTGCTTACATAGGGTAGGGATTTGTAGTTAATGTGAGCAAGCCTTCTATGCCATAACTCACTGGGGCTAGTAGTTTCATGGACAAGGGCAACTTCTGGATGACCCTTGAGTTTGTAAAGAACTCCTTCCTCTTCACCAATAACAATTGCATCCTCAATTGATTTTCTTTGGGCCACATAAGTACTTTTCCATCTATGAATGCAACTCTAAAGCCTTTCTTATCTAGAGCTGAGATAGAAAGTAGGTTCTTCTTCAAACCCGGTACATATAAAATTTCTTTCATCTTTAAAGGTGTTCCAGAATCAAGCTTGTAGCTTGCTTCACCAATTCCCTTGATGGGGTATTGATAATCATCTCCTAGAGATACCTTTTGTGGAGAAGTCTTTTCTTCAAGTCTTGAGAGATTTTTCTTTTGACCTGTCATGTGCTTTGAAGCACCACTATAGATGAGCCATGTATCTTCTCCAGGTGATATATACCCAGATAGTGTAGAAAATAGAACATATTCTTCTGCATCTACTTTCTTTACTTTAAATCTTTTCTTTCGAGGCCTTTCCTCTTCTTCTTCTTCTTCTTCTTCTCCACTATCATCTTCTGTGATATGTGCATGATGTATTTTGTGAACAAACTTCTTCTTTTGTGAAGTACAATTTCTGGCAATGTGTCCTATTTTAAGACAATTGAAACATTGGACTGTGGAGAGATCTCTTTTTGAGTTTGTTCCTCCTCTCCTTTTAAATCTATGGAAGGGTTGAGACCCTTTGTGTTCAACTTTCTTGAAGAGACCCTTTCTTCTTCTTTTGGTGTGAGTAGCCAAGGCTTGGTCATCCTCCTTGAGAAGGGATTCCCTATTGGCTACCCTAGCTTCTTCTTGAACATAATCCTCCCATACTATATCAAACTTCATACTTTCTTTTCTGGCACACATAGTTTGTATAAATGACTCCCAAGGTCTAGTGAGACCATTTAGAGCAGTCATTACAAGTTCATCTTCATCAAGGGTATCTCCAATGGCATCTAGTTGTTCCTTGATTTGGGAAACCCTTGAGAAGTAGTCTTGAATGGATTCTCCTTTGTTCATCTTGGTACTCTTCAACTGAGTTCTTAGGTTCATCTTCCTATTGATGTTCCTCCCTTCATACATTCTTCCTAGGGCATCATACATTTCCTTTGGGGTCTTCTCGGATGCCACTTGGGGAATCAAGTGGTCCTTGATAAAATTAGCAATGATTCTCTTTGCCCTAATCAGATCCTTCCTATACTTTTCTTTGGATTCATCTTCAGTGGGTTCTGCAACTTCATCCTTGATATATTGAGCAAGATCATTCTCTTCAAGAATGAGACCAATTCTATATTTCCATGCTCGAAAATTCTCTATACCTTCTAGCTTGTCTTCAAGCTTAGTGCTTGGAGCCATCTTCTCTTGGGGAAGTCCAAGAGATTGAAGTTTCAAGAGATAGAGTAACACTTACCAGGAGATGTGCTTGATTGATTTGGAAACACTGGTGTGTTATGTTTCTGGAAACTTCAACTTTTCACTTTTCGGATCTACAAAGAATTTCTTGTTTATCGCACTTTTGGTCAAACTAGGGTTTGAATTTCCCAGAGTTCTACCCAATCGAAAACCTCGATCTAGGGCTCAAAACTTTGATTTTGAGAAGGGCTATTCAGCCATGCAATCAGAATCCAAAAATACTAACTTTTGCAGAAACCCTAATTTTGGGAGAGAGAGAGAAAGATATTTTTACCTTGTGAAAGATGTTCTATTCAAGCTAGCTCTGATACCATGTTAAGTTTAAACTAATTTGACTAGCAAGATCACTAAAAGAAACATAATCACAAGATAGGCAAATATTTTACACTGGGAAACCCTCATGGGGTAGAAAACCCAGCAAAGCTTTCCTCAATAAGATGATCAACCAAAATACAAGATGTGCTCCAAGACTAGAGCTCCTTCTCTACCTCCTATGTAGACCTCTCTCTCACAATTGCTCTACTTTTTGAGCTATGTAAGTGTCAGATAAGTGAGGAGCATCCTCCTCTACTTATACTAGTTTCTCTACTGACTTTTTCCCTTATGGGTCCGACCTCTCCCAATGGAGTCTAATAACCCCTAATTAATTAAATCAGGGCCGACCCCCACATGGTGGATCTAATAACCCTTGTTACCACAATCCATCGGAGGAATAAACATCTCCGGATACATAATAGGATTACCTCGGAGGGATGAAACATCTCCGGAATAATAAAGTACAAATATAATATTCTTAGAAGTTACAATATTCAAGAGGGAACCCACCTTTGACTGCCCTAGATGTCATTTAATTCTATGTAAGGATGACTACAGAAAAATGTTCATGAGGTTGATGGAGTATGGGCATCCCTGAAATCCATAAGGAAGGGTATGGGCTCGAGTTGCTTGACCCATAAGGCACTCCCCCTCATATGAGGACATTTTTGCTCATCCCCAGGCCATGGTGAATCATTCAAGCTTCAGTTGGGAGAGGGGACACAGACCCAGGAGGGAAGAGAACCGAAAATTGTGATTAGGGATGAAGCCATGATTTGCAGAGCTAATATCGCTCAAAAATATGCATGGGAAGTGAAATCCATTGGGGAACCCATATACTTGAACTTTGGGGCGATTTTGAGAGTGTTGAAGGCCCAGGAACCATATAGAAACCCGGATTTGATAGCCAAAAACTCAGTTGTGAGACAGAGCCATTCGACCACAATGCTGAGGAGATATTAGAGTAGATCATAGTGGGAAAGAGGCCCTGGGGTTTAGACTTCATGGTAGAGCCAGTGAAGGCTCATTTATCCTTATTTTAGCGATCACGACCAACCATACCTTCCCATGTTGGCGCTGAGGGAAGGGGCGCATGAGGGACTGTGCAGCAGAGAAGGGGACCTTACTTAGGTTGAGAGTGGAGGTGATAGGGGTGCCTTGACTGTCTAAGGCCAATTGGATATTCCTATAGCTCTGTGGTTGAGCTCATTGACTTAGAAAACCCTTCATTGTATTCCCACTTGCTTAACAGAACCAGCTATGTGTTGGATGACCCTGATTGAATATGCTTGAGGCTATGAGTGGACCTCAGTATTTATTCCTTAGTGGATACATATCCCCAACTCGCGGGTGGTCTCTGAGTGCTAAAATAATACAGGTTGGGAAGAGACCTATGGTTGGGTTAGAACGTTGCATTCCATATCCAGTTTCCTGGTGATTTCAATTAAAGGATAAGTGTCTCTTGTTGCCTCTTATTATGCCAATTTTATATACATGAATGATTGTTTGTTTATGTCAGAATTCATAGATTGATCCTGCTAAATAATGGAACTAAATACCTATACTTTATGTTGTTATTATGCCTATCATGAAATACTGGTAAATGCATCTGATTGTGTGTTAATATGGTTTAATTTAGCTATGTTTTGCATCCATGTGTTTTATTTATATGTAAATTTTTTCATTGGTGGATAGGGATAAAAGTTTTAAAGGCCCAGAATGCTCAAAAGGTTCAGTTAGGACTTTGGGGAGGAAATAGACACCCCTTCTGTGGTATTCATGCTTCCCCTGTGGATCAGATGAAGGGCAAGGATATGACTGATTAGTATGAGATCCCCTTACATAGTGGTAAAGAGGCCTTGATGAAGTTTGGGGCCAAATTTTGGGTTGGAAGAAGGACAGGATCATAGTCATTGGATGTGGAAGAGGATCATGCAGCTGAATAGGGATCGCCTATAGATTTCCAACGGTACCGGGTTTTCCAAAAATGGGCTTAGGATGAGAAAGTTATCATCTTGAGAAGTTGGCAGTGACAGGGCCATGTGGCCAACTTCCAACTTTCCGAATCCGCAGTGTGGACTGCAGATCATGGAAGCCGGAGGCGTGAATTCTAGGTGTGGTGCTTAGGATTTCTGACTTCCGACTCCCCAAGCCAAATTGCGGAGTGCAGAAATCGGAGGAGTAATTTCTCTAGAGTCATGAATTTGGAGTTCCGACTTCCGACTCCCGCAAGCCGGATTGCAGAGTGCGGAAGGTGGAGGAGTAATTTTCTCCATAGTTGTGAGTTTCAAATCCCAACTTCCGACTCCCACAATGAGGATGGAGGATTGCGGAAGTCAAAGGCGTAATTCATCGAAGTAGAGAAATTGGTGTTCTGACTTTCTGACTTCTGCATCACGGATTTTGGAGTGCTGAAGTTAGAAGCGTAAATCTTTGAAGTTGGATTTTTGGTATTCCGACTTCCCGACTCCCGCATCGCGGATTACAGAGTGAGGAAGTCAGAAGCGTAAATATTTTAGGTTGGATATTGGGTGTTCCTACTTTCTAACTGCTACATCACGGATCATGGAATGTGGAAGTCAGAGGCATATTTCTTCGACGCCATGTATTTTCCATTCCACCTTCCTGACTCCCGCATTGCAGATTGCGGAAGTCGGAGGTGTAATTATTGAAGTTGCATGTTGGGGTGCCGACTTCCATGTCGCAGAGTGTGGATTGCGGACCAAAGACAATGCGGCTGTGAAAAATGGCAGAGTTGCAGATAGTTTGGAAGAAAAAAATTAGCAGGTTGTTTCAAGGTTATCCCCGATTGCCTCTAAAGGGCATCGAGGTGACCGGGGACGTGACAGGTGTCATGGAAATTCCAAGGGAAGTTGAATAATTTCTACACGTACACTTAAGAATTACTTCAGAGAGTAAAAAATTGTGACAAAGTAACCTTGGGTTGTATGGAAAGTAAGGCTACGATAGATTGATGAGAAAAAACGACCATAAACTAGGTAAGTGTTTGGTTTTGAAAAATATGTTTATTTGGTGAATAACATTGTATATGTTATTAGACTTATGAATTAGACATGTTTTATTATGAATTAAGTGAAAGTATTGAAATAAAATAATACAATTAAAAATATCATAATATTTTACTGTGAAATCAAACCATCATAATGTTACGACATCCATTGCTTTTACTCGTTGCTCCCTTGGGACTCTAGATTGCATTTGTTTGAGGAATGTATACACTTTATCCATTCCATAAAACATTGTTGTATCATGCAATTATGACCCATTCCATTTCATAGACTTTGTAATGCATGCACATCTCCTTTTTGACACCTCATATAGTAGGCTCTGACACGATTCCATTGCATCCTAAAAATAAGTGTCAAAAGAACAAACACTGTGCCAACTGATCTCTCCATCTGCAGTGGGGCTTATGTAATCTTATTTCCCAGCAATGACATTGTATATATTCTTTATTTCCATGCAATTTGATGGCATCCTTCACCATCTCGGTGTATCTCTCTCCCTCCATGGTATCCAAGGGATCCACTACTCGCAATTCCTCTAATTCAAAGGACATGCATCTCTACTTGAGGTTTAGAATGTCATTATTATAAAATGCCTAGTCTATCCCCAATATATATGGGTAGGGATCAACATCATCCAATATATCAATCACTTCAAATTCCACCACTATCTTTACCCTGTCAATATTTACTTCCACATCAGTCAGCCTTCCGGCAGGGAATAACTTGTATTGATTAGCTAAGTTGGGTTGTATGGGAGACCATAACAAATTTGGATTCCCCATCAAATCCCAAGTCCTGTTAGGTAAAGTGTTATCAACTAAACCCAAGTCGATCATTACATATTGCATCTCAAATCCCTCCAACTCAAGGGATAACACGACCTCTTTTTCGATTTGTTTCTTGCCTACTCTGCATGCATTCCTTTCAAGAAGTGGCACATAAATAGGTTCCTTGGCTTCTTTAGACATTATTAACTTTGCAATCATATTTGTTAATTTATTAACAACATTAGTATCATTCAATATATTCATGCAACTTCACATAAAGGCACTTACTAGGTATTCCTGGTGAGTCTTTTGCGTCCTTATCTATTGTTCTTTTTTGTGATGCATAGATTTTCACTGCACAACTTGTCTTTGTTCTTCTTCTCACATACTACGTAGTAGATCCTCCTCACGTAATATTTTTCCGCTATATTATACTTCATGTAGTCTATGCAATTGATCTTCCTGGTGCATGTCTTACTATCGTTGCGTAGCTTCCTCAGCCACTCTTTGTTCCTTGCGCAGTATCTATAGTTGGTCCTTTGCTTCAAACTTTGGTGGGGGTTGTGTGGATTTCTTTATCTTCTGCTCCATTGGAATTCCAATACTGCATTCTGCACAACAATATTTACCTATCTAAGTGCCTCCTCGATTTAGTATGTTCACTTGTGTCGGGCCCTTTTCGATATCTTCCTTCCTTGGTTTAGCGGTTACCATATTACAGATACCATTTCCTCCCATTTATTCAACAAGTCTGGGAAATATTTTATTGCATGGTATATGCTATGTTAGTATGTGCATAGGACATAAGGATTAGTACAGAATCTTTCCAAGTGTCATGTCTTTGCACAATCAAACCAAATTACTTTCCTTCCACCACCACCATAACCTCTTATACGGCCTTGAAACCCTTCGCGCGCTGCCCCTTTCCGCCCTCTGGGATTGGGTCCTTTATTTTATTTTGTGCCTTAAACCCTGTAGTCATCTACATTATTATGCTTCATTAATTACAGAGCACAATAGGTTTTCACATATTGTCTTAATGACTTGCAGAACTCGTATAACGGTCCATGCAGAGAGCTATAGTACTTTTGCAACATCAAGAAGTTCGGAGGTGCATGGCCCCAAGTTTTACAGATCTTGCACCACTCAAATTTAGGTGACACGGGAAAAGGGTTGGGTGTCCTGGTACCTATATAGTTTTTAAACATTGGGAATTCATTTTTATGATGGAATTCTATTCTACATAAGATACACCATATGTTCTCTCTTACTACATTTCTAGTGGATAGTTGTTGCAGTTGCATGGTTAATGTAGTAAGTTAATTTTGCACCTATGCCATTCCCGATGATGTCAAGTCCTTGACAAGACTCGCTTCCAAACTTATTTCTATTTCCATGGCATCCGAATGAGTAACCACCTTCTGCTGTGTTAGTGGAATTATGATATGTGGCAGCATACCCACAATGAACCATTCATGGTGTTGAACATCTAGTATCTGAAAACTTAATCAGTACATCAGAATATTGAATTGCTAATCATAGTCCTAGATGGACTCTTCATCTCTTTTCTTGATTTCCTTGATCTCAGTAATGCATTGAGACTCAGACTTCAGCTTCTGGAATTCTTTCAGAATATTAGCTTTGATCATATCCAATGATTAGGTATGACACACGGAAATAGTACCCTTATACTTCATATACTAGGTTAGAGCTCTGTCTCTTGACGTGGTATCCTATTGCGTGATCTTGGAATCCTCATATGTGATGTTATTCACATCTCATATCACCTCGTAGGTAAACCAATTCTTCTCTACATTGTTTTTCCCTATCTTATGAGAGGAAGGAAATCGTAGTGTGGAATATTGTGTTGTCACCATTCTTATAGGTACAGGTGAATTTCTTCTTTGTATTCGAAACTGGTTGTTTGGGAATAACACTACTATTTATTGAACTTGGTATATCTAGGTTATTCTACTTAGTAGGGATATATTTTATTCCTCCAGTTTATGTTTCAGGACTTACTTCTCATGCAAATCAAGTAATAATTGGTCTTCTTGATTTGATGAAGGGAACTGGGGGATTGGGTCAAAGCATGGGTTACTTCTTAATGCATTTATTCTCACGGTAATGAACTTAGGGGATCTCCTATCTAGATGCAAATTCCCTCTTACAATCATGCAAGTGCCTCCATTAGTCTACACTTCCTTTTCTTTTGCATCTTCTTGATTCTTTCCTTCTCTCGTCTTTAGGGGTGTCATATCACTATTCTCATTCAATCTCTCACTTTATTATATTACACACCTCTTGGAAAGTCTCTTATATTCTGAGCTTTCTTCTTGTCTACCTTTCGCACACCCTTCTAGAACAAAGGACCTTGAAGCACACTCTCGCGTGCCATTCCATTTCTGGCATTCTTCTTTCCCCTCCGATCAACATTATCTTTCAACATTGGCTGCTTTTATTATTTCTTTCTTCTAACTTCCTTCTTTATCTCATCCCTTCTTGCATGTGTTTTCTACCTATGGAGTCACTGCTCTTCTGGATCCATCTCTATGCCTAGTTATTCTCCCGCTTCTTCATACCCCACCCCCATAGTGCAGGGCTTACACTGCCATGATATCAAGGTTCATTGTCATTAACCCCTTCTAAATGAACAACATCTTTACCCACAATGGGATCTCCTCCAAGAATCATTTACTTGGGCCCTCTTCAAATATTTATTTCACACGTAAGAACCAGAAATCAACATCTCTAAACCATGTATTGTCTATATTTCTTAGTTCTTCTATCTTCTCCTCAGTCCATACTATTATCTAAGGTGTTATATAGGTACTATTTATATCACACTATCTCTTGGTTCTTTCATACAAAAAATAGGGAGTTCATAAAAGAAAATTTCATGTGGATCTGAATAAAGATACCTTTATTTCCAGTTCTTAGGTGATATATAGAGTTCTCTAGTCTCTTTTAGTGTGAAATCACACTCCTTTCTTTCTAGCCATTATTCAATCTCATATCTATTAGGATTTCACCTCATTACCTCATCCTCCCTTCACAATCCCCACCAGACTTCGGAAATGAACCATTGTTGGCTTGTCGGTTATGTTGTCCCTCATGTTGTACCTTAACTAGAAATGATATTTTTCTTTAGTAGTTATGACCAGCTACTGGTTCAAAAATCAAAATAAAGGGGGATTCAGTTAGGATGCAAATTCCAAGGAGGGCTATGTAGATAACATCATCTATGCTTCACTTTAGTTTAGCAATCCAATCGTCTAACCAAGGAAGGATACCCTCAATAATAAGGAGATATGAATTACATCACCCTAGGTTCTTATCAAATATGCATGAAATTTTTTAATGGGATTATAGTTGAAACTTTAGGTGCTCGAGGGAAAACTCATCCCTAAAAATAAAACGAAAATGGAAATGAGTGTTAACATAAGCTCAAATCAAGTGTTAACACCCAAGAGGAGGAAAAACATATTCCAAAAACAACAAGCTCAAATCAAGTGTTAACACCAAGGAGGAGGCAAAACATATTCCAAAAACAACAAGCTCAAATCAAGTGTTAACACCCAAAAAGTGCTCACTACCTCATCTTCCCCATTACATGACTCATTTGTCCATATTTCCTACCATATCTACCTTCAAAACCTTAAAATCCCACTAAAAAGCCTCCAAAAGGCCACAAAACCATTAAAAAAGCCTCCAAAAACCCCTTTTTCCCCCAAAATAATCCAAAATTCCTCCAAAATAGAAAAAACCCTCTAGAAAGGGAATAAAAAATATAAAAAAAGGAGGAAAAAGAGGAAAAAGGAGGAAAAAACTCTATACAGCTGACCTAAACCATATGGTTCCCAAAACCATGGGCCAGCACTCCACCACTAGAAACCTAGAAATAGGTGATGGAGGCCCCTCATTTCATATCCACAGTCAAATACACCCTTACTCTGCCAAAATCACTCTCGAAACCCTAGCTCACCCTTGAGCTACTTTCATCCTTGAGTGCCCCTTTTGGCCCATTTCCAACCTTTTGGAGAAAGAGAAGGAGCAAAGCTGGAGTTTGGAGCAACCCTCTTGGACCATTGCAAGAACTTCACCAACCTCTACACCTGAGGTAAAATTTTAATACAAAAAAGAAAGAACTTCACCAACCTCTACACCTGAGGTAAAATTTTAATACAAAAAAGAAAGATCTTCACCATATTTCCATGTTTTTGTTATGTTTATTAATGCTCATGCTAGTTTAGAATTCGTATTATTTTGTTACTTTAATTTACTATTTATTGAACTGCTACTAAGGAGTCCATTCTCCTTAGTAGGTGCTCATTTGCAAAAGCTAGAGTGAAAACCCTAGCTACAGTTTTGGCGACTCCGCTGGGGTTTCTTTTGAATTTCTGGTTATAGTTTTAATAGTTTTAGGCGTTTTCAATTTTCTGCAATATTTTTCTCTTTCTTCCTTTCGGCTGCTGTAAACCGCGTCTTTTACCCCCCGCAGTTGCGTTCCGACCATGTTTTTCAGGCATTTAGCTGCGATCCGACCGCGGCTCTCAGACTGTTTCCGGTGCCCTGCCGACGGATTCAAGTCTGTTACCTGCGATCCGATCGTGGCTAGTAGCTTGTTTGGTGCGATCCGACGACGGCTGTTAACCATTTTTACGCGTCCTACCTGCGGCTTTCAGCCATCTTTCTGCAACTTGCCGACCTCTTTAGGCCATTTTCCTGCATCCTGCCTGTGGCTTTCAGCCATCTTTCTGCAACACGCCGGCGTCTTTAAGCTATTTTCCCGCGTCCTGTCTGCGGCTTTCAGCCATTTTTCTGCAAACCACCGGCATCTTTAGGCCATTTTCCCGCGTCCCGTTTGCAGCTTTCAGCCTTTTTCCTACAACCCGCCTGCGGCTTTTGACTTGTTTCCAGCTGCCTGACTGCATCTTTCGGCCAAAATCCCGCAACCTGTCCGCGACTGTTGAGCTGTTTCCCGCGGTCTGTTTTCTGCCTTTTTTCCTGTTTTGAACCCAACACTTTGCTGCAATATTTTCTGCACTTGCACAGCCATCTATCCTGCCTGCAGCCATCCTTCCCTACAGTCTTTTCTGCAGTATTATTTCTGTTCCATTTACAGAATATTTTGTTTTAAATTTCATCATTTTAATTGAAAAAGAGAAAATTTTGCATTTCAAAGTTTAAATTATGTATTGTTATTTTTATTTAGAAAGTTGCCCACTCCGTGGAACTTTTACTTGGGTTCATCATCTCACACGCACACACTCTGTCACCTAATTCAAGTGAGCCTTAAAAGACTACTTAACACAACCAACATTCTAACCCCACTTGGGGAACACGTAAGAATTTTTGTAGTTAGGTAGGATCGGGGGGATAGGCATCCAAATAACACCTCTCGGTTGCTTACACTTGAGACATAGCTGTTGTCCATTAGGGAACCAAAATACCCTAGTATTTTTTTCCATGGTCACAACCAGTTTATCAGAGGGTCTCTCCCCTAGGAGGGTTGAAGTCGCCAGATTGGTTCCGTAGGCCTAAGTGGAATACTGCAATCCATTCAATAACTGAAGGCTACCTTTCACAGTTCTCGGGGTATCCCTGTATGGGGATACCGCAGTGATAGAACCAAATGGTAGATTCACCTTTTCTAGACGTGTCATGAACGGGGTATCTTAGTTGCCTTTCTTTTAGGATTGACTACCCGGTGTCCCTCCCGGTAGGGGGATATCTTTAGCCACTTGGCTCTACTATGCATATTGTCTGACTTGCATTTCATCACCTTGCAGAGGATATGTCTAGTTGAGTCAAAATACTATTTAGTTAGGTGTTTGCATGCTCCCTTACCTCCTTTTGGTCTAGTGAGTCCACTATTTTTATTTTTTAGGAAACCTACTGCTTGTTGGTATTCTGACCATTTCTGTTGATACTCCACTTATTGTAGCACAGCTGTTACAATAAGTGTTTTGAGTTGGTTGTTGGCCTGAGTGCCATATTTTTTGAGCTTTCCTTCTGCACACTCGTTTGCATTAGGGTTTTTGAGCTGTTTTTCACTCAACGCAACCCCCAGATATTTGACACCATTAATGTCACCATTGAGTCCCCGAGACATTCTCGGCGCCTCTGGGGCGAGCCCCCGTAGCACGGTTCACTTGACACCACCCATCATAGACATATATCTTCATCACTTGATACCACTCATCATAGATCTCGAGCTTTGTCACTTGACTCCACTTGTCAATGGCATAGAAATCTGTCACTTGAGCTAGACACCCCTTATTTTACCTCTGATTCTGAGGCAGAGTTCGAGAACCCCATTTACACTGCACCAACCAGCCCCATGGCTGGCGTGACTTCCACCCCTTTATTTGTAGGGACCATTGGTGGAGCATCCACCACCACACTAGCTACCACACCTGCTTTGGGTATGCCTTTGATGGGGCCCACATCTACCATTCCGATCACTGCACCCATTCCAGTAGCTAGAATACCTATTCCCACTCCATCAGTGACTCACACTACCCTTGGCGGTGCAGGACCGTCCCATACCACTTTCGTTCCTACACTTGGGGGCAACCTCCCAAACCCTGCCCCTACACTTGGGGGTACTGGCCCCACCATGGTCCAACCCACTAGTATGTCACATCCTTCATCTAGTTTTCCATTCATGGCTAGCCTCAACCTTCCTGACCTAGCTAGACTGACTAACGATCCCATCAGACATGACCCTGCATGGCCTCACATGCCCACCAAGCTTCCCTCCGACATTCCTAAGTTTGAGGGCAAGGCAGGTGAGGACCCCCAGAACCATATTATGTCCTTCCATCTATGGTGTTCCTCCAACTCCATAGTGGATGGTTCCGTCCGCCTCTGTCTGTTACAGTGCACCTTCACTGGCTCTGCAGCTAAGTGGTACATCGAGCAGCCCCATGGGACCCATGCCACCTTTACTTCCCTTGCCTCGGCTTTCCTGCAGTTCTTTCAGTTACCTATCCGCTATGACGCGGGAGTTGAGATCCTACTGTATTGCAGACAGAACATGGCTACCCACATCACTGACCACATTCACGAGTGGCATCTACGCCGCAGCCTCTGCAAAATCAAGTTAGACGACCGTATCTTCTTAGATTGGTTTCTAAAATCCCTACTTCCTATCATTGCCAAGGATGTGGCATCCGAACGACCCCAGTCTAAAGAAGAGGCCCTCCTCAAAGCCCAACAATTTGACCTCATTTACACCCAGTCGGGTTATCTATACAACATCATACCTAACGCCCCTCGTGGTGATTCCTCCCAACAGGCATCATTGGCCGTATTGCCTTGCATCCCCAACCCTTTTCCATAGCACATCCTAGCCATGGCCCCGACCTTTCACGGGCTACATCACAGTCCAGAGCAACCAATTCGTATGCTCCCATGGCACATCACCACCATTCCCACGGACCCTCATGTCCACCTCAGTGCTTTGGTCATGCGTCCCCCGCTTACGCCCCCCCGGTCGCACCTTATCCCTATTACCACCCGTAGGCTGCACCAGCTCTTGTGTCCTCTCATGCCCAACATGCTTATTACCCACCACAGGTAGCCCCTGTGGAAAACCCACAACCCGCTTTGTAGACATATCAGCAACCCCCACAAGGTTCAGCACCTACGCAGCCTCCCCCTACGTATTATCCACCGTAGCCTGCTGTCGCACCTGCACAACCCCAGAACCCACCTACTGCCCAAGGGCAAGTATACGCCCAACAGAATCCGCAGCAGAACCAAAACAACCAGCGCCAACAGGGCCAGCAAAACCATGGCAAAGGCCATAACCGTGGGAACAACCCCCCTCCAGACCAAGGTGGTCAACCTCCCAATCCCCTAGACAATAATAACGCAGCACCTGCCAACCAGAACCCTGATTGGCCGCCCAAGCAGGCCAAAAATCCTAATTTGCGAACAAACCACCCTTGTTCTATTTGCGGGGTCTATGGCCACTACACACATGCTTTCCCACATTTTGAGTGAGCTCGGCAACTCTGGACTGATGATGCCCATCGCCAAGGGCACGCGGCTCCTCAGGCACCACCCAACTCCCCACCCCCTCAGCAGCAACCTTTGGCACTGCAAAACCCCTTACCCATCCAAGGCGTAGTGAACACTTAGCCGTTGGCTCCCCCTCAAGTCAACGCGCCCCCACAACAACAGATCACTTATGCCGCTCCTGATCAACCCATGTTTGACTCAGGTACTCACCACTTGTTAATGATGTCATCCACTGATGTCAACCTCTAAACCCGTCGGAACCAATATGGCTCCACCCCTTAAGCCCCTCCCGCTGACAAAAACACTAATGCTCATCCCACTGTTCAGATGTTACGTATACCTCCAGCTCCAGTAGATGGTGCCTCTAAAGCACCTCGCTTCCCACTTCATCGCATCAACAATAACCCCAATGCTCGTGCTGCGTCAAATTATAACATTGTAGATGACTTAGCCCAATCTCCCACAACCATGTCTCCATTGGAAGTCTTAAAAAATTGTCCTTCACAGCACAAGACTTTGCTCTCCGCCATTGGTGCTATTGACCCAAATGATTCACAATTGATGGCCTTCGATTTGGACTAGTCCGAACCACGCCCGCCTTCCACTTTAGTGTTCCAAGTTTCTGTTTCCGTTCGGAATCTTGTCATCCATCGGTGCATTATCGATGAAGGTTCCTCTACATGAGTTATGTCCACATTCGTTTGGCAGAAGTTGGGATCCCCTACCCTCTAGCAGTCCACCACTGCGTTACGAGCCTACGACGGCCGTTCGGCTCAACCCCAAGGTCTCTTAGCTAATGTCCCCATCCAGCTGGCTGGTAAAACTGTGCTCATTGACATAGAGGTCATCAATGCCCAACTTGATTATAACCTCTTACTTGGCCGTAGCTACATGTATGCCATGCGAGCGGTTGCCTCATCTGTTTTTCGTACCATGATGTTCCCCCATGACGGATGCGTGGTCAAGGTCGACCAACTCACCTATTACGATCCAAATGCCCCCGCTGCACCTGAAAATGTTCTCCCCATGGTTGAACAACCAGTTTGTGGTGCCACTACTTCTTTTCTTTCCTCCGTGGGACCCGGACTTTACTCAGATCCACCGATGACCTCAACATTCCAATCCATTCCCCCCCCCCTATCACCTGCAATCGAAGTATCTGAGCTATGTACCCTCTCTCACAATACACAAACACCCAACAATCAACCACCCTTGTTACCCAAACCACCATTGGTACCTAGTCACATTGGTGTTACACCCACCCACACCCTCCCCTTCCTATTCCCTCCCTCGGGAGTAGTAAGCACCCTGGTTATGGCTACTCTCAGCCTCCCTGGGTTAACCTTAGGATTACCCGTGTGGTATATTTCGCCTCCCGTTCCTCCGCCGACAACAAATGTCGTCCTTCAACCGGTGCAACCCATTGTCACTACTAGTCAACCACCTCCCGGTGTCGCTACCCCCTTCGTCATCGACGAATCCCCCTCCTCTTATCAATCCCACTGGGGGTCGAGGCCCACAACCATACACTGTTGTATCCCCTCCCAAGGTAGTTAAACCCCCCCCGTGTTTCGTGGTCCCCCCAAATTCTCATTGTGTGATGAGTTAGGCCATCCGACTCATCAATGTCCATAATTACCTGCATTACAGGAACACATGCAAATGCTTGACGACGACCCTAACATTCCAGTTGTTGAACTCGATCCAACCCCTAAGCCTCGTGATAAATCACTGCGTACCAACCACCCTTGTGCCATATGCGGTATTTACGGCCATTACTCCCATCACTATCATGATCTCCCAGATTATAGAGCAGCTCTCTATGAGATGAATAATTTGGACCTTTAGACGGCACCCCCCACAATTGAGGAGATCCACCCTCCGGTATTATCCCCATCCGGAGAGATTAACACCATTTATATGATCTCTTCGACTACCACTCCCTTGTTAACCAATTTGACAACTCAAACTTTCTGCAATGATGAGGAGATTCTAGAGGCTCTCACTACCCCGGATTATCCCTGGGACGACATGCACCATCGTTCCTATTTCCTCCTAGAAGAATCCTCCTCTACCACAGCTACCCAATTCGCGGTTGAGTCCAAATATTTCCTTCCCACCAAAGTCGACTGGTTTAAGGATCCTATTCCCTCTCCTAATGCTTTTGAGGAAGGTAACATGGCCAACATCGCACCCATCATCCACATAGACATCTCTGATCCACCCGGTGCTCTTGAAATCATTACCTTAGGAGCCTCCTGCAATGAATATGAGATTGAAGCGTACAAAAAACTTTTCCAAGAGTTCCGTGATGTATTTGCCTGGTCCTATACCGAAATGCCTAGTCTCGACCCCATTATTATAGAGCACCACATTGACACATGGCCCGATGTACCCCCCGTTCGCCAGAAACAGTGCCCCATTCATCCTTCAAATCTCCCCACTGTTAAAGCAGAGATTGAGAAACTTCGCAAAGCGGGATTCATTTATCCTATCGCATATACCACCTGGGTTTCAAACCCCGTCCCTGTTAACAAAAAACAAGGCACCATTAGAGTATGTACTAACTTCTGCAATTTAAACCGCGCTTGTCCCAAAGACAACTTCCCCACGCCATTCATTGACCAACTCATCGATGCGTGTGCGGGACCTGAAGTCCTATCTTTCATGGATGGTTTTTCCGGATACAACCAGATTCAGATCCGTAAGGAGGATCAGTACAAGAATGCCTTTACCACCCCATGGGGCACCTTTTCCTATCGCGTCATGCATTTCGGCCTAAAAAATGATGGTGCCACCTTCCAACAGGCCATGACCTATTGTTTTCATGACTTGGTCCATATCCTGCTAGTCTATCTTGATGACCTTACAGCTCGTTCCCGGAAACGATCAAACCACCTTAACGACCTCCGGCAAGTTTGCCTGTATTGTCGCAAATATAAAATCCACTTGAACCCACACAAGTGTGTCTTTTGCATTCCAGCAGGCCGGTTGCTGGGTTTCATTGTTGCCCAGAAAGGAATTACTGTTGATCCCCTGAAAGTCCAAGCCATCTTAGACCTTCTCTCTCCTCGCACACTCTGACAGCTTCAAAGTTTGCAGGGGCGATCCAATTTCCTTCATCGCTTCGTTCCTGATTAAGCCACTACCGTTCATGGTTTCTTATGCATGCTTCGTACCCACATACCCTTTGTTTGGGATGAGCAAGCAGAAGCTGCATTCGGAGCCCTCAAGAAAGCTCTCACACAAGCCCCCTTGATCTCCCCTCCAGATTTCTCTCAGGACTTCATCCTTTACGTCTCGGTATCCGATTATGCCGTGTCCGGAGTCCTTGTTCAAGAAGACGCTTATCACCAGGAGCATGTCATTTATTATGTCAACCAGACCTTGTCTGGAGCACCCTACCCCGAACCCAATGAAAATGCAGGTATGAGTTTATCGGAATACCTGTAACTCCCAGATCTGAAAACGGCCGGTCGGATCGTCTAGAAACACCACCTCAGCTCTGGTCCACTCTAATCACTAGTCAAAGTCAACAAGTCCAAATAACACTTGTCATGTTGGACCCACTCACTATTTATAGTCCGTTGACTTTTTCTTGTTTTGGCCATTCTGAACCCATACGGAGTCCATTTTTCAAACCGTTTCCACCATTGGAATCAGCACGACGCGACCGTCATGATGGTCAACTTGTTCTCTTAGTTTTTCCACTTCATTTTTGGAGCATTTTTTAGACACCACTTATCACCTCGATTTGCGTGCCACTTTGGTTGCTCTCCGTTTTTGGTATATTTTATATCATCAGATTCATTTTTCCAAACCCGTGATGATGCTTGAGATCATTTCTCACTCTCACCCCCATATTTTTTGGGTATTTTTCCAAAACACCCCCCATCACCTCGGTTTGCATGCCACATCGGCCGTTATCCGTTTTTGACACTTTTTATATCGCCGGATTCATTTTTCCGAGCTCGTGATGCTGCTTGAGATCATTTCTCGCTCTCACTTGGTACAGTTTCAACATTGTGTCCCGACACCTTGCTGCCTCGGTTTGCACGCCACATTGGTCGCTATCGAATTGTTCCCCATTTTTACATGAGCCATTCACTCCTGTCATATTGCAATCGTTTCATTTTTTTGACACCATTCATTATCTCGCAAAAAGGCCCACCAGTGTTCCCCCCTACCCTCATTCTTGGTCATCATCAATGTTCCTTGATTGAGCACTTCCTCCTTGCCTAGCCATTCCTTTTGTTCGGTATAATTTGATCCCTTTTTCAGGTCGGACAAGTCCTTTACGAAAAAGGCACTAAGGGAGTTTCTATTAAGATCTTTTCTAACTCCTAAAACAATGAAAAGATCGACAAGCAATCTTGCTTCCTTTCATGCTCGTTAAAGTAACTGAAAGGGAATCTATCTGGTATAAGTTTAACCCTTTTCCGGACCTGGTAGACTACTTACGAAAAGGGAATACTCTAGTCACAACGGCTAGAAGAGTTCTTCATTGCATCCTTTTATGCTTCTTCTGGCCTTGGAGACTAACACACGAAAAAGCAACCCCCTGGAGTCTTCTTATCGCTTTCAGACTCTCTAAAATTGAAAGCAACCACGACCATGAACTGTCCTGGGCTCATACAAATCCCACGACAGTACCATTCCATTATTTCAGAGTCTTCTTATCGCTTTCAGACTCTTTAAAATCGAAAGCAATCATGAGCATGAACTGTCCTGGGCTCGTATAAATCCACATGACAGTACCATTTTACATGCACTTCTTCTAGTTCCCTAACCCATGAAGACGTCCCCCCATGCCTCTTCGCACTATGATCGATCATCTCGGCAGCACCCCCAATCAAGTCGCCTTTGTTCAGAGTAGTCTGCAGTCTCCTACCATTTTACACCAGCTTGAGTATCCCTCATCCCAGTCACTATCATTAATCCAGTCCAGCTATGATCCCTTTCCCACTAGTCAGTTTCATGTTGCCCGATCATTCCCGCCATCATACTCTGAACAAAGGAAGTTTGATTCCACCCACTCTACTTGCCCAGTTATCCCCCACAGTTTGTTAGTCCTACCACCAGTACTCTCACACTTCGGTTCTCCACCTCGCGCTCCTGTCAAAGAAACATCATTTCCTTGATAGTTGCAGGTCTCCCTCTGTTGACGATAGCCCCTCTATTCCAGAGGATAGACCCAGAGGTCCCTGTGCCTTAGACCCATAACCATTTGTGGTGAGTGCCTACGGACCATTTTGAGAGGAGTCATCATTGCCTCTCCGAGTGGTTGTTTCTCACATGCTCGACTTCAACACCTTGATCGCATCGTTGAGAATGGCGCAGGGTTTCTATCCTTCAGTTATTGGTCGAAGACCCCGGATTTCCCCCGACTCTAGCACATTGGTGAGTCACTTCGGAACGCCCAGTTATATGTTCCCGTGGATGTCCAGGTTGCGTTGGTGATTGTATTCGGAAGCCATCCAGTTATATGATTCCTTGAGTACCCAGTTCAGTTCCAGTTCAGTGTACCATTGAGGACATGACTCCCCGTCACTATGCTCTAGCAGCTCATCAGTTCCTCTAGTACCACACCCAGTAGCATTGTCGTTATTCTAGTGTACTAGTTCTTCAGCTCAGACATGGTCAGCCCAGCAGTATATCCCAGCTTTGTGTCCCCTCTGGACCCTTATGATGTACGCAGTGGTTCTCTATGTATCCTACAGGTCCCCCTTTTCGGGCCTCACTATTATTTTTTATGTATCTTGATACGAGCATGGGTATGCCCGCCTCGTCCATATATTGAGAGTCTTCCTCATTCATTATTTGAGGCCATGTATATGTCAGGTCCCCATATTTTGGACCCCATTGTTATTATTGTTCTATATCTTGATATGAGCATGGGAATGCCCGCCTCGTCCATATGATCAGATTATTCCTCATCCATTATTGAGGTTATGTACTTTTAGTTTTTTGCAATTTGTTCGGGACCGTTGTTCCAGGCTCCAGTTTGTTTATTCTCTTCTCCACACCCAGGAAAACCATACAAGACTTATGATGTCTATCGGCCATACGATGAGCTCTTACCCTCACACATCAGGGGGCAATCTGTTAACACCCAAAAAGTGCTCACTACCTCATCTACCCCATTACATGACTCATTTGTCCATATTTCCTACCATATCTACCTTCAAAACCTTAAAATCCCACTAAAAAGCCTCCAAAAGGCCACAAAACCATTAAAAAAGCCTCCAAAAGGCCAAAAAACCCCTTTTTCCCCCAAAATAATCCAAAATTCCTCCAAAATAGCAAAAACCCTCTAAAAAGGGAATAAAAAATATTAAAAAATGAGGAAAAAACCCTATACAGCTGACCTAAACCATATGGTTCCCAAAACCATGGGCCAGCACTCCACCACTAAAAACCTATAAATAGGTGATGGAGGCCCCTCATTTCATATCCACAGTCAAATACACCCTTACTCTGCCAAAATCATTCTCGAAACCCTAGCTCACCCTTGAGCTACTTTCATCCTTGAGTGCCCCTTTTGGCCCATTTCCAAGCTTTTGGAGAAAGAGAAGGAGTAAAGCTGGAGTTTGGAGCAACCATCTTGGACCATTGCAAGAACTTCACCAACCTCTACACTTGAGGTAACATTTTAATACAAAAAAGAAAGAACTTCACCAACCTCTACACCTGAGGTAAAATTTTAATACAAAAAAGAAAGATCTTCACCATATTTCCATGTTTTTGTTATGTTTATTAATACTCATGCTAGTTTAGAATTCGTATTGTTTGTTACTTTAATTTACTGTTTATTGAACTGCTACTAAGGAGTCCATTCTCCTTAGTAGGTGCTCATTTGCACAAGCTAGGGTGAAAACCCTAGCTACATCAAGGTCCACTTGGGCGGCTTAATCATAGCCTAATCCTTGAAAAGAGGAACAACAACCATGAAAAATTTCCAATAAGAACATAGTTTCAACTATCCATTAAAATGCATCCAAGAGAATTGTTGGAACATCACACAGGTGAAAGTAAGGTTCTGATCCATGTGAAAAATGTATTTAGATGGAGACTTATCTACTACATTTAAAAGAGAATTACATAAAAAATAAAAATGCTACTAATTCAGGCACCTAGTGGCAACATTTCCTCGGTCCTGGTCCCAAAATAATCAACAATTTAATTTCATTGTATGACAGTGTACAATCACAGGAGATTAGTTCATCACTACATCCCTGGTGCTTATCATCTATTTTCAAAATTACAGCAGATTTTCAATGATGTTGTATAGTGATAAATGAGGAAAGAAAGAATGGAACAATGTAATGTTGCATATCCGACAGCTTCTCTCATCTCTCAAACTTCTATAATATGAGTGAACTCCGCTTTGTACCCTTTCGGGTTGTTCTTTTATACGTTTTTTGATGTTGACTATGCCTTGCAATGAGCCTTTCAAAAATAGAAACACAAAATTACCACATCTCTAGAGACCACATATTTTGCTACTATTAGCATAACCAAATTTTCAGGAACATCTCATTCCCAGTATGCATTCTCTGATTGCCTTAACTTCTCGTGCACCTTTTGCTATCTGGTTTTTGAAATTAAGAATTAATTATAGTATTGAACAACAGTGGTGAGCATGATTTTCTCTGATCGACATCATCACTGGAGAGAATTCGTTCCATGATGCACTGAATTAAGGAAAAATGAAAGGGAGGTTTCATTTTTCCTCATTGTAGTGTGTTAGGGGACAAAATAGGAGGAAAATATTTAGTATACGAAACCTTTATTGATGAGGATTCTGTTGCGGGGGGAAGTTGTTACTCGATGGCCAAACCTGATGTCACTTTTCCTAGAGTATTTATTTGTGCATCAAAGAGATACAAAATGGTAATATGGAAAATGAGTATTGAACCTTAATAATTCGACGAACCCCCCTCGGCTTGATGTATCCACTCTATCAAACTCCCAAATTATGTTGCGGTGGTAGAGGGAGAGTGTAATACCCATATTTTGACCCTTAGGGTTTATTGGCTTCAATGTAAATATTGTATACATGCAATGTGTATTTTCCCTAGTGTGGAGCTCAAGGCCAAGGCCCCACTAGTGGATGCCCAGGTTTTAATTAAAAGGAAAGTATTTGACATTCTGATTATCCATGTGTTATTCAGCCATGAGGTATTGTAAACGGTGTAAATATTAAATATTGCAATAAAATACCAAGGAAAATGGATAAGGAGGAAACCAATGAGAAGAGGCCATGTGTATCCACTAGGAAGAGGTGAGGTGGTTGTGGGATTGGAACCCATACTGCCACTGTTGGTTGTGGAGCCTGATCTCCCAGATTCAGAGATATTGTTGTTCAGCCGTGTTTGTACCCCGGTTTTATATGATATGTAGCTAGACTGTATAGTCACCCCAGCGGGGGGTGTGGGGAGGAATCGCCCCCCCACGCTTTTCAGCAACAGATTACGGGCCCATGGTTTTGGGTAACCCGTGGTATTTATCCATTGTATTTCTTTTTCAAAAGAAATACATTGTAATACGGATAGGGTTGATGCATTAGGTATTGTGTATTGTAAATATCTATGAGTTCGTGTAAGAGATATTGAGAGAGTGTGAAGAGGAAGTTGCAGCACCTATGTTGCTAGTTGTATCCCTTCACTTTGTTGGATGGTATAATAATAAGGACTGACAATTTCTGTATGGACGTATCCCATATTGGGCGAACCATGGTATATTGGTGTCTCTCTTGTAATGTGTATGTGTGATTATATTTTCATCTTGTTTATTGTTATTGCTCCGCGATCCTGTTTTTCTAACAACTGATATCAGAGCCAAAGGTCTATTTGGCAGATAAACCCGCAAGAAACTAGGGTTTCTGGTTCGAGTGGGAGCAATGGCAGAAAAATGAAAGTTTAAGGTTGAGAAATTTAATGGCCAAAACTACCAGTTATGGAAGATGCAAATGGAGGACTATCTATACTAGAAGGATGTATTCTTGCCATTGCGAGGAAAATCAAAACAGTCGACGACTATGAAGGATGAAGAATGGGAGGTCCTTGAGAGAAAGGCACTGGGAACAATACGGCTATCCCTGGCTTCATCGGTGGCTTTAAATATCTCAAAAGAAAATACAATGGAGGATTTGATGAGCTCATTGAGTAAGTTGTATGAAAAACATAGTCCTCCAACAAGGTATTTCTAATGAAGCGTTTATTTAATGTGAAGATGTCAGAAGGTGGATCGGTTGCTGATCATTTAAATGAATTTAATATGGTTACAAATCAACTAAGTTCTGTAAGTGTGAACTTTGATGATGAGGTTATGGCTCTTCTAATATTGTGTTCATTTCCAAAAAGTTGGAATGGATTGGGCATGGCTATAAGTAAATTTGTATCTGGTTCAAACACATTGAAATTTGATGATGTTGTTGGTGTTATTCTTAGCGAGGAAATGCGAAGAAAAATCACAGCTAAGACATCAGGTAATGCATTGACCATGCAAAGCAAGGGAAGACAAAGGGAGAAACGAAAGAGCCAAGGTAATCGCAGAAAGTCTAAAACGGGCATATCCAAGTCCATATTGGGAAAGATAGAGTGCTGGAACAGTGGAAAGAAAGGACATTTGAAGAAAGACTGCAGATCTCTAAAGAAGAAAGGAGATGGACAGCAGGAGACTACTCAGGAAGCAAATGTAGCAGGTGATGTGTTACAATATGCTTTGTTTCTTTCTTTAGATAATACTAGTGGTTACTCGGTAGTAGATTCAAGGGCTTCATGTCATGCTACACCCCATAGCAAATACTTTCATGATTATGTTTTAGGCGATTTTGGACATGTCTTATTGAGTGTTGATAAGCCATGTAAAATTGTTAGAATGGGTAAGGTATGGATAAAATTTAAGAATGGAACTGAATAGCTGCTGAAATATGTAAGGCATATTTCTGCTATGAAAATAAAACTGATCTCAACAGGGAAGTTGGGAGATGGCGGCTGCTTATCTACGTTTGGAGAAACGTGGTGGAAAATCACTAAAGGATCAATGGTGATAAAAAAAGGAGACATGATAGGTACATTGTATTTATTTCCTCCTAATACTGACCATGCTATCTATTTAGCTTCCACAGGAACACATACAACATTGTGGCATTATAGGCTTGGCCATATGAGTGACAAGGGGATGCAGATTCTGCACTCAAGGAAGTTGCTGCCAGATTTGAAGCATGTAAGTTTGGAATTCTGTGAGAACTGTGTTTATGGAAAACATAAGAGAGACATATTTCTCAGGGTTGGGAAATAGAAGAAGAATGAAAAGTTAGAGCTTGTGCATACAGATGTATGGGGACTGGCTCAGGTACAATATCTTGGTGGCTCTCATTATTATGTTACATTTATTGATGATGCAACTAGGAAAAGTTGGATTTATTTCATTAGACAAAAATATGATGTGTTTGCTACTTTTAAGAAGTAGAAAGCTTTGGCTGAGAATGAGATAGGAAAAATGTTGATGTGTCTCAGATATGATAATGGAGGTGAGTACTGCGGCAATGAGTTTGATAGTTACTGTTCATACCATGAGATTCATAGAGATAAGACACTCCCAGAAACACCACAAGAAAATGGTGTGTCAGAAAGGATGAATAGAATGATCATGGAGTGTGCAAGGTGTATGAGATTGCATGCAGGGTTTCCCTTACAGTTTTGGGTAGATGTTGTAAATATTGTTGTTTATTTAATAAACAGAAGGCCTTCAAGTGCTTTGGATGGTGGTATTCCAAAGGAGGTATGGACAGGTAAAAAGGTAAACTACTCATTTCTGAAAACTTTTGGTTGTGAATCATTTGTCCATATTGATAAAGAAAATAGAACAAAGCTTGAAGCTAAATCCAAGAAATGTACCTTTATTTTATATGGGGTTGATGATTTTGGTTATCGCTTATGGGATTGTGAAAATCACAAAATCATTAGGAGTAGAGATGTGACATTCAATGAAAATGTCATGTATAAAGATCAGTTGCAAGGAAAGAAACAAGAAAAAGAAAACACAAAGTACACAGTGCTTGATGAAATTAAAGAAAATGAAGTTCCAAAGGTGCGAGAATATCAAGAACAACAGCAAGTACCTGAAACTCCTGCAAGTGTAAGAAGGTATACCAGATTAAGTAGACTCCCTGGACGATACTCTCCTTCAATATATTATTTATTGATGACTGATGCTGGTGAACCAAAATGTTAGGAAGAAGCAATGCAGGTGGAAACTAGAAAGAAGTGGGAGCAAGGCATGAATGAGGAGATGGACTCATTGGTAGGAAACCAAACTTGGGATTTGGTTCAGTTTCCTACTAGTAAAAGAGCATTGTAGAACAAATGGATTTACAAGTTGAAGGAAGAAGAAGGAGGTAAGAAGCGGTATAAGTCGATACTTGTTGTAAAGGGGTTTGCAAAGAAGAAAGGTATAGACTTTGATGAAATATTTTCTCCAGTTGTTAAGATAACTTCAATTAGGACTATTTTAAGTCTAGTGGCACTAGAAGATTTGCATCTTGAACAGTTAGATGTAAAAACAGCCTTTCTCCATGGAGATTTGGAGGAAGAGATATATATGCAGCAACCACAAGGGTATGAGGTCAAAGGGAATGAGAATTTGGTATGCAGGTTGAAAAAGAACTTGTATGGCTTGAAGCAAGCTCCAAGGTAGTGGTATTTAAAATTTGACAGATTTATGATAGAACAAGGTTATAGTAGATGTCATTCTGACCACTATGTTTATTTCAAGAGGCTAGATAATGGAACATATATTATCTTTTTATTGTATGTGGATGACATGCTTGTTGCAGGGTCTAACATGCAGGAAATATATGTGTTCGAAAGGAATTTAGCAAATTCATTTGTGATGAAGGATTTGGGTGCTACAAAGCAAATCCTTGGTATGAGAGTAACAAGAGATGGGAAAAATCGCAAATTGACATTTTCTCACGGTGAGTACATACAAAAGGTGTTGGAGAGGTTCAGAATGAAAAATGCAAAACCAGTTAATACACCTTTGGCCAGCCATTTAAACTAAGTAAGAAAATGTGTCCCAAGACACAGGAAGAGATATATTACATGTCCAAGATTCCCTATTCATCAGTAGTTGCCAGCTTGATGTATGCCATGGTGTGCACAAGACCAGATATTGCACATGCCGTGGGAGTTGTGAGCAGATATATGAACAATCCAGGTAAAGAACATTGGAAGGTAGTACAATGGATTCTCAGGTATATGAGAGGTACTACCACTCATGCATTATGTTTTGGAGGTTCAGACACTGTTCTACAGGGATATGTTGATGCAGATATGGAAGGTGATAAGGATAGCAGGAGGATCACCATAGGGCATGTTTTTACTTTAGGTGGAACAACAGTAAGTTGGATTTGGAAACTGCAAAAGGTTGTTGCACTTTCAACAACAGAAATGGAGTATGTTGCTGTTACAAAGGCTAGTAAAGAGATGATTTGGTTGCAGAGGTTTATGGAGGAATTTGATAAGAAGTAGAAGGATAGCAGGTTGTATAGTGACAGCCAGAGTGTCATTCATCTTGCAAAGAACTCAGCATTTCATTCCAGGAGTAAACATATACATCTCAAGTACCATTTCATACGCTATGTTCTGGAAGATGAACTGTTGAAGCTGGAGAAGATACATACTAGCCAGAATCCTGCAGACATGTTTACAAAGGTAGTGACTAGAGAGAAACTGAGTTCCTGCTCGGTTTTAGTTGGCCTTATAGCGTGAAGATGTAGATGAGAAATTTTCCAAGTCCAATCCATCAAGTGCAGCAGCAGTGGAGTTGTTGTGATCAGTCTCCAAGTGAGAGATTGTTGGCTATGGAGCCTCATCTCCCAGATTCAGAGATATTGTTGTCCAGTCGTGTTTGCACCCCAGTTTTATATGATATGTAGGTGGATTGAATATTCACCTCAGTGGGGGGGTGTGGGGGGGATCGCCCCCCCACGATTTTTTCCAACTGATTACGGGCCCATGGTTTTGGGTAACCCGTGGTATTTTCCCATTGTATTTCCCCTTTAAAAGAAAGACATCGTAATATGGCTAGGGTTGATGCATTAGGTATTGTGTATTGTAAAGATATGTGAGATCATGTAAGAGAGACTGAGAGAGTGCGAAGAGAAAGTTGCAGCGTCTGTGTTGTGGGTTGTATCCCTTCACTTTGCTGGATGGTATAATAATAAGGATTGGCAATTTATGTGTGGACATAGCCCATCTTGGGTGAACCACGGTATATTGGTGTCTCTCTTGTAATGTGTCTGTGTGGTTATATTTGCATATTGTTTATTGTTATTTATCTGCGATCCTGTTTTTATAACAACCACATTTCATTTTGTGAACCCATTTGAATCCTCATGATGACATTTAATTCTGATGTAAGAAGGTGGTTGGGAAGGCTCGTTCATGAATTCGATGGAGTATGGAGAAGCCTTAGAAATCCGTATGGCAGGGTATGGCTCTGTTTTGGCTTGTCCCTTAAGCCACTCTATCTCCTGGGATTTCACTCACCCTAATCCCTATCCCGTGGTTTACCAACGAACCTCAATTACCACGCATTGCAGAGCCCATCCATGAAGCAGAAGGAGGAAAAATCGTGATTCTATGTAAGCACTAATTTGTAGATCCGAAAGCACCTAGAAACCCTGCATAGTAAGTGAATTGATTGGGGAATCCATGGTTCAGACCCTAGGAATAAATTATAGGGCATGATAAGCTTAGAAACACTGGAGAATACCTTGATTAGATAGTAGAAAAATTGAGTTGCGGGACAGAGTTTCGGTCACAACCCTAAGAAGATACTAGCTAGGATAATAGAGAAGAAGGAAAGACAGAGGTTGTATCTGCTTGATAAACCCAGTGAAGGATAAAGTCTCATGGAAGCAACAATTTGGACCTTTCTATGCCCACCCTGAAGAGCACTGGAGGGAAGGGGCCTTGAGGGACTGTGCAACAGAGAAGAGGGCATTCCTTGTGTTGGGTGAGGTAGGTATTGTGGGTTCCATGTTTATTGAGTAGTTTGAGATTCCTTTAGCTTTTTGGTTGAGCTCACTGGCTTAGCATCATCCTCCATGTTCCTTTACATGCTTGATAAACCCAATTGTATGTTGTCTTAGCATTAGGGTGGAGCCTTAACTGTGAGAGGGCCTATTTAGCCCTCCTTAGTGGATACACATCCCAGCTCAGGGGGTGGTCTCTTAGCTGAAAGAGTAAAGGATGGACAGAGACCTATGGTTGGGTGGAACGTTGCTCTCACTTAGCCATTTGCTTGGGAAGCTTCATTCCAAAGATAAGTGCTTTATTTGGTGTAAAAATATGTTAGTTTCCCTATGTTATGTTATGCTTATTATGCTCAAGTTATTGAATGGATGATTACATGAAATTGATCAATAGGGATCTATATATAAGCTTGAGTATGAGGCCGAGTTGATGTTTGAATGCTTCATCATTTGCATGAATTTAATGTACTGCTAACCTTACAGGTTGTAGATGCATTGAATAGTTTAGTTTCATAATATGTGTTTATTTATGCATTGTATTCACCTTTATGAGGGACTACTTAGCTTCATCTAGACTTGGGGGGAGGAAGTAGATAATACCCTGTTGTGTTTCATGACCCCTCTATGGGTCAGGTGAAGGGAGTGTTAGGATATTTAGACACTTAGGAGTTAGTTAAGATCAACTTGTGTAGTATATCTGTTATGGATAGTGTTTTTCTTTAGTATGTATTTGTAAATACTTAATCCGACGGTCACGATATGTTCCCGACATAGAGTGATCCGACGGCTCAACTTCTCTTAGATCATACCTAACCTTGACCCGTGGCTTGACACCCAATTGGTCCATGATCTCTATTTCAAGAGAATGGAGGGTCATTGTTTAGTTGATCGATTATGAGAAGCTCATTTGTAACTTTCTTTCTTTGCATAATAAATTGTCCCGTAGAAGCTATTTGGCTGGGGCCATGGAGTGTTTCCCTCAAGAGGGTTTAAACCACGTCAAAACATCAGTGTGTTGATCTGTGATCTGTTTGTGTGAAGTGGTTTCTCTTGGTGTTCGGTCCTTTAGTAGTACCCTGTGTACCTGAACATGGTATAAGAGCTTTTATGAAGAGCCACTTCCAGTTATGATCTAGATCTTGAACTGTTGTTGCCGAAACTCGAAAGAATTTCTGGTTTTGGTATTTTTGTGCATTTCTGGGTTGTGGGAGGTGTTCCATTGCATCCAGAGTGTTGTTTCCATTGGGAAATAGTTTTCGTTTGATCGAAAACAGTTCCCGGTTGCTCCAGAAATGCGTATTTCATAAGATCTGAAGGTATAATGTTACAGTGACGCATTTTTTTATTTTTTATTTTTAAAAGAAAAAAATCTCATATTTTATCATTTTTTACTGTTAGATTTTTTTGGGTTTGAATTGTTGTTTTCCCATCTGCGTATGCTCTTTTCCATGCACCTTGAGCGATCTCAGCAAATCAGAAACATAAAGGGAAAGGGTTTTTCTCGGCTGCGTATGCTCTTTGTCGTGCACCTTGCGCGATCTCGACATATTAGAAATAGAGAGAAAACGTATACTTTCCGGGCAAGCTAACGAGATCTAACTCCAGAAGTGTGGAAAAGTTTTTTTTGTTTCGATTTGTGGTGTGTTTTGCAGGAAAAAGGGCAAGCACGCAAACCAAGCAAGGAAAAAAAAACCCTCTTACTCATTCCCATATTTTACATACCTTTTAATCTAACTCACTTGGTTCAAAATTGTTTTATTCATTATTAGGTCTTGAGTTCAAGTCTTAGGAAGTTACTTTTAAAAGAAAAAGTGTATGCAATTTCTATTTTCAAGTTACTTTATTGTAAAAGTGCATCTCACTTAAATAATAAAAAATAAAAATACAAGTGAATCACTTAAGTTCTTTTTTATTGTTGCACTATTTAAAAGTAATATCATTGTAAAAGTGAAATCACTTATTTTACAAAATTGGTTCACTTAAAGCAACTTTCTTGTAAAGTGATTATCAAAAGGTTTATCTTGGGAAGAGAGGGGTTCTTTTTTTTTGTTGAACATTCTCTGGCTGCCACGTCACTATTGGGGACATCTTCAACAGTTTCTTTGTTTAAGCATAACTTCATCATAAAGAGTCAGTTTTCAGTGCCATTTTTTTTAAACCACCTATTTTTTCGAGCTCTTCACATCCAGACTATTGGTTTATGATTTTACAGCCATTCATTTACAAATATGGCCGCCCCTTGTGATATTCTACTTAACAGTTCCAACTATTTCTCATGGAAATCTTATATGGAGGATGTTCTACGAAGTAGGGGACTTTTCAGAATTACCTCAGGGAAAGAAACAAAACTCACTGATGATGATAATAAAATAAAATAGGCAAATAGATGTGACGAATCTCATGGATTGATTGTGTTAAGATTTAATATGCTAAGACAGAAAATAGCAGCATTACATTCCATTTCACAATAATAGCATATACAGGATCACTGAAGAAACAACAAGCACAGCATAAACACAAGAGACAGAGATTTATCCTGGAAAACCCTCATGGGGTAGAAAACCCAGCAAAGCTTCCTCAATATAGATGACCAGCAATATACAAAGATGAAACCCTGAGACATGATCTCCTCCTCCACAATAGCAGACCTCTCCTCCACAAGTGCGCTATCCTCAAGTGAGTGAATGTGTATAATGAGGAACACACCTCCTCTATTTATACACTACTCTGATATGTATTTTACACAAGTACATGTAGGCTCGTATTTAACCATTAGTTTAAATACCCCATTATAACTGACTGGGCCGACCCCTCTAGGGTGGTCTAATAACCCTTTGACCCACATAACACATACAGGGCCGACCCCCACTAGGGAAGTCTAATAACCCAAGTTACCACATTCCGACGGAGGAATAAACATCTCCGGATATACAATAAGATCTTCACGGAGGAATGAATCATATCCGGAATAATAAAGTACAAATATAATATTCTTTGAAGTTACAATATCTCAACACTCCCCCTTGACGAGAAGGATATTATAACAGCATCTGCACGAGCAAGGAGTCATCAACATCATACCTGATACATCTATAAATCATTGGAAGCTTTCTCAACATCATCAGTAACTCAACCAGTTACTGGAATATCTTCAATACTGGAACATCAACATCTTCAGTACTGAGTCTTTATCTTCTGTAGCACTCAAACAGCTACAGCAACATCAATATCTGAATCCTCACGATTGTCAGCATCGCCATCACACGATCATCAACATCGTCATCACATGATCAACAACATCGTCATCTCACTATCATCAACATCGTCATCACATGATCATCAACATCGTCATCTCACGATCATCAGCATCGTCATCACACGATCATCAGCATCGTCATCTCACGATCATCAGCATCGTCATCTCACGATCATCAGCATCGTCATCACACGATCATTAGCATCGTCATCTTACGATCATCCGCATCGTTATCTCACGATGATCAGCATTGTCATATCATCTCGATCTACAGCATCTGGATCATCTCGATCTACAGCATCTGGATCATCACGATCTACAACATCTGGATCATCTCGATCTACAGCATCTGGATCATCTCGATCTATAACATCTGGATCATCTCGATCTACAGCATCTGGATCATCTCATCTACAGCATCTTGATCATCTCGATCTACAGCATATGGATCATCTCGATCTACACCATCTGGATCATCTCGATCTACAGCATCTGGATCATCACGATCTACAACATCTGGATAATCACGATCTAAAGCATCTGGATCATCTCGATCTACAACATCTAGATCATCTCAATCTACAGCATCTGGATCATCTCGATCTACAACATAAGTATCCTCAACCATACAAGTACATTAATCAATACATGTATCATCAAAAGTATGTATTCTCACCAATACATCTATCATCAAAACATGTATTCTTACTAATACATATATCATCAAAAGCATGTATTCTCACTAATACATCTATCATCAAAAGCATGTATTCTCACTAATACATCTATCAATACAAGTATCCACACTGATACAAGTATACACAACAGCAGCATACCCTGCAACACACATGATCCAATTACGGGATGGTCAATCCCTCTCACTTTAGGACATAGGTCCAAGGATGATACAATCCTGATCCACTTATGGGATGATCAATCCCTCTCAATTTAAGACATCTCTCATGTCTATGGATGATGCAATCCAGATCAACTTACAGGATGATCAATCCTTATCCTTTTAAGACACCTCACCATGTCTAAGGATGATGCAATCCCGAATCAACTTACAGGATGACTAGTCCTTATCACTTTAAGACACCTTACCATGTCTAGGGACGATGCAATCCCAATCTACTTACAGGATGATTAGTCCTTATCACTTTAAGACACCTCACCATGTCTAGGGATGATGCAATCCCAATCTACTTACAGGATGATTAGTCCTTATCACTTTAAGACACCTCACCATGTCTAGGGACGATGCAATCCCAATATACTTACAGGATGATTAGTCCTTATCACTTTAAGACACCTCACCATGTATAGGGACGATGCAATCCCAATCTACTTACAGGATGATTAGTCCTTATCACTTTAAGACACTTCACCATGTCTAGGGACGATGCAATCCCAATCTACTTACAGGAGAATTAGTCCTTATCACTTTAAGACACCTCACCACGTCTAGGGACGATGCAATCCCAATCTACTTACAGGATGATTAGTCCTTATCACTTTAAGACAAGTCTCATGTCTAGGGACGATGCAATCCCATCACGTACATTTTGAACCCAGTTCATGGACGATGCAGTCCTCACGTACATTTTGAACCCAGTTCATGGACGATGCAGTCCTCACGTACATTTTGAACCCAGTTCATGGACGATGCAGTCCTCACGTACATTTTGAACCCAGTTCATGGACGATGCAGTCCTCACGTACATTTTGAACCCAGTTCATGGACGATGCAGTCCTCACGTACATTTTGAACCCAGTTCATGGATGATGCAGTCCTCACGTACATTTTGAACTAGTGGTTCCGGGATGATGCAATCCCCATCACTTTATTCTCGAAGACCATATGTCTACGGATCAATTCAGGGACCAAGGTCTGGGGATGATACAATCCCCACTTCTCGGAGACCTTACGTCTACGGCTCTCTTTAGGACTGAAAGTCCAGGGATGATCCAATCCCCTCAACTGTCCACTAAGGACTTCATTCTCGGAGACCTCACGTCTACGGCTCTCTTTAGGACTGAAAGTCCAGGGATGATCCAATCCCTTCAACTGTCCACTAAGGACTTCATTCTCGGAGACCTCAGGTCTACGGCTCTCTTTAGGACTGAAAGTCTAGGGATGATCCAATCCTTTTTCTTTCTCAGAGACACCTGTCTACAACTCACTTTAGAACAAGTGTTCAAGGATGATACAATCCCCACATGTATTCTCATCAATATACTATCGATCCTGGGAACCCATACAGAACCTGATTCACACTTCTTCTTTAATTGCACCATTAAGAGAATGGTCTTATCTAGCCACTTGGAGCAAACATCTCATCATGATTCTCTTCCTCTTTCTAAGAGAATCTTCTAGCCACAAGCCTTCTATATTTTGTTTGATTTGTAAATATTCTTGTTGAACATCCATCACTTGTTCGGTGTTCATTATTCTTCATGATCTTTCCTACAAAACAAAATTAAGTACATGATTAGTAATCCTTCATAATCATGAAATCATGATAACCTATTATGCATACAGATATCATTTACATAGTTATGCAACTATCTTGACCAATACTTTGGCACAACACTTTCCCATATCCTGTATGCATACAGTGGCTATCTAGATGCCTTCCATCTCTACCAGAACATACTATCGAGATTGTGCACAGCTCTTAGCATGTCAGCAAAGAGGTTTCATTCTAGACAAGCAACAATGGAATGTTTGTCCAACTTACCAATCATATGCATATTAGTAGTATAATGTTCAATTCTCTATGAATGTTTGCACTCAGCATGATATGTTCTAGGAATACAAATATGCATACAAGAAATATCATTTACTATTTCAAATAACAACTCAAATACTTATCTTTTATGTTTGTGTGGTTGCCTCCCGCTTGATCTTCTATATGTCCTTTGAACTTCTATTCATTCTGTACCACTGTGCATGCTCAAGTGTGCACTAGTGTCATCCTCATGATCTCATACACAAACATTCATTCATTAGTATATTCTCAAAACATTCTAATTCTAAATAATCTTGAATATGTATAGTCATGATCATTAGTATTCAGGGTTTCAAGTAAGTCTTCTTTTACTGATGCATATTCTTGTTTGATCATAGTACTCTTCTGGTTAATTAAATCATGCATAAACCCTTGATTACTAACTTTATGAATAAGCATAACCAATCATATCAAGTATACTTATATAAGGGATCCTAACACAAGGTAAGATTCATGGGAAACATACCTGGATTAGTATACCTACTTGGTTATGTACAACATACCTAAACAATCTCTTCAATGATTTAGAGATCCTGAGCTAGAACCTGCATGTCTCATAGGTTAAGCATAATATAACAAAGTCATACATACATCGTAAGTAGAACAAAGATTATGGATGAGTCTTTGTCTTCATGTTTTCATGGTCATGGAGCCTGATTTGTCTTTTGTGATGTACTTGTATCTTGCTAGCAGACAACATCAACCTCACACAACATTATAATGCATTAGTACAATCATAAGTGTCAACACCCTAACCAATGAATATCTTCTATCATGCATTCATAATTTTGTTAAGGTGATACAACAAATCTAAAATCAAGATTGTACTAACCGTAATAACATGAAGACAAACATACCATAAACTTAATCATGAAAAAATCTCAAAACATACCTCGATGAGTCATACCTGTCGAGATCGCTTGTAATCTCCTTATGTAAAGCCTTAGCCTCATCTCCCTCTGAAACAGGAACTCCTTCACTTATGCAGGTGACCAATCCATCTTCTTCTAGGATTAACCCTATCCACTTGATTTGCAAGAACTGGACCTGGAGCTGGATATGGGTTTGTCAGAGAAACCCCAAAAATTCAAACTTTGAATTTCAAACTTCCGAAAGGATAGAAATATGCGCCTTGATGAGCTGATCAAACTGATATATTCAGAATTTGAAAACTGCAAAGTTTCACTCCTCAATTTTTCCTTTGAAACTTCCGGATTCACTGGACGTGACCCTGAACTGGGGTTTGATGAATCCCACTCTTCTTCCCAATCAAAATGTTTGATCCAAAGCTCTAAGCTTCTATTTTTCTGAGGAGCTTCCAGCCATGGTCACAGATTTCAAAAATTCTCATTTTTACAGAAGCCCTAATTTTCCACTTTTCTGATCAAAGTCCCGAACTAGGGTTTGATCAAGCCCGGCCTTCTGCCCAACCAAAAAATCTGATCTTGGTCTCTAAATTTCTATTTTGATGAGTAGCATTCAGCCGTGGTCTCCGTTTACAAAAATTCCAACTTTCTTCAAAGCCCTAAATTCTGGAAGCCATGAATGAAGGTACTCAAAAATAATTTTGTTTTGACAGAAATATGTACCTGATTGTTTCTGGTGTAACTCCAAACTTTTCAATCCACAGGGTCTGAAAAAGTTTTCTAAGATAGCCTGACCTGATAGCTTTCCATCCTGAAAGGTCTGACCTCAATTGGATTCTCTGAGAGAGAGTTATGTCAAATGTCGCAACGTGACCTGTTTTGGGATAAAACAGAAGAGCGAACTTGTACGGCGTGCCACGTGTCATTGTTTGAACTTCGGCCTCTGAAAAAATTTCCTGATGTATCTCGGCCTGTTATCTTTCCATCCTGACAGGTATGACCTCAATTGGACTCTCTGAGAGAGAGTTATGCCAAGTGTCGCAACATGACCTGTTTATGGGATAATACAGGAAGGCGAACTTGTACGGAGTGCCACGTGTCATTGGTTCAACTTCGGCCTCTGAAAAAGTTTTCTGAGATAGTACAGACTGTGTACTACCTGTAACATTTTATGAAATTGCATTTGGAGCTTCCTAGCCCAAGATATGACCTTTTTCCCAAGGTCACCTGATTTTGACTCAGATCTGGAAGAGGCAGAAACCCTATATTGTACAGATCATAAATCACAAAGTACAACGAATTAGAGGTTGTCCTTTGGACACGAGGTACCTGGAGATTTAATATTCGTCCTGTAACAATTTTAGATCCGAAAACTTCGCCAAAACGGATTTATAGCGAAAGTGCTACGATGACTGGTTTTTGCTATGTAAAACCCTAACCTTCAAATTGTCGTAAGTAAAGCAAGTGTCGTTAGTGCCATACCTTGTCTTCCTTCAGGTTAGCTCTGATACCATGTTAAGATTTAATATGCTAAGACAGAAAATAGCAGCATTACATTCCATTTCACAATAATAGCATATACAGGATCACTGAAGAAACAACAAGCACAGCATAAACACAAGAGACAGAGATTTATCCTAGGAAACCCTCATGGGGTAGAAAACCCAGCAAAGCTTCCTCAATATAGATGACCAGCAATATACAAAGATGAAACCCTGAGACATGATCTCCTCCTCCACAATAGCACACCTCTCCTCCACAAGTGTGCTATCCTCAAGTGATTGAATGTGTATAATGAGGAACACACCTCCTCTATTTATACACTACTCTGATATGTATTTTACACAAGTACATGTAGGCTCGTATTTAACCATTAGGTTAAATACCCCATTATAACTGACTGGGATGACCCCTATAGGGTGGTCTAATAACCCTTTGACCCACATAACACATACAGGGCCGACCCCCACTAGGGAAGTCTAATAACCCAAGTTACCACATTCCGACGGAGGAATAAACATCTCCGGATATACAATAAGATCTTCACGGAGGAATGAATCATATCCGGAATAATAAAGTACAAATATAATATTCTTTGAAGTTACAATATCTCAACAGATTGGGATGTCAATCTCTATTGATTTGCGATTCCACATATCTGAAATTGATGAACTTGATGTTGCTTGGGACAAGTTGGAATCTATGTTTGGTAAACACAATGAAATTCGAGGTCACCAACTCGAAAATGAGTTGATTTCTTTAAATCCAAGTGACTTTTCATGCATTCAAGATTATTTATCTAAGTACAAAACTCTTAAACTCTTATGTGCAGAATGTAAGATTAAGAGGGAAGACAAACAATGCATTTATCATATTCTTTCCAAACTTGGACTTGCATATTCTGTTTTTGTATCTACATTTTACTCCATGAAAGAATCCTTGAATGCAGCTAGCTATCAAGAGCCTAGTCTTGAATCCTTTTGTGATTCCTTGATTAGAGAGCAAGATAAACTCATTCATCTTGGAATAATCAACAATGCAGATACATCTAGGAAAGCCTTATTGTCCTAAAAGAAATAAAAGTCCAAGCTTTCCAAGAAACAAAATTTTCGCAATAATATGTCAAACAAGGGTCCAAAACCCTCTCAGTCAGCTCCTTCTTTAAAAAATGACAAAGGATCCAAGCCAAAAGGCAAGAAAACAGAGCGTCATTGCAACTATTACGGGAAAGATAATCATGATGAATCTAATTGTTTCAAGAAGATGGCAGCCTTGGAAGCAGCAATGAAGAAGCACCACATCAGCCTAGATTCGCCGTCAGAATCTTCCTCTCATGGACATGCACTTTGTGCTTCTGATTATTCTTATAATGAATCTTCTTCTTCTATTTCAAATGAATGGCTCATTGATTCTGGAGCATTTTATCATATGGCTAAGGATCAAGCCATATTTTCTACTATGCATGAATGTAACACCAAACAAATATTTGTTGGTGATGATAGATCTCTAAGTGTTATAGGCGCTAGAACAGTTCTAGTAGATAATGGTCATTTTAGTGATGTACTGTGTTCCAAGAATTTTCTGCAATTTGTTATCAGTCTATCAGATCACTCATTCTGGTGAAGGTAAAACTGTGACCTTTACACCTCACCAAGTTGTAATCAAGGATTTTAAAGATCCTCAACAGGTCCTAGCTATCAGAATTGTTGATGATATTACCAGGTTGTACAAGTTTAACAACTTTGGGTCATCACCTTTCCCTTCATTTTTTGTTGCTCATAGTGATAACTTGAGCAAACTTTGGCATGAGCGATTTTGTCACTTAAATTATCGCTCATTGCAACAACTATGTAAAGACAATATGGTGATAGGTCTTCTAATGGTATCTTGCAGGGATGGTGTTTGTTCCGGTTGTGTATTTAGCAAACATCATCGGGACAGTTTTGACAAACGTGCCTCTTGTCACGCCTTGGTTTCCTTGGAGCTTGTGCATAGTAACTTGTGTGGGCCTCTTCCATCTGCTTCCTTTTCTGGTTTCAAATATTTCTTAACTTTCATTGATGATTACACCAGACGCACTTGGGTTTATTTCCTAAAACTTAAGAGCGAAGTATTTAACATCTTCTT
Organism: Larix kaempferi; assembly: GCA_027924585.1. NCBI lineage: Eukaryota > Viridiplantae > Streptophyta > Pinopsida > Pinales > Pinaceae > Larix > Larix kaempferi. The sequence continues at coordinate 10,801,898 of BSBM01000596.1, read as the reverse complement.
GGCCTACAAGGCCCTTGTTGAAAAACAATCTGGTCATCAAATTATTAAGTTAAGATCTGACAATGGAGGAGAATATGTTAACAAAAAGTTCACTACTTTCTGCACTGAACAAGGAATCCAACAACAACACACTGTTCCATATACACTACAACAAAATGGTGTATCTGAGCGGAAGAACCACACTTTAAAAGAAATGGCTAATTGTATGATCCAATCTAAGGGACTAAGTCTTCAATTTTGGGCTTAAGCCATTAATTGTGCAAATTACATAGATAATCGCACCCCCACTAAAGCATTACAAGGTCTAACACCGAAAGAAGCATGGAGTAAAACTAAACCTGATGTAAGTCACTTCCGTGTGTTTAGTAGTGAAGCATGGGCTCACATTCCGGATGAAAAACGGAAAGCATTGCAGCCTAAAAGTGAAAAGTGCATATTTGTTGGATATTCTGAAGATGTAAAAGGTTATAGACTTCTTCAACCACATTCTCATGATATAATCATTAGAAGAGATGTTAAATTTGATGAAAATCTCTTGGCCTACGAGCCTAACTCGATGATTGTGCCATCTTTGGCCTGCAATCCTGATTCGGCATTTGTGCCTTCTTCTTCTTCTTCCAACTTCCTTGACAGGTTTCCAACTCCAGTTTCTGATGATGACAGTGAGGATGAAAATCCACCTCCACCTGCTCATGTTCCTCCAGTTGCACCAGCACAAGTGCTTCCTTGATGGGTTCGTTCAACATGTGAAGTAGTTGGTGATCTTGCCCGGTGATCCTAGAGATCAATGTCGAACATGTTCTCAGTTTCAACGAGCCTCTTCTCTTTTGTCTCAATTTTTAGAGAATTATGATCCATAAACTTTTGTAGAAGCTTCAGGGAATCCAGATTGGGATGCAACCATGGATGGAGAATATTGTTCCTTAATGGCGAACGATAGTTGGGACCTTGTACCTCTTCCAAAAGGAAGAAAACTTGTCAGATGTAAATGGGTCTACAAAACTAAGTATGTATCAGATGGAAGTGTTGAAAGACTTAAGGCAAGGTTAGTTACCAAAGGTTTTTCCCAAGTTGAAGGGATTGACTAGAATGAAACCTTTGCTCCCGTCGCAAAAATGAACTCCATCCGCCTTATTCTTTCCCTTGCAGCCTTACATAACTGGGAAGTCCATCAAATGGATGTCAAGTCTGCCTTCTTACATGGTGATTTATAGGAGGAAATTTACATGGAACAACCTCCTGGATATGTTAAGAATAACTCTAGCCTTGTCTGCCGCCTTAAGAAATCCTTATATGGCCTTAAGCAAGCTTCTATAGCTTGGTATGCCAAAATGGATAACTTTCTTCTTGACACTGGTTTTTCTAGATGCCATTCTGACCCCAATGTCTATACCAAGAAAGTAGGAAACCATCTCATCATACTTGTTCTATATGTTGATGACCTTATTCTTACTGGTAATGACCCTAAGCTTATAACCCATGTGAAATCTAGTCCTAAACAAAATTTTGAAATGTCATACTTAGGAAAATTGCATTTTTTTTTTGGTCTCCAAGTCCTGCAAACCAAAGAACGAATCTTTCTTTCTCAGTCTAAGTATTCTTGTGACCTTCTTCATCACTTTCACATGGAAGATTGTACACCAACCCCTTCTCCCTTCCAGTCTGGAGTCAAAATTTTTGCCACTTGTACTTCACCTGAAGTCGATGCCACTTTGTATCGTCAACTTGTTGGTAGTCTCTTATATTTGACTCATTCTCGTCCTGACCTTTCCTTTGTCATTGGTCGTGTTTCCCGTTATATGCAGACACCTCATGAAAGTCACTGGAAAGCAGCTAAAAGAATACTTCGATATATTCGAGGTACAACTCAATTTGGGATTCATTACAGTACAAGGGGGAAACCTTTGTTGGTTGGTTTCACTGATTCAGATTAGGCTGGTGATCCTGATGATCGAAAGTTTGCTGCAAGTTATGTTTTCAGTTTGGGATCTGGACCTATCACTTGGGCTTGTAAGAAACAACAAGCTCTTTCTCTTTCTTCAGAAGAAGCATAATATCGAGCCGCAGTTAATGCAAGTCAGGAAGCTTTATGGCTTCGACAGATCCTTTCAAAGTTTGGATTCGACCAGCAGCAGCCTACTCCACTTTGGTGTGACAATCAAAGTGCCATCAAGCTTGCCAAAGATCCAGTTCTACATCAACGTAGCAAACACATTGAACTACATATGCACTTTATCAGAAATCTTGTTCATCATCGTGTTCTTGAAGTGCTCTTTTTCCCTACAGATGATCAAGTTGCAGACATCTTCACCAAGTCTCTTATAGAAGCGAAGTTTTCTAAACTTCGATCTATGTTAGGAGTTCAGGAACTTGTCATTAAGGGGGGATAGGCTCTAATGCCTCCTTCCTTCTCTTAATAGTGTCACTTTTGTAAATCCTTCAATCCTATCCCAAGTTGTTCTTAAGGGGGGATGTTAGGATATTTAGACACTTAGGAGTTAGTTAAGATCAACTTGTGTAATATATCTGTTAGGGATAGTGTGTTTCTTTAGTATGCATTAGTATGCATTTGTAAATACTTAATCCGACGGTCACGATATGTTCCCGACATAGAGTGGTCCAACGGCTCAACTTATCTTAGATCATACCTAACCTTGATCCATGGCTTAACACCCGATTGGTCCATGAGCTCTATTTAAAGAGCATGGAGGGTCATTGTTTAGTTGATTGATTATGAGAAGCTCATTTGTAACTTTCTTTCTTTTCATAATAAATTGTCCTGTAGAAGCTATTTGGCCGGGGCTGTGAAGTGTTTCCCTCAAGAGGGTTTAAACCACGTCAAAACATCGGTGTGTTGATCTGTGATCTGTTTGTGTGAAGTGGTTGCTCTTGGTGTTTGGTCCTTTGGTAGTACCCTGTGTACCCGAACAGGGAGAGGACATGGTAGAAGGTAGGAAAAGTTCCTTGCAGAAGGGTAATGATGCATTGAAGGAGTTTAGACAAGACTTTAGTTGGAATTTTGGCCAAGTTGAAGTACTCAAATATGGTAGGGGATCACACCATTGTATAGATCTCTCCAAGAGATTTCCAACCATACTGACCTTGTCCAATTTGGTATAAAATATATTTAATGTACATATATTTTATTTTCTAGTAAAAATAATTCTTGATCTTATAGCTTTTATTTTTCTTCTTTCAACTTCTTGCTACATTAAATAACTAAGTGTAATCAAGAATTTTGAGTTTTAGGATTTGTACGAACTAGAAATGAAGTCTCTTTATTCATGTTAGTGAAACTACGACCACCATTGAGGAAGAAGTTCCAATCATTTTTTTTCATCTCTATCTTTTGAGGGAAGTCTTATTCCTCAATTTGCACTTTCGGAAAGGTGTTGTTATGATCAGTCTACTTAAGATCTAATTTTAATTAGTTGCTTCATGTGTTCCTTTATTGAAACCTTAAAGTAGAAACACTTCAAGTACAAACTTTTGTTTAGGAATATATTCATTCATATAAGTTTGATGTAGGAGGACATAATAAATGACCCGTTCTTGTCACGCACTATCTTCTTGGACTAACACACCGGAAACGGTGTATTCGGATGCCAAAACATAAAGGATAAAATCCTTCAAGAAATCAGGAGGTGAAATCAATGGAGCGGAAGTTGGATTTCCCTTGAAGGATTTGTAATTGGCGTAATGTACGTGGTGCTAGGAGGTCAAGGATGGCTTTAACCTTCAAAGGGTCTATGGTGATTCCTTTTTGGGAAACAATGAAACCCAATAACCGGCCTGCAGGAATGAAAAATACACACTTGAGGGGGTTTAGATGGATGTTGTACTTGCGACAACGCAAAAATACTTGCCGTAGGTCGTCCAGATGGTCGAACCATTTATTGGATTGAGTGGTGAGGCCATTCATGTAGACAAGGATGATATGGACCAATTCATGAAAGAAAAAGGTCATGGCCCATTGAAATGTGGAACCATCATTTTTAAGACCAAATGGCATGACTCGATAGGCAAAGGTGCCCCATAGGTTAGTGAAGGCAGTCTTGTACCGATATTCTTTGCGAATTTGAATCTGATTGTAGCTAGAGAAACCATCCATGAAGAATAGAATCTCCTGACCCGCACATGCGTCAATGACTTAATCAATGAAGGGCATAGGAAAATTGTCTTTGGGACATGCTAAATTCATATCACGAAATTCAGTACAGACGCGAATGGTGCCCTGTTTTTTGTTAACTGGAATAGGATTGGAAAACCATGTGCTGTAAGCAATGGGATAAATGAATCCAACTTGGCATAATTTTTCAATCTCGACTTTCACCGTTGGGAGTTTGGAGGGGTGAATGGGCTGTTGCTTTTGGTAGAAAGGTGGGACATTAGGCCAAGTATTGATATGGTTCTCAACAATGGCGGGGTCAAGACCAGGCATCTTAGTATATGACCAGGAAAAAACATCATGAAACTCTTGGAAGAGATTCTTCTAGGCATTGACCTTTTCTGGAGTACAAGAAGCGCCTAAAGTAATGTTCTCAACTACACCGGGTGTGATGGAAATATCAAACTGAATGGTAGGCGAGATGTTAGCCATGTTACCTTCCTCGAAGGCATCGGGAGTTGGGATGGGGTTCTTAAACCAGTCCACTTGGATATGGATGAAGTATTTCGACTCGACCTAAAGTTGGTTGGTCGCGACAGGGGTAGAATCCTCAAGAATGAAATAGGATCGATGATGCATATCATACCAAGGGAAGTCAGCTGTAGTTACTGCTTCGAGGATTTATTTGCTACTATGAAAATGTTGTGTGGACAAATCAGAAGAGGTAAGGCTAGAGGTCGAGGGAAAAGTTGGTTCGCCACTTATGGAGATCATATAGATGGTGTTAATATCTCCCAAGGAGGAGGATTCAGGTGGGTGAATCTCCTCGATGGTAGTAATGGATGAATCTAAAGAGGACTAATTCAACTCGTGGAGAACCAATCTATACTCAGGTAAGTCAAGAAAATGATGTGAATAGTGTTTGTAGATTCTGCATATGGTGTAGGGGTGTTTGGTGCGCAATGATTTGTTGCGTGGGTGGGGGGTGGTTTGTAGTTCAACAACCCGAATATTGGGGTCATCGTCCAACATCTTCATGAGTTCTTGGAGTCTGCGTAGTTGTGGAGAATTATGGGTAGGATGGCCCAAGTCATCGAACAAAGAACACTAAGGAGGTGTGTGGAATATAGGGGGAGGTTTTGTGTTTTTGGTTGCATGTGGTGCAGTATGGGTATGTGTGTCCTTGCCCCCATTGTTGTTGGATGAAGACTGTGTCACCACACCCGGGGGGGGGGGGGGTGGACGATTGGAAGTGGTGATGGGTTGAATTGTTTGGAGGATGACTTGTGGCATCAGAGCAGGATTAGGAGCAAGTAAGTATCATACAGGCAGTCCTAGTGTTAACTTGGGGAGATTCAGTGTGGCCATCACTGGCATACTTACTACTCTTGAGGGTGGGAACAAGAACGCGATTGTGTGGATTGGTGTGGCTCCAACGTGGATGGGGACCGACGAAGGTTGAGGTAGTTATGGTGGTTGAGGGTGGGGCACCGATTATTTTGATGAAATGGTGCACAGATCAAATATCTCAATTGTCAGTGGGGGAGGTGGTAAAGACCAAAAAGTGGATACCATTGGCATCTACGAATAAAGTCCAGGACTGATAGTGGAAACCAAATAGGTGGGAACACCAAAAATAGGCTTTTCAATCATGGGTAGAACATTCTTGGGAGTAGCGGGTGCGTTCGGGTCATAATAAGTGACTTGGTCGATTTTGACAACCCATCCCTCATGGGCGAACATCATGATGCAGAAAACTGATGACGCGATAGCCTTCATGGCATACATGTAGCTTCGTCCTAGGATTAAGTTGTAGTTGAGCTATGCGTTTACGACTTCGATGTCAATCAGGACAATTTTTCAGCTAATTGGACTAGAACATTAGCCAGAAGGCCTTGTGTTTGAGCTAAACGACCATCATAATCTCGTAAGGCAGTCATGGATGGTTGTAGCATAAGGGATCTGAGCTTCTCCCACATGAATGTAGACATAACACATGTAGAGGCACCCTCATTGATGATACACCGATGGATAACAACATTCCAGACTGAAACAAAAACTTGAAATGCTAATGTTGAAGGCATGCATGGTTCAGATTGGTCTAAATTAAATGCCATCATCCATGAATCAGGAGGGTCTATTGCACTTATGGCAGAAAACAGTGTTTTGTGTTGCATTGGAAAGTTATTTAAAACTTCTACGGTTGACGTAGCAGTAGGGGACTGGGCTAAGTCATCCACAATATTGTAGTTGGGGCTAGCATGAACATTAGGGTAGTTATTAACATGTTGCAGAGGGAATTCGGGAGCTTTGGGATCCCCATCGAATGGTGTGGGGGCTATTTATAACGATTGATCTGTGGAGATGGTGTTAGCGGCCTTGTCCACAAAAATGGTTTTTGTGGTGGAACCATATTGGTTACGGCGATTTTGAAGGTTGATATCAGTCGAAGAGTACATCATTAAAAGGTGGTGGATACCTGTGTCAACGTGTTGGTTTCCATGAGTTCCGTAGGTAACTTGCTGTTGTGGTGCCGCATCCCCCTTAGGGGGATCCAAAAGTTGGGTGGTTACTACCCCTTGCGTGGGTAGGGGGTTCTGAAACACCATAGATTTTGTGTTGGGTTGCGGGGGGTTAGGTGGTGTCAGAGGGGCAGCATGTCCTTAGCAGTGGGCATTGTCAGTCCAAAGTTGACGAGCTCGCTCTAGATGGGGAAAATTATGCGTGTAGTGGTCATATACCCCGCAAAAAGAGCATGGGTGGTTTGTGCATAAGTTGGGGTTTTTCCCTTACCATGGTGGTCGATCAGGGTTTTGGTTAGTTGGTGCAACACTGTTATTGTTTGGGGGGTTTGGTGGTGGGCCACCTCTATCGGTAGGTTGGTTGTTGCCTCGGTTACTGCCTCCCCCCCCTATTTTGTTCTCCTTGTCGGTTCCATTGGGCAGGTTGGTTTTGTTAGGAATAAACTTTCCCTTGGGGAACATGTGGGTTCTACAGTTGAGCAGGTGCTAGGGTAGCCTGTGGTGAATAATAAGATGGGGGGGCTTGAGGTTATGTGGGTGCAGGTGCGGGTGCACCCGAATGGTGGTAGTAGGAAGGAGGTGCGTTAGGGGAGGGAATATGTTGGAAGGGTGTGGCCATAGCAATGCATCGGACATAAATTTCCATGTACATGAGGGGCTTGGGAAATGGGAACATATGAAGGTGTTTCTCCTGAATGGGTTGTAGAGTGCGAAAGGTCAAGGCCACTCATGGCGGGGTTATGCGTTGGATTATATGCTAGGGTGGTTTCAAGGGGTATATGGACATATGGTTGGTTATGAGATGCAACGTGTCCAATAATTCTGTCACCAGTGTGGGATTCCCCCAACGCGTCCTTCCAGGAGGAATTGTCGTGGAGAGCATCACATAAGATGGAGTAGAGGTATCTCAATTAAGCATAGATGAGGTCAAACTATTGGGATTTGAGGATGGATTCTTCTTCGGTTTGGTGTCGTTGAGATGCCACATCCTTGGCGATAACTAGTATGAGGGATTTCAAGATCCAATCTAAAATATGTGGTCATCTAACTTGATCTTACAAAAACTATGGCGTCTAATCCATTCATGAATATGGTCAGTGATATGGGTAGACGTGTTCTTCCTGCAAGATAACAAGATCTCAACACCAGCCTCGTAATGGATGGGTAACGGGAAGAACTATAGGAAAGTTGAAGTAGGGGATGTAAAGGTGGAATGTATCCCATGTGGTTGTTCAATGTACCATTTAGCTGCAGAACTAGTGAGGGTCCATTGTAAAAGGTGGGGGCAAATCGATTCATCCACTATGGAGTTGGAGGAATACCATAAGTGGAAGGACATGATATGGTTTTGGGGGTCCTCACCACATTTCCCTTCAAACTTAGGGATGTCCTAAGGGAGTTTGGTAGGAATGGGAGACCATGTGGGGTCATGTCGGATCATATCGTTGGTCAATTGGGCTAGATCAGGGAGGTTGAGACTGGCCATGAATGGAAAACTAGCAGAAGGGGTCATAGGGGCTTGTGTGCTAGCCATGGCATAGGGGTGGAGAAATGGCGTGAGTCATAATGGGGATTGAGGAACCACTGATGAAGGGCAAGGGGATCATGTAAGAAGGGCCAGTGCCACCAAGTGTAATGTTGGTGACCAAAGGGGGAGTAGTTGGGACTAACCCACTACCGATGGGTATGGAAGTAGTGACTGGAATACCAGGTAGAGGTCCTGTGGATGGTATAGCAGGGATGGATGCTGAAGTGGTGGTTGGGCTAGTGGTGGAACCACCGCCAACAAACCCACCATAAAAGGGAATGGGATTCACGTCACCCATGGGGATAGACGAAGCTATGTATATGGGTAACTATGACTCAAAATCAGAGGTAAAATAAGGGGCATCAAGATGAATATCCAGCGACAAGGCTGTGCATTTGTGACAGGTGCGGTCAAGTGGACTGTGCTATGGGGATAGCCCCCGTAGGCGACAAGAGTGTCTTAGAAAAAAAGAAGAAGAGGATCTGCATTTGTGAAATGAAAGTTCTCGACGTTTCAATCCTTACTGTAGGATCATCATCATCAATGGTGACAAGTTTACAAGTGTTGATGGTTTGTGATGGGTAAAATGCTCAAAAATACTAGTGCAACCTTGTGTGCAAAATTAGAGCTCAAAAAATATGGCACTCAGGCCAACAACAATGCTAAAAAACACTTGTTGCAACAACGTGCTACAACAAGCGGAGCGGTCAATGAAATGGTCAGAATACCAACAAGAAGCACTCCTAGAAATAAAAAGGTAGACTCACTAATCTGATGGGGGTATAGGAGCATGCAAACACCTATCTAAAATATATGGAAGCTCACACAAATCATATCTCCTACAAGGTGATGAAAGCCACAGTCAAGAAGTACAAAATGTTGAACCAAATGGATAAAGGATATCCCTCTACCGAGAGGGACTCTAGGTAAAAGAGTCCTGGAAGAATGGAAACTAAGCTACCCCATTCATGGCACATCCGAAAAGGTGTCCCATGGCTTCATTTATTTGGTCGGCGCAGACCCGGTATGAGTGTCAGTATGCACAAGGACAACAACGAGTTGCTATCCTTTAGTACAGAATGGAGAGCGGCATTCCACTCAGACCTCTGGAACCAATCTTGCTACTTTCCCTCCTAAGGGAGAGGCCCTCCGACAAATCAATGTCAACTGTACCAATAAGTAATAGGGGATTTTGGTTCCCTAAAATACAACAACTATGTATCAAATTTAAATGACAAAGACGGTGTTGTTTGGATGCCTAAACCCAATGTCCTACCTAGATACAAAATTGTTTTTTTGTTCCCCAAGTGGGGTTCAAGTGGGTTTGATTAAATCAATTTTAAGTCTCTCTTTGAATTATGGGAGAGTGTGTGTGCACAAGTGGTGTGAACCCAAGATTTCCAGATAGTAAATGCATGAAAGAAATAACTGAGACTGAAAAATAAAATCTTTTTTCTTTTACTTTTTCAAAAAATAAAATACAACTGCGATAAAAAGTATGAAGGAAATAAACTTGTTGAACTATGATGCAAGAGATAGCAATGCGGGAAGGATGCATGCACACTTAAATGTTTCTAATGCTACAATAAGAAAAACAACAGAAAAGCTAATGGAAAATGGGTGCAGTTAAGGACAAGAAAAAAGGAAAAAATAGGTGCAGGGTGTGGCTGTGAGGCGAAACGTTGCGCTCTGGGTGCGCCAGACTACAGAAAAAATGCGTCGAAACAGAAAAACAGAAAACAGGGGAAAAGGGCGCAGGTATAGGAGGAAAGGGGACGGTTGGGGCGCGATTTTCAAACTTAGAAGTGCGCGGAGGGTGCCACTTTCGGGAAAATAGGCGTGCGAAGGGCATGCATTTCAAGAGAGCAAGCAGGCACAAGGTGCGAGTTCCGAGCTATACTGCGCGCAAAGGACGAGCTTTTCAGGCCCTAAGGCACATGAAATGTACGGCTTTCAGGTCGAACAACACGCGAAACACGAGCCTAGGAGGGCATGAAACACGCAGCTAGTAGGGTAAAAAATGTGCAGAGGGCACGGTAAGTGGTGGCAGATGCGCGCTCCGGGCATGGGTTGTGGGTCAGAAGTCCCATTCGGGCAGCAATTAAATGACAGAAAGTTGCGGGTCAAGCCGTAAAAAAATAACTAAAGGAGCGCACTGCTGAGGAAAGAGCTAGATATGCGAGTATTGGGGGAAAAATGGTAGCCCAAAACTGTAAAATGCGATCAAATAACAAGCATAAACACTAAAAAAGTAAACTGAACCACAGATTGATGGGAATCGACCCAGCAGAATTGCCAAATATGTAGCTAGTGTTTTCACACCAACCTATGCAAATGAGCACCTACTAAGGGTTATGGAACCCTTAGTAGAAGATTCAAATATGAGTAAGAACATAGAAATGAAAACTACTACGTATGAGTGTAAATGACAGGAGAAAAATAAACCTAACTAATTATAACAGTAAAACATAACTGATAGATTAGAACCCATGAAATATTTTTGTATTTTATTTCAAACTATCATTTACAAAAATGGTTACCTCCAAAGATGAGGTGATGGGGGCCCTTGCAGTAGTACAAGAGTAGTGCGTCGGGTATCTTGAGTTCCTTTCTCTTCTCCAAATGCTCAATGGGTTGGCCAAGATCCAACTAGGTGAGCACAAAATCCCTAAAGGGGAGGCTAAAGGGTTGTAGGGAACTCGATAACATAAGTGTATGAAGAGTGATCAGTGATGAAATGGGAGGCCTCCATCACATTTTTATAGCAATTTTGGGTGGTGGAGTATTGGCCCATGGTTTTGGGAAATTGGTAGCATTGGCTAGTGGTATTTGATATTTTCCCTCTTTCTTGATTTTATTTTGACTTTTTCCCTTTTTTTCCTTTTCTTTTTGGGGATTTTTTGACTTTTTGTGGGGTTTTAACCATTTTTTAAGGAATTTAGTTATTTTTTGAGGGGAATAATTATTTTTTCCCCTTTTGGTTACCAATTTAGGGTTTTGGAAGCAAAAAATGTAGGAAAAGTGGACAAATGAGTTATGTGACTAGAGAGATGAGCTAGTGAACAATTTTTGGGTTTTAACAATTGTAATGGCCTCATCAGACATGCAATTCGGTTCTTTGTCAAAAGTCAATTTATACAATGGAACCAAAAAGTATTCACAAATTTTTTTGTAAAAGCTTGCATGTTTATGAATCCATAGAATATGATATGCCACATATACTGGAGTGTTGCTAGGATTCCATTTGCATCCAAGCATTGGAAAAGGATTCATGATAAGAATACAATCAATAAGGTAAGATGACATATAGAAAATGACCTTCTTTTGCTTAAGTCCCTTTTGTGCATCTTCTATGGCCTGCATCATGTTATCCGAAGTAATGTTAGCCCAATTGAATAATGTACCATGCATCATGATGTGATACAACAAAGGTATCTAGCTAAGTTTGCAGTTGGTTGCATTTTATATTCCATAAAACCTACAAAGGAGAGTAGCAACAACCTTGAAATGGATTTTCAAGAACTTAGTTTCATACTCTCTAGTGACGCTTTGTCACAATTTTTCTCCAGAGAGAAACATCTTCTTCGCATGCTCCGAATGATCTATATTCAAGATTTTGATCCAATCTTTGTCAAGAAGGATTTGGGTGCTTGTAGCTTATAGGCCTTTCCAATGTGGGTGGGATGAAAGGAATCAAAACCATTTCCGACAACACTTGCAATGATCTGAGATTTAACATCTACATAGGGGAGAATCCACCCTATCACTTCTGCACATGGAAACAATTCTGGGTGCATATCAGCCTTATGAATGCCATATTTCTTGATATTTTGATATATCAATTCTCCTTAAATCATCGATTCTAGTGTGTTTTGATCCCTTATCAAATTGTATAGTTCACCCCACTTGACCTCAGTTGATACTTCTATGGTAGATTGAGTATCACCAAAATGGAATTCTAGTGTCATTTCTGGAACAACTTTATCATTCGAAGCCAATACCACTTTGGCAGTACGCTTCAGATCCCTCTTCGACATTTCTGAATCCTATGGAACAAAGGAAGCATCATTGGGTTTCATAGATTCCATTGGAACTATAAACTAAATGTAAGAAGACAAGAGATGACTAAAAATTTCAGTGAAAAGTGCATATAAAGTTTGAATTATTAATTTATTGCATAGAATATTAGATCTATTATCTTAAATCCCTAAAAATGTTATGAACAACATCCACTCTACAACTAGGTTTTAGAATCTCCTTAAAAAAATGCATATGAAAGTGGGACATACCAAAACCTAAAACTTCTTTGACTTGCTCGAGGACACCTACTGCAACCCACGACATTTTGGCATAAAACTCAAAACTTGACTAGCATTTCAAAAAAAAAATGAACAACTCCTCTGACATTTTAGGACATAATTGCAAACGCTTCCGACCTGTTTTGGAGAGATTTGCACGAGTTTCGCAATGTTTCAATGGGAAACAAAAATTTGTTTCGATGAGTTATGAATGAGTCATTGAAACGATAGGAAAATGGCCAAAATAAATTTTTTTCTAAGTAACACTCTTCCTAAACAACCAACTTCAAGTAATACTAGTCTGAGTTTATGGAAAAACTAAAATAGTGAATCAAGCGAAAGTTAAGTTCAAAAGAAGGGAGGGGGGCCATCTTTTTAAGAAAGCTAGGGAGGGTTATTGTAGTTGCAGCAATTGGTGACTAATTGGGAGAACCTTAATCTCTAAAAATAGAAAATACTCTTTAGTGAATGATTACATTAGGTGGGGTAAGAACTTACTTCTACTTATATCTAACTTCCAATTGCAAGAGTCATAACGTCATTGATATGTATTTTGTTGAGAACAATTATGGTTTTAAATCGAGACTAGTATCACATTGATCCAATATTATTATTAGTGTTTTGAAGGATAGGGAAGCTTAGTTAGGACTTCCTAGCCACTCTCCCGAGGCCAATGTATGAGGTTCATTTACCAAACCTATATTTCTGCAGTAACTAGGTAAGACACCAAAGGGTAAGTAACAAACCTAGAAGATGCAAACGTTTGTTCCTCATTCCTATACCAGATGTATTTCTTTGATGCATTAGCATTCTTTGATACTTGAGTAGCTTTGATAAATTGTTCCCTTTATCTTCAGAGGTGAAATTATAGCCTCTTCCATCTATAGTGTCCTTTTGTGTGGGTGATGATTATTTTACTTGTCTTATCCTACCCAAGGATGGAGAAGAGCCTCCTTCGATTGTTATTAGAAGTATCCTCTTTTTCTGCTTTGAACATCGAACTTTGTATGTTCATGTATTTGTTTGATTCTTCAAATATCCATCTTTAATCTTTGTGGATGATTGCACTGGGGAATATATTGCTCTATTTGGTCCCATTTAGGCAGTACTATTTTGGTATAGGATCATTTTGATTTTCCATACATCTGCAAGATTTTGCTTCCTTTGCATGGGTTGGCCATAGTATACAACTGCAAAACAAGGTTATTTATATGTTTAGATAAGCGGAGCCTCAAGATAGTAACTTAGAAATCTTTATCCCAGCGAAATATACAAGATCTAGTTCATTTCAGTTTGAATATGATCATGTGATAAGTTTCCCAAATAACATAATAATGAGATAAGATGGACAAGGTGAAATCCTTAGAATGATAGTCATTGAAATTGTGCCATTGAATCTTTCAATAAGAAGAAATTTTTTATCTTTGAAATATTTATCACACCTCCTCAATTCCAAAAGATCATTTAACTGAAGATTTATTACATAAATAATAATATTGTAGTTTCCCATTCAACACTCTGATTGTTTGACTGACTTTTATTCAAGCATTCAAAATCGAAGAAATAACACTTGGTTTTAAGAAAATAATAGCTAGGCTAAAATAAAACCACAAAATAGCGAGGAAAACTTCATTTATGTACAAAAATGGTTTTCATAAAACTAAGAAAAGTATTGCTTCAAAGATTGGTTGTTTATAGGAAGAGTTTCCACTTCAACTTCTAAATTTTGTAATCTATAATTTCCTAGGCCAAGTTGATCAACAATAGTGTAAGGGCCAAGCCATAAATGTTGAAATTTGGTATTTTTTCCCTTTTCTTCGTGGGGTTGATCCCACTTTAGGACTAGGTCATCCACCTCAAACTCTTTCTTTCCTTCCTTCAGGATGTCAAACCATATCTTGATATTGCATTGATGTGAGTTGAACTTGTTTCTAGCTTTTTCTCTTTCTTCTTCAAGTTTGAGTAGAGTATTAATTCTTGATTGCATAACACAACTATTGGATCCTCTAGAGGCTTGGGCTAACTAGAGTGAGGGAAAAAGAATGTTAGGAGTAAGAATAGATTATTTTCCATAAACTAAAGTATACAAGGTAAATCCTAAAGCGTTATTCAGAGTGACCCTATCATCCCATGCATTAGGAAGAGCAACATGCCAATTTGTTTGATTTTCTATTATAGTTTTCTTGAGTATTCGGATTAGGATCTTGTTTGTGGATTCTGCTAACCCATTCCCTTGTGGATAATAATTGGAAGAGTAATGCAATTTGATTCCTTTTTCCATATCAAATTCACTTAATTTCATAGAATAGAAATAGGAAGAATTATAAAAACTAAAGAAATTGGAACCCCAAACCGTTTATGATATTCTCTTGCAAAAATTTAATGATAACATCTTCTTTGAATTTTTACATAGGAACGGCTTTAATCTAGTGTGTAAAATAATCTGTATTTTTTAGAATAATTGGAATTTGTAATGAAGAGTTGGGATTAATTTCCTCGATTATGTCCAAGCCCCATTGCTCGAATGGTTATGAAATCATCACTAGTTGCAATGGTGATGCTGGATTCACTAGTCTTCCAACACTCTTTTGGAACACAACACACTTCCGAGCATACACATGAGCATATTTGAAGATAGTGGGCCAATAATACCATGCTCTCAAGATAGTGGCCTTCGACATGCCCGTCATGTAATTATTTTAGTGCCTTTTCTGCAACTTCTTTTTCTAAGCATACGAGAAAAAATTCATTATAATTCCTTCAGAATAGCACTCCATTAATGATTTTATATGTTACTGATTTCAATCAAAGAGATCTTATTTGCTTTGAATTCCAATGCTCTGGAGCATACCCATGCTATAAATAATGTACTTGATCGTGGTGCCAAGAATTGGGTGCAGTATAAACGGAAAAAACATCAAGTAAATTCATATTGGATTCATTATCCCATCCATTGACCTCTTCTATTAGATTCTCAGTGATCAATTTGCATAATCCTTGACCCTTGACGATGTTAGTGGGATTGAATTCCAATTCATATTATTGTAATGCAGTGACCCGATTCCCGCATCTTTCTCCTAATTCTTTTTGTACAAATAATGACCTAATATTTGGGTGAGGTAATATGAGCTCGGTATTATTTTTAAGAATATTGGGCATGAACTATTTTACAGCTTTGAGTATAGTGTAAGCTTGTTTGTCTACATTTGGATAGTTTATTTTAGCCCCTTGTAATCTAGTGCTCATAAATGATATTGGATATGCATCCCCTTGCTCTCCTTTTTGACTGAGCACTAGTACAAGGGAATGATCAGACACAAATGTATAAATAATAATAAAAAAATCGAATTCTAGACTGTTTAAAGATGGTGCATGAGAAATTATGGTCTTAATCTCCTTTAAGGAATTTTTTTCTACCTCAGTCCATTTAAATTGAACATCTTGTTTAACCATTTTTTGTAAAGGTTTTACAATTTGTGCAAAATCTGATACAAACCTTCGAATAATGTTTATTTTTCCCATAAATGATTGCATGGCTTTCTTGTTGTGGAGCACAGGAATCTGTAGTATAGCTTTTATTCTTCCAAAGTCAACTAAGATTCCCTTTTTTGAAATGATGTGTCCTAGTAATATCCCTTCCAAAACAACAAAGACACATTTCTTAGGGTTAAGGGAAATACCATATTTTCTACATCGATAAAAATTTTGTTTTAAATCATAATTATGGTCTTCCCTTTTCTTGGAGAAAACTATGACATCATCCAAATAGACAACTACATTATGGCTGATCAATCCTAAAAAAGAAATTTCCATGGCCCTTTGGAATGTAGATCCATCATTCATAAGAACAAATGGAATTCTTCTATAAGCAGATGTTCCCCACTTTGTTCGAAATGTGGTCTTGAGATGATCTTCTTCGGCCACTAATACTTTATTATATCTAGAAAATCCATCTAATAAGGAGAACTTTTCTTATCAAAAAATGAGCTATAAAATATGTCCCATGGGTGTAACTAGATAATTGTCTTTATTGGATGCTCTATTTAAGTTCTGAAACTCCACACATAACCTTATTTCTCCATATTTCTTAGATACTGGCACTAGATTTGATACCTATTCTAAATTTTTGACTTTAAATATGAATTTAGCATCCAATAGTTTCTTCAATTCCTTCTGAATGAGGGGTTCTAATGTGGGATGCACTTTTTGAAGTTTTTGTTGCTATGGTTTAGCCCCTTTCTTGATAGGAATAACATGTTGTATAATGCTAGTATCATATGTTTTTAAGTCATCATAAATCCAAGAAAACACATCTTTATATTATTGAAATAACTTGATGAATTTGTGCCTTTCACCGGGTGAACAGCATGTCCCAATATTAACATACTTTGGTTCTTCTTTAGTGCCCAAATTCACCAATTCATATTCCATTGAAGAGCTATTGGTTTTAACATTTGTTGGCTTTCTAAATGTATGCTGCAAATCAAACAGTTTCTCCAGAGTGTGTATTCCTTTGGGCATATAATTTCCTTTGGACTGATTTTCATCCAAATTTTCCAGATTTGATTGACGTTATGTTTCATCAATAATCGACCCTTTGAATGTATCTTCATCAGTTAAGAAGTCAATAATATGTTTATCGTCGTCAAATACTCTCCAATTTGTCACATTGTCTAGGACAGATGGTTTGAAAAACAGTTCAATAGAGAATTTTTCATTAAGAGGAACTAAATGATAAGGAGTAGTAGCTAGTAAATCAATAGCATAATTCTTTGATATAGGAATGGAATCAATATTAAAGGAATCAAAATTTGAAATTAAATTCTATACCTCTTCCTGGTATCCTTTTAAGTGTGGAGATAAACAATGAATATTTTTTCTAACTTGCTTGATAATTATTTCAGAATCACCAAAAACATTTAAATTTCTAACATTCAAATCAATATCCTTTTTTAGTCTTTGAGTCAAAGCCTCATACTCAGCAGTGTTATTGGATCACTCAAATTCTAGTCTACAGGAGAGAAATATTATTTTCCCATGAGGATCCACAAGGATACAACTTGCCCTTGATCTTTCCCGTGTCTTGGATCCATCAAAATACAAAGTCCAAAATTCAAATCCTATCCTATTAGGGTTAGTATCTGCATCTACATTAGTAACTAGTTCTACTATGCCACACTCATTATCATCATCCCATGAGAATTGAAGGATATCATACTATTTGTCTAATTCAAGGTAGGTAGTTTCAGTCTCATAACATCCAGGTTCGGTCTCTAAGAAATATTTTCCCAACACATAATGCATAAAATTTACTAGTTCTTTTCTTCCTTCCAACTTAGTCACATTGAACTTCATATGTAGTTCCCTAAGAACCTTAATCTAATTTTTTTTGTTCTGCTATGGAAACCACAAGCGAGACCAGTCAGTGGAAAAATATCCATTTAGTTTACTTGACGAATCTCTACATAGTAAGAAGCCATAAGCTTATGGTATTTCTACCACAACTATATCAATAAATTGGCAAACTCTTTGATCAACAACTAACCTGATTAGAACATTCTTCATTTCTCCCACTACTCTAGCATTCGACATGTCTAGTTGAATGATCCTATAGGGAGAAGGGATTGGTTGTCCATTAATATTTTTTCAAATTTACAATAGCATAACATTATATGAAGCTCCCAATTCCACCAAACAATTGTTCACATATACTTAAAAATTTTGAAAGTAAGTAAAAAAGGTGGAGTCTAAGATTTAGATTTACCACCAATACTAGCTTCATTAATCTCAGTGTCTGTCTCAATGATGACTTGATGTTTGTCTTTACTAGAAGAGTGTTTTGTCAGTGTATTGAGGTCAAATGCTTCCAAGAATATTTTCCTCCATCGTGGAAGATTACACATTTAAAATAAAGATATGTTAGCTTTAGTCTTCATTATATATTCAATAAGAGCATACCGCATATTATGATTTCCTCCAATGTTTCCAAATACAACATAATTTCTTGATGAGGGGTTTGACTCTTTATGATTAACATATGACAATCCTTTTAAAATTTTGGAGGTGTTAATAGATTTTTTTTCTGTCATCTTTTAGGGTGGTTGAGTTACAACAATTGTTTTACTTTGAGCCTTGTGAGGAGCATTACTTGTTTTTCCTTTTGGGACTAATATACTATTTAATCTTCTATTGGTCCTTTACTTCTAGTTGCATAATCAATAGAAGAGACTTTCACATTATGTATTTATTCTATTTCTTCTCCATCTTCCAGATCTAGGTTCATTGCCCAGTCCCATAATACAAATTTTGTTTCTTCATTTGTCTCCCCAGTTTCGTTTGATTGCATTTTTTCATTTTCATTCTCTTCGTCTAGAATTTGTTTGTACAAAAGTTGATTCATTACCAATGTCATAGAATTAATCCATTGAGGACAAGTCTTTTCCAAATGATGTTCCTGGTTAAAAGTACATAAATTATCCATGGCTACTTCATTTAAGTTGAGAACAAATGCTTCATTTGTTGGAGGGTTTGAAATTTCTTCTTTTTTCTTATAAAAAGTTTTAAAAGGTTTCTTCATGGAGGAACTTGCTCCTTTTTCTTTCTCCAAATCCACTATCTTATTGGATAATTAGTTCTAAACCACTTTGACAACACTTTCTAAGTCAGTTAATTGTTCTTCAAAAGGCCTAGTTAACAATAATGGTTTCTTGCAAGCAAGAGGTTTGGGTTCAGTTTCCACTACATGCTTGACAATACTATTCATATCTATTTCTACTTTCTTAGCTTCTTCAAACTTTTATGTCAAAGTATTTTTACAGTTATGGTTAAAAAACATGGCTAGAGATGGATGTAATGTTGTGGTATAATATTCAACTAAATATTCTTCTGCAAGTTTAGAAGTATCATTGAATTTATTCAATAAAGTGGTGAATCTTTGATTAAAATCCTCCACCTCCTCTCTTTTATCCATCTTGAGAGACAACAATTCTTTCAGAAGTAATGCTAATGTTCATTGTTCACCAAATTTATTTAGAATTTTTTTCTTAAAACTGTCCCAATCAGTTATTGGCCTGGCCTGTAAGATAAAAAACCATGATGAATCTTTAGGCTCAAAATTATAAGGAAACATGCGGCATACTACATCTTCATGTTCTACATTTAACAAATTTAAAGCCAGGTAGAATATTTTTAAATGATCATCTACAAATATTCCTTTTCAAGGGTCAAATTTAGGTAAAACCCCCTCAAGATGTTTAGGAAAATCATGAAGTGGAGTAGGTAAATTTAAAGGACCCTTACCTCTCCAAGTTGGTGGTTGATTTAATTTGTGAGCCATATGACCAATATGTGGAGGAGACTATGGAGGTGACTATGGAGATGATTGTTTTATTTGAGAAGAAACCGATTTAGGAGAAGATGGTCTTAACTGATCGATGGGTTCTGGTATGTATTCTAGAGACAAATCAACCAAATCTGCCAATGATTCAACCAAAACAAAATCCTTATTTTTCTTAGCTCCTCTCCTAGGAGCATGCCTTCTAGTTAGTAGTGGTACTACATGTAATCATCCAAGTTTTCTAACGTATGATCTCGTGTATCTCCTGAATTTATTTACTTCTTGGTGTGGGACAACATACAAATTTTCAATGTGTTCAGTCTCAGGGTTAATACCTTCGTGTTCAGAGTCAGGTATTGAATCTCCAGGTTAATATGTTTTAAGTGGATACCCCGAGAAAAATTCTCAATGGAATGGACTTCCTCTACCATCCATACAATGGCGTCCCTCCTTCTAGCGCCAAAACTATTGACGCTTAGAAAATTCCTTGCGTTGTCGGTAGGGGTTCTCCATAATGAAAAGTCCCAATTAGACTCTCCATTGTTTGGAATAGGGAACCTGTCTAGTTTACAGTCCAGCTACTGTAAAATATGTTCTTATGATAGGTATATTGGATACAGCTCGATCCACTGTTTATAGTTTTTTAAATTTTATATGCAATGCGTATCACTAATACCAAATGCACATGATTCTACCTATGCTTGTTTGACGAGTAGAAAGAGGCCTCATTAAGTGATGTGCAGGTTCTCATTTCTCGTCTTATCACCTCTTTACTATCAATCATCCAAGAATATGTCCTAATTAAATTGAAGATTCTAGTCTAACCAATCCTTGCAAGGAGAATATTTAAAAGGGAGCAATGGCTGTAAATTGTATCTTACAATTCTAGAAGCTAACTGCCGAAAATAATGTATTTAACAACCACATAATAAAATCAACACATAGATAACTTAAGCATGGATTTTAATTACATTAATTACTCACAAATACATAGAATATTGCATTTTGAATTCATACACAACAAGATAATTCAAAACTGTCAAAATCCAATAGAACAAGAAAAATCTTACTGCATATCCATAAACAAATTGAAGAATATAGTTTTGCACATTCGTTCACATGATTAGACACAATATCCCATGTATGCCTTCACCCAGAAAATTGTCTTCCTCATTAGCAGAAAATAGTTTCATACACAACAAGATAATTCAAAACTGTCAAAATCCAATAGAACAAGAAAAATCTTACTGCATATCCATAAACAAATTGAAGAATATAGTTTTGCACATTCGTTCACATGCTTAGACACAATATCCCATGTATGCCTTCACCCAGAAAATTGTCTTCCCCATTAGTAGAAAATAGTTTCTTACATATGAGTCTAGTACAATCTCTCACAAGCAAAAATCCCTCTCCTCATCTAATTTCCCCTATTTAAATTTACAATCCTAGGGTGAAATTGCGAAATGTGTCACTTTAACAAGGTCGGACCACTGCAAAACATGAGAATTACATGTCGGAGTTTATACCAGTAGATTCATCATTCAATCTACTTTCTAGTAATATAAGTTTTTTTCAATTTCATTAAGGATTACTATTTTTTTCTATTTTTTTACTAAACTTTATCATTAAAAAATTAAGTGTCTGAAAAATTAGTCACAATGAAAATTCAATATCATCACAATGACGAAGCCAAAAAAATTTAAAAAAATACAAGGATGTTCCTTGAAGTGTCCTCTTCAATGGGTTGGTTTTAGTTTGTTTGATAAGAGTAGCATTTGAAAGAAAATGTGAAGACAAAAACATGTGTTGATAATGCACCATTTTCTGAACATACGTTGTTTCGATAAATAATAAAAAATAGTTCCCAAGTCTTAAAAAACTTGAAATATAGTCCGGGATCAATTTTAGTGTGTGTAGATTATGAACATAAATTTTTTTTCCCTAAAATGAATAACCATCTATCAAAAAACCGTCCTCAACACAGGTCACTCATTATCCATACCTAAACTTTTCAAGTATATGTCGTTTGTTGACAACAAATTTGTCCCACGATATGTCCATAAAAAACATTAAAAAAATTATGAGTAGAAAGATAATTCAATTATGTAAAACCTTTGTGTTTACTTCAAGTTAAAATTCCTAAGGGAGATATGGGTTTGAAGAGGTCGAAGTTGAAAAACATATAAATTAGCAGTTTGTTTTTGTCAAAAACAAGCCAAAATTGTTTCCCAACTTCATGTTTTCACCCCCTAGCCTTTTGGGTGACTTATCACTTCATTTTCCTCATACCTTTTGGCTTCCAAAACTTTTGTCCTTTTTTTTCAATTACAAAATCAGTGATCAAAATATTAAAACATAATAAAAATATTGCACTAAGATCGTGGAACGCTCCCTTGACTTTGGATATAATCATTCCAAAGATCACTTTCATAAGATATGACATTTAATTGTTTACATTCTAATAGCTTTAAAGATACTTCATGAAATGGTAAGTATTTTGCCATGGAATTCAATCCTTTAGTTGTTGCGTTGTGGCCATTTGCTAATTAATGTGTCTTCATTGTAGCTTCTCCAATTCGTTCTTGCAGATCTTCTAGAGTGATAGTCTCTAAACTCCTGATAGCAACAATGCCTTCTTCATTAATAGTCCTCAATTCATCCAAGCATTGCTCCTTTGGTATTAGATTTTCAAATGATCTAGGAGGAGGTAGATGACACTTTTCAAAAGCTTGGGAAATACTCTGGTGGATATCCTCGCATTTGGAGATGGAATCCTCACTTCATAATTCTGGAATTTCTCTTTTGCTTTATGGAAGCTGTCCAAAAGTGCAAAATATAACTTGAGTTCAGCTGTGGATCTCTTGAGCAGATTCGGGGGAATTTACTTGGTTGTTTTCCTCCAAGTAGTCAACTTATTCATCCTATCATAAATTTATGTGAGCTTCTTCCGCGTAGAAGTGGCTTCCTTAGAAATTTGCTTGAGTCTAGTTACCATCCCTTGCACTTTATACGTCTGCTCGGTGAGCAATTCTTGGGAATGGAACAGTTGTTCTTGTAATGCAGAAGCACATTCATAAAACGATGTTAAATATTGATTATGCTCTTTTGCAATATTTAATTGATCCACTAGGGATTCTTTTTCTCTATTGAGCTCTTTTATTTGAGCTTTCAAGGCTCCTTTCTCTATAGTGAGAGATTCTACCTGCTGATCCAATTGGTTTTCCTTTTCTTGTAGTCCCTTTAGTTGAGATTCGATATTTGATTTTTCTCCTTCCAATATTACTACCTATACATTGAGTGAGTCTTTTTTATATTCCAAAATTTAAATAGTATGGATGGATTCTTCTTTTTCCAACTCTAGGGAATCACGCTGGCGCCTTATTTCAATCCCTTCACTCCTAGCCTGCACCAAATTATATTTCAATTTGAATACTTTGTCTTTGCTTCTTTCTATGCTTTGCATTAACTTATGTATGTTATCTTTATTTTCTAATGCTGCATCAACTCAACGTTTACATACGCAATGAAATTTGGAACTTTGTTCATGCCCTCAACAAATGGGACTTCCTGTATAGTGACAATATATCATTGCGAAGAAACCTTTAGTCTCTTTTATGTTCTCCTCATTATATTCTTCATTTTAGGGTCGTAGACTATTGTTTCCATCTTAGAAACTTCATGTTGCTTGGAAGGTGTGAATGGTGTAATTCCTAGCTCAACTAGAGGAAGAAGCTCAACTAGAGGAATATGTCCTTGTTGTGGCCACAACAGATCCCATGCTTAGATGAAGCATGGGAGCCCCATTTTTTAATAAATGCAAAAGTATTTGGGTGAGTTGTCTGGTAAATATCATATTTTGGTTTCTACCTCTAAGATCCTTCACCCATGCTTTTGGTCTGCATGTTTGACAAATTTTTTGAATAATTGTTCTAAGTGTTTTGGCCTGAAGAAAGCTTAAATTGTGACTATCTTGTGATTCACTTTCGTCAAACCGAAACCCGACATTTTGGAAACCCGCAACCCGACAGGTGTGGGTTGCGGGAATCTCTTTTTCAGTTCTGCAGTTTAGCAAACCCGAAACCCGCAATCCGACGGTTGCGGGTTGCGGGATTCTATTTTTAAAGTTTTGGCTTTCGTCAACCCAAAAATTGCAACCGGACAGTTGCGGGATACGGGAAAAGTTTTTTCATTTTTCGATCGTTTCCATTTCCGAAACCCGCAACCCACAATTTTCAGGTTGCGGCTATCGGGAATCATTAATAAAGCTTGCCAATAAGCACCCGTAACTGTGGATTGTGGCTCGCAGGCACCTTTGTTTGTTTTTTTGAAGTTGCGTTTCCGCAACCCTTAACCCGCACTCTAGATTGCGGGATGACGGTATATTTTTGCAAACTAAAACTCCCGCAAATTTCCCTCCTATTTCTGCATATTTAATCTTAACCGTTGATTTGTTTTGATCCTGCGGATGAGATTACACTGCGGGATTTGAATAATTATTTGGATTGTTTCATTTTTATTTATTTGTTTTGATTTATTTGAGTCTGCTTTTATCATTTCAGCTGGTTTCGTAATCTTGGTGGTTAGCTTAACATGTTATATTTCACATTCCCCACCTAGATTTGGTCTTCACTGCATAATCTAATTCATGTCATTGGTTTTTCAAAGAGTTCGAAGATGTTGTCATTTGATTCCGACTATTGTGTATTACCCTTATTTGAACTTGTTTGAATCGTTTACATGCTTCAATATTGACTAATTAAATTCATGTTTCGGTAATTTTGGCAACGATTTTGAAATCAATAAGTTTAAATAACATCTTGATGGGTTAAAATAATTTGATTAAACACTTATTTCTAATCATTTTGACTTATAACTTGAAATGGTGTATATCAAATAATGGAACCATGCATTTGATTATCAATTTTGAAAGGATTATTGAATTTTACTAAGTATTGAATATTTGATAAAATTTGTCATTATGGGAAGATCTATAAGTTTATGACAATTTTTTATAATTCAATGAAATCCTAAATAACATATGGAAAGAGTCAATAACATTTTCATTAAGCAAAGTATTGTATTTTACAAAGGATAATTAACTTTGCTTATTTGTAAGATCATTATTATTGTTTAAATTATATTCGATATATTTTTTGAAGAACAATATTAATAATCTTATTTATATAATTGAATTGTTATATCATGTTATTTACAAAGTTTAATGCATCATATTTCACTAAACCCTAATTTTCCATGCAGATAAAATTTGAAAAAACGGAATCTGTAAAAGACATGTTTTTGCACGGAGGATTGCGGGCAAACCGTGAGGAATCAGATCAAACGGTTGAAAACCCACTTCCCAAATGGGATGATTTATCCCTTTTGGCAAACAGTTTTGCAAATCTGTGAACAAGTTGGGAGGAAAACATTGCCGAACAGGGGTGAACGTTCAGAAATTTGTTCAGGCTGTTTTTGCATACAGTGAACGAACCAGGCATCCGGAGATTTGATCCTATCCTTCCCAATGCTCTTCACTTGTATAAATTCGACCTCCCAAGGTTGTAAGATGGAGAAAATATTTTTCTAAAGAATGGAATAATTTTCATTCTTCTCATATCTGCATTCTTCTTGCAATAATTTCTTGTTGACAGGGAAGAAGAAGGAGAAACGCTACTTCCAGATGGTTGGTAATTTTGGAGCTTGAATCAGCAGGAGACGATTTGGAGACACTTTGTCTTATCATAGCCTATAATTTTGTTTGCAGACCTCATTAATATAGTGAAGTAATCTCATTGAATCATTTCCTGTTTATTGTTCAAATTTATTTGACAGTGTCTGATTTATTATTTCAAAATTATCATCTATATTGTGTGATCTCTTTGCATACATAAAATAATGCACAGGTTTGTTATACAGATTTCTCTTTATCTCTGATCCATGCATGAAAATATTTTATTAAGTTTACTTAATTAAAATATTTTCTTTATCAATTTATGCAAGTGATTCACAACACAATAATCATTGTTAATTTTTTAATTAGCAAAGTGGATACAGATTTATCTTGAAAAGGCTTAAGTACTTGAATTATTTTATTTTCATTTTCATTAATGGATTGTGATTTAAGTTAATAAGTGAAACAACTAAAAGCATTTATGTGAAAAGTTTTAATTTACTTATTTATTACACATGAAGGTTGATCTGCATAAACAAAACACTTCTTTTAGAATAGATTTAACTTAGATTAGATTCTCTTCTCAAATAGGATTAAGTTAACTTTGATTTACCATTTTTATACCTTGTTTCCCTGAATTGGGAAACTGATCTTATAGATCAAAACCACTTACTCATAGAGTGCCAGCTGTAGTGCCCCTAGACTACTGTAGACATTGAGGGCACCTGCTGAGTCACCCGACTGTTTGAAACATTAATAAAATAACCCTATGATTTTATTTTGAGTATATTTATGATTACGATTGATTGATATATGTGCATTTGGGTAGTTATTGTGAATGGACGATTTCATGTTGTTTAACGATTAACTTTGATATGAAAATTGTACATATGGATAATGCTTAACGACTAGCTATACGGTGATTATGTATTTGTCGACGAAATGTATATTTGATTAGAAGTTTGAATAAATCATAAATGTCTAACAATACTAGATTTAGAAATCAGATGATGATTATTGAGGACAGTTCTACTAATAAATTGTTGTGAGAAGTGTGTGTAGAAACAAGTGAGACGGTTCACCAACGGAAACATAAAGGAACATGAAGGGTCGTAGAGTACGGGTAAATCACACACAGGGGGAGCGACGACGATGTTGACTTCCGACAAGAATACCACGCATGAGCAGATAAGCATTGATCCGCTTGCTCAAGAGGAATGCGTGAGAGCGTACGAGGTGGGCCACGATGAAGCTGGTCACGTACGAGTTGAGGGGCGCGCAGTGAGAACGGACTCACTCCTCAGCGCCATTAGTCCCTAGATAGCATGTAGACGGAGGATGGACGGTAACGATTCCTAAAATCCCTACAAGAGTTCCCGCAAGTCAAAACGGAAAGATGGTGGCAGAAAGGCCCGACGATGCGGTACCCTGTCGAAAATGGAAAGAATGGACGCAAGGACCCAACGATGCGGTACCATGCCAAGGAATGGAAACCATGGATGACTGGACCCGACGGAGTGGTGCCATGTCAGGGAATTAAAATTAAGGAACTAGGAGCCCAATGGCGCGGCACCGTGATCCTAGTGAGTTTGATTGTTAAATTTAACTGCATAAAAAATTATGAGAATAACTCTAGATTATTACTTAGCAAATGCATAAAAATAATTTAGGCATTTGCACATGAATAGTTATTTTTGTTGAGCATTTAAAATAATAGAAATCATTATTTAGGAGAAAAATAGAATCCTAAGATTAGACACCTAGTCAACTAAAAGCTAGGAGTTAATTAAAATATCTGGGGGACAAACTAGAGCAAACTTAGGGATGTTGGTGCACTTCCCAGAGAAACTAACACTTGGATGGGTGAGTGTTTTAATTAAATAATTAATTAAAAATATGTAATTATGCATGAAGGGACATGTGTCGCATGAGATTTTCCTTTATAAGGAAGGCTTGGGGAATGGGTAAAGGGCCCATAATTTGGACGATTGTCGTAATTTTCGAATGCCTCAAAGACTTGCTGCTATCTAAGGGTTTGGCTTAGAAATCCTGGTGGGAAGGGAAGCCCAAGCTGAATTTCTGAAATACTTGTGTGAGCTCTATGACCCAAAGCTCGGGGGAGGCCATGCGACTGAAAGCATGAGCCTATGGTTGGGTGGCGAAGCTTACGGTTGCTTCACCTATGGTTAAACGAGCTTTGCTGGAGGGATCCTACGAAAGACGCAGACGACAGTGGACAAGATGGTATCAAAGACAGGTTATGGTTTGTTTTAATTTGCTAAGTTATTCATTTATTTAGTTTATTTATCTAGTCATTGTGCTTTCTAATCTCTTTTGTATCAAGTGGTTGAGTTTCAGGTTAAGCATGAAGGCCCCTACAGGAGGGGCACTACATTTGGTATCAGAGCCGGTCGAGCCTTGAGGGCGCCTAACTCATATTATTCAGGGGTTCGTTGGTAATTCGTGGTGATCAAACAGCGAGATTGAAGCTATGATCTTTGTGGAGCTACACTTTCGATCGGAACCGCTATACCTACAGGTTTTTATTTGCTAATTATTTTACGACTATTTCTGTTTTAGTTAAAGATTATAGATCTAGAATTTTATGCAACAAGAAAAAGTTTATGTTAGCTGTGCATGTGAAAGTTTGTATATGCTCGGTGTATAATGGGACTGCTTATATAAATATTATTTTGTATCCACTGTTTTAGTAGAGAGGAAAATTATAGAGTTTGTGTGGTTATGCTATCACAGTCAAATATTTTTGGAATTATGGGTTGTATCACAGTTTCTTTAAAAAAAACAAAAATCACCTCTATTCTGTTACTGGAAAGGAAAGTATTGAATTTCTTTTACCTCCACTCTGCTTTCGGAAATTAATGGTCAGACCTTTGAGTTGTATTATTTTTGCTTTAAATTTTCCCTACAGAACAAAACATTAGTAACATATTCTATTCTTAGACATTCTCTGTATGTATATAACAGAAACGATATCAAGAGTAGAGTATCCATTTACAGGTCTAATCCGAATCAGATCCAGGATTGCAATACAATTCTTGAACGCTTTCCAGATCCAAATATTAATCTGCACCATGGACTTGTTTTATTCCGATCTGGGCGTCTACGAGGTAGAGCCTAATCGTATTGATCATCATGAGACACTTGGAAACAATTCTTGTCCTCGTAATTTTTTTATTATTTTTCTGCACTCAGGATCTCATTATAATTCCGCCTCTGTATTCAGACGAACGCTCTGAGCTACTATACAAATCCTGTCTCTGTATTTTATCTGGCACACCCTTAATCTCATTCTAATTTCGTCCCTGTATTTTGAAGAAGTTTGGAGCACACTGGTTGAATGCCATCCCTAATGAAATGGGGATTACAATGGTCGAATTAAACTTCTGTCATATTCAGGATTATAGATCCATCTTTTGATCCTACATCCAATATTCAGCTTACTATCCGATCTTTGATTAGCCTTACAACCCTTGTTCGTGCTAAGAGCCCAATGGACTCATAGAAATCTGGGTTTCCCGAATGCTTTAGCTGTAAACCCTGTACTTGCAAATTTTTTTTGTGCTTACCCGATAGTAGAAATTGGGAACCTTTATAGTTCTATTCAATGCTTTTCTCTTTGGGTCTCTGTGTATAACCTAGCAGATATTGATCGATCACACCCTTTCTGGTTTTTGTATTCACCCCATCAACATAGATTTGCTAGATACTTACGCTTGGTCTTCCACCGTTCTGTGTAACTCGTACCGATTCGTGAACAAGCAGTTCTATTCTCCGCTTATTTTTTTTCTATGTTTCAGATTTAGAAATTAGTACCCTACATTATCACAGTTGTGTATGTGATGGAAGACCAGTATAACGAATAGGTTGGAGTCTGCCAGTACAATGTTTCTTTCATTCGGTGGGTCGTTGGACTTAATTGGATAACAGCTGGCCGTTTGTTGTTGCCTATCCTTTCGGTGTCAACTCCGTCGAAGTAGTTGCCAAAGTGGAGAGCGTAGTTCAATCCGTGTTTTGGAGAATGATTAGCGCGGTCAGCATGAGGCCGAGAATAAAGGATTCTTTACGCCAAGCTTTAGGGTAAGTAAGTGAGACTGGATTTAGCCACATAACTGCCCTTTACGTACTAGCAGTGCGGAGTGTTCTTAATGGTGATCTCCTCCACAACTGTGTGATAAGTCATGATCTGTTATGCCGTGGAATGGTGAAAACTGATGTGTACTACTTGTTACATTAATGGTGATCTCCTCCACAACTGTGTGATATGAAAACTGATGTGTACTGCTTGTTACATTATAGCCGAGTTTTATGGCTTATGATCTTGATTATTATTATTTTTTATATACATTAATGAATGGAGCATATCGTGATGAATCATAATCAAATTAGATCAGGGACAGAGCTCAGCGTTGCTTAGTCTAAGTTCACGTGTATGTGTATAGGTGCCTACTTACTCTCATTTTTTTTTTTTTTGGTAGTATAAAATGGTCATAGGAGGAATGGGGAGGTAACGCATAATAATTCTTACCTTTACTCTGAATTATCCAGATTATATGAAATGATCATATTGTTGAATCGGGGATTAAACACTTACTAAAAGTTGAGCTAGAATGAGTATGCTCGAATAGGCTTTTATCATATTCTGGGCGTTATATACATATATCGCTGTTTGAAATTATAAAAGATATTAGACTTCTGATACTTGTATTGTAAACTATAATTATGTCTGCACACAATCATTACAAATTAAATTCTCAGGATTATTTCCTCGAATTCATCCCTGCTGTAGATGACTGCCTTTTGCATATCTGTCATATAAAAGTTTCGACCCCTTCCCTTGGCATTGTGAATTCTGTGAATTCGATCTTGATTCCATTCTTAATTTTTTTTTCTTCTCACAGTGAATTCAGGAAACTAAATTCATTACAGCTAGGCTACAACTAGACTCGGTTCCTGGATTTTGACCTCTCTGTTTGTCTATTGAAACTCAAATTTAATTTTAGGCCCTTTCAATTCTGATCGCCCCTGTCCGCGTTGAAGATACTAATGAGTTCCTACAAAATGATACACAGTCTTTTTTAAGATCTCGACTTCATCTTCCACTTCATCTTCTATTGAATATTAATTTTTCTTTTATCCGTCGGGAGTAACTTTGCAGGTTAATCGAATTTCGTTTTCGTTCTAGAATCGTGCTTACACTCTATTCAAACGGCATATCCATTGCACAGGCATGCACTTCTACGAATTCCAGTCAGCAATTCCATTCAGTATTACTGCTTTATCGAATCCATTCTGATGTACTGTAAATCTTTCAAACTACAGTTCTTCTCTGTCGCGGCTCCAGAGAGACGAACCCAGCATTTTAAAATCGGTTGTTACCATCTTCTGAACCTAAGCCTTAAACATATACCTCGGAAGATGATCAAGATACAACCTCTGCTTCAAGACGAATGAATCCTCTCAGATCACAGTGTAATCTAAATCTTTTAATCATTCAGTCATTCAAAACTAATGCTCTGCTACAGTGAGCGAATTTGAAGGTCGGTCAACCACGGACACCAGCCTTTGTAGGATATCTGGTTCATCTTCTAGTTCCAGTTAGTTGACGTGGAACGTAAATATTCCTCTTTTTTTTTATTCGTCTGCACTTGAGAATTGTTTTCCTCGTTGTTAAAAAAAACAAAGAAAAAAATTTAACTAGAGTGGTAGACACGCAGGACAACCGACTGTCTTTTGATATTTCTGTTTATGACTGGCTGAAAGAAGATTAATAGTCATAATGCAGATTTGGGTAATCGTTACCTCGTCAAGGAGATTCATGAAAATTATATTATGATGATTTAGTATAAATACAGGACACGAAACTTTAAAGAGAGAGTTTATTTTATTACTTCTTATGTTCAACATGAAATAGCTTATTATGTATATCAATGCATCAATAAAAAAAATCATTAGGAAAATATTTGCTAACTTCTAGTTCACGTAGTAATAGCTCTACACCTTCATTGTATCCATATTTGTGAAGAAGTTAAGTTAACACCTGTAACATGGTATGTTATCGTTTAATTCACGGAGTGATTGATGTATACATATGTCATGGTATTAATACTTGTTGAAAGGTCAAAGTTAATACTAGTGATATGGCATCAACGTTAGTTAAAAAGGAATGTTAGTATAAGTGCCATTGCCTTATTTATGGGTTAGAAGTGAGGAAAAGATTGTCATAGTCTAATTTTAAATTTCATAATATAATTGACTCAACTTAGGTGAGAAGATAATACATTATTATTTTAAGTCATTTTATATTTCACAATCCATAATGTAATGTCACAAATTGAAAGAAATATAAAGCATGGAGATCGCAAGAAGTAGAATAATTAATATTATATTGTAAATCTTTTGAGACATGATAAGAAAATTTAAATTGTGATTATGTTTTGTAATATATCTTTGAGATGATAAGAGCTAATGGAAAGAGGTCGTGAGGTTTTGTTTTATATTTTAGTTAAGAATTAAAATGTATATGTTTTAGATATGTATTTATAATTGGTTATGAAATAAGTTATTTAAATAGTTGTCCTAAAATGTTTCCATTAGTTGAATCTAAATTGTATATGTTTTTAATATTTTATTTCGTAATAAATAAATTATTTAATGGTTCATTGTAATATGTTATCTTTGGATAATACTGAGTTATAGTAGAGATTAATACTGAGTTATAGTAGAGATTAGAGCTCGTATATATTTTGGTGTTGAGTTATGAAATTATTTGGAATTGATCTATGTGTATATGTTATAACTTAGTGATAAGGGCAAATAAATAAATAGAATTAACGAGATGTAAAGATGGTAGTACTAAGCAATCACCTAGTTGAATTGAAATGAACATGTGTATTAAGTAATAAATAGAAGTGGATTACACTAAGTACTCATCCCTTAGTGAAGAATATCAATGATATAATGGTAGTTATCAATAAAACTAATTTATGATGCTCATGTAATTTACTGAAAGCATGTCAACATAATATAGATGATTTAACAATGTTATGTTAATAAATCTGGAAGAAAATGTTGATGATGAATTAGGTGACCAATATCATATTTTTTTAGCTAATAGTAATGAGTAAAAGGATGTAGCAAAGACTTGTATAGCCTTGAGACGTTAAGTTCCCGTTATTTTAAAATATTCATTTAATTTTATAAACGTGACGAGTTGTATGGAAATTTATATATTAAGGATTTTTAAGGTTTCCAATGTAATTGCCTTAGTGGCGTGGATTGATATTTGAATGGTTCATAAATGAGAGTAGAATGTAATATAGAGATTGTGAATATGTAATGAAATTACGTAAGGACTTTGCAACTGGAATACCTATGATAATAATAGGTGTAGAGTATAGTTCCAAGTATGTTTAGTCGTAAGTTTAGATAATATGTAATGGTATTGAGGATTCCAAGAAAGTAGAGTCACTACACCCTTAGATGGCATGGGTAACCTGATTGATTGAGGCTTAACAAAAGAAAGGGTTAATACTTTAGACTTAATGAATTCATTGAAGAACTAGAATGAAGAAACAAATGAGTATGATTTTTTTAAGATATTGTTTACTAGAAGGGAAGAAGGCCAAATGAAGACGATTATGGTAAAACAAGGTATGGAGACAATTAGCATAGTAAACTAAACGTTATGATGCTAACCTTAGGCCATGATATAAAGCTGATGAAATACGACTAGCCCAAGATAGAACTCGAGGAGGTTGAGAAAACACACCTAGTACGACTTGATGAGTCTGTCGAAGTAGTCCTCACAACGGAAATGATGAAATGAGGTAAGGATGTGATAAGCTCATTGACTTGGACATGATATTACTAATGAAAGGATTGAAAGTTAAATTTCAATATGTTCGACTAAGTCACTAAGTCTTGATGCCTCGAATCCTATTGAATTGAGAATTGGTTTCTGAGTATTTGAGGGTCTCTCATGATTTGTTAAATCCGTGATTATAATTTACCTATTTTTATTTTCATTGAATACTTTATGATGCTTACCTTCTCGTCTTGGAGGGAGGATAACCTGATAGATTTAAATCCTTGATCAGATTTGTTATGTTTTGATAAAATTTTGGTGGTTGTTGATGCATTGCAGCTTGTTGAAAATTTGGACATCATGGACCTTCGTGAATGAATAAGAGATATAGAAAATCTAGTTGGAACTGACAATTATGGAATGTATTATCGGATTGATATGATACGAAGTTACGATTAAGTTCCTGAGGGTGTATTGTAACCATACTAGATGATATTGGAGCTAATGTCTTAAACCACTTGTGCTTATAGCCATGATTATTGGAGAAAACTAGAATACAATGACATGGGGATGAGAATATAAAAACATGATAACGCCTAGCGTCGAAAGTACTAGAACAAAAATCAACTTCGATACGAAGTTCTATTTAGGAGGGGGTGTATGTAATGCCCCTAGAATGACTGTGGACCTTAAGGGCACCTGTCGAGTGACTCGACTGAACAACTTCGATATAATGGTCTCTTGAGCCTTGTTATGTCTTAAATGATTAAGGAAAACCTGAAGATGGGAATGACGACAATAATTGATAAATGAATTAAGGAATTAAATTATACGTGTGGAGTGGGATAATTGATTGATTACATCTTGCTTAATGATTAGCCTTGATTGATCAAGTCAAAGTGCAGTAGGACAGTTACAGTCCTAGCTCTGCGACTTGGGAGTACGCAACTGAGATGCGTAATAACTTTCCATTTTTTTCTGAACTTCGGGACGAAGTTCTAAATAAGTAGGGGTGTATGTAGTGCCCCTAGACTACTGTAGACATTGAGGGCACCTGCTGAGTCACCCGACTGTTTGAAACATTAATAAAATAACCCTATGATTTTATTTTGAGTATATTTATGATTACGATTGATTGATATATGTGCATTTGGGTAGTTATTGTGAATGGACGATTTCATGTTGTTTAACGATTAACTTTGATATGAAAATTGTACATATGGATAATGCTTAACGACTAGCTATACGGTGATTATGTATTTGTCGACGAAATGTATATTTGATTAGAAGTTTGAATAAATCATAAATGTCTAACAATACTAGATTTAGAAATCAGATGATGATTATTGAGGACAGTTCTACTAATAAATTGTTGTGAGAAGTGTGTGTAGAAACAAGTGAGACGGTTCACCAACGGAAACATAAAGGAACATGAAGGGTCGTAGAGTACGGGTAAATCACACACAGGGGGAGCGACGACGATGTTGACTTCCGACAAGAATACCACGCATGAGCAGATAAGCATTGATCCGCTTGCTCAAGAGGAATGCGTGAGAGCGTACGAGGTGGGCCACGACGAAGCTGGTCACGTACGAGTTGAGGGGCGCGCAGTGAGAACGGACTCACTCCTCAGCGCCATTAGTCCCTAGATAGCATGTAGACGGAGGATGGACGGTAGCGATTCCTAAAATCCCTACAAGAGTTCCCGCAAGTCAAAACGGAAAGATGGTGGCAGAAAGGCCCGACGATGCGGTACCCTGTCGAAAATGGAAAGAATGGACGCAAGGACCCAACGATGCGGTACCATGCCAAGGAATGGAAACCATGGATGACTGGACCCGACGGAGTGGTGCCATGTCAGGGAATTAAAATTAAGGAACTAGGATCCCAATGGCGCGGCACCGTGATCCTAGTGAGTTTGATTGTTAAATTTAACTGCATAAAAAATTATGAGAATAACTCTAGATTATTACTTAGCAAATGCACAAAAATAATTTAGGCATTTGCACATGAATAGTTATTTTTGTTGAGCATTTAAAATAATAGAAATCATTATTTAGGAGCAAAATAGAATCCTAAGATTAGACACCTAGTCAACTAAAAGCTAGGAGTTAATTAAAATATCTGGGGGACAAACTAGAGCAAACTTAGGGATGTTGGTGCACTTCCCAGAGAAACTGACACTTGGATGGGTGAGTGTTTTAATTAAATAATTAATTAAAAATATGTAATTATGCATGAAGGGACATGTGTCGCATGAGATTTTCCTTTATAAGGAAGGCTTGGGGAATGGGTAAAGGGCCCATAATTTGGACGATTGTCGTAATTTTCGAATGCCTCAAAGACTTGCTGCTATCTAAGGGTTTGGCTTAGAAATCCTGGTGGGAAGGGAAGCCCAAGCTGAATTTCTGAAATACTTGTGTGAGCTCTATGACCCAAAGCTCGGGGGAGGCCATGCGACTGAAAGCATGAGCCTATGGTTGGGTGGCGAAGCTTACGGTTGCTTCGCCTATGGTTAAACGAGCTTTGCTGGAGGGATCCTACGAAAGACGCAGACGACAGTGGACAAGATGGTATCAAAGACAGGTTATGGTTTGTTTTAATTTGCTAAGTTATTCATTTATTTAGTTTATTTATCTAGTCATTGTGCTTTCTAATCTCTTTTGTATCAAGTGGTTGAGTTTCAGGTTAAGCATGAAGGCCCCTGTAAAATTAGTCACAGCAGATCTAATGAACAAGTAAATCAATCACAACAGATGAACATAGAAAATATGGTGCAAAACTGTGCAAAACATGCAGCAGTGCTCTCTATCCCAGAAAGGGTGAATGAATTACAATACAAACTGTCACAAATGAACAGAGCAATTCGAATTGCCTAAGGAGGTCATTCGAATCACTGAATGGAGTAGCTTGAC
The DNA here is from genome assembly GCA_027924585.1 of Larix kaempferi. NCBI lineage: Eukaryota > Viridiplantae > Streptophyta > Pinopsida > Pinales > Pinaceae > Larix > Larix kaempferi. The sequence goes on along the minus strand of BSBM01000596.1, from coordinate 10,765,692 downwards.
TCTATCTAGGAGTCCTCATCAATCATCGGTGTTGCTCATCAATCACAACAACCAGTCATCCAGGTGTCAAGCTGAGTCTAACTGATCATAATAAATGTAACTGAAGTGTGTAGCACTGATATAGGATCTGGAGGCTCAGTGGGGGCGCATGGGAGGCTATCTGGAGTCAGAACAAGTCACCTAATCGAACTGGAGGTCAATCGGAGGTGAAACAGTCAGTCAGGAGTGAAATCAATCAGAATCGGAGTGAAATCAATCAGAATCGGAGCTAACTGAATGTAACTGGAGTGAATCTGCAGTGGTAGGTGAACAAGTGCGCCCTTCTCTGTCAGTAGGTGAGAAGAGGGCGCCTTTCAGCTTGGGAGGGCTAAAACTCTGTGGTAAGTGGCTCCCGGGTGCTAGAAGAAGGTGGATAAGGTGCTGGAGGCATCAAACTGGTGACTGGACTGCATATCCTGAAATAGATCATGCAATATCCTGAAGTAGATATGTATCCTGAAATAGATGATCCTAAAATAGATATGTATCCCGAAATAGATGATGGATATCCGAACACCCCCCCTCAAGCTAGACTATGATGTGCCAACTAAAATAATGTGGGGCCCTGGTAACTAAGACCAAAGGTCACCCCAATACAATAATCCAAAAAATGCTGAAAATAAACTAAGTGAGGAAAGAGGGAAAACCCAGTGGGAAGAAAGCCCCCCCTCAAGTCTAAAGCATAATAATGAATCAATCTGTCTCCACCATGATGGAACTCACCCCCAACAGTGAACGGAGGTAAGAGAACTTCTTCTCAGTGAAGCTCTTGGTGAAGATGTCTGCAATTTGCTCATCGGTAGGGCAATATTGCAGAATGATGGTGCGGTCATGCACCAACTGTCGAATGTAATGCATATGAATCTCAATGTGCTTGGTCCTCTGCCGCTGAACTGGATCTGTGGAGATCTTGATAGCACTTTGATTGTCACAAAATAGGACAGTCGAAGTAGTGCCACCAAAACCAAACTCGGAAAGAATACCCTGCAACCAAACTGCCTGAATGCAGGCATTGACTGCCCCTCGATACTCTGCCTCTGCTGAAGAAAGTGCAATGGATGCTTGCTTTTTGCTGGACCAGCAAATAGCACCATGACCAATCATGAAAACATAACCGGAAGTGGACTTCCGATCAATGCTATCACCTGCCCAATCTGAATCAGTAAAACCAATGAAATCTAGCTCAGAATCTGCAGCATAATGTATGCCAAACTGTCTCGTACCTTGCACATACTGCAAGATCCGCTTGGCTGCTCGCCAATGAAGCTCATGTGGCTGCTGCATATATCTTGACACGGCACTCACGGCATATGAGATATCAGGCCGTGAATGTGTCAAATAAAGTAGTGAACCAATCAACTGTCGATACATACTGCAATCTGCAAGCGGTGTGGAATCTCCCTCCTCAAGACTGATTCCTGAGAGGAATGGGAACGGGGCTGCCTTACATTCAGCCATATTAAACTTCAATAACAGGTCGGAAGCATATTTTTGCTGAGATATAGTGATCCCATCGAAATTTTGAGCTATCTCCAAGCCCAAAAAGTGACTCAGCAAGCCCAAATCGCTCATGTCAAAAGCTAGATTTAAGGCAGTTTTTAGCTTGTTTATTGAAGTAAGTGTGCTACCAGTAATAAGAAGATCATCAACATAAAGTACAATAACCAACAAATTACCTTTAACTCGCTGAAGATAGACATTCGGATCAGATTTGCATCTTTGGAAATTCTGAGAAAGAAGGAAGGAGTCCATCTTTGCGTACCAAGCTCTTGGGGCCTGTTTTAACCCGTACAAAGACTTCTTCAATCTACAAACCAATGATGGATCTGATGTATAACCCTCTGGCTGCTGCATATAGACCTCTTCAGCAAGGTCTCCATGTAAAAATGCACTCTTCACATCCATGTGATGCACCTCCCAGTGCTTGGATGCGGCAATAGCTAAAACAAGGCGGATGGAATCCATCTTTGCAACCGGTGCAAAGGTCTCTGTGTAGTCCACTCCTTGGACTTGGGAAAAACCTTTTGCCACCAACCTTGCTTTATATTTGCTGATAGTGCCATCAGCAGCAACTTTAGTACGGTAGACCCATTTACACTTCACTAATTTTCTTCCAGGTGGAAGAGAAACTAGCTCCCATGTATTGTTCTTTTGAAGAGAACTGTACTCTTCATCCATGGCATCTTTCCATCTCGGATCTCGATGGGCTGAATAGTATGATTGGGGATCTGAACCAGCCATCAAATAACAAATCTCAGGAAGAAATGGATCAGCAATAGAAAGAGCCATACCTGCCCTTTGAAAGTCTCCTCTTGTTCGTCTCGGATCAGCAGGATTTCCAAGACTAGAACCAGCAGATTGTAGAGTATTTTGGGCCCACTTTGGTAACTGAGGGAGATCTGAATGGTCGGATTCCGAACCTGATATGTCATGATCATCATATGCTGCTGAAATATCAGAAATATCAGAACTCATACCTTCATTATCGCTGCACGGATCTTCTTCTGGTGAAGGCGGTGAATCGGCAGTCTCTTCCTCGACTAGTTGCAATTCTTGAAGCGGTTCTTCAAACTGCACACTGCGCTCTATGAATATCTTTTTAGATCTGATATCCATGAGTTTATATGCTTTTGATTCTTCCCCATATCCTATCAATATGCACTCGATACTTTGTGGATCCAAAGCTCGTCTCTTCTCAGAAGGAATTCTAGCCCATGCAGTAGAGCCAAAAACTCTCAAATTTGACACATCCGGTTTGTGACCAAAGAATGCTTCGAAAGGAGTCATACCTTTCACGGATGAATGTGGAACTCGGTTCTGTATATATGCAGCAACATTGATTGCTTCAGCCCAAATATTTGCAGCCAAACCTTTTGATTCAATCATGCATGTAGCCATCTCTTTCAGTGACCGATTTTTCCTTTCCGCTACACCGTTCTGCTGGGGTGTGTAGGGAACTGTATGTTGGATCTTGATTCCGCTTTCGGCACAAAGTTGCAGCAACTCGGACTTGATATATTCCCCACCATTATCATATCTAAGAGCTTTGATCTTGCTCTCAGTGGTGGTCTCAACAGAAGCCTTAAAATCCTTGAATTTTCCAAGCACTTCTGACTTGTTTTTGAGAAAGAATACCCATGTAAAGCGAGAATAATCATCAATAAATGTCAAAACATACCTTGAACCATTTAATGAAATATGGGGCAGCGGACCGCTGATATCAGAATGGATCAATCCCAAAATAGTAGAGGCTCTGCTAGCCTTGCCGCGGTCGAATCTGTGCTCGGGGTGCTTCCCAATAATGCAACCGGTGCATATTCCCTTCGAGGAACGGAGTTGTGGAAGCCCATCAACCATGGATTTATTTGATAGCAGCAGCAAATACTTATAATTTAGATGTCCAAATCTTTCATGCCAAAGCCTACTAACCTCATTACCATGTGTGCGAAGAGCAGTGGGCTTTGCAAGCGGAATAAAGTGCGAAAACTCATAACATTTTGCAGTGTGGTTTGCCTTTCCAACCGCAACTAGTCTTCCACTTTTGATATCAGAAATTTCAACTGTATTAGGGCTGAATGTGACTTTCTTTGGATCACCAGTGTGTGTCATTTGATACACAGAAAGGAGATTCGAAGCTAAGGAAGGCACATAGAGAACATTCTGAAAGCATCCATGATCTACATGAATCGTACCTTTGCCCTTTGAAGAAATTTTTGAGTCATCTCCCAAATGGATGGGGATGGAGCTGTTTGGATCGAATGAGGAAAAAGAATCAATATTTGCAGCCATATGATTTGATGCACCCGAATCTATCAAGAGAGTTGAGGGCTTCGAAACCGTTGCCATGAGTGCTTGTCCTCTTTCATGATCATCATTCCGATCTTTCTTCCTTGCACCGTCAGGAAGGGTTATGTTGTTCTTTTCCAAAAGGAGGGCCATTTGATCTATAGTCTTCTTCATACATGAACTTTCGGGATGAAAGCCACGGTTACAATAAGTACATTTAGATTTTTGGTTACCTTCTTTGCCCTTTTGCTTGGATTTCGAACTGGATGGTGCATCCGTTTGCTTGCCTTTGTCTTTTTGCTTGCGAGGCTCGAATTTGGGCTTCTCCTTCTTTAGCTTTCCTTTACCATTCGAGATCTTGGGTCCTTGAACAAATAGGGCTGAATCTTTGGAGCTTATGGACCCCATTTGAATCAACTTGTCATGCTCTTTCGTAACGGACTCAATGAAGGCATTCAAGGTAGGCATCTTCCAATTCGGGGTAGTTAGCCGACTGGAATTGAAAGTGGAGACAAATACCGAATAATCTTTCCCAAGCTTGCTGAGAATGGAGAGGATCAACTGTTTATCCTCTTTGATAACACCACTGTTCTTCAATTGCAAGTTCAAGTTCTTGAATTTTGTGAAGAATTCATTGATGCTCTCGAAATTCTCAGGATTAAGGCCAATCAATTCATTCTCTAATTGAAAAGCCCTAAGCTCATCCTGCTTGCCGAATAGTGTCTCAAGTTGCTCCCATATGGCTTTTGGAGTCTTCAATCCGCTGAGATGGAAGTGAAGATCCTTGGAGATGGAGAGACAAAGAAGACCGTAAGCTTCATCAAGCTTATTGTAGTGTTTGGTTCTTTCTGCCACATTGTTTGGCTCCAATTCAAGACCAAGAGTGACTCGGTAGTATCCTTTTGAACGTAATATGATCTCCATATCATCTTTCCAATCAAAATAATTGAATGGGGTGAGGATAGGCTTTGAAGAAGAGTATTCCATTGCTAGGAGCGAGTCAAATGATGAAGAAGAAGCTTGCATGCAGACTATAGCGAATGGAAATGCTGTAGGGAAGCTTGCATGCAGAATGTAGCGAGTGCACTTGGAGGAGATAATTAACCTGCAAATCACATAAGAACAATCACAATAAGGTCGAACAATCCACCCTTTGAGAGTTGCATCACACCTGGGATTGGATTTCAAGCAATGTTGAATAGGTCCAATGTATCAGATCCAGGAATTATGTGGTAACTCAAGCTTCTGGAGTGGTATTGGAGTATTTTTCAAGCTTTGCATGCACAGGAGCGAATGCCCTTGAGATATCTCATGCCAAACTTTTTGCAATTTTTAGCAATTCAGTCAAATCTTCTTGTATAAACACCTGTAGAAAAGAGATCTTGTCCCTGCAATGGCTCTGATACCATGTAAAATTAGTCACAGCAGATCTAATGAACAAGTAAATCAATCACAACAGATGAACATAGAAAATATGGTGCAAAACTGTGCAAAACATGCAGCAGTGCTCTCTATCCCAGAAAGGGTGAATGAATTACAATACAAATTGTCACAAATGAACAGAGCAATTCGAATTGCCTAAGGAGGTCATTCGAATCACTGAATGGAGTAGCTTGACTCTATCTAGGAGTCCTCATCAATCATCGGTGTTGCTCATCAATCACAACAACCAGTCATCCAGGTGTCAAGCTGAGTCTAACTGATCATAATAAATGTAACTGAAGTGTGTAGCACTGATATAGGATCTGGAGGCTCAGTGGGGGTGCATGGGAGGCTAACTGGAGTCAGAACAAGTCACCTAATCGAACTGGAGGTCAATCGGAGGTGAAACAGTCAGTCAGGAGTGAAATCAATCAGAATCGGAGTGAAATCAATCAGAATCGGAGCTAACTGAATGTAACTGGAGTGAATCTGCAGTGGTAGGTGAACAAGTGCGCCCTTCTCTGTCAGTAGGTGAGAAGAGGGCGCCTTTCAGCTTGGGAGGGCTAAAACTCTGTGGTAAGTGGCTCCCGGGTGCTAGAAGAAGGTGGATAAGGTGCTGGAGGCATCAAACTGGTGACTGGACTGCATATCCTGAAATAGATCATGCAATATCCTGAAGTAGATATGTATCCTGAAATAGATGATCCTGAAATAGATATGTATCCCGAAATAGATGATGGATATCCGAACAGCCCCTACAGGAGGGGCACTACACCAGCGGAGGCCTAATATCCGTGGGTGATTACTACACCAAACAGCTTGAGGATAGAATTGCCCTTGTGTAGGGTCTTTCGAATCCTTTGGCTGGGTTTTCATCCCCTTTTGTGTGCCTTGGAACCCATTCCAGCACCTTGCAATAACCTGCACATCCGAGGCATCAACAAATGGTGCCAGAAGGAGGGTCGCCATCCGACATATAAGGTCGTTTGAGCTATTTATTTTAATCAGATTATTTTATAATGGCTCCGGCCCAAAAATTTGTATATAGTTCCTTTTCTGCTCATGAATATGTATTTAGTTGTTTTTCTAAACAAATTAGCTTTCATTTTCCAACAGATTTGTTGAAGCATTTGATAGAGGTAAAATTCGATGGTGAAGGAGAGATATTAGCACAAGAAAATGTTCTTCAATTTATTCATAATTGTCTTCTTAACAAAATTTTGGATCAAGATGTTTTGTGCAGATGGTTTTCCTTCACATTCAGAGGATGAGTCAAAGAGTGGTTTGTAACCTTATCTTCTGCCTCTGTCCATTCTTTTAAACATTTTTTAGATATTTTTATAGTTTCTTTTGGACATTACGACTTTGTTACATTATGCAATGAATGGAAACAACTCACTTTAAAAGAGGATGAATCATTAGAAGATTTTGCAATCAGAAATTGTAATCTCTATTGTAGATTTCCTTTAATAGATCGTCCTTTGATACTTGAATGGTTTCAGCATATTATTTCTGGTTCGCATGAATCTGATCAATTAATAGATGATAAATCTAAATTATACACAATAATTGTCCACATTTTGGTTTAGATTTGCATGGAGAATCTAAAGATCTAGAAATTGTAGAAATGGCTTCCTTCTCTTTTTTAGATATGGAGCATAAACAATATGATGATTCGGGTGAATTAAATGTTGATATGCCCATGTCTATTTCACTTGAAATTCAATGTGTAACTAATCATGAAGGAGATCATTTTTCTATGGAAGATTCTTCTAAAGTAGAAGAGAATAGTTTTGATCATAATATTGAACAATCATCTTCTAGCATGATTAAAGAGCTTCAAGAGTCTCAATCTTGTGATATGTTTTCCCAACTACCATTTTCTTATCTAAGTGATTCTATAGGAGAGCATATTTCACAAAATGATGATATTACATTAAAAGAAGAAGTAGATTTTGATTTGGAACCTTTCATATACACCTCTCTTAAAGAGAAAATCCCTCTTGAGGAATCTCAATCTGAAAATATTCTACAAAGAGATGAGTTTCATGCACTTATTTCCTCTTCATATTTTTTTGTGTATCCCGATCTATTTGATAACAATGGCACTCAATCATATATTTCAGATTCTAATCCTCCATTGTTGAGTCCTAAATAGGTACTAGTTAATTATGAAATGCATGAAGAAGAACAAGAAGATTCTTATCTTTGTCATCAATCTATGTCTTCTTGTCATTCTTCTTTGCTGGAAATAAATACTATTTCTAATTTTTCCCTTTATGATTCATCATTCAATGAAGAAACATTTTCTTCTTACAATCAAATACTTGATGAAGAAGAATCTTATCAGGATTTTAATGATACCTGTTCCATACTTTCAACATCTGATATCTTTAATTCTTCTCGAGTAAATGCTCAAAGACAATTAGATTTCTTTGAAAATTTCCAATTTAATCAACCAATTTATGATGATTTTTACAATGATAAACTAGAACAAATTGGATCTGTTTTTTTGATCTTACTCAAGAGAGTATTCCTGAGGAGAAAATTGTTGAAGAAGTTTTGGATTCACATAATACTAATACTGATTTTCTTTCAAATGATCTATTTCATTGCACAAATCTTTCAAACGCTTTATGTCATTTTTCTGATTTTCATTGTACATACCATGATTGGGTTGTTGATTGGCTTGAGAAATATTTCTCAGCAAAATTTCATCACTATGGTAAGACTCCATTCTCTTCATTTGTACATAAATCTCATTTCATTTGCTTTAATGCATTCTTTTTCCATTCTTATTTTCAAGCATTCATATCAGTTTTTTTGATAATTCACTTCTTCCTTTTTGCAGGTTGTTGTATCCTTTCATGGTTGCACTGGAGATTCAATTATACTTAGTTTTTGTTTACTTTTATATTAGTGTAGGAGTAGGTGTAGAATAGATTAGTTTTGATTATTTTTTTTAATAATTAGATTGTTGTTTTTGGTAAAGTATTTGCAGGGAGAAACCAAGACCAACTTCAGATGCGTCCCAGGAAGTACTTTTGTTTTCTTCACTTTCTGTTACTCATAGGGATAACTAATTGCTTGCAACAATTGAGCTTCAATGGAGAAGGTAATATCTCTGCATCTCAACAAATTTCTGAATTTTAATTACTTTTGTAATTTTATAAATTTATCTAATTAGAATGAGAGATGCAAAAATTTTACCGCTACTTTTGAAGGAAGAATTAGGAGTTGGTATGAATTTCTACCAGCTAAATCTATTCATTCATGGAAACAATTCACAGAGTTATTTCTTAGTGCTCATGAGAATTATAGTTACAGAAAACTTGGCTTTGAATTAGAAAATCTTCGTAGATGCAAAGATGGAACTCTTGATGATTTCTTTTCCAAATTTATGGTAATATGTTGCGGGTTTCATGAGAGGCACCAACTTTCTGAAAAAGACACAGTTGATTGGTTTGTCCATCTTAATTATCTCTCTAATATACCATGTTCTGGAAAAGCATGATAAATATGAAATTAATGACATGCATATTGATAATCATTTTAGTCCATCAGTCAATGTCGATTTAGGATCTAATCCTGTTAATTCCACTCAAAATAATGAAATTGTTGTGCATGCACAAGTTTTAGGATTTTGTGATACACAGTTTCTGAAACAAAATAATAAGGATTGCAGTTCAAATCTTATATCGAGTAATGATCCCAAAACTCTTGTTATAGATGATACAATGGAAGAAGAATTAAAGATTCTAGATCCTGCAATTGAATGTGCTAATGATGATTCTATTATTGATATTACATTATCTTCTTCTCATAATCAATCGGGTCCCCTCGTTCTGTCACAAAATTCATTATTAGATCATATTTTTACTCATTATGCTTCTCTTGAAACTATTAATGAAAACAATTTTATCAATACGGAAGCATTCAATTTTTTACATTCTGAAACCTATTTACCTTTGTATCAAGATATTTTTTATGATCATATATTACAAACTAATACTATGTTATAGTCAAATTTTGATAGGATACAAAGAAAGTATTTTAAGAATGAGGGACATATTTCTATTCAATCTAGTTTATCTCTAAAATTGCGATGAAGAGGACAATAATAATCTTACTATCATTACTCATGTAACACATGCATCTTCATTTGTTTCATCTCATATCATTAAGGATTATGATTCGGTCTGTAATATGGAAAGAGATACAATATTTTCTCATGTTGTATTAGATATTGGTCTATTTTATTGCAACATGATGACCACATCTGGTGTTGATGTCATGAATTCTAAGCTTCAAATTGAAGGATAAAATGAGGTAATCAATTTCAAGGTAATACCAAATTGTCATTTTCTTACTTTCCAATTTATTAACGATGATATTGTTTTGAAGAATTCTTTCTCCACTGAATCCCTTTCGCATTTTTTTTTTTAATCATATTCCTGATAAGATTCATTTTAGTTATGATCTTCATGAGATATCAGTTCTCCCTATGAATGCATTACAAACATCACATCACTTCCAACATGATTTTTATGATCTAATTTTTGGTTAACTGGAAGAATTTTTATCAAAAAGTTTCCATGTCATCCTTCATTATTTGTACAAAAGAAATTTGATTTGATTTGTCCTGTGATTCCATTTGAAGTATTGCTATTTCCAATAATGATACATAACTTGTTTTCTTTTGCAGGTTACATTGGAAATATGACTTCACTTAGTTTGGTGATACTCCACAAGTAGGATTTAGGGATAAGTTAGGTAAATTTGGTTTTTTTTTGTTAATAAAGCAGTTGTGATGATATATCAGTTTCATAACTGAAATCAAGGCTTCATCGAAGGCATTCAGGGAAATATTTTTATCTTCTTTTACTCTTCATTATTCATGCTCTTGTTTATCATTGGATTTGCTTTAAAACATTCATGTTCAAGTTATATCTTCATTTTCTAAACTATAATGACTTTATCATGAAATGGTTTGAGACAACATTTTCATAAAAGTGCATAAATTTTCATTCTTTCCTGATATGAAATGGAATAAAAGAGTCTTCTTAATTTCATAACTGCACATTTTGTTTTAGTTTAATATTTAGGCTTCTTTATTTGTTTTCAATAATAAAAAAAAACCTGATTGAATATTATATCTCATGACTTATTAAAAAGAAAAATTTAAGTCATTAATCTTTCTTTTAGTTAGTGATATAGTTGTGAGATTTTGATTTACTTTTGGTTCCACTTGTATATATGTTTGATTTTATCATTCTTACATTTTCTTTTCTTGCTGGCTTGTTTTGAGTTTTTCATGATTTTCATCTTTTAAAATAAAAGAGCTTATCACTCTTTTACAGTCTTGAAATCTTATCTATAAAGGAAATCTTTATAAATGTTTTCTGCTTGCTGGAAATCAAATGTTTTGATTAGTTAATCCCTGATTGTGAAAAAATAAATGATAGACTATGCTGATAATTCTATTTGAATCTTTCCATCATTATCCTTGGTACTTTATCTTTAACTCAACATAAAAGTTTGAATTTAGTTACTTTTAAGGGAATCAGTTTCGGGAAAGAAGTTTTAATCTATAAACGTTAGTAATCTGTAGATTTCTTATGCCATCCTTACTCTTAAGCAGTATAGTCGCTTCCCCATTCATTAAATAATATCTCATGAGATTAACATTAAACATAGCCCAATCCTTTTCTTTAAACATCTCTGGGACTGAGCTGGGAAATAGGAGGTCTTATCATAAGCCGACCTGCTCATGGTCATGCCTTCTTATGGAATGACTTTATCAAAATCTCGTCACCAAGCTGGGATATTGGCTTATAGCCACAAAATGGTTGCAAGACGGGGGGTCTCATCACGAGCCAGCCCGCTCATTATCTATAAGTTGGTGTGAATGACACTGTCACAATCTGATCACCAAGTCAGGACAGTGGTTTCTAGTTTCTTTCCAAGGGTGCAAATCTTTAACAAGAATTGATAAGCTTTGAATATTTAATTAGTGGATGGGATAAAAGCAACTTATTGGGTTAAAAGGCATCCCTGTCGCGGCTATAGACGCTGGCTAGCTGTAAGGTTCTGCCTGTGGTATTGGAGTCATTTTTTTTAATACTATGTCTTATATTATTAGCTGGATCTCCCAAGATTAATTCCTGGTAAAGTTCTTGATTCTTACATTTTGTAAATAATTTATCCCGAAAAAAGAATTTATCTTTAAAAAAATATTTTGGATAATGATGGGAATGACTTGGATGTTTTAGAAGATTTGAAGTCTAATCAATACTATATTGTAGTGCCCCTAGACTACTATAGACATTGAGGGCACTTGCTTAGTGACCCGACTGTTTGAAACATTAATAAAATAATCCTTTGATTTTATTTTGAGTATATTTATGATTACGATTGATTGTAAATCAATAAAATAATGATATATGTGTATTTGGGTAGTTATTGTTAACGAACGATTTCATGTTGTTTAAATGATTAAGTTTGATGTGAAAACTGTACATGTGAATGATGCTTAATGACTCGCTGTATGATTGACTATCAAATGAAAATGAAGAAAGTAGATATTGACAAGATGCAATTCTGAGTAGAAGAATGAGTAATGTTATGAGTAAAATATAAATGTTTAACGAAGTAGCAGATTGATGAATCAAATTATGATTATTGAGGACAGTACTACTGATATATGTTTGTGAGAAATGTGTGTAGCGACAGCTGAAACGGTTCACCAAAGGACACACGAAGGAATATGAAGGGTCATAGAGTACGGGTAAATCACACACAGGGGGAGCGACGACGATGTCAACTTCTGACAAGAATACCATGCATGAGCAGATAAGCACTGATCCGCTTGCTCAAGAGGAATGCGTGAGGGCGTACGAGGTAGGCCACGGCGGAGCTGGTCATGTACGAGTCGAGGGGCGCGCAGTGAGAATGGACTCACTCCTCAGCGCTATTAGTCCCTAGATAGCATGTAGATGGAGGATGGATGGTAACGATTCCTAAAATCCCTACAAGAGTTCCCGCAAGTCAAAACAGAAACATGGTGGCAGAAGGGCCCGACGATGCGGTACCCTGTCGAGAATGGAAAGAATGGACGCAAGGACCCAACGATGCGGTACCATGCCAAGGAATGGAAACCATGGATGACTGGACCCGACGGAGTGGTGCCATGTCAGGGAATTAAAATTAAGGAACCAGGAGCCCAACGGCGTAGCATCGTGATCCTAGTGAGTTTGATTGTTAAATTTAACTGCATAAAAACTTATAAGATTAACTCTAGATTATTACTTAGCAAATGCATAAAAATATTTTAGGCATTTGCACATGAATAGTTATTTTTGTTGAGCATTTAAAATAATAGAAATCATTATTTAGGAGCAAAATAGAATCCTAAGATTAGACACCTAGTCAACTAAAAGCTAGGAGTTAACTAAAGTATCTGGGGGACAAACTTGAGGAAACCTAGGGATTTAGGCGCATCTGCTAGAAAAGCTGATACTTGGATGGGTGAATGTTTTCTTTTAAAATTTAAAAATAATTATATAATTGTGCATGAAGCGACATGTGTCGCAGGAGGTTTTCCATTATAAGGAAGACATTGGGAAGAAGAAAAGGGCCCATAATTTGGACGATTGTCGTAATTTTCGAGTGCCTCAAAGACTTGCTTCTATTTAAAGGGTTTGGCTAAGAAATCCTGGGGGGGAGGGGAAACCCAAGCTGGATTTCTGAAAAACGTGTGTGAGCTCTACGACCCGAAGCTCGGGGGAGGCCATGCGACTGAAAGCATGAGCCTATGGTTGGGTGGCGGAGCTAACGGTTGCTTCGCCTATGGTTATACAAGCTTTTTCTGGAGGGATCCTATGAAAGATGCGGATGACAATGGGCTAGATGGATCGGATTGACGATGACTACTCCTCCGATAGCGGGATCGTCCGATGAATGACAGGTATGAGGTTCCACTTGTATCTTCTTAAGGTAAATTTGTTTACTGTAATTCAGTTTTCTATCTTTGATATGTTCTAATCTGTGTCATATTATGTTGATGAGTTTCATATTAGTTTTAGGGACGACCCCACAAACAGGGGTCCCTACATATATCATTCAGTGATGAAGCTATTCAGATTATTTGAAATTTAGCATGTAAAGACATTTTATTTTATTACTAATCTTTATAGATTTCAATACTGTAAGGTAGAGATAACTGCTTTGTCCCAGCGTGTCGCCATTTGTTGTGGCCACAACAGATCCCATGCTTAGATGAAGCACGGGAGCCCCATTTTTGAATAAACGCAAAAGTATTTGGGTGAGTTGTCTGGTAAATATCATATTTTGGTCTCTACCTCTAAGATCCTTCACCCATGCTTTTGGTCTGCCTATTTGACAATTTTTTTGAATAATTGTTCTAAGTGTTTTGGTCTGAAGAAAGCTTAAATTCTGACTATCTTGTGATTCACTTTCGTCAAACCAAAACCCGACATTTTGGAAACCCGCAACCCGACAGGTGCGGGTTGCGGGAATCTCTTTTTCAGTTCTGCAGTTTAGCAAACCCGAAACCCGCAAACCGACGGTTGCGAGTTGCGGGATTCTATTTTTAAAGTTTTGCTTTTCATCAACCCAAAACCCGCAACTCGACAGTTACGAGATGCGGGAAAAGGTTTTTTATTTTTTTATCGTTTCCGTTTCTGAAACCCGAAACCCCCACGTTTCGGGTTGCAGCTTTCAGAAACTCATTTTTACGTTGTTTTGGTTGGTTTGTAATCCTGAAACCCGCAACTCGCAAATTTTGGGTTGCGGATTTCGGGAATCATTAATAAATCTCTCCAATAACACCCGTAACTGCGGATTGTGGTTTGTGGGCACCTTTGTTTGTTTGTTTGAAGTTGTGTTTCCGCAACCCGCAACCCGCACTCTGGAATGCGGATTGCGGAAAGATTGATTTATTTGTTTTATGAGTTGCGATCCCGCATCTCACAACCTGCAATTGTGGATTGAGGATTGCGGGATGACGGTATATTTTTGCAAAATAAAACTCTGGCAACTTTCCCTCCTCTTTCTGCATATTTAATCTTAACCGTTGATTTGTTTTGATCCTGCGGATGAGATTACACTGCGGGATTTGAATAATTATTTGGATTGTTTCATTTTTATTTATTTGTTTTGATTTATTTGAGTCTATTTTTATCATTTCCGGTTTCGTAATATCGGTGGTTAGCTTAACATGTCATATTTCACATTCCCCACCTAGATTTGGTCTTCACTACATAATCTGATTCATTTCATTGGTTTTTCAAAGAGTTTGAAGATATTGTCATTTGATTCCGACTGTTGTGTATTACCCTTATTTGAACTTGTTTGAGTCGTTTGCATGCTTCAATATTGACTAATTAAATTCATGTTTCGGTAATTTTGGCAACGATTTTGAAATCAATAAGTTTAAACAACGTCTTGATGGGTTAAAATAATTTGATTAAACACTTATTTCTAATCATTTTGACATATAACTTGAAATGGTGTATATCAAATAATGGAACCATGCATTTGATTATCAATTTTGAAAGGATTATTGAATTTTACTAAGTATTGAATATTTGATAAAATTTGTCATTATGGGAAGATCTATAAGTTTATGACAATTTTTTATAATTCAATGAAATCCTAAATAACATATGGAAAGAGTCAATAACATTTTCATTAAGCAAAGTATTGTATTTTACAAAGGATAATTAACTTTGCTTCTTTGTAAGATCATTATTATTGTTTAAATTATATTCGATATATTTTTTTAAGAACAATATTAATAATCTTATTTATATAATTGACTTTTGTATATCATGTTATTTACAAAGTTTAATGCATCATATTTCACTAAACCCTAATTTGCCGTGCAGATAAAATTTGAAAAAACGGAATCTGTAAAAGACACGTTTTTGCACGGAGGATTACAGGAAAACCATGAGGAATCAGATCAAACGGTTGAAAACCCACTTCCCAAATGGGCGGATTTACACCTAATGATGGACTGTTTTGCAAATATGTGAACAGTTTGAGAGGAAAACATTGCCAAAAAGGGGGTGAACGATCAGAAATTTGTTCCGGCCGTTTTTGCATACAGTGAATGAATCAGGCATCCAGAGATTTGATCCTATCCTTCCCAGTGCTCTTCACTTGTATAAATTCGACCTCCCAAGGCTGTGAGATGGGGAAAATAGTTCTCTAAATAATGGAAGAATTTTCATTCTTCTCATATCTGCATTCTTCTTGCAATAATTTCTTATTGACGGGGAAGAAGAAGGAGAAACGCTACTTCCAGATGGTTGGTAATTTTGGAGCTTGAATCAGCAGGAGACGATTTGGAGACACTATTTCTTATCAGAGCCTTTAATTTTGTTTGCAGACCTCATTAATACAGTGAAGTAATCTCATTGAATCATTTCCTGTTTATTGTTCAAATTTCTTTGACAGTGTCTGATTTATTATTTCAAAATTATCATCTATATTGTGTGATCTCTTTGCATACATAAAATAATGCACAGGTTTGTTATACAGATTTCTCTTTATCTATGATCCATGCATGAAAATATTTTATTAAGTTTATTTAATTAAAATATTTTCTTTATCAATTTATGCAAGTGATTCACAACACAATAATCATTGTTAATTTTTTAATTAGCAAAGTGGATACAGATCTATCTTGAAAAGGCTTAAGTACTTGAATTATTTTCTTTTAATTTTCATTAATGGATTGTGATTTAAGTTAATAAGTGAAATAACTAAAAGCATTTCCGTGAAAGGTTGTAATTTACTTATTTATTACACATCAAGGTTGATTTGCATAAACAAAATACTCCTTTTAGAATAGATTTAACTTAGATTAGATTCTTGTCTCAAATAGGATTAAGTTAACTTTGATTTACCATTTTTATACCTTGTTTCCCTGAATTGGGAAACTGATCTTATAGATCAAAACCACTTACTCATAAAGTGCCAGCGAAGGCCTAATATCCGTGGGTGATTACTACACCAAACAGCTCGAGGATAGAACTCCCCTTGTGTAGGGTCTTTCGAAGCCTTTGGATGGGTTTTCATCCCCTGTTGTGTGCCTTGGAACCCATTCCAGCACCTTGCAGTAACCTGCACATCCGAGGCATCAACAATCCTCTACTGAGAGGAACTTCAGTGTCGATATCTGTAGGATTATCAATTTTTGCGTCTTGATTACAATTACCTTCTTGTAGGTCTTGGGATTCCACAACTTTCAAAGCAACTCTTCCTAGTCCTTCTTCTTCTTTACTTCTTCCTCTTGCAGTATTTTATCTTCTTGTTCAACAACCAACTTCTCAACTTTCTCTTGTTCATAATTTTTTTTTTTCTCCAGCCTTTTGTTTCTTTTGTCTCTCTTCCTCTATATTCTTGGTCATTTCTTCTTCTTGCAATCTCTTAGCATTTTCAGCTGAGAGAGATTCTTGTACTTCCCTTTTTGGCGCAGCCTCTTCTAAATCTTCTTATGTTTGTGTATCAGATGGATACATAGAACTTGACCCTTTTATTTTACCGAATATTTTGTTCAATTCTACAATATTTTTAACACTTCTGTACACCTCCTGTTCTTGTAAGTGTTTATCTGCATATTCATAATTAATTCCAACAGATTGACAACGTAAAGCCACCTTCTGATGGCTATCATTTCTAACAAAAATATTCTCACCGAAATGATAAGAATCCAATTCTTCTACAAACTTTTCAACCTCTTCAAATTTATTAAATTTATATGTTACAACTATGAGTGGGAGTGCTGGCCAATAAGATTTCTTATTCTCATGTAATAAATTCCCTACACCATTTACAAATGCCTATCTTACTGTCTCCTTTAAAATAATGTAATCAGTGACATATTTTGGCATCAATAGTGGACCTTTTGAACCTCCATACATGCACGGGTAATTACCTTCAAGAGTGAAAAAACAATCCCCCAACTATGTTGCTACTGTAATGGCCTCATCAAACATGCAATTTGGTTCTTTGTCAAAAATTAATTTATATAATGGACCCAAAAATCATGGATAATTTTAGGGGCTATATATAGCCCATGAGATATATTAATGGGGTTACAAAAATTTAGTGGGCTATTTTCTTATATGGAAAGGGTCTTTTCGGCTAAAATATATTTTCCCAATATTTATTAGAAAAAAAATAAATCCAAAATGAGTAGCCTCCTATATATTAATGAGGAAAATGAAAAAAACTTTTTTCTCCGTAGAAAAATCTCCCTCCAATCTATCTTTTGCCCCCAATTTATAGAGAAATTCTAGTGAAACCATTCCTTTTCCCCCAATTTTAAGTAATGGAGGATCCCAAGGGTTATTTTTCCCTCCATTTTCCTTGGAATTTAGGCATATGGTTGCGTTCGCTTGTATTTTTAGTATATTTCATGTGATACCTTCTTTGAGCCCTCGATTTTTAGTATTGGAGGGAAAATCGGGGGCTTATTTGTTTTATATAAAGGATACAGTGATTCATGGTTCACCCACATCGTATTGATCTTGGAGGGTGAAGGTTCTCGTTGATGCAATTCCACTTTTCATTCTTAGTTTTCTCGACATTTTAATCTTCGCATAACATTTCCATTGTTGAAAGCTCAGGTCTTGAAGGGACATGCATCACATGCAATTTTTCATAGAATACAAACTCGCATGATACTTTTTATCCAATAATTAAGGTGGTATGCTTTGTATCATGCTTTTTATGCTTTTTATTCCCAGTTACAATATATTTTTATATTGTAAATTTAATTGTTATCATGATTTTTATCATGGATGCTTTTTTAGGCATGTTGACTTCTATGGCACTCTTGATTCTTAGGGCTCATTCAGTGTTATTAGGGTTTTATTCTATCCTAGGAGTATTGGTTCTGTGAAAGTGTTATAGAGCTCAAAATATATGATTTTGAATTCCTTGTCATGTTTAAAATATCGATTGGCATTTATATGTTGTTAGTGGATGCTACTCTTGATGGAAAGACACCACATGGTTTTTAAATATTCAAACTAAATTTGACCCAGTTGTTTAAAAAGTATTGTTATTAGGATCTTACGCCGCAATTATTATTGGATATAAGGCATTCATGAGTGTGTATATGTTCATATTTTATGTCTCTTATTGTTGATGTTTGGGATGTTTGTAATATAAATGAATACACACTAATTATAATGGTGGGGCTACAATGGAACGATCATTATTTTGGTTGTCTTCTTGTAGAGCTGTCCAAAGCATTCTGGTAGATTCTTTTATTTGTATTGAGAAGTTTGTGACTCGTATATTTTTTTATTCATATTTGAAAGTACGTCAATTTTATTTGTGACCTAAATTTGTTGGTTTTGGTACTTGTTTTACGATATTTTATTTTTTGTAAGCCGGTCATTCACAACTAAAATGTTTTTTGGTGATTTTTTTTTATGTGTAATTGCTATCATCATCCAGAAATGGATCTAGTTATGTATGATAAATATATGATTTAGTTTGAACGCAATACCTCATTTCCATCATGATTGTATATAATAAGTACAGGGAATGTTTGACATGGGATGTAGACTTTATTCTATTTGACATCCAGTATTTTGCATTCAATGAGGGTGTTAATTTTTTATTACCACATTTTGCATGCTTTCAAAAATTTCAAGGACATGGATACAAACACCCCCTCAGTTTATCTGAGAAAAAGTAGTATTTAACAGAGTAGTTCTAATGATATGCGTGATGATGTATTAATGTGTTTTTTATTCTTGTTAGTGTATGTTCTTATTTATAATAACCATTGCAAGTTTTGAACTAACTCTAAAAATTCTAAATCAAATGCCATAATTCATATTTTGATTGTCAACAAAAGAAAGGAAAAAATGGCATTCGTATCTATAAACAAATAAGCAGGTTATTTTTTTTCTTAGAGGGTAGCTTAAAAATGAGATATTTGGAAAATAAGTTAATTTGTAATTCATACATTATATTAATGTTGTGGGTTTCGATAATAATTGTTGTTGTAATAATGTTTCATGGGTGCCATAATCACTCCACAATGTAAAGTGTTCAATTCTATCAGTTTTTCAGTATGTCAAGATTTGGGTTCCCACATGTTTGTTGGACCATTAAGGGATGATATAAAAAGTGGAGTCCCTGCTTTCGCTAAATCTAGTTAATGTAGTTGTGTTTCACCAACACCTAGAGTTGTGAGTGACCCAATATTGCTTGTGAAATCTATAAATAAATCCCTCCTCTCCTCATTCATGCATTTGTTCATTTAAGGGTTTAGGAGTCGAGAGAGTTGAGCACTAGTATATGCTCTTATATTGCACTACCTTAGTAATATGCAGAATCAAAAGCTGAGTCTTCCTAGCAAAAGATTCACCAAGACATTACAAGGTTTTATAATTTGATAAAAGATTCGCCAAGTTTTTACAATATTTTATGATTTATTGAAATATTTCCCAAGATTTTAAAATATCTTATAATTTAGTGAAAGATTTTCCAATATTTTACAAGATTTATAATAGAATGAAATATTAACCAAAAAAATTATATATATATATTATATTATTGATAAAATAGCCTTCAAAGTTTCCTATATATTAGGGAGATTCGCCCATCTACTACACATATAAATTTCGGGGGTGTTTTTAAAATTATGCCTCCCAAAAAGTCTTCGCAAATTTGTTCGTAAAAGATTGCATGTTTGTGAATCCATAAAATCTAATACATCACGTATACTAGAGTCTCGCTAGGATTCCATTTGCATCCAATATTTGGAAAAGGATTCATGATCAGAATACAATTAATAAGGTAAGTTGACATATAGAAATCATCCTTCTTTTGCTTAAATCCCTTATGTGCATCTTCTATGGCTTCCATCATGTAATGTCTCTAAAATAATGTCATCCCAGTTGAATATTGTACCATGCAATATGATGTGATACAACAAAGTTATCTAGCTAACTTTGTAGTTGGTTGCATTTGATCTTCCATACAAGCTACAAAGGAGAGTAGCGTAACCTTCAAAGGGGTTTTCAAGAACTTAGTTTCATACTCCCCATTGACTCTTTGTCACAATTTTTTTCTAGGGAGCAACATCTTCTTCACACAGTGCGCATAATCTATCTTCAATATTTTGATCCAATCTTGTGTCAAGAAGATTTTGGGTGTTGATATCTTATAGGCCATTCCTATGTGGGACGGATTAAAGGAAGCACAACCATTTCCGGCAGCACTTGAAATGATCTGGGATTTAACATCTATGTAGGGGAGAATCCACCCTATCAATTTGGCACATGGAAACAATTGTAGGTGCACAACAACCTTATCAAAACTGAATTTCTTGATATTTTGATATATCAAATCTTTTTCAATCGTCAAATCTGGTATGTTTTGATCCCTGATCAAATGGTAGAGTTCACCCCACTTGAACTCATGTACTACTCCTATGGTAGATTGAGTATCAATGAACTGGACTTCTAGTGTCATTTTTGAAACAAATTCGTCATCCAAATCCAATACCACTTTGTGTCATGTCCCCAATTTTGGCTCATTAGTTCCCATGGTTAAAGGGGACAAAATAACCCCAAAGGAGATCAATTTATTTCATTTTTTGTATGCTTAGAATAAAAATTATCCTAAGTCTAGTATAAACAATAATTTGATTATTTTTAATTATTTTTATAAATAATTATTCTTAAATTTTGAGCAAGTGGGCCAAGAGGGCACCCTCATGAGGATAAGGTTGCTAAAATCGAACTAAAGGAAAGAAAATAACAAAAGATGAAAAGCATGGAAGGTGAAAAAAGACTTTGCCAAAAGACGATTATTGGAAACATACAAAAAAATCCAAGGGAGGGAACAGTTTCCAAAAGAAGGTTATTTAACAAATTAGGAAACATCCCAAAGAGTGTAGTTCCGAAATTAGAGGCTAGTTTACAAAGAAAGAAACTATTTTACAAAGCAGGAAACATCTCAAGTTAAGGAGGGCGCAGTTTCTAAATGATGAAAAGTTGTAACAGGTAAAGCAGGAAAGCCTATTCACTCAAGGAGGGCTAATTTGGAAGGGCTCTCACAGGTCACCAAGCACATCAACTCGCTCATCGGGTCATCAGGAATTTTATGAAAGAATCCAAGCAACTCCTTTTCACAACTTTTGATCATTATTGAAATTGTGTGTAAGCACTTTAGCTTACCAAGGCAAGGAGATGTTCCCTACCCAACCAATGGGAGATAATCCCCATTCCTTCTCTTCAATAATTCTTCTATGATACTGTTCCTTCTCTTGTAGCCTTGTATATTCGTATTGCAGGTCCAAATCATTACATCCTATGAAGATTCCAAGCCTCCAAGTCCATTTTAGAGAGATTGGAGAGATTTGAAGGAATTGATGAAGAAACCATTCCAATTCGAGAGTCCATTGCATTTGGAGGAGTTTTGAGAGATAAATATGATGCATATGCATCATTTGTGAGCCTTATTACAGCCATACCTCTTATTAAATTCTTATGTAAGTACCTCTTGTTCTTATCATGCGCTTTCTTGAAGAGATTGGTTGATGTATTGTAAGAAGCACTTCATATATTGAGTTCTCTGTGCAAGGATAGGACTATAATTTTAATGGATGAAATAAATATATAAATGGATTTACTGATGTCATACTAGTCCTAATTAATTCTGCAAAAAATATTTTTGGATAGCTTGAAAGCCTCAAAGATTGTTTGCATACTCATAACTAGTTTTGTATGTAATTACTGTTGTAAGCCAAAATGAGAGTGAAGTGTAATTATATTATTTATTTCATGTATGAATTGAATTTTAATATGCATCCCAAGAATTAAAATCAGACATAGAATCCCTTTCTATTTGTTAGAAATCTTCATTCAGGAGGCTCTTTCTCCTTGCTTAAAGTTTTGACTAGTTTTGTAGTTTGATCCATAAATGAGTATGTGTATGCCAAAATTTGATTATGTCAGTTGTTTTAGGTTCCTGATACCTTAATGAAGCATACCCAACCATTTACCTGAGTATTTGAAGGCATATCATCTTGTTTGGGAGAACTTGGAAAACTACTAGTTGAGCAGTCCAATAGAGCACCCTTGCCTCCCTTGCTCCCAAATTCCAACAGAACCTCCCAAATTATCAAAAGAACATGTTCAACACCTAAGTAGGATATTAATACCTGATATAAACCATTTTTTTTCATTCAGGAATAATCACTAAACCTAGTATGCATATGCTGGAGTTCCAAGGAAGCCGCAAAGTAGAAATCAGCTCCAGATGTTGTTGAAATGTAAATGGCCCCAGTACTTTGTGCATAGGAATCAAAGGTTGGCCATGTTTATGATATTTTTTCTGCTGCACACTCACCCATACATTTAGTAGAACCTAAATATCCCAAATCCATAACCCTAGAGTCATCTTATTGTGCTCTAGCCCCGCTTGTTTGGACTACTAGTTTTGCTAACTAGTTTCTGCTTGTTAAGAAAATTGTTTTATAAGTTTTAAATTTTTCATAATATCATCCCCCACCTGATATGAGATATTATAGTGGTATCATATCACTTTCCTCCATCCCTATGGGAAAGAATCTCTTTGATTGAAGAATATTGCAAATCAAACCTTCAAGTTACAGAATGGGGCTCATACAAGCAGAAGAAGAATTTCATTTTGAGTCATATGAAGAGGAGGAAATGACCTATGTTGGAGATTTTTATTTTCACAAATATTTGATGATGGTTACTTTAGTGACCAAGTGTTTGAAGAGGACATAAGATATGATCTACCTATGTCTAAAGGTTATGATGGAAAATTTTGATGTAGAAATAATTTGAAGGCATCATTCTAGTATCTCATGGAATACACTTCCTTGAAGAAATAGATTAGGGAGGTTCTAACTTTCCAAGACTACTGATCTTTGGAAATGAAGAGATTGTTCAAGGACCCCTACTGCAAAGAAAATGACTTAAATATTGCACATATGGTTGATAGTGTGTGCAGAGAAGTGGGGACAATATTTTTGCTCCCAGGATCTGATATTTAAATGAAGGAAAAGGATGTGTCCTTGCAGCCATGCAAAATCAATGAAGGAGACCAAGAGCCACCTAGTTCTTTAGGTGGAGAAGAAGGAGGAAAAAGTGAAGATGAATTTTCAGCCATGCATGTGAATCCATCCCTATCCCATAAATAAGTGAAGCATAAGCAAGCAGAACTTACAGATGTGAATTTTCATGGGGACTCTGAGGACGAAAATCATGCCTATGCAAATTTTCCACTTGGTGAAGATGAAAATGAGACACAAAGGGGACATCAAAATTATGATTTTGGAAAGGTTCACTCTTCATGGAAACCCCTAGAAGGACCCTCCACCTCATTCCATGAATAAAATTATGGATTTTTTCATCCATCATAAGAACAATGCAGCAAAGAAAACATAGCAACATTCAGAGAAATTGTTGGCAGCAAGGAAGGTGAATTCACATCCAATTTATTTGTGGGTGATTTCAAGATAATTTCATAACATATTGGGAATGTTGATGATGGTGAGGAATATTTTGGATCTTATCCAAAGGATAAACATAAATCATATTTATAGTCACCTCTTTAGCTTCATAAGGAAGCATAAAACAAGCACACATCAGTGGGGTGTGGATCAGAAAATCTGGTAGAAGGACAAGCCACTATAAGTCTACAAAATGAGGAGGAAATTTGGATACAAATGTATGGATGCAATTATGATTTTTGTATTCCTTTTTTCCAGCCCCAGATGGAAACCACTTCCAATAATAAAGTTGGTTTCGTAGAGCCTTCTAATGTCAGAAATCAGGATTGGGAGAAGGTTCAAATGCAAGAAGCAAAAGAGGAGGCTCATCTGCCAAAACCTCATTTCCTTGCAAGGACACTAAAGATGATGCAAAGGTTTGAAAACCATTCATATTTTTGTACTCCTTTGTATCGTGATGAACTTTCATCCAATTCAAAGGATAGGTTTGGACAAGTTGATTCCCTTGGTGTTGAGGCTCAAACCTCTGATGTTAAGGAGGAATGCAGTGACTGAGCTAAATATTTGGAAGGGGGTTTCATGATTCCCATAGGATGGATGAGATCACACATGGAAGCAAACAATTTGTTTTCAATAATACATGGAGTAGTTTGGATAGCCTCTTCCTACTCACAAATGAGCAGGGTGTCCATTCCCTTGATCCTACCACCAATGTTGCACAAGAACAATCCAAAGAGAAAAGTGACATTCTAGACATGGTTGAAAGAGCACCAATAGATGGATGTTCAATTATCTATATAGGTGACATAAATATTAGTTTTATAGAAACTGTTGCAATAAAAAATCCCCTTGAGCATGAATATTAAAATCTTATAGCAGCATAATTGTTTCTAAGATCAACTTTTCAGTCACCTATTGAACTACATGGTAAAGTAGATCTCTTTGAATAAAAAGAGGAGGTCCATCCTCAAGAACCAAACCACTTTGAATGACCTTTGAATATGAGTGAGAGGAAGATCAAATAGGTCTTGGAAATACTCCATGAAACTTATTCTTTGATCTCTCATTGTTGTTGGAGAACTGCATCAATGGAGGAGCAATCCCTCATTGAATATTTTGAGCACATTCGGGAAGCAATACGAAGCCTAAGAGGAAATTTTTTTCATATTCTTTTTGATAGAGATCACTTATTGGAGCTTGCAGAGTTGTATCATGACACATCCTTAAGGGGTGAAGAAAATATTTACAAGCTCACCTTAGATTTGGAGATCACCCAATATTCTTTGAAGAGTAGTCACATAACCCTTCAAGAATCTGAGAAGTATATTGAGCAACTACATGAGAAGTTGCAAGAATCACATTTCAGCCCCTATATTGTAGACAAACATTCTTATATGGCTGATTGCATTCATGATGCATAAAGAGAACTTCATGTTATGGTGGCACATGAAGTACAGTATGATTTGCATGTGCTTGAGGAGTTAGAAGACAAGAAAAATGAAGACCAAGCACCTGCTCATTTCCAAAGAGATTATGAGTTTTCTCTAGGAGGGAGTTGCATGGTTTTGGAGGAGGCACGTGGTATCACATTGGTTAATCCAAACACAATTCAAATGAATGATTATTTACAAGATTTAGTTTATTGTCCTTCATCCCACACACCTATGGAAGACAACACACATAGGGATGAAATTTGGGTAAAGATATTTTTCCTATTGAGGTCCAAAGAGGAGCAAGAGGCTCTCACATATCCCATTGATGACTTAATGCTCAAGCCACATGGTTTGAAAAGTGCACCATTCCCTTCCCAGTTTGACAAGTAGTGGCAGAGGCATCTCTCGGATGGCTCCATCATGCATAGGAATGCATGGACATTCCACTTGGGCTAGCTAGGTGGAACAAGTTGTAGAATGTTGAGCCTTTGGACCAGAAAAAGGCTAGCACATGGGGAAGCTAAAAGAAGTTCATTTGGACCAATTATATGTGTTTTTTGTTTGTACATTTATTGGCTGAGTGGATAAATGTTAGAGTTAAGCAACCCCAAAGGTAAATTTATTGCTTGCATCAGAAAAGATTCATTAGACATAGCATGTCTCTATGTGAGCAGCGGCATGAGCATCTATGGTTGCTAGATGATGCTATCAGTATTCTTGGATGGACATGGGTCACCACTTGTTCCTTGGGAAGAGTTGATATGATTCAGCCCCAGATTGAGGACTTCCATGTTTGGTGGGGAATTATCACTGATATTGAGATTTGCATTGGAATTTATCAACTTTCAATGTGGTGTTGTGATCTGAGCATAATGATTGATAATAGACACTCCCAAGTGATTTTTATGTTTGGGAGGATGCAGTTGAGATATTGGGACCCTGGAATTCCTTGGAGTGACATATTTCTAAAAGTGACAGAAAAATTTGGGTCCTTATAGAGGAAGTAGAGGGATATAAGAATTCTACTCAATTATCCTAACTAGGTTGAAAATTTTGTTTAAAAAAAAAACATTTTGAGAATGACTATAATCAGAGTGGAGCAGTAGAAACATGATGAATCCTTGGTATTTCATATTGGATTGGAGGATTCCAATTCTAGACAGCCAGCAGCATATTTTGAGGAGTGAAGTCATTGCTTGGCTTCATAGTAGGTTGGAGTTTTTTTTCAATTGCTTGAGGACAAGCAATTTTGGGAAGGGAGGACTGTCATGAACCCAATTTTGGATAATTTAGTTCCCATGGGTAAAGGGGACAAAATAACCCCTAAGGAGATAATTTTATTTCATTTTTTGTATGCTTAGAATAAAAATTATCTTAAGTCTAGTATAAACAATAATTTTATTTATTTTAATTATTTTTATAAATAATTATTCCTAAATTTTGAGCAAGTGGGACAAGAGGGTGCCCTCATGAGGATAAGGTTTCTAAAATGGAACTGGAGGAAAGAAAATAACAAAATATAAAAAGTAGGGAAGGTGCAAGAAGTTGCCAAAAGCATAAAATTGGAAACATCCAGAAAAAGGCAAGGGAGGGAGCAGTTTCCAAAATAAGGTTAGTTAAAAAATCATGAAACATCCCAAAGGGTGAAGTTTCGAAATTAGAGGCCACTTTACAAAGTAGGAAACTATTTTACATAGCAGGAAACATCTCAAGCAAGGAGGTCGCAGTTTCTAAAGGATTAAAAGTTGTAAGAGGGAAAGCAGGAAAGTATATCCACTTAAGGAGGGCGAATTTGGAAGGGCTCTCACAGGTCACCAAGCACGTCAACTTTCTCAGCAGGTCATCGAGAATTTTATAAAATAATCCAAGAAACTCATTTTCACAACTTATGATCATTATTGAATTTGTGTGTGAGCACTTTAGCTTACCAAGGCAAGGAGATGCGCCCTAGCCAACCAGTGGGAAATGAGCCCCATTATTTCTCTTCAATTCTTATTCTATGATATTCGTCCTTCTCTTGCATCCCTGTATATTCTTATTGCAGGTCCAAATAATTACATCCTATGAATATTCCAATCCTCCAATTCCATTTTGCAGAGATTGGAGAGACTTGAAGGAGTTGATGAAGAAACCATTCCGGTCATAGAGTCCATTGCATTTGGAGGAGTTATTAGAGAGAAATATGATGCATATGAATCATTTGTGATACGTAGTACAACCATCTCTCTTGTTAAATTCTTATTTAATTACCTCTTGTTCTTATCATGCGCTTTCTTGAAGAGACTAGTTGATGTATTGTAAGAAACACTTCATATCTCGAGTTCTCTGTGCAAGGCTAGGATTATAATGTTAATGGATGCCATAAATGTATAAATGAAGTTAATGTTGTAAAATAAGTCCTAATTTCGTCTTCAAAAAATATTTTTGGATAGATTGAAAGCCTCAAAGATTGTCTGCATACTCCTCATTCAATACTAGTTAGTTTACATGAGAATTATAACTAGTTTTGTATGCAATTACTGTTGTAATCCAAAAGGAGAGTGAAGTGTAATTATATTATTTATTTCATGTCTGAATTTAATTTTAATACTCATCCCAATCATTAAAATCAGACATAGAATCCCTTTCTAGCTATTAGAAATCTTCATTCAGAAGGCTCTCTCTCCTTGCTTAAATTTTTTACTAGTTTTGCAGTTTGATCTATAAATGAGTATGTGTATGCCCAAATGTGATTACGTCAGTTCTTTTACGTTCCTAAGACCTTAATGAATCATCCCCAACCATTTCCCTGATTAGTTGAATGCATCTCATCTTATTTGGGAGAACTTGGAAAACTACTAGTTGAGTAGTCCAATAGAGCGCCCTTGCCTCCCTTGCTCCCAAATTATCAAAATCACATATCCAACACCTAAGTAGAATATTAACACCTCATATAACCCATTTTTTTCTTTTAGGAGTAAGCAATGAGCCTAATATGCACATGTTGGAGTGCCCAGGAAGCCTCAAACTAGAAATCAGCTCCACTTGTTGTTGAAATGTAAATGGCCCCAGTACTTTGTGCATAGTACTCAGAGGTTGGCCCTGTTTCTGATATGTTTTCTTCTGCACACTCACCCATACATTTGGAAGAACCTAAATATCCCAAATCCATAACCTTGGAGTCATCTTATTGTGCCCTAGCCTAGCTCATTTCCTACTAGTTTTGCTAACTAGTTTCTGCTTGTTAAGAAAATTGTTTTAAAAGTTTTAAATTTTTCATAATGTCATCCCCCACCTGATCTAGGATATTATAGTGGTATCAGAGCACTTTCCTCGAACCCTATGGGAAAGAATCTCTTTGATTGAAGAATATTGCAGATAAAACCTTCAAGTTATAGAATGGGGATCATACAAGTAGAAGAAGAATTTGATTTTGAGTCATATGAAGAGGAGGAAATGACCTTTGTTGGAGAAATTTATTTGCAAATATTTGATGATGGTTAATTTAGTGGCCAAGTTTTTGAAGAGAACATAGGATCTGATCTATCAATGTCTAAAGGTGATAATGGAAAATTTTCATGTGGAAAGAATTTGAAGGGATCATTCTAGTATCTCATGGAATACACTGCCTTGAAGAAACAGATAAGGGAGGTTTTGTCTTTCCAAGACTACTTCTCTTTGGAAATAAAGAGATTGTTCAAGTACCCCTTCTACAAATCAAATAAATTAAATATTGCACATATGGTTGATAGTGTGTGCAGAGAAGTGGGGACAATATTTTTGCTCCCATGAGCTAAGACTGAAAAGAAGGACAACGATGTGTCCTCACAGCCATGCAAAATCAATGAAGGAGACTAGGAGCCACCTATTTATTTAGGTGGAGAAGAAGGAGGAAAAATTGAATATGAAGTTGCAGCCATGCATGTGAATCTATCCCAATCCCATAAAGAACTGAAGCATAAGCAAGTAAAACTTATATATGTGAGTTTTCATGGTGACTCCGAGGAGGAAAATCATGCCTATGCAAATTTTCCACTTGGAGAAGATGAAAATGAGCCACAGAGGGGAAGTCAAAATTCTGATTTTGGAAAGGTTAACTCTTCATGGAAACCCTAGAAAGACCCTCCACCTCATGCCATGAAGAAAATTATGAATTGTTGCATCCATCAGAAGAACAATGCAGCAAAGAAAACATAGCAACATTCAGAGAAATTGTTGGAAGCAAGGAAGGTGAAATCACCTCCAATTTCTTCGTGGGTGATTTCAAGATCATTTTAGAAGAGAACCTTGAATACTAGTTACTCATTCAATACGAGTTAGTTTACATGAGATTTATAACTAGTTTTGTATGTAATCACTGAAGTAAGACAAAAGGAGAGTGAAGTGTAATTCTGTTCTTTATTTTAGGTCTGAATTTCATTATAATACTCATTCCAAGCATTAAAATCATACATATAATCCCTTTCTATCTGTTATAAATCTTCATTCAGGAGGCTCTCTCTCTTTGCTAAATTGTTTTACTAGTTTTGCAGTTTGATCCATAAATGAGTATGTGTATGGAAAAATTCAATTATGTCAGTTGTGTTAGGTTCTTGAGACCTTAATGAATAATACCCAACCATTTCCCTAAGGATTTGAAGGTGTCTCATCTTGTTTGGGAGAACTTGGAAAACTACTAGTTGAGTAGTCCAATAGAGCGCCCTTGCCTCCCTTGCTCCCAAATTCCACCAGAACCTCCAAAATTCTCAGAATAAATTGTCCAAAACCTAATTAGGATATTAATACCTGATATAACCCATTTTTTTCATTCAGGAGTAAGCACTAATCCTAGTATGCATATAATGGAGTTCCCAGGAAGCCTTAAAGTAGACATCATCTCCAGTTGTTGTTAAAATGTAAATGGCCCTAGTAATTTGTGGATAGGACTCAGAGGTTGGCCCTATTTCTAATATGTTTTATGCTGCACACTCACCCATACATTTGGAAGAACCTAAATATCCCAAATCCATAACCCTGGAGTTAGCTTATTGTGCCCCAACCCAACTCTTTTCCTACTAGTTTTTCTAATTAGTTTATGCTTGTTAAGAAAATTGTTTTATAAGTTTTAAATTTTGCATATTATCATCCCCCACCTAATCTGGGATATTACACTTTGGCAGTACACTTCAGAACCCTCTTCGACATTTCTGAATCTTGTGGAACAAAGGAAGCATCATTGGGTTGCTTAGAATCCATTGAAACTATAAAATAAATGCAAGTAGACAAGAGACGACTAAAAATTTCAGTGAATAGTGCATATAAAGTTTGAATATTAGATCTATTCTCTTAAATCCCTAAAAAATTTGTCAACAACATTCATTTTACAGTTACGATTTATAATCTCTTGAACAAAATGCATATGAAAGCGGGTTGGAGCACTAGGGTTGGAGCATTTTCCTTGACGATCCAGTATTAGGGATTTTAAATCTATGCGTGAATAGAAGAACAAGATCCCTAGGCTTTAACAGTTTTTAACTAGCTAATGAAATATGGAAACCAAGAAAATGACTTATACTAACAACCAATCGCAAGTTCACTTGACATGACACAAATCCCTGAATGCCAAGTAGAAAGAAACAACCATACTGATGACCGAATGACTTACCTAGATAGAAGACAAGTGTAACGTTGAGTCTTTAGTTGATATGGTATAAATTCTTATCCAGGTGACGTGAGGAATGCAATGGCGTTAAGGGAACATGATTTGAGTTTGTAACGAGATTCTAACTCTTTTTATGGTCTTCTACACAAGCCCTAGTTTGTTTAATATTGATAAACGGGGTTTGGGGTGTTTAAAAGGGTGCTCCAAAAACCTAACATGTTTCCCAAATGACCTTAAAGAGTCGAATAGTGTGCTTAAAAAAACATTCAGTGGAAAATTATACCTTTCATTGCACTTTATAGAATTCCTTTTATGATGACCATGTCGGCGACAAACCTGAAAGCCTACCGATATGAGCCGGTGTCAAATTCCTTCTTCAACGGATGTGCTTCGGCACATATTTTTACTGAGATCCGAACAACGAGTATGGTGAAATTTCGAAGGAGAACACCAAATTCCTACGACATGGATGTGGAAGAACGTGTTTTGATGCCGAAAAGTTTCAGAGAATAAAGTCAAAAGACGTCGATAAGTTTCAAAGTAAAAACTAGAAATCCAGCGACCAAGACTTATTCTTTGCCCAAAATTTTTCTAAGTTAATAGATCGATTATAATTGGGGAGTGGAAGATATATCGATGCTAGTCTAAAAAATTCCCAATATTTTCAACGTTTCGGACCAAATCCTAAAACTTCTCCAACTTGCTCAAGGAGACCTACCGAAAACCCCAGCATTTGGGTGTAAAACTCAAAACTTGATCAGCATTTCGATAAAAAAAAAACCAACTCCTCCGACATTTCATGACACAATTGCAAACTCTTTTGACCTATTTCAGAGATATTTGTACAATTTTCCCGATGTTTCGGCGGGAAACAAAAATTTGTTCCGATGTTTCGCTGAGTTATGAATAAGTCGCCGAAACGATAGAAAAATGGAAAAACTGAAAAATTTTCTAAGTAACATTGATCCTAAACAACCAAATTCAATTAATACTAGTATGAGTTTATGGAAAAACTAAAAGAGTGAATAAAACAAAATTTAAGTTCAAAAGAAGGGAGGGCACCATCTTTTCTAGAAAACTAGGGAGGGTTATTGCAGCTGCAATACAAATTTAAAGTGAAGGTACAACTACGCCAACAAAGTATCATTGTACGAAGAATCTACACAAAAATGTGGGACCCTACTTATGAAAGGAAATATGGTAATCCATATGATGACATGTTAGAATGGCCTTACGAGGACTAGGAATCTTTGAAACCCCGGGCACTTCCTTGGATTTCGGCACAATTTGATCTACATTTCAAATATTTCCTGGTACAAATAAATAAATGGTACATTGATTCTTGTAAGAATGCATGTGTCTGTGTCCAAGTAATAGATTCCTTCAAGTTGTAGAAATAGGCATGGAAAGCTTGGGGTGAGGCCTTCACATCCGAATCCATCCCATCTTTCCCTGCTGGCCTAAGTCCCTAAATATGCATAGGCTCTACAAACGTGGTTGTGTCCGACCAGAGTGCATCAAAAGTAGATTCTTATTCATTGAGTTCAGGTATATAGATGTCTGCTCTAGAAATGCAGCTGGGTCTGACCATATTTCATCAAAAGGATAAAGATATGATATTTGATGGAATTTAAGATTAATATAAATTCTGTGTACCACTCCCACTTTCGCCTTTTATTATTGCTAATTCTCTAAGCCATATCACCCTTCTGTCGAAACAATAATATCCCAGATATTTCAATATTCTGACCGTTGTCCTTAATAGTGGTAAGGATCTCAGTAAGTCCTAGGAGAGGCGATAGAGAATGTTGGACCTGCGGTGTTCAAGAGAAATATTGAAGGAATCCATATTGTGATTATTTAGTTAGAAAGTTAACGCAACCCTGTAGCTGGATTTTTTCTGGTCTTATAGGTGTTATACCTCAAATTGTCACATTGTGTACCATTGAGAGTATTCATGTCATATCACCATGAGAAACATGATGCTTGTGCCTCCTAAGGGTGTTAGGACCCTTTGTTATTATGTTGATACCCTCCCTAGTCACACTTGGAAGTACATTAAACAACTTAGGGGTCAAAAACCATTTGACCTAACCCATTCATTAGCCTCCTAGAGATATTTCTGCGCCCTACTAGTGGTGCAAGCCGTGAAAATTAAAACATTTTTGTGTTCTTCATGTCTATGGAGGCGCAAAAATTACAACATTTCTGCACTTTGCTCAGTTATGGGGGCACAAAAATCCCTTAATAACCATTTTCCTTAGATTTTGGATCTTGGATCTCGAGGAGATTTTCATGGGATGAGGTCCCCCTTCTAATACCATATCACATTCCCTCCTTGGCATGATTTATATCCTTGATCCACATCTTCCTCACGTAGATCCATAATATTCTCTTAGTGGTTGGCCTCCCAAACCCTATAAGAAGAAGGCCATCCATGAGCTAGGGGGGTTGATATTGGAAGCATCAAAATTATGATCCTAAGAGTCTTGCAAGGGTTGTGAAGGAGAGCTTGGAGGATGATCATGCTACAACATTGCCAGGTATAATTCATTTTTATGTACATGTCTTCATAGCTTTCTCATTAATATAACTTAGCCTATTCCTCCCATTCTCATGTTTTTTATGGTAAACGCAGGAAATTGTCCTCATTTTCATAGTTAGATTTTTTTTATACATATATTGATTTGGAGGAGGTTTTGTCTTTCCTTTGTGAATAGGTTCATAAGCCCATGATCAAAGGCTGGAGATGGAGCAACATAAGACTGTCAAGGAAAACCATCAAAGCAAGGTACACCATCTACCTGCTTTGTCTTTCCATAGCTTGCTAATTTCTGTATAGGCTAGATCTAGGAGGACTTTAGTGTCTATTTGTTTCCTTTCTGTCTTGGGTAGGAAACTAGGGGCATTTTCTAATCCCAATGGGATTTTCATCTTACCTGTAGGAATAAAATATCACCACAGAAACTCATGACCATACTAGAGATTTTCCTTTGTATGTTTAAGCCATTGAATCTTTGAGACTTGGATCTTTTTCCTCTGCAAACTACTTAATATTGACTTGTCTTATCATCATGGTCTTCACTGCTAGGATCTATGAGTTTTAGAAATGATATATTGGAAAATTTGATCTCCTCCTCACTCTATAGGATATTGTTTCGCCCCCACTATGTATTACAGAGTGAAGATTTCTAAATTTTTGCGCCCTCACAATAGTCCAGAACGCGAAAATTTCTAATTTTCACGCCTGAGTATTTTTCCAGGGAGCAAAAATTCTCTGTAACTTGTCATAGTCAATGATAATTGTAGGGGTGAAATTTAGCCCATGGGCTCTTTTCCATGTTTTTTTCCAAAAAATGATTCGCTAATTTGCATTTTTTGAAGCCCCATTTCACCCAATTTTGATGGGGTAAGATTTTTTCACTCTAAAAATCGCCAAAATATTATATAAACTATATAAAATCCTTAGAAATTGAAATAATTTTAGAAAAATATCACCAGAAATTTTATAGTTGACATTTTGAGAATTGGTAAGATTCACCAAGGTTTATACACTTTTAAATAAGTATGGGTCCTTAAAATTATCCCTGGCCATAGTGTTGGCTTTTTGCTTGATTGGTGTTTGGTTTTTGCTTCTAGCTTGTTTCTCCCATCTGATACTAATCAGATGTGTGTGATTCCATTTTGATCTTTACATTTTTGTCCCTTGCAACCCTCATCTAGGCTTTGGAGTAATATTGTAAGTGTTGGAAGTGTGTTGTAAATTGGAGAACCTTCATAGCCTCCCCTATCATTTAATCACCTTCTCAAACCTCTGAGTTTGGTCTGAAAAAATTACAATCTCCTCTACTCCCAGTTTGAAGGTTTGAAAGGTTGCTTGGTCTACTTTGTTTTACACTTATATGGTTTGGATTTCTGAGTGAAAGTGACAAGGAGGATTTGATCCTCTATTTAGCTTCTTGATTTGAATATTGAAAAAATACTTACTTTCTTGCATTCTGTTAGAAACAAAGGAAATTATTTCACACCTACTCCATATTTGAAAAAATTATTGGAAATCAAGGCTTGCTCTACCATATTTAAAAGGATCATTACTTTGATTGTGAAGAATCTATGGTTTGTTGAGCTTTGAAAATTGCTTGGAAAATTTTCAAGATCTTTCATTTCCTTTACTTCTTCGCTTGATATTAAAACATTTTTCAATGAAAAGAAGCCTCCTTTCCTTAAATTGTCATTTTAGGCTCATGTGAAGAAAAATAAAACAAAAAATTGTTAAATTGGGATTTGTTAAAAAAAATCGGATTCATTTGGTGTGAAAGAGTGTTTCATGAATTGATTTGGCATGTAATTTGAAAAAGAAAGCTAAAAAGTGGATATTTTCTTTTTTATGAAAGTTGCATTTGTGTTTTTTCATTTGGGAACGAAAAGAACTCTTCCTTACCTAGATAGAATTTCATTGAAGAAAAAAAGACATGCATAATTCATCCAAATTTGCATGGTTTGAGTCAAGTATACACACCATCGAGTTGCACTTCCGCTCCCCTTGAGTAAACAAAAGTCTCTAAAATTAAATACCCTAACTAAACACACATTAACTTCACTTGAGTAAATAAAAGAATAATGTAGTTAGGTAGTTCATCGGGGATAGGAATCCAAATAATTCCCCCTTGTCATTTTACATATGAAACATACTTGTTTCCTCTTAGGGTTCTAAAATCCTCTGGTATTTGTTGACATGGTTATAAGCCAATTTGTTGGGGGGGCTCCCATTCCACGGGGGTAAGTAGTGAGGATTGGTTCTGAATGAACTTTGTGGAATACCGCACTCCACGTAGCACCTAAGTACATCAATACATTATCTTCCTTGTATTTTTCATCCTCCATATTGGTGGTACAAGGGTCAAAAGGTAGAAGCTTCGAAAAACCTTTCCAAATGTGTCATGAACGAGGTATCCTAGTGACCATTCTTGTTGGGATATTTTACTCGGGATCCCTTTTCGTAGAGGAATATCCCTTCATCCATATTGGTCTCTCATTTCGTATTATCCGACTTGGATTTCATCACCTTGCGGAGGATATGGTTTGTTGAGGTCTTGAGATCTTAGATAGGAGGTTGCTTGCTCTTTTACCTTGTAGAGGGTCTTTTTATTTTTAGTGCTGCTTGTTGGCTTTCTGGCCTCTTTGTTATAGCTTGCTTGATGTGGCATTGGTTATAGTAAATTGCTTTTAGCTTGATTTTTGGCCTTTGTGCCTCTTTTTCTTCTAGCTCCACCTTTACACGCTCGGTTGCCTTAGGTTTTTTGAGCTCTTTTCACAAGACTTATACCACATCATTTAGTCTTGTTCCATGGAGGATCCAAGTAAATCCTGGAGACAGCAAGGGATGAGTCCCAAACCATCCGCAACTAAAATTAGTCAACCACCACCTCTACGCACCCAAGCTCCTACTAGTAGACCAGCTAGTTGGGAGGTTGTCTCATGACAAACCACTATGACACCACCAGTTATCATAGTACCACAAGTTTCTACAGCACCAGAAGTTAGTGTAGAACCTGATGTTGGCATCGTACCAGCAAGTAGTATCACACCATAAGCCAACGTCGTGCCAAAGGTTAATATCGCTCTGGAAACTAGAATAGCCCCAGAGATGCCATCAAAAAATGACCTTCCTGAAGGGTATATTGAATTTATTGTGGAAACCGATCCTTTCCCTTCTACGACCATTCAATTAGCTGTGAATTTTAACCAACCATTTATACAGTTGACAACACCACCTGTTATGCCTGATACCTCTATTATACCCAGCTATCAAATGATAAAAAATAGGCTAATTTATCTTGCGAGCATGGGGCAACGGACATGTTTACACGTTATGTTGCACAAAGGATGGTTCCCCCAAACTCAGAACTTTCATTACCTTCTAGATCCAAAGTGGTAAACCCTTATGATCCGAGAAATCCACAAGTCGCTTCCCATGATTCGACCCATGTAAGTCGATCTACATCCACAGATTGGGTCTTTTCTCAACCTCTATCTGACAACTCAGGGACAGAAAAAGTTTTTGGTCTATCATCATCATTGTGGAATGTTGATGTATATGTAACTTCGGAATGTATTTCATATATGTATATTGTACTCCTATAGAGATGGTATTATTCCTCTATACGGAAGTGTTTGTATTCCTATAGAGATGTTATTATTCCTCTATATGGAAGTTTCATCATTTATATTGTAAGTGTCGTAACTTATACTTGATGGGTTATTAGACCACCTTGTTGGGGTCAACCCTGTATAAGTCATGTGGTTCAAAGGGTTATTAGACCACCCTATTGGGGGTCGGCCATGTGGGTCAAAGGGTTATTAGACCACCCTAATGGGTGTCGACCTAGTCAGCATTATTTTATGTGGTTAAGTTAAGGCCGACCTAGTAAAGGTTATTAGGCAAGTCAAGTCAAGTATAAGTAGAGTGCGGGAGGCACTCTATTTCATCATTCTATTCTCTCTCACACTCTTGGGAGAGTGGCGCACTTGTGGAGGAGGAGAAGCTACTGCTAGGAGATGTCTATCTCTTATGCTTGGGTTGTATCATTGCTCTATCTATCTCTGAGGAAGTTATTGGGGTTTTTCACCTTTATGGTTTTCCCCAAGTAAACTCTGTGTCTCTTGTGTGCTTGCATTATTGTGTCCATGATTGATATGCTATAGATATGCTGTACATGTTTTTCTCTTAGTTAAGATCCTAGATCAGATTGAATTAAATTCTGAAAAATTAACATGGTATCAGAGCTAGCCTGAAAGAAGGCATGGTATGGCATGTATGACACTTGTTGCACATGCGATGCTAGGGCTCGATATAGCAAAAACCAGTCATCGTAGAACTTTCGCTATAAAAAACTTTTAGCGGGGTTTCAAGGTATGAAAATAGTACAGGGAGAAACTAGGATCTCCATGTACCTTGTGTCCAAAGGAAAACCTCTAATTCATTGTACTTTTTGTTTTATCATCTGTACAATATAGGGTTTCTGCCTCTTCGAGATCTCAGTCATAAACAGGTGACCTTGGAAAAAAGGTCATAACTTAGGCTAGGAAGCTCCAAATGAAATTTTGTAAGAAGTGACAGGTAGTGCACGGACTTTACTTTCTCATGTAACTTTTTCAGAGGCCAAAATGGAACCAATGACACATGGAATTCCGTGCGAGTTTGCTATCCTGTTTTATCCCATAAACAAGTCACGTTGCGACACTTGGAATAACTCTCTCTCAGAAAATCCATTTGAGGTCAGACCTATGGGGTTGGAAAGATGACAGGTCGGGCTATCATAATAAAAATTTTCAGACCCTGTGGATTGAAAATGTTGGAGTTACACCAGAAACAATCAGGTACATATTTCTATCAAAACAGAATTATTTTTTAGCACCTTCATTCATGGCTTTCAGAATTTAGGGTTTCGGAGAAAGTTGGAATTTTTGTAATCGGAGACTACGGATGAATTCTACTCATCAAAATCGAAATTTAGAGACCAAGATCAGAATTTTTGGTTGGGGAGAAGGGAAACCCTAGTTCGGGACTTTGATCGGAAAAGTGAAAATTAGGGCTTCTGCAAAAATGGAAATTTTTAAAATCTGCTACCACGGCTGGAAGCTCCTCAGAAAAATAGAAGCTTAGAGCTTTGGATCGAACCTTTTGATTGGGAAAAAGGGTGGGCTTTATCAAACCCTAGTTCGGGGTCATGTCTAGTGAATCCAGAAGCTTCAGAGGAAAATTTGAGGGGTGAAACTTTGCAGTTTTCAAATTCTGAGTATACCAGCTTGATCAGCTCATCAAGGCGCATATTTCTATCCTTTCAAAAGTTTGAAATTCAAAGTTTGAATTTTTAGGGTTTCTCTAACAAACCCTAATCCAGCTCTAGATCCAGTTCCTGCAAATCAAGTGGATTGGGTTAATCCTAGAAGAGAATGGATTGGTCACCTGCATAAGTGAAGAAGTTCCTGTTTCAGAGGGAGATGAGGCTAAGGCCTTTCATAAGAAGATTACAAGTAATCTCGACAGGTATGACTTATCGAGGTATGTTTCGAGATTTGTTCATGATTAAGTTTATGGTATGTTTGTCTTCATGTTATTACGATTAGTACAATCTTGATTAAATTTAGACTTGTTGTATCACCTTACTAAAATTATGAATGCATGAAAGAAGATATTCATTGATTAGGGTGTTGACACTTATGATTGTACTAATACTTTATGGTGTTGTATGAGGTTTATGTTGTCCGCTAACATGAAAGGTACACCAAGAAAGACAAATCGTGTTCTAGTTCAAGAACATATGATCATGGTGACATGAAGACAAAGATTCATCCATTGCCATGGATCACTTAGAAGATATATTTACGAGGTATGTATAACTTGGTCCTATAATGGTTAACTTATGAGATATGCAGGTTACTAGCACAAGTCATTGAAGATAACAAGAAGACATCATGTGGGTATGTTAGACATAAATAGCTAACATACTAATCTAGGTATGTTTTTCCTATATCAAGTTAGAATATTACCTTGTGTTAGGATCCCTTATATAAGTATACTTGGTATGATTGGTTATGTTTATTCACAAAGTTAGAAATGTAAGTAATCAAGGGTTTATGCAGTTTATGTCTCTGATCTTGATTAATGGTTTAACTAACCAGAAGAGTCCTATGATCAAATAAGAATATGCATGAGTAAAAGAAAACTTCCTTGAAACCTTGAATACTAATGTTTAATATCTGTGTTTGAAATGATCATGACTATACATGTTTAATATTATTGTGTTTTGATAGTATTAAGATTATACTAATGAATGTGTGATTATGTATGAGACCTTGAGGATAACACAATGTTGATACTAATAAGCATGCATAGTGATGGATATAAGTTCAAGGACAGGTAATCAAGGAAGCAAAGATCAAGAGGGAGCACACTCCAGTTGTTTCCTGCAAGGAAGCAAAGATCAATAAGGAGCACACTTTAGTAGTTTCTGCAAGGATGCAAATATTCAGAGGGAGTTGACCACTTCTCACAATCCACATCAGAATGGAGTTGCAGAAAAGAAGCAAAGACTGAGAGGGATTCAACTCAACAAACAAACAAAGATAAGTATTTGAATTATCATTCCTTGCATATTTTATTGTTTAAATAATACTGTTCAATAATGTATATACTCATGTTCCTAGAATTAGGTTGTGTATTATGAATATTAGAATAGTTGCATTGATGAACATTATACTACTAATATACATGGGTAAGTGGCCTATGGCACTGTACAACATTCCATTGCTACTTATCTAGAATAAAACCACTTTGTTGACATGTTGGGAGTTGTGCACACTCTTAACAATGTTCTGGTAGATATTGGAAGGCATCTAGAAAGTTACGGGATATGGATAAATGTTGTATTGAAGCATTGGCTAAGATAATTGCATGATTGTATGACATATTTCTTTATGTGTAAGAATTTGTTCTGAAAACTATGAGATGTTTTCTAATCATGCAATTTAACTTGTTGTGTAGGAAAGATCGTATACCATCACCTACAAAAGAAGGACTACAACATTTGTTCACCAACAAAGTTATCTATTGAAAATATTGAAGATATTGAAGTTCCCAGGATCTGGGAAGAATGCCATGATCGAGGAGTACCAGTCGATCATGAAGATGTTTGGGATGCCGTCCCAAGACCTGAAGGGGAGTCTGTAGTGACTTCCAAGAGGATCTACAAGATCAAGCATGCTGCAGGTGGTAGCATAGAGACTCTTGCTCCTGTAGCCAGATACACTTCCATTAGATCCATACTTGCTCTAGCTGCAGTGATGAAATGGAAGATACACCAGATGGATTTCAAGACAGCTTTCTTGAATGGTGTAATTGAAGAAGAAGTGTATGTGGAGTAGCCACTTGGTTCTGAGACACATGACAGGGAGTCATATATGTGCAGAACTTGGTATGGTAGGATAGA
This sequence comes from Larix kaempferi, assembly GCA_027924585.1. Taxonomy (NCBI): domain Eukaryota; kingdom Viridiplantae; phylum Streptophyta; class Pinopsida; order Pinales; family Pinaceae; genus Larix; species Larix kaempferi. The sequence continues at coordinate 10,724,859 of BSBM01000596.1, read as the reverse complement.
CAGCTTTCTGTCTAGTTTGGGCTTTACCAAGAGTTAAGCGGATTCCAACCTTTACTACAAGGTTGAGGAAGGCAATCCAGTGATACTACTTTTGGATATGGATGACTTGTTTATTATAGGTGAAGATAGATTGATTGCTGACACACAGCGGAAGCTTTCTTCCGAGTTCGAGATGAAGAACTTGGAGATGATGCACTATTCTCTAGGCATGGAGGTGTGGCAGAGTACAGATGGAATATTCCTTGGACAAGGGAAGTATGCAGTGGAGATCCTGAAGAGGTTAAGGATGGTGGACTGCAAGGCCAGGCCAAACCTATGGCATCAAACTTGAAGCTTCTATGTGATGCTTCATCTGATCCGATTGATGTTACCGTGTATTGTCAGATGATTGGGTCCTTAATGTACTTGACGAACACGAGGCCAGATATTTGCTTTGCGGTGAACACATTGAGCCAGTTCCTAACGGATCCCCGAAGTGTTCACGTAGTTGCTGTAAAGCATATTCTGAGGTACCTGAAGGGTACAGTTAGTTATGGGCTCAAGTATGATGCAAATCAAAAGTTTAACCTGCAGGGTTATGTTGATTCAAATTGGGAAGGCAGTGTTGTAGATAGGAAGAGCACTTATGGGTGCTACTTCAGTATGGGATTAGGTGTGATCTCTTGGTTTAGCAGGAAGCAATCCTGCGTAGCACTGAGTACAGCCGAGGCAAAGTATGTTGCAGCCTGTTCGACTAGTTGTGAGGTAGTATGGATGAGGAAGCTGCTGTCTGAGTTATTTGATCTACCATTGGAGGCTACTGGTATATTTTGTGACAACCAGAGTTGTGTGAAGTTGTCTGAGAACCCGGTGTTCCACGATAGGTCAAAACACATAGAGATCAAAAATCACTATATCAGGGATATGGTACAGAGGGGAGCAGTGAAGCTCCTGTATGTTGCGACGGATGAGCAGAGTGCAGATGTGTTGACGAAGCCACTAGCCAGAGTGAAGTTCGAGTACTTCAGAGAGAGGCTTGGTGTTCTTCAGATCAACAACACTTCAAGGAAGAAGTGGTGGAGACATTTGCTATAGCCATTCCTAGCATGGTGGAAGGGGGATCCTTCACATGGCTGTGGATGTAAGCACTGGATGATGAGCATCAGGATGATGTTCTAGTTTCTGCTCTATATGATTAGTTGGATCATTTATGTATGTACGCATCATGTTGGATGCTGCATATGATCAGTTGGATCATTTATGTATGTACGCATCATGTTGGATGCTGGATATGATCAATTGGATCATTTATGTATGTATGCATCATGTTGGATGCTTGGACCATGTATCTGTATATGTATCAGGTGGATACATTGTATGATCAGGTAGATCATGTATGTTGATATGTATCAGGTAGATACATTGTGTGGATCATGTATGATGATATGTATCAGGTAGATACTTGGTATGCATCAGGTGGATGCATTGTATGATTAGGATGATCATGGATGACGAGCTTCAAGATGTTGCTCCAGATATGCATCAGGACAATGCAGTGATGAGTATCAAGATGATACTCTAGATGATGTGCATCAGGATGATGCTATGATGATGATTAGTATGATCATATGTATCAGGTGGATACCTTACATAATCAGTTGGATTATGTGTGATGAGTTCCAAAGACATAGATGCACAGTGCAGAGCCTTTCCGACATGGTGGTAGATGTGTTCTCCCATGTGCGTTGATGTAAGTGCAGAGCCTTTTCGACATGGTGGAAAATGTGTTCTCCCATGGTCGTTGATGTAAGTGCTGTGAGCCTTTCACGGATGGTGGTAGGTTGTTCCTCCCATGCCAGTGAGTGTAAGTGTTGTGTGTGTGCATCTGGGATTGTGCTTCGTGATACTCTGTGGCCGTGGAAAGGTTGTGCATTCGCATGTAAAAGGTCCTGGGAGATCCGATAGGTTGAGTTGTATGCTCGTAATCAGTCCTGGGATGGTATTTCGAGGTTTTGTTGACTCACGTAATAAGTCCTGAGGATTCCACAGTATGGCCAGTGATGATGAAGACCTGCAAGTGGTGGGCCTACATCCAGTATGAAAAAGGACTGGCTCTGTAGAACTTCCTATGACGAGTAGATTTAGAGATTGATTGAGATAGCAGCAGTAGTGATGATGACAATGACTCGATGACGATTATCCAGTGATGATGATCCAGAGAAGAAGACTTGTGCTAGAAGACCTGTGTCGAGAAATACCTTCCTAGTTAAGAGGGAGTGTTGATGTATATGTAACTTCGGAATGTATTTCATATATGTATATTGTACTCCTATAGAGATGGTATTATTCCTCTATACGGAAGTGTTTGTATTCCTATAGAGATGTTATTATTCCTCTATACGGAAGTGTTGTCATTTATATTGTAAGTGTCGTAACTTATACTTGATGAGTTATTAGACCACCTTGTTGGGGTCGGCCCTATATAAGTCATGTGGTTCGAAGGGTTATTAGACCACCCTATTGGGGGTCACTCATGTGGGTCAAAGGGTTATTAGACCACCCTATTGGGTGTCAGCCTAGTCAGCATTATGTTATGTGGTTAAGTTAAGGCCGACCTAGTAAAGGTTATTAGGCAAGTCAAGTCAAGTATAAATAGAGTGCGGGAGGCACTCTATTTCATCATTCTATTCTCTCTCACACTCTCGGGAGAGTGGCGCACTTGTGGAGGAGGAGAAGCTGCTGCTAGGAGATGTCTATCTCTTATGCTTGGGTTGTATCATTTCTCTATCTATCTCTGAGGAAGTTATTGGAGTTTTTCACCTTTATGGTTTTCCCCAAGTAAAATCTGTGTCTCTTGTGTGCTTGCATTATTGTGTCCATGATTGATATGCTGTAGATATGATGTACATGTTGTTCTCTCAGTTAAGATCCTAGATCAGATTGAAGTAAATTCTGGAAAATTAACATGGAACACAACTTTGGGCCAAGCCCTCGACAATTTTTGCACTTTTCCAGTTTCTATGCAGTTAACCCCAAAAAATCCCCTTCGACCCTTCCCACTTATCCTACCAAGTGAAATTATTGGTCTCTCTTTAGGGAATGTTCCTAGTCAGGGGACGAATCATATCATCCCTTCATTACATATAACTTCTGGATTTGGTGCACATTCATCTTCGCAGGTCAGTAATACTGCCGCAATCACCCAAACTACATGATCAATCTCTTCTAATGTTTCAGTTGGAAGAGCGTCTATTCCCTTTGTTGGAATGTCAGTTGTGACTGAAATTCAATATTCATCCACGATTTGCACCATACATGGAATCCAACCTTTCATTTCTTCCCCAAGTGGGGCCAGTGTCCAACCTCCATCGCTAGGACCATATGCCTCATGGGGACAATAAATACCACCTGCTGGGGGGAAACATACAATAGGTAACGAGAATTCTTCTTGGGGGAAAATAAATCCATTTCAACCCGTTTACCCTCCCAACCCTAATTTGTATACTAGGTTACCTTACCCTGGCATCGCAAATACTCAATGTATCCCACCTCCCCCAACACCACCTCTTAATCAAGGAGAAACAAACAATCAATGGGTTCCACCTCCTCTGATGCCTCCTCCTATTGAAAGTATGGTTAAACCCCCTAATCAAGGATTTGTAAACAATACATGGGTCCCACCACCCCTTGTATCTACACCATTTAACCCCATAATGCAGAACTTACAAAAATCAATTTATCTACAATTTTGAATCAATTGGTAAATTCCATGATTCCCAATCAACAATCAATTAACCCTATGGTCCCCAACCCATAGAAATTCCCAACAGTACCCCGTGGGAAATGTATATGGGTATAATATGCAACAACCTGCAGTGCGGGGGCCCTACGGAAATTCTAGCACTACATTAATACTATTCTTGCCCACAACCAAATAAACAACTTCCCTTTCTGGAAACATTGGACTTGCCCGATTTGTCAAGATTAATTAATGATACCATTTGGCATGAACCACACTAGCCACATATCCCTACGAAATTACCATTGGATATCCCAAAATTCGATGTGAAACTAGGGAAACACCCAAAAAATATTGTTATGACATTCCATCTTTGGTGTTATTCAAACTCATTGATGGATTATTCCATATGATAACGTCTCTTCCAGTGCACACTCACTGGGACGACAACTAAATGTTATATTGAGCTGCCACAACATTCCTTCTGAGATTTCAACTCCTCTGCAATGTAGTTTTTGATGCATTTTCAACTACCCATTTGGTATGAAACTGGCACAGACCTACTAAATTCGTTATGACAATCCACCTCTACTCACATCTTAGATCATATTCATGAGTGGAGGAGGTACCGAAGATTGATCAATGCTCCTATTCCTGATCAATTGTTAGCCAATTAGTTTACAAAATAATTACTGGCACATATTTCTAGCGATGTTGCAATGGGAGGGGTCATTATAGAAGAGTAGGTGATCAGTCATGCTCAGTATCTGGGCTTAATTTACTCCCAATATGTAACTTTGTATGAATTAATCCCTAATGCTCCTCGCCCCACCAACGATCTATCCAATTCCACTACTGAACCTCCTATTGATGGCATAGTTGGTTGTGTGAAATCCTGACCTCCATAAAAACTAGTGGACAACATAATACTTCAACTCCACTTCAAAATCAGGATGCATCCAAAAAAAAAAATTCTCCTACTCAAACCTTCGAGGTGAACGTGGTCCAATCCTTGTCACAAAAATCCAGAGAGAAAAAGAAGAACAATAAAGGGAAATCCAAGAAACCTTCTACTCAGCAGGAAAACCCAAAACCCCAATAAACTAATGCTAACAATAAACCCAAGAGGAAAGCTAAGTTCCCCTGACTAATTTTCCAAGAATACCATTATACAAAAGAATTCCCTCACCATGAGGAAGTCAACAAATTTGTGAAAGGATCTTCCAACCCGGCAATGCTAATTGACCCTTTCCCATCTCAACAACATAAATGATCACAAACACACCTCTGCAAGGGGACACTACAAACGACTCCAACCAACCAAAGTCATCTGTTACCCAAGAAATACTCATGATGAGTAACGAGACTATTCATTTATCCACGAGGACAAATACTTATGCCTCTGTTCCAAATTAGAACAAAAATGGGAGTTCAAAATATAAATCTACTTTGGAAGATTCTCCCTCCACTCCTCCACCTATTGGCCCTAGTCACATCGAACATCCTATTCCTAACATTGTGTTACACCCACCCAAATCCACCATTCGAAAAGAGACATTCAATCCGATTAAACGAGCTACTCAGAACTACAATATTGTTGAAGTATAGCTCAAGCACCCTGCGTAATGTCAACTCTCGAATTTCTACAACATTTCCCTAGTCAGCGTAGAACCTTGTTGTTCGCACTTGGAGTTGTCAACCCTGAGACTTCCAACATGATCATGTTCAATTTGGAATATTTCAAGCCAAGGATTTCCCACCAATTGGATTTTCAAATTCACACTAATATTTGTAGAAATATAATCCATTGTACCGTTTTGGACGAGGGTGCCTCCACTTCCATCATGTCTTTATCCTGTTGGAGAGATATTGGATCTCCTGAAGTAACTTTGTCTCCTACCACTTTAAAGGAATTTAATAGTCGAGGTTTCCAACCATACAGAATCATATCATCACTAGCAGTAGAACTTGGGGGGGGGATTGTCTCCATCCACGTGGAAATAGTAGATGCTCCATTGGATTACATTATCCTACTTGGTCGAAACCAGTTCTATACCATGATCGCAATAGCATCATCATTTTTTTCGCTTGGTACAGTTTCCTCATCAAGGAAAGGTTGTCACCATCGATCAATTGGACTTTTGCACACCGGATATTCATTCCAACACCACCAATAATGTTCCATTGTTGACACAATCTCAACATCATTATGAAGACATTGGTGTTGGCCTTTTGAAAGACTCTTCCATTATCGGAGTCTTCCCAAATATTCCACCCCCAATCTATTTTATCAATATGATCTCTTCGACTACCTCTCAATCCCATGAATCTCACTATTCTTGGGTTGTACCAAATCCCTTTGAGCACAAAACCATTGGCAACTACATGCCTTTTAACTTAAATGAGGCAACCTATCACGTGATTCAATCTACTTCAAATTGTATCAATTCTATTAACCACCATCCGGTGGCACCAAACCCTAAACCTCTTCTAGCTTGGATCGATTCATCCTTTCCCTCTTTTGATTCCCCTCCACAAAATTTTCCCTCAGATGAGTCTATCATGGAAATAATGAGCATCGATGAACCTCCATGCAAACATCACCATCATCGATCATCTTTCCTTCCCAAGATCCAAATGATAGAAACCAATATCAAATCCATCATTTCACATGATGTTGTCCAAAATTATCAAACTCCCATCCTCACTCACAATATGTTTTTGGAGGGAAATTTAGCTATTATTATGGAAAATTTTCCTATTGACATATCAATGAAACCTGGTGTCATGAAACACATCCACCTAGGAAAAAATTGTACACCCACTGAGGTGGAATTTTACACAGCCTTGTTTAAGACGTTTTGCGACATTTTTGCATAGATTTATGAAGAAATGCCAAGAATTGACCCTTCTATTGTGGTCCACGAATCAAAGTTTATCCCGGTGCAAGACCTGTTCGACATAAACTATGAACCGTTCACCCAAGAAAAACTGCATCCATTAAAGCAAAACTTGAAAAGCTCCTTCAAGCTAGTTTTATTTATCATGTCCCATTGACAGACTGGGCATCTAATATCGTTCCTGTAGCTAAGAAACATGGAATTATTATATTTTTTTGTTGATTATAGGGATTTGAACAAATATTTTCTTAAGGAAAACTATCATACCCCCTTCATCGACCAAATTATTGATAATTGTGTTGGGAGTGTCATATTTGCGTTCATGGATGGCTTCTCTAGCTATAATAAGATAGAGATACTCTCGGCTAACTAGCATAAAACAAATTTCATCTACCCATGGGGAACCTTTGCATACCTAAAGTTAACTTTTGGCCTTAAAAACACTGGGGATACTTTTAAATGGGCCATGTCTTATGCATTTCACGATATCAAGCATATTGTGGATCCTTATACTTGATACTCCTCTCCTTGTACTCCTCTCCTCGTCGCTGCAGTGGTGAATATCATGTTGGCCTCACTGGTCCATGATCTGCAACATTACACATGTACATATTAGGTATTTTGCGCAACAACAAATATATATATATCTTAAAAAACTCAAAAAACATGTTTAAAAGGTCACATACCTGACTCATCCCAGTCCTCATCCTCTGGTAAATCCAAGTCAATGTCACATAGGAAGTATACCTCGGCGTAAGGATAATCCTCGATCATTATAATTTGTTCCTCTAACTAGGAAAAGAAGTTAGCAACGAATGCTAAAACTTGTGGCCCACCTATACGCCCATCATAATCACTCCATCTCCCCATCTGTGGCTCAGATGGAGGATGATGAGGTCTCTCTATCTACGGGCATAGTAGTGGCACCCTCTCTAAGAAGAAGGTCTTAGATATATGGATCTAACTAAACTAGCTTACCTATCTATGCAAAACAATAATATATCAACAATAAGTACAAAAAGAGAACAAGAGAAAAGAGTACACCAGATATATGTGGTTCACCCAATTGGGCTACATCCACGGGAAGGTAGTCTTCTATTATCTCCAGAATATCTCCCTCAAGCTTACAAGTGAGCAATGCCAATAACCCCAATACAATATAGCAATACTTGTGTGAATAAGTAAATATCATGATGAGTGATGTGACTCCCTTGACTCTATTATATACTAAGAGATGAGGAGGAATTACTCTCACATATTACATGCTGGATAATATAATTATCCATAATAAAATATCTTTATATAATAATGAATATCAAGAGTATATTTTACCATAATGAATATGGGATATAATGCATTACTCTTTTACATAAGATTGTGGATATCTTCTGACATAATACAAATAAATTATTACCTTCCAAGGAATATAAAATATTTCAACACTCCCCCTTAATAATGGATGGGAGAAAATCCCACTAACAAAGGAAGGAAGGATTCATTACTGCTCCCCCTTCATGACAACTTCCCTCATCCCAAGTAAGGAATGAAGATGCACATACTTCGCTGTTGTTAAGGATTTGGTGAAGATATCGTCTACTTGTTGCTTTGTAGGACAATACTGAAGAGAAAGAATACCATCTGCAATGAGACCTCGAATGTAATGAGCATCAAGATCGAGATGATTTTCCTTGGAGTGATATACCGGATTATGAGAAAGCTGAATTGCACCCTAATAGTCACACTTCAACAGAGTGGACAATGTCATAACCATACCAAGCTCAGTGAGAACATGCCATAACCAAACTGCTTCTTTTGTTGGTTCTTTTCTTGCTCTATACTCTGCTTCACATGAAGACAAAGAAAGAGTCTTCACCTTTTTTCTGGACCAATAAATCGGACCTGAACCAAGTTGAAATATATAACCAACAGTTGACCGTCGATCAGAATTGTCACCTTCCCAGTCAGAATATGTATAACCAGAAAGTGAAACTATAGCACTGCTCGAATAAAAAACACCATAGTACAATGTCCCCTTTAAATATCTCAGAATTCTCTTTGTTGCTTTCCAATGACTTTCATGAGGTTGTTGCATGAACCGTGAAACCATACTAACGACGAAAGAGAGATCTAGTATGTTGTGAGTTAAATATATCAAACTACCGACTAGTTGACGATAAAGAGTAGCATCAACAAGAGGAGTAGTACACGCAACAGTTAACTTTATACCGGAATGAAAAGGTGTAGGATCAGGTTTACAATCACTCATATGGAAAGGAGCCAATAAATATGTAGCATACTTCAGTTGAGAGAGAAAAATACCATCTTCCATATGCCAAATTTGAAGACACAAGAAATAGTGCAATATACCGAGATCAGTCATTTCAAACTGCTTTGAAGGTCACTTCTCATACTTTGAATGAGAACAAGTTGGAGGCTAGTGATAATAAGATCATCCACATACAAAACAATAACAATGCTATTATCATCAACATGCTTAACATACAGGTTAGGATTAGATATACAATGCTTAAAACCATTATTCAAGAAATATGCATCAAATTTATCATACCAAGCCCTAGGTGCTTGTTTAAGACCATATAAATACTTGTGTAATTTACATACTAAAGTTGATGATTCAACATTAATAAAACCAGGAGATTGTTGCATATAAATGTCTTCATTAAGATCACCATTTAAAAAAACACTTTTAACATCCATTTGGTGTATTTCCCATTTATAAGATGCAGCAATAGATAAAATGGTTCTTATTGTATTTAGTTTAGCAACAGGAGCGAAAGTTTCATTATAATCTATACCTTCAAGTTGATTAAAACCTTTTGCAACTAATCTAGCTTTATAATTTTCAATCTGTCCATCTGGAGTAAATTTATTTTATAAACCCATTTAAAACCAACTAACTTCTTTCTCAATGGAAGAGGAAAAAGAGACCAAGTCTTGTTCTTCATAAGAGAATCATACTCGGCAGACATAGCTTGTTCCCAATGAGGTTTACTCTTGGCTTGAGAATAAGTAGTAGAATCATCTGTGGCCAAAACTTTGGTCATAAGAGAAAAGTCAGATCTAGTTCTATGATTATTGGAAGGGATTCTGATATCACTTCCTACAGATTTGAGAGTTTTCCAGGCCCAAACAGGAAGGTTAGAAGGGACAAAAGTCAATTCAGGAGCTTCGAGACATTCAGGTGGAATACTTAAAGAAGAGGAAGAAGGTGAACTACGATCAGTCACCGAATGGGAAGGAGTAATTGAGATAGGAGTAACAGGTGATAAGGGAATATTCAGAGTAACATGAGGTTCGACAGACTTAGGTGGTGGAGAGACTTCAATAAATTGAACAACTCTTCTAATGATGACACTTTGATTAGAAGGATCAAACAACCTATAAGCCTCAGAATCCTTAGAGTAACCAATGAATATACACTTGTGAGACTTGGGTTCTAACTTTTTCCATTTTTCATCGGGAATATGAGCCCAACATTCACAACCAAACACTTTAAAGTTACTAATATCAGGTTTCCTACCATTCCATTTTTCCTCAGGGGGTAACATGCTTAACAGCTTTTGTAGGAATTCTATTTAAAATAAAGTTAGCACAACTTATGTCTTCGACCCAAATTTTCTTATGTATAATCCTCTAGAATAACGCATACATCTAGCCATTTCAACTAATGTTATGTTTTTCCTTTCAGCAAGACCATTTTGTTGAGGTGTGTAAGGGACAGTATTTTGATGTTGAATTCCATGTTTAGATCAAAATACTTCAAATTATTTCTTAATGAATTCCCCCCCATTATAATTTCTTAAAGTCTTAATATTTTTACTAGAAACATTTTCAACCAAGGAATATAAAATATTCCAACACTCCCCTTTAATAATGGCTGGGAGAAAACCCCACTAACAAAGGAAGGAAGGAGTCATTATTGCTCCCCCTTGATGACAACTTCCCTTATCCCAAGTAAGGAATGAAGATGCACATACTTCACTGATGTTATGGATTTGGTGAAGATATCAGCTGCCTGCTGCTCTGATACCATGTCAGAGATATGGATCTAGCTAAACTAGCTCACCTATCTATGCAAAAAAATTATATATCAACAAGGTTATGGTTAGGAAGAAAAACTGCATAAACATGCCCAGATCTGAAGAGAAGCCTAATGGCTACCAGATAAAAATAAAATCTACAAAATAAACAATTCCCAAATGATAAAATATTGTTTGAAAGCAATAGAAGGTGCTAGATCATAGCAACTAGCTCTGATACCATGTTAGAGATATGGATATAGCTAAACTAGCTTACCTATCTATGCAAAACAATAATATATCAACAATACGTACAAAAAGAGAACAAGAGAAAAGAGTACACCATATATACGTGGTTCACCCAATTGGGATACGTCCACAGGAAGGTAGTTGTCTATTATCTCCAGAATATCTCCCTCAACCTTACAAGAGAGCAATGCCAATAACCCCAATACAATAGAACAATACTTGTGTGAATAAGTAAATATAATGATGAGTGATGTGACTCCCTTGACTCTATTATATACTAAGAGATGAGGAGGAATTACTCTCACATATTAAATGTGGGATAACATAATTCTCCATACTAACATCTCTTTATATAATAATGAATATAAAGAGTATATTTTACCATAATGAATATGGGATATAATGTATTACTCTTTTACATAATATTGTGGATATCTTTCGACATAATAGAAAGACATTATTACCTTCTAAGGAATATAAAATATTCCAATAGAAGGTGACTAGAATACTTCCATATCCAAACTGCTTGATCTGTCCATTGTGACACTTGGTGTCTTGATCCTTGATGTTGACCAAGACCCCCTCACACTAGTTGAATAACTTTGGTTCAAGGCATTCCAAGGAATAATTCATTTGGGCCTTGGTAGCATGATGAGTCCCTACACTTCCAGCCACTCGAGCAATAGTATATAAGACCGTCCTCATGGGAGGATCTATCACATCAACTATGAGTATTTTCTCACTTTTCTTACGGGATCCTTGTCTGCAATATTGAGCTATGTAGTCCTTTGTAATATCCTCAGTGCTACGATGTCCAACTAGATTGATTCATGCCCCTCTATTAGAGAGACCAGTCAAGAAGTATATGTCATCAAGCTCTATCTTGAGGATATGCTCCCCTACATAGAAAGCTTGTAGATCTGGCTCCCACATTTCTATTATGTGGTTCAAAAGTGTCCCTTCTTTCCTGATGCCTCTTGTCTTGCAGAACTTCAGTAATCCACACTCTCTCAGTGTGTACAATGTGCCATCATTATTGAGGGAATATTGGTCATCCCCTTCATGCTCTATCTCTTTCCACTCGATCATTGTCGCTTTTATCTCTTGGAAACTCCTAAAAATCATCAAAGGAACATGTGATTAGAGTCTTAAAACCATTTTTTTCCAAATGCGAAGGGGGAAAGCTCTTTAAATTTTTATTCTGCGTATTTTTGCGCCCTAGAAGTTGTATGGAGCCCAATAATTATCAATTTTTGTGCCCCTACTATGCCCCAAAACATGAAAATATCATAATTTTCACACTTCACGATATAGCGAGGGCGTGAAAATTCTTGGGCGCACAAATTTTATGACCTAGGGTGCTTGCTTTCCCCCAAATTAGAATGAAATTGAAAAAATAATACATTAAATGAAAGAGCAAAGCAAGACGACTAACCTACTTCGAACGATATCTCAAATGATTCCCCGGATCTCCTGAGGGCTGATATATTCAGTTGAAAATTGGCACCCAACAAAGGTAAAAATCTCCTTGAGGTAAAAATGACCAAGTAAAAATGACTTGTTTTACATCTTTACTTTCCTTTTTATATTGATGGAACTAGTTATTTTTTAACTATTTTCACATTCATGACCATTGTTTAAGGCCGTTTTCACATATTTTTTCTTATAATGTTATTTTCTATGGTTTTTGACCAAGTTTAAGCAGGATCATTAAGGGTGTTCATACCAGTGGAATCATTTGTTGACCTTTTTCAAGATTTCATTCTCTCTTTCGTGCTCTTGACACGAAATATGAAAGAGATTCCAAGCGATTTTCACACTTTGGTCGTGCTTGTTAAACTTAATTAAAAAGTGTCAAGCTCAGTATGCTTTACTCGTTCTCATAAAACGATGAGGAAATTATCAACCTAGTATTATTTTATCTCTTTTTCGGACTAGAGTGATTAATTCATGAAAAAGGAACCCCACGGAGTTTTCTTTCAACTCTTTTTCAAAGTCTCGAAATAAGAAAAGATCGCCAAGTGAACTTGTCTCTTTCACACTTGTAAAAGTATTTGAAAGGTCGTCCATTCGGTGATAGTTTATCCATTTTTGGGAGAGTTTAGACCATTTACAAAAAAGACACACCTTAGACAACCTTTAATTAGGAGAGTTCCTTCGGACATTATTTTATACTTTTTCGAGTCTAGGGACTAATGTTTACGAAAAATTCAAATCTTAGAGTCTTCTTTAGATTATTTCAAACTCTCTAAACATGAAAAATCGTTGATTTTTCCTTCCTTGGACTCGTAAAATCAAACATCAAAGGACCCTTATGGGACCAAACCTCTCCTTCATTGGGTTCGTAAAACGTGCAAGGTTGAACTCATCTGAAGATGAACTATATCGAGCATCTGATATCCTCCTCGATCTCGTTAAAAAACAAAGGGGTACTCGTCAAGCATGATGGATTTTGGGGATGAATAATCTAAGTTTGTTTTAGAAATCTTTATGGAAGCTTGTGTCGTCCTTGAACATGGAACCTGTTTGCGCATCGTCATATAGTTGAGCAATCTTCTTATCTCTAATTCATGCCAATTTCGTGAGACTTCCTGCTCCTTCAAGTCATCTGAAGAATGTCTCAGTCATTGTCGCATTACGTCTTGGTCTCTGCTTCGTTGAGTCAATGTTGCCAAGTCATTGTTGTTGTGTCATTCAATGTTCAAGGGAAGTTACCTAAGTCAGCATCTGCAATATTGTCATCCTTTACATCCTTGTTTCATTCCATACTCATCTGATTCATTCCTTGACATCACTTTCCTATGTCAATTTTGTGTCGATGATGTGGGATTCATCATGGCCTTCCTTCGGAGAGTCTATTCCTATCGACTTCAACACATCATCTAGGAATTAGACTTAGGAACCACCTTAGTACCTTGGTGCCTGCATGACTCAATGGAAGGTTTCCTTGAATTCGAAAGTAGGTTTTAATCATTGACCTCTAATCGAATGATTCCACGAGTGTTCAACGTCAAAACATCTATTCACATTCGTTGGAATGTACTATTGATACCTTGGGAATCATTATCATCATTGGTGATTTACCTCGCACTATTTGTTAACGGTTTATATTATTGACCGGTAATCAAGTGGTTTCTACCATGTTCGACTTCAACAACTTGTAATCACATGGATAGATTTGTATCGATTTGGGATCGGGTAGAAGACCCCGGATGGTTCGGAAGTCTATTTAGCACATCCAGGTTGCAATGGTGATTTTTTGAGTAGGTTCCCACATGGACATTATGTTGGTGACCTCATTGATGTACTGTCACACAGATCCACTCTTGTATTGGTCATGGCTATGTCATTGTCTTATCATGGATCTACGCTTGTAGTCTAGTAGCCATGATTTGTCTCCAGTCATTGTTGATTCATTACTATCATGGATCTGTGATGTATTGGTCGGCAGCCAAGCTTCGGTTCAGCTATTCCGAGCATGGGTATGCCCACCTCGAGGTTATTAGAAATATTGTTGATGGTTGTTTGCATCTCTTTTCCAGTTCTGTTTCAAATATCCATGCATAATTAATTGTTGGTAAAGTGTTTCGCCCATTAGTTTCCTTCCGACCTTGCACTTTGGGGGGCATCTGTTATACCTCAAATTGTCACATTGTGTACCATTGACAGTCTTCATTTCATATCACCATGAGAAACATGATGTTTGTGCCTCCTAAGGGTGTTAGAACCCTTTGTTATTATGTTGGTCCCTTCCCTAGTCACACTTGGAAGTACATCGACCAACAACTTAGGGGTCAAAAACCACTTGACCTAACCCATTCATTAGCCTCCTAGAGATATTTTCGCACCCTACTAGTGGTGCAAGGCACAAAAATTGCAACATTTCACATTTTGTATGTCTATGGGGGCACGAAAATTACAACATTTTTGTGCTTTTCTCAATTGTGGGGGCACGAAAAATCCCGGGATAGCCATTTTCCTTAGATTTTGGATCTTGGATCTCGAGGAGATTTTCATGGAATGAGGGCCCCCTTCGAATACCATCTCACATTCCCTCCTTGTCATGATTTAGATCCTTTATCCACATCTTCCTCACTTAGATCCATAATATCCTCTTAGTGGTTGGCCTCCCAAATCCTACAAGAAAAAGGCCATCCATGAGCTAGGGGGGTTGACATTGGAAGCATCAAACTTATGATCCTAAGAGTCTTACAAGGGTTGTGAAGGAGAGCTTGGAGGATTATCATACTGCAACAATGTCATGTACAATTCATTTTGATGTACATGTATTCATGGATTTATCATTAATATAACTTAGCCTATTCCTCCCACTCTCATGTTTTTTATGGTAAATGCAAGAAATTGTATTGTCCCCATCTTGACCCTATTGCATTAAAATTGTAAATGATGTAAATATCATTATTAAATCATGGTGAGGAGCTCAAGGCCAAGGCCCTGCCATCAATTTAGCATTTTAAGTATCTGCAATTAAAAATAGATGCCTATGGTTCTTGTGATAGATAGGCACAATGTAAATTAAGACATCATGTAAATATGAATTTTAATGAAATACCCACAACTAGCTATGCAATGCAAGAAAGAGATGGGGGCATGATTTTTACAAGGAATAGGGAGGGAAATTATTAAAACCCTTGAGCCAATAGTTTTAAGCCAAATGTCATTGAGAAAACCCATATACCATCAACTACCCATTTTGACTTATGCACCCAATCATTTAATTCTTCCAAGATTTGGTTGAGGTAGTTAATGCCTTGGGAATGGAAAGGTATGGTAGCCAATTTTGTGTATGGGAAAGCCATCAATATGGGAAATCATAATTTTGCTTCTTGGGAAAGAAAACACCTACAAAATTGTGCCCAGAAGCCATCCTTCACCCATGGACTTTTCTCTCTCACGCAGTCTGAGCTAGCGGGGGCTTCCTCCTTCACGTTTTGCATCATTTTCCTGCATTTTCCATGGCTGGGAACTCGTTTTTGGTTGGTACAGTGACTCAGAGAGGAGAACCACGATTTGGGGGTGTGATGGAGGTCTTTTTTGCTCCTGGAATGTCCATAAACGTTTTCCGAAAACGAATTTTCCTTCCCAGTGGTGATTCCCCATTTATCATTTCATTTTGGTTGCCCAAGTTTTTCTTCATACCAAGCATTTGTGATTTTGCTATTATTTGAATCCCTATTTTAGTTTGAACTTGTGAGCAAGAAATTGGGAGTGGAAGAGGACCATAATTGGCTTGATAAACCTAGTGAGGAGAGTAACCTCTAAGAAAGATCAAAAGGGTTGGCTACTCTTCTATGCACACCTTGAATAACACTAGAATGGAAGGTATGGCCTGAGGGACTGTGTATTAGTGAAGAGAATACTTCCTTGTGTGAGGTGTGTAGGCATTGTGGGTGCCAAGCTAGATAGATCTTGTAGAGGTATCCATGGCTCTGTGTTGGAACTCACTAGCTTAACAATTCATTCCCTCCCCTTTTCCTTAGCAGCCTAATAAACCCAACTATGGATTGGCTTGGCTGATTTTGGTGTAGTTTGGCTATGTGTGAATCTGTTGTTCCCTTTTTCCTTGTAGAAATCATGCCCATCTCAGGGGTGGTCGTTGTGTTGTGAGATTGATGAGCACAACTAGCCTATGGTTGGGTGGAACATTGCAGTTGCATAGCTAGTTGCTTGGGACTACTTCGTTTCAAGAGAAGTACTCTCTTGTATAAATTCTGTAATGTATTTATTTAATATCTTTCATGAAAATGTTGAATGTATGTTAGATATGTAGATGATTTTAATTCCGATGTGTTTCTTACAATATGCATATGTATATGTATTTTTTTTTATTATCAATGAATTTACTTAATTCTCATTGGGATAGATGCCCAGTTTTAGCATCATGATATATCCATATCGCTGTTATGATGGGAGGGGGACGTTACATTTTGGTATCAGAGCCATAGGCTATAGCATTGGGCCTCTATGGGCCAAATCTAATCACATTTACAAGGGAAGAACCCTTTCTGATCACCACATGTTGCAACATCAGGCCTAAACAGGCTGAGATTGAATAGTTTGCAAAGGTAAGGTCACCTCCTATTGAGCAGTGATCATCACAGAAAGAAAGAAGAAAGAAAAGTTTTAAATTTTTTTAAGTGTTTTGAAATTTTTCATAGGACTGTGTCAGCGAAAAATGTCCTATCTTTCTTCGAAACAATCGGATATTTTAGCCTTAATTGCTGCGACGTAGTTGGCAATTTTTAGTCTAAAATTACGTGACACAAACAACGATTTTTAGTCTAAAATTCCGCGACACAGTCGGCGATTTTTAGTCTAAAATTCCGCGACACGGTCGGCGATTTTTAGTCTAAAATTCTGCGACATGGTCGGCGATTTTTAGTCTAAAATTCCATAACATGGTTGGCAATTTTTAGTCTAAATTTCCGCGATACGGTTGGCGATTTTTAGTCTAAAATTCTACGACACGGTTGGCGACTTTTAGTCTAAAATTCCACGACACGGTCGGCAATTTTTAGTCTAAAATTCCGTGACATGGTCGGCGATTTTTAGTCTAAATTTCTGCGACACTCTTAGTTATTTTCAGTCTAAATTGCCATGACACGATCGACGCGTTTTAACCGCAGCGACCAGCACATGGAGGTCGACGTTCAGGGAAGGATCGGTCGGCGATTTTAACCTTAACTCCCGCAACACAGTCGAGGGAGAAATTTCTAATTCCATTGAAACGGGGAGAATACAACAGCTTCTCAGTGATATTCTCAGGTGCTGAAAAGGGGAAAATTGCCATGAAACTAATGCACCAGATTGCGTGAAATCAAAGGAATTACAAGGGGGAAAGCCCCCTTGACCCCCTTCGTCATCCCCCTAAGATAGTCGTTGATTGTGAGAAAAGTATATGATTTGACAAATTGTCAATATAATATTTTCCCACGTGCATGAAAGTAATTTATGTATTTATGAGAATATAATACAGCTAACAGTTGTGTTTATAAACACAATTTGCAGAATAATAGTCACATCAAAGGCAGCATTCCAGATAGTATAGTTGGAAATTTTGGGTCTTGGTTGGGCCAAGAAAATCAAAATCATGGATGATGCACAGGATCCCTATGAGCTTGAAACAGATGCCATGGGGGAAAACATACATGTTGAGAATGCTGAAACATAATCTAATGGGAGAAGGAATCAGGAGACTCCCCCAGGTATTGCAGCCACCATGAGGAGCCTAAGGGTGGATTTGCAAAGTTGCAGAGAAGATAATGAAAGGATGATTAAAGCTCAGGAAGAACAAAATCAGTTGAATGCAGCCATGCGAGTTTGATAGACATCCAAAGGCAAATAAACTCTGGGCATTAGACATCAAATCTAGAAAAGAGTGGGAGTAGTTCAAGGAGGAACTCCCGCAAGAAGGCCAATAGCTCAAGAAGGATTTCTAGAGACAGAACATATACTCCAGAAATCTCTTCTAGAGGATCATCTGACTCTGAGGAATCCATTGAAGGTTCAAGCTCTTTATCTCGCAAGAATAAGAGAAAGAGGCATTACAAGAACAATTCACATGGGGAATTTAAGAAGGAAAAACCTTCTACATTTGATGGAGAGGTAAATTATGGTCAAGAATCTTAAGCTTGGTTTCTTGGGATAAGAAAGTATTTCCAAGTCCAAGACTAGTCTGAAAATATGAAGGCAAGGGTAGCCATATTCAACCTGAATGGAAGAGCATCTATATGGTGGGATCATATCAGGCAAGTGAGAAAGATCAATGAAAGAAAGATTGTGTGGAAGTAGTTCAAGAAATACTTCAAGCAAAAGTACCTCTCTGATAGGTACTATGATGATAAGATCAAAGAGTTCCATGGGATGAGATTGGGACAATTGACCATGGAAGAGTCTGCAAACAAGTTCTTGGATCTACTGAGGAATGTCAGGTATATTCGAGATGATAAGGTGAAAATTCAGCGTTTTCTAAGTGGGATACCTCAGTCATATAGAGATAGGATTGAATTTGATGAACCTCAAACTCTAGAGGAGGCAATAAGGAAGGCCAAGTATTGCTATGATTAAAAAAAAAGAAAACCTAATTTCCATAAGGCATGGAAGGACAAGAAAAATGAGAAGTTTGACCAAAGGAACAAAGGTTTCAAACCTCCTCCTATCAGAAATCAACAAAGGCAGCCATCACAGGTTGTGACTAAGCCAACTAGGATGATGGGAGACAATCCAAGAGATCCAAAGGATACAAGAGAACCACTTAAATGATGGGGTTGTGGAGGAGACCACATGCTTAGGAACTGTCCATATCAAAATGGGAATGCAAATCAAGCTCACAACATCCAAGGAGCTGAAACTGTGGGTCAAGTGGCGAGGACTATCCCTAGAATCTATGCAGCACTAGATGACTGCCAGGTAGATCATCAATCAGCTGTGATTGAAGTTGAAGGTAAGATTGCTAAGCAATCTGTTTCTATTTTGATTGATCCTGGATCTACTCACAGTTATGTCACTCGTAAAATTGTTGAGATTTGTGCTTTTAAGAAATCAAAGCATAGTAAATCATGGTTAGTTAAACTAGCCACTGGAACCAAGAGAAAGGTTAGTGAAATTGTAGAGAAATGTCCCTTAGAGATGGATGGGCTATTCACTTATGCAAATCTGAATGTTTTGCCACTTGGTTCCTATGATATTCTCATTGGAATGGATTGGTTAGAAGCACACAAGGTTAAACTTGATTGCTACAATAAAACTTTTGAATGCATGGACGAAGAAGGATACATAAGGGTTGTAAAAGGAATTCCAAAGGTTATTTCTGTTAGACAGGTTTTAGCCATGCAGCTGAAGAAGTTCTGTAGAAAGGGTTGTCAATTGTACGCAACCCATATTTTGGAGGCAACGAAAAATGAAACTCTTAAGTTGGAGGACTATCATGTGTTACAGGAATTCAGGGATGTTTTTCCCGATGCGATTATGGGACTTCCTTGAAAGAGAGAAATTGATTTTACAATTGAACTTATGCCAGGAGTTGCACTAGTGTCTAAGACACCCTACAGGATGAGTACACCGAAATTGCTAGAATTGAAAATGCAATTACAAGAGTTGTTGGAAAATAAATATATCAGGCCAAGTGTGTCCCTGTGGGGAACACCTATTCTATTTGTGAAAAAGAAAGATGGAACACTCAGGTTATGTATTGACTACGAACAGTTGAACAAAGTTACTGTGAAGAACAAATACCCATTGCCCCAAATTGATGACCTTTTTGATCAAATGAGAGGAGAAAAGGTATTTTCAAAGATTGACTTAAGGTCAGGTTACCATCAGGTAAGAATCAAAGAGGAATATATTCATAAGACAACCTTTAGAACAAGGTATGGACACTATGAGTTTGTGGTGGTACCAGTTGGTCTAACAAATGTGCTAGCTACATTCATGTGTCTCATGAATAGAGTTTTTAGCAACTATTTGGACAAGTTTGTTCTTGTTTTTCTAGACGACATTCTCATCTATTCTAAGAATGAAGAAGAGCATGAAGAACATTTGAGAATGACATTGAAATTGCTAAGGGAGCATAAGATATATGAAAAGTTGAGCAAATGTGACTTTTATAAAGATAAAATTCATTATTTGGGGCACATTATCTCAGACAAAGGAATATTTGTGGACCCTCAGAAGATTGAAGCCATTATGAATTGGCCAACTCCAAGGAATGTGATAGATGTGAGATCCTTTATGGGACTTGTTGGGTACTATAGGAGGTTTATTGAAGGATTCTCCAAGGTCGCAAACCCGATCACTTCTTTGCAAAAGAAGGGGATAAAGTTTGAATGGTCACCAAGATGTGAAGCAAGCTTCCAATGGTTGAAGGATCTTCTTGCAAGTGCACCAATTTTGAAAATTGTAGACCCAGAAAAAGACTTTGTGGTGTGTACCGATGCATGCAATCAAGGCCTTGGAGGAGTTCTTATGCAAGACAACCACGTGGTATGCTATGAGTCGAGAAAGTTGAAGGAGCACGAGAAAAAATATGCTAGTCATGATTTAGAACTTGCAGCCATAGTACATGCTTTAAAGATGTGGAGGCATTACTTAATGTGCAGGAAATTTGAGCTAAGGACAGACCATTGTGGTCTGAAATAGTTATTTGATCGGCCAAATTTGAATGTTAGGCAAGCTAGATGGTTGGAATTTTTGTGTGAATTTGACTTTGAAATCAAACACATAAAAGGGAAAGATAACAAGGTGGTTGATGCACTCAACAGGAAAGTAAATGAAATGCATGTGGCATCACTTAGTACTTGCCAACCAGATTTGAGGCAACATATTGTTAACCATATTATTGAGGATGAAGTGTATGTGCAGATAAAGGACAAATTGCAGCAACAAGACCTTGAAAAGAAGTATGAAGGCTATCATTTGGAAGAAGACGAACTTCTTACTTATAAGAATAGAGCCTATATTCCAAATGTGGCAAATTTGAGGAGAATTGTTCTGGATGAAATCCATAAAGCTCCATACTCTGGTCACCCAGGATATTAGAAAACAATTTCTATAGCAAGAAAATATTATTTATGGCCAAGGATGAAGAAGGATGTCGCTGAATACATTTCTAAGTGCATGAAATGTCAGTAGGTGAAGGTTGAACACCAGCATTCAGCAGGCTTATTGGACCCAGTGCCAATTCTAGAATTGAAATGGGAAGCAATTTCCATGGATTTTATTACAGGATTGCCAATGAATGTGAGACAACATGATTCCATCATGGTTGTGGTGGACAAGTTAACAAAGTCAACACATTTTATACCGGTTAAGTCCACACATAAAGCTGATGCCATTGCAAATATTTTCATGAAGGAGATTTTTAGATTACATGGATTTCCTAAGGCAAAAATTTCTGACAGGGATACCAAGTTCGCTTCCAATTTTTGGAAAGGTCTCTTTGTAGATTTGGGTACACAATTGAGCTTTAGTATCGCATACCATCCTCAAATAGATGGGAAAACGGAAAGAGTAAATTGAGTGCTTGAAGACATGCTTTGCATGTATGTAATAGAAAAACAATCCAAGTGGGAGGATTATCTACACTTGGTAGAGTTTGCATATAACAATGGGAAGCAAGAATCATTGTGAATGAGTCCATATGAGGCTTTGTATGGAAAAAGGTGTAGGACACTAGTGACTTGGGACAATCCAGTGAACAGAATTGTACTTGGGTCAGAATTGCTTAAGGAGATAGAACAAGAGGTTGCAAAGATCAGGAAGAATTTCAAAGCATCCCAGGATAGATAGAAAAGCTATGCAAATAAGCATAGAGTGCATAGGGAATTCAACGTTGGGGATCATGTGTATCTTAGAGTGAGGTCAAGGAAGAGTTCCTTGAAGCTTGGGAGTTGTGCCAAGCTATCACCTAGATATTGTGGGCCATTTGAAGTACTTGAAAGAATAGGGCCAGTTGCATATAGACTTGCATTGCCTGCTAGCACAAGAGTTCATAATGTTTTTCATGTCTCTTTTCTTAAGAAATATGTACATGATCCTAACCATGTGATTAATTGGGATGTGATGCAGGTGGAACCTGAGGGAGAGTTCCAAACCAATCCATTACGCATCCTAGACAAGAAGATAACATTGCTCTGGAACCGAGCCATCGGACAGGTAAAGGTGCAATGGAAGCACTACGGACCCGATGAGGCTACATGGGAGCTAGAGGATGCCATGAGAGCGACATATCCATTTTGTTTCAATTTTGATGAGCACTGAGGATAGTGCTAATGTAAGGGGAGGGGAATGTAATGTCCCCATCTTGACCCTATTGCATTAAAATTGTAAATGATGTGAATATCATTATTAAATCATGGTGAGGAGCTCAAGGCCAAGTCCCCGCCATCAATTTAGTGTTTTATGTTTCATAAATTAAAAATAGATGCATATGGTTCTTGTGCTAGACAGGCACAATGTAAATTAAGACATCATGTAAATATGAATTTTAATGAAATACCCACAACTAGCTATGCAATGCAACAAAGAGATGGGGGCATGATTTTTACAAGGAATAAGGAGGGAAATTATTCAAACCCTTGAGCCAATAGTGTTAAGACAAATTTCATTGAGAAAACCCATAAACCATCAACTACCCATTTTGACTTATGCACCCAATCATTTAATTCTTCCAAGAGTTCGTTGAGGTAGTTAATGCCTTGGGAATGGAAAGGTATGGCAGCCAATTTCGTGTATGGGAAAGCCATCAATCTGGGAAATTGTATTTTTGCTTCTTGGGCAAGAAAACACCCATGAAATTGTGCCCAAAAGCCATCCTTCACCCATGGACTTTGCTCTCTCACGCAGTCTGAGCTAGTTGGGGATTCCTCCTTTACGTTTTGCATCATTTTCCTGCATTTTCCATGGATGGAAACTTGTTTTTGGTTGGTATAGTGACTAGGAGAGGAGAACCACAATTTGGGGGTGTGATGGAGGTCATTTTTGCTCCTGGAATTTCCATAAACGTTTTCTGAAAACGAATTTTCCTTCCCAGGGGTGATTCCCCATTTATCATTTCATTTTGGTTGCCCAAGTTTTTCTTCATACCAAGCATCTATGATTTTGCTATTATTTGAATCCTTGTTTTAGTTTGAACTTGTGAGCAAGAAATTGGGAGTGGAAGAGGACCAGAATTGGCTTGATAAACCTAGTGAGGAGAGTAACTTCTCATAAAGATCAAAATGGTTAGCTACTCTTCTATGCACACCTTGAATAACACTAAAATGGAAGGTATGGCCTGAGGGACTGTGTATTAGTGAAGGGAATACTTCCTTGTGTGGGGTGTGTAGGCATTGTGGGTGCCAAGCTAGATAGATCTTGTAGTGGTATACATGGCTCTGTGTTTGAACTCACTAGCTTAGCAATTCATTCCGTCCCCTTTTCCTTAGTAGCCTGATAAACCCAACTGTGGATTGGCTTGGCTGATTTTGGTGTATTTTGGCTATGTGTGAGTCTACTATTCCCTTTTTCCTTGTAGAAATCATGTCCAGCTCAGGGGTGGCCGTTGTGTTGTGAGATTGATGAGCACAAATGGCCTATGGTTGGGTGGAACATTGCAGTTGCATAGCCAGTTGCTCGGGACTACTTCGTTTCAAGATAAGTACTCTCTTGTATAAATTCTGCAATGTCTTTATTTAATATCTATCATGAAAATGTTGAATGTATGTTATATATGTAGATGATTTTAATTTTGTTGTATTTCTTACAATATGCATATGTATATGTATTTT
The DNA here is from genome assembly GCA_027924585.1 of Larix kaempferi. NCBI lineage: Eukaryota > Viridiplantae > Streptophyta > Pinopsida > Pinales > Pinaceae > Larix > Larix kaempferi. The sequence goes on along the minus strand of BSBM01000596.1, from coordinate 10,700,666 downwards.
TTTTATTATCAATTAATTTACTTAATTCTCATGGGGCTAGATGCCCATTTTTAGCATCACGATCTCTCCATATCACTGGTATGATGGGAGGGGACGTTACAGAAATTGTCTCTATTTTCATAGTTAGATCTTTGTTTATACATATATTCCTTTGGAGGAGGTGTTTTCTTTCCTTTGTGAACAAGTTCATAATCCCATGATCAAAGGCTGGAGTTGGAGCAACATAAGACTGTCGAGGACAACCATCAAAGCAAGGTACACCATCTACTTGTTTTGCCTTTCCATAGCTTGCTAATTTCTGTATAGGCTAGATCTATGAGGAATTTAGGGTCTATTTGTTTCCTTTTTGTCTTGGGTAGGAAACTAGGGGCCTTTTCTAATCCCTAGGGGATTTTCATCTTACTCATAGGAAGAAAATATAACCACAACAGGTGAAGAGGCCTCTGTAAGAGAATTGGTATCAGATCCACCAAAGATCTCTTCATATATCAGACGATATCTCTGGGTACTATCCATGGAATCTAGTAATAATATTTCTTATGATTAGATTATGGCATCTCCCTCTACTTCTAGAAATTTTGTTCTCTCTCAAATTTTTCCGCAAGATAGATTAGAAATAATGAATTATGCTCATATTACACATAAAGAAACTAGACCAACTGCTAAATGGACTCTTCCATAAATAGATCCAAATTTTTTTTATCAGGACTTGACTCCTTTCCACCTTAGATCCCTACAAATATACATTGTAAATGAAGGAGTCCTCAAGGATAGTTCTAATACTGGCCCGAATGGAGTTACATTACCTATCATGAGCATTATTGAAATACAGACATTGGAAAATAAATTTGGTGTTAAGTTTTTTACATCTTGGTCTGGTTAGGATTGGTCTAGAAGGATTACATAGATGAGGACAACTTGTGCAAGTCCTTGCTCCATTATGTGATGGTAGATGAAAACATTCAAGAAGTCACTCATTGGAGCTACCCAATTTGATTAAGTGTGGGGAACCTTCAGCAATTAAATGATGAAAATGCACGATATATCAGAAATAGCAGAACACGGAAGAGATTTATTGATCGCAAGCCACTTCAAGGGAGAAACCTCTTTTGAGAAAGCTCAATACAAATAACTCATGGATGTATTCATTGGCCTCAACACTTACTTATATACTAAGTATAATATAAACAACCATTACTCCCCATGAATGTGGGATAATTCAATATACTCATGGGATGAATTAAAAAGCATATGCGTCCAACAACAATATACTAACAATGTCGGATAATACAATATACTCACAGGATGAATTACAAAGCATATGCGTCCAACAAAAATATACTAACAAAGTAAAGAGAAGGGTTGACATGGGTTCCTAACATCCCCTCCCCCTTAGAAAAACCTTTGTCCTCAAAGATTTAGATGTGGAAATTTTTGTTGAATCTGAAGGAGTGGTTCCCATGTAGCATCCTCTGGTTGCATTCTGTGCCAATGAATTTATACCTCTGTGATGGATCAAGAGAGAATATGACGAGTTCACTTATTTAGGATGGAATCTGGATCCAAAATGATGGATCCTTCATTATCCAGTTCAGGTAAAATAGTTTATGCTCTGATGGTGGTGCCACAAAATTTCTTTAGACAAGAGACATGAAATATTGGATGAATGCGGGAAGAAGGAGGAAGTTCCAATTTATAAGCAACAGACCCAATCTCCCGAAGAACCTTATATGACCCATAGAACTTTGGAGCGAGCTTATGACTCCCTTTGAGTTTCAGGGAGGATTGCTTGTAAGGCTGTAGATGAAGAAAAACCATATCACCTGCTTGAAAAGTGCACTCAGAATGGTTTTGATCGGCTTGTTGTTTCATTCGATTTCTTTCCATGTGAAGATTTTCCTACAAAATGCGAAGAATTTGATCACAGCTTCGAAGAACCGTGTCAACTGCCTACACTGGTGAACTGCTGGGGGTGTATGGGAGAAGCATTGGCGGTGCCTCACAATAGACTGCTTCATAGGAGTCATTTTAGATGCAGTGTGATAAGAGGTATTGTACCACCATTCAGCGAGAGGGAGCCACTTTTCCCACTGATTTTGTTGTTCGGGGGTGAAGCAACGAAGATAAGTTTCCAAACATTTATTGATAATTTCAGTCTAGCCATCTGTTTGTGGGTGATACCCTAAACTCATATTCAATTTGGTGCCAGTGTGGCGAAATAGTTCTGTCCAAAAATGACTGGCGAAAGTTGCACCGCGATATGAGACAATGGAAGAAGGGATTCCATGAAGACAGAAGATATGGTCCAGGAAAATCCGTGCGACTCAGGAGGTAGTATAGGGATGGATGAGGGCACAAAAATGACTATATTTGGAGAGGCAATCAACCACAACCAAAATCATTGTCTTTCCTCCATATTTACGGAGCCCTTCAATGAAATCCATAGAAATATCTATCCAAATCTGTGTAGGGATGGGAAAGAGTTCGAGAAATCCCAGAAGGAGTGTTGTTTCACCCTTTTTGCACTGGAAGGTATCGCATTCAGCCAACATCTGTTGAATTGTCCTTTTAATCCCCTTCCAAAATAATTTATATTGCGCCTGCTCATATGTTATTAGGAACCCAGAGTACCCTACTGATGGAGAAGCATGGATTTCATAGAAGACATCTTGTTTAATATATGTGCTCTGGGGAAGCACCAGACGACCCTTGTATCTCAAGGAAGCACCATCCCAAGAGTAATGAGGTACAACATAAGGGTTTTGGGCCAATTATTGGATGATTTGAGATAATGAGGAGTCATTGACATAGCCCTGCTGAACAGATTGCAACCAATTTGGAACAGACATATAAATAGATGAAAGAAAAACTTGGTCATCAAATGTGAGAGAAAGAGCATCTGCCACAAGATTGTCCTTAACCTTCTTGTAAGTGATCTCATAGTAATAAACCATGATTTTGATAACCCATTTCTGTTGTGATGGGGAGGAGACCCATTTTTCTAGGAAATATTTCAGACTCTGGTGATCAGTCTTGATGAAGAAATGATTCCCTAATAGGTATGGTTGCCACTTCTATACTGCATGAAAAATAGCTATCATTTACTTCTCATTTGTAGAGGCGACTAAATTCTTATCGGAAAGGGATTTGTTGGTGAATGCAATGGGATGTTCATCTTGAAGGAGAACATCACCAAGTCCATTGTCGCAAGCATCACTCTCAATATTGAAGTGCTTGGAAAAATCGGGCATAGCTAGAATAGGTGTAGTACACATAGTTTGTTTCATTTTTCCAAATGAACACTCAGTAGCATGTGTCCATGTAAAATCATCCTTTTTCAATAGAGTGGTTAATGGAGTTGCAATATTCCCGTAATCCTTGACAAACTTGCCGTAGTATCCAGTCAATCCCAAAAAGCCACGAAGGCTCTTGAGTGTCCGAGAATGCGGCCAATTTTTCATGGAATCTATTTTGACAGGATCCACATGAACCCATTGTGCTGAAATAATATGCCCCAGATTCTGTACTTCCTCCTATCCAAAAACACATTTAGACTATTTGGCATGGAGATGATGGATCAGAGAAAAGTTGCAGTACAAGATCCAGATGCTAGAGATACTCGGCCCATGTTTTACTATAGATGAGGATATCATCAAAGAAGATCGAAATGAATTTCCACAAGTAGGGTTGGAATATTTTATTCATCAATGCTTGGAATGTGGAAGGAGCATTAGTGAGTGTTAAATTTTTAGTATTAAATCACAATACTATAGGATCTTTGCTGAGAGAATAACATCTACAGTATATCAATGCATGACAATCATAATATGACAAGCATCACAAGCATCACAAGAATCAAAAGCATAGAGACAAGAGACACAGAGTTTCTGTGGGGAAAACCCTAAGGTGAAAAACCCCACAACTTCCTCAGAGATAGAGAGAGCAAAGGCTCAACCAAAATACAACCAAACAACACTGAGATAGTCTCCTAGCAGATGATCCTCCTCCTCCTCACTAGTGCGCCACTTTTCAGAGAGAGAGATAGATACTTTTTTCGAGTGAGTAAAATAGAGATCTCCTATCTCTATTTATACTCACCTTTTTGCCCAGTGACCTACTGGGGCCGACTTGTCTACTTAGATACACCCACATTATATTATATATTAATCAGGGCCGACCCCATAAGGTGGTCTAATAACCCATCGGCAAGTACACACACTTGCGACACTTGTCAATCCACATGACGACACTTCCTTATAGAGGAATAACGCATCTCTTATAAGGGTACAATAAATATATATATAATATACAGATGAAATACATTCCGAAGTTACATATACATCAACACTCCCTCTTAACTAGGAAGGTATTTCTCGACACAGATCTGCTAGACAAGTCTTCTTCTCTGGATCATCGTCATCGATGCATCGTCATCATCATCGTCACTGCTGCTACTATCTCAACCAATCTCTGACTCTACTTGTCATAGGAAGTTCTACAGAGCCAGTCCTTTTTCATACTGGATGTAGGCCCACCACCTGCAGGTCTTCGTCATCACTGGCCATACTATGGAATCCTCAGGACTTATTACGTGCGTCACAAAACCTCGAAAGAGCATCCCAGGCTGTTACGAGCACACAGCTCTACCTATAGGATCTCCCAGGGCGCTATTACATGTGACCCCACCACAAAACCTCGAAAGAGCATCTCAGGATGTTACGGGTACACAACTCCGACCTGAAATCTCCCAGGGCACAAATTACATGCGGTCCACCACAAAACCTCGCAAGAGCATCTCAGGATGTTACGGGTACACAACTCCGACCTGAAATCTCCCTGGGCGCTATTACATGTGGTCATGGCAAAACCTCGCAAGAGCATCCCAGGACTGATTACGGGCACACAGCCCAACCTATCGGATCTCCCAGGGCGTTATTACATGCCATAGGACAAAACCTCGCAAGAGCATCTGCCAGATATCCCAGGGTGCTATTACATGCCATAGGCAAAACCTCGAAAGACTATCTGCAAATCTCCCAGGGAACCGAATTACATGTCCTCCCAGAGCAAAACCTCGAAAGAGCATTTGCCAGATGTCCCAGGGCACCGATATTACATGCCATAGGAAAAACCTCGAAAGACCATCTGCAAATCTCCCAGGGCACCGGATTACATGGTCATCTGCACAACCTGATCCACGGCCATAGAGTATCATCCTGATACTCACCATACATCATCCTGATGCATCCATGATCATCCTGATCATCATCACTGCAACGTCCTGCTGCATGTCATCTGGAGCAACATCCTGAAGCTCGTCATCTATGATCATCCTGATCATCACTGCAACATCCTGCTGCATGTCATCTGGAGCAACATCCTGAAGCTCGTCATCTATGATCATCCTGATCATCACTGCAACATCCTGTTGCATGTCATCTGGAGCAACATCCTGAAGCTCGTCATCTATGATCATCCTGATCATCACTGCAACATCCTGCTGCATGTCATCTGGAGCAACATCCTGAAGCTCGTCATCTATGATCATCCTGATGATTAATGCATCTACCTGATGCATACCAAGTATCTACCTGATACATATCATCATACATGATCCTTCTGATCATCAATGTATCCACCTGATACAAATACACATACATAATACATATCACCATACATGATCCACCTGATCACACAATGTATCCACCTGATACATATACAGATACATGGTCCAAGCATCCAACATGATGCGTACATACATACATAAAATGATCCAACTGATCATATCCAGCATCCACATGATGCGTACATACATACATAAAAATGATCCAACTGATCACATCCAGCATCCACATGATGCGTACATACATACATAAAACTGATCCAACTGATCACATCTAGCATCCACATGATGCGTACATACATACATAAAAATGATCCAACTGATCATATCCAAGCAGAAACCAGAACATCATTCTGATGCTCATCATCCAGCGCTTACATCCACAACCATGTGAAGGATCCTCCTTCCGACATGCTTGGAATGGCTTCAGCAAATGTGTCCATCACTTCTTCCTCGAAGTGTCCTCGATCTGAAGAACGCCAAGCCTCTCTCTGAAGTACTCGAACTTCACCCTGGCTAGTGGCTTCGTCAGCACATCTGCAATCTGCTCGTCTTTCGCAACATACAGGAGCTTCACAGCTCCTCTCTGCACCATATCCCTGATATAGTGATATTTGATCTCTATGTGTTTCGACCTGTCATGAAACATTGGGTTCTCGGACAGCTTCACACAACTCTGGTTATCACAGAAGATACCAGTAGCCTCCAACGGGAGATCAAATAACTCAGACAGTAGCTTCCGTAGCCATACTGCCTCACAACTAGCTGAACAGGCTGCAACATACTCTGCCTCAGATGTACTCAGTGCTACGCAGGATTGCTTCCTGCTAAACCAAGAGATCACACCTGATCCCATACTGAAGCAACACCCAGATGTGCTCTTCCTATCTGTAGCACTGCCAACCCAATCTGAATCAACATAACCTCGTAGGTTAAACTTTTGATCTGCCTCATACCTGAGTTCATAATCCACTGTACCCTTCAGGTACTTCAGAACATGCTTTACAGCAACCAGGTGAACACTCCTCGGATCCATCAGGAACTGGCTCAATGTGTTCACAGCAAAGCAAATGTCTGGTCTCGTGTTTGTCAGGTACATCAAGGACCCAATCATCTGAAAATACAAAGAGACATCAACCGGCTCAGATGAAGCATCACATAGAAGCTTCAGATTCGATGCCATAGGTGTGGCCATATCCTTGCAGTCCATCATCCCGAACCTCTTCAGGATCTCTACTACATACTTCCCTTGTCCAAGGAAGATTCCATCTGCACTCTGCCACACCTCCAAAAACAAATAGTGAATCATCCCCAAGTTCTTCATCTCTAACTCGGTAGTAAGCTTCCGCTGCGTGTCGGCAATCAATCTATCTTCACCATACCAAGTTCTGCACATATATGATTTCCTATCATGTGTCTCATAACCAAGTGGCCGCTCCACATACACTTCTTCTTCAACTACACCATTCAAGAAAGCTGTCTTGAATCCATCTGGTGTATCTTCTATTTCATCACTTTTATATTTCTCTATGCTGCCATCTGCAACATGCTTGATCTGATAGTTCCATATGGAAGTCATATCAAACTTCCCTTCAGGTCTTGGGACTACATCCCAAACATCATTCTTCATGATCGACGGATCATGGAATTCCATTTCTTCATCCCAGATCCTGGGAACTTCAATATCTTCAATAAATAAATTTGTTGCTGAACAAATGTTGTAGTTCTTCTTTTGTAGGAGATGGCATACGATCTTTCCTACACAACAAGTTAAATTGCATGATTAGAAAACATCTCATAGTTTTCAAAACAAATTCTTACACATAAATGGATATGTCATACAGTCATGCAATTATCTTAGCCAATGCTTCAATACAACATTTATCCATATCCCGTAACTTTCTAGATGCCTTCCAATCTCTACCAGAACATTGTTAAGAGTGTGCACAACTCCCAACATGTCAACAAAGAGGTTTCATTCTAGATAAGTAGCAATGGAATGTTGTACAGTGCCATAGGCTACTTACCCATGCATATTAGTAGTATATTGTTCATTAATGTAATTATTCTAATATGCACAATACATATCCTAAGTCTAAGACCATGAGCATATACATCATTGAACAATTTTATTTAAACAAACAAATATGTAAGAAATGATAATTAAAATACTTATATTTGTTTGTTTGTTTGGGTGGACTCCCTCTGAGTCTATGCTTCCTGGTAGGAGCTGCTGGAGTAGCTTCTTCTACACCTTTCTGTTGTGGAATGTAGGAAGATGGTCAACTCCCTCTAAAGATCTGCATCCTTGCAGGAGCTGCTGGAGTGTGCTCCCTTTTGATCTTTGCTTCCTGGATTACCTGTCCTTATATTCATCTTTGCTGACATCAATATTCTTGAACCCAGAAAAGACCTCTTCTGGTGTCTTGTTGTCCAATATCTTGTGGGGAGTTCTATTCTGCACATATACAACTGTTCTAACTCCTTCTGCCCATAGATGCATAGGTAGATCATGGTCATGTAGCATTGCCCTTGCTGCTTCCATGACTGTTCTGTTCTTCCTTTCTGCAACTCCATTATGTTGAGGATTATAAGGAGCAGTCAACTCCCTCTTAATCCCTGAATCACTGCAAAGCTTCTTGAAGTCATTTGAGGTGAATTCTCCACCATTGTCGGATCTGAATGTTTTGATCTTCTTGTCAGTTTGATTTTCCATCAAGGTTTTGAATTCCTTGAATTTATCAAGCACCTCATCTTTGCCCTTCAAGAAGTATACCCAAGTCTTCCTGGAGAAGTCATCAATAAATGATACATAGTAAACATACCCACTCAGGGAACTGGATGACATAGGGCCACATACATCTGAGTGGATGATTTCCATAATGTCTTTTGCCTTGCTTTCACTGCTTGGGAAAGCCTTCTTAGTGTTATTACCTTTTGCACATCCTTTGCAAACACCTTCATGTTTGGTCTTGATTTCAGGAAGACCCTCTACTGCCTTGCTTGCAATTGGGAGTGCCCTATATGAGCAAGTCTTCTATGCCAAAGTTCACTTGGCTCCATGGATTCATGCACCATGGCATGTTCAGGTTGTCCCTTCAATTTATACAATCCTCCCTCTTGCTCTCCAATCACTACTGCATCATCTATGGTCTTTCCCTTTGGCCACATTAGGACTTGGCCATCAACAAATGCAACCCTCATACCTTTTGCATCTAAAGCAGATATGGAGAGTAAGTTTTTCTTGAGCCCCGGTACATAGAGGACTTCCTTCATCTTCAGAGATTTTCCAGAATCTAGGTTGTAGGAGGCTTCACCACTTCCTTTGATTGGGTATTGATAATCATCCCCAAGTTTCACCTTATGGGGTGATTCATGTTCAGAAAGGTTCACAAAAGATTCCTTGAACCTAGTCATGTGTTTGGAGGCCCCACTATCAATCAACCAATCATTACAACCATGGGAGATTGTACCTGTGAGTGCAGAGATCAGAACATACTCTTCTTCACTTTATGAGTCATCATCACTACTACTTTCTGCCCTAGCCTTCTTCTTTGGAGGTTCATCATCTTCGGCAGCATGAGCATGATATCTTCTTTTGTTATTCTTTTTCTTTTTGTTGAAGTTGTTGTTGTTGTCTTTCTTCTTCTTGGGACAATCTGAAGCAAAGTGTCCCTTCTCATTGCAAGTGAAGCATCTGAGATCTTTCTTATCTTTATGATAATGGTGGTGAGAGGATCTTCTATTATGAGATGATTCCTTCTTGGATTTACCTCTTTTGGTGTGAGCTGCAAGAGCTTGATCTTCACCTCCCATCTTTTCTTCACGAGCTATAAGTCTAGCTTCTTCTTGAGAGCATTCTTCCCGAAGTCTACTGAAGGAGATCAACTTCTTTCTTGCACAAATTCCTTGAATGAAGGAATCCCATGACCTGGGTAGGCCATTCAGAGTGGTCATCACCATTCTCCACCATTTCATCCACTGCTTCTAGTTGTTCCTTGATCTGGGAGACCCTTGAAAAATAAGATTGAATGGTTTCTCCATTCTGAAACTTTACTGCTTTCAATTGGTTCCGCAGGGTCATCTTCCGATTTATGTTCTTTCCTTCAAATAGCTTGGTCAAGGATTCAAACATCTCCTTGGGTGTCTTGAGAGAAGACACATGGGGTATGAGATGGTCTTTGATAGAATCAGCAATGATTCTCTTTGCCTTGACCAAGTTCTTCTTGTGCAATGCCTTGGCCTCTTCATCCTCTGGGATAGGGATGTCTTCTTTCACATATGAGTCCAACTCATTCTCTTCCAGGATTAGCCCAATCCTATACTTCCAGGGTCGAAACTTATCAGCCCCTTCAAGCTTATCCTCAAGCTTGGTGTGGAGAGACATCTTTAAGAGTACTTCAAATGGAAATAGAAAAGTTTTAGGACTTACCACTTGAAGTGCTGAAAACTGGATCTGGTCCCGGATTAGGGTTTGTCAGAGAAACCCTGAAAATTCAAAATGTGAATTTCAAAATTATGAAAGGATAGAAAGATGCGCCTTGGAGAGCTGATCAGCCTAGTACATTCAGAATTTGAGATCAGCAAAGTCTTGCCCTTCAAAATTGCCTTTTTGTCCTTCCGGGTTCACTAGGGAGAGCCCTGAATTAGGGTTTGAGTTTCTCGGAGATCTACCCAGCCAAAAATCTCGATCCAAAGCTCAAACCTTCGATTTTTGCAAGGAGCTTCCAGCTATGCCTTCAGTTTTCAGAAATTCCTATTTTTGTGGAAACCCTAATTTTTAGGGCCAAATCTGAAAATGCTCGGAACTGAATTCTGATTGGACAGATAGATGCGCCTTGATGAGTAGATCCAATCTACTATACTGAATTTCAAAAATCTATGGAGAGAAACTCAATAAACAAGGAATACAAGCTTCCGTCACTGCAAAATGTCTTCTTCTCAGTTAAGCTCTGATACCATGTTAAATTTTTAGTATTAAATCACAATACTATAGGATCTTTGCTGAGAGAATAACATCTACAGTATATCAATGCATGACAATCATAATATGACAAGCATCACAAGCATCACAAGAATCAAAAGCATAGAGACAAGAGACACAGAGTTTCCGTGGGGAAAACCCTAAGGTGAAAAACCCCACAACTTCCTCAGAGATAGAGAGAGCAAAGGCTCAACCAAAATACAACCAAACAACACTGAGATAGTCTCCTAGCAGATGATCCTCCTCCTCCTCACTAGTGCGCCACTTTTCAGAGAGAGAGATAGATACTTTTCCGAGTGAGTAAAATAGAGATCTCCTATCTCTATTTATACTCACCTTTTTGCCCAGTGACCTACTGGGGCCGACTTGTCTACTTAGATACACCCACATTATATTATATATTAATCAAGGCCGACCCCATAAGGTGGTCTAATAACCCATCGACAAGTACACACACTTGCGACACTTGTCAATCCACATGACGACACTTCCTTATAGAGGAATAACACATCTCTTATAAGGGTACAATAAATATATATATAATATACAGATGAAATACATTCCGAAGTTACATATACATCAACAGTGAGGCCAAAGGGCATAACCAAAAACTCATAGAGGCCATCATGTGTGCATAAAGTTGTTTTAAGGATATCATCCTCATGAACCTGAATTTGATGATACCTAGAACGAAGATCCAACTTGGAGAAAAAATTAGCACCATGAAGCTCATCAACAATAGGAATTGGAAACGTATCCTTGATTATGAGGTGATTAAGTGCTCAAAATTCAATGCATATGAGACATGACCAATCTATTTTTCGTACAAGAATAACTGGTGAAGAAAAGAAACTAGTACCTTGCTTCAGTAAGTCCCGAACGAGCATCTCAATATCGGTTTTTTGGTGAAATGGGTAGCGATAGGACCTGATGTTGGGAGGAATGCTTCAAGGAAGGATATGAATACGATGGTGCTTCGGTATTGAAGGTGGAAATCCCACTAGTTCAACAAAGACACATGCATATCTATCCAAATTTGTTGTAGATCCAAAGGAGTAGTGGATACCATTGATGGGTGTATCTGAATGGAATGGATTTGAGTGATGACACCATGTGAATTCTTCTTAAGGATATTTTCCATGTGATGTGAACTAATGATGCTGAGAGACCCTAGTTGTAATCCTGTCAATGTGTGTTTTTCCCCATTGACTGAAAACTGCATCCAAAGTTCAGCAAAATCCCATAAGATGGGGCCAAGTGTGCGTAACCATTGAGCACCCAAAACCATATCACATCCACCTAAGGGCAAGGAAAACATGTCGAGGTGCAAGTTATAATCTCCAATAGAGATAGGCACATTGTTATACTTCCCTTTGCAAGGTAAGGTGCCGCCATTGGCAATCATGACTTCAAAGTTGGAGCAAGGATGGACAAAAAAATCAGCCTGTTTGGCGATACGAGGGTCAATGAAGTTATGAGTGCTAGCAGAATCAATGAGTATTGCAAGAGGGATTTTCTTGAAGTAACCCTTGACCCTCATTGTTTGTGGGGTGGTGACTCCAGCTAAAGCATGGAGAGATATCTCTAGGTGGTCATCCTGAGAAGGAGGGTCAACAAGTGGTTTTTGAATGTCGACCTGATCATCTATTGAATCCAGAGCTTCTTCACCAATTTCAGTTGCAGGCGAAGAATCCACATACAACAGATAGATATTTTGCTCAACACATCTATGTCCCCGAGTGAATTTCTCATCACAATTATAACAAAGCCCTTTTTATCTACGTGCTCGCATCTCTGCTTCAGATAAATTCTTGATAGCAGTTGCTCTAGGAGCTGGTGTGATGGTAGGTCGTTGAGAAACCAGATTTCATAATGGAACAAAAGTGGATCGGAGCATTGTTGGGTTGTGATCTTGTCCTCTGCCAACTTATCCAACCCTAGGGCTTCCATCCTTGTGGTGGGACAGAAACATTTTAACCTCAAATCCGATTGCATCCTTCAAACCACTGACAAAACAACTCCTATAGAATTCATCAGGAAATCCTTTTGTGTGATTGGCCAGTTTCTCAAATTTTGTCAAATACTCTCTCACAGTGTCAATTTGGCGAAGTTTAGTGAGTGATCTTGTGAATTCATCAAAAGCACTAGGACCAAATTGTTGCAAATGGATTTGGAAAAAATTTGTCCATGTTGACTCTTCATGAGCCTAGATGTACCAACAGTACCATTGAAGGGCTTCATGTTCCAAATTAAAGGATGCAAGTGGAACTTGTTGACATCAAAAGTATTATGCAGACTGAAATATTGTTCTTCTCGGTATATCCATCCATTCGGATCATCACCATTGAAGCGAGGAAAATAAAGCTTCGGCCCACGAAAATTGTTGGAAGAAGAGAACCTAGTGTCTGCAGAAGAATCTGATTATCATCTATTGTTCATTGTTGAATGTTGAATATGGAGGCCGAGAATTTTTTCATCCAGATCTTGGAGTTTGGTTTTGAGGGTTGCAAGTTCTTCCTCCATGTTTTTTGCTCCTGCATGGGTGACAACCATAACCAGGATTTTATTTATTTATTTTTTAATGGGTAGAAAAAAAAAAAAAATTGTTTTAGTAAAGGAAAATTTGGATTTGGGAAAAACTTTGATGGGTAATTGGGGTTTCACTAGGTTTTAGACACTTTCTAATGGACAGGGAAGCAGAAAATGGGAATTTCAGATTTCGGGTGAAAGAATGAGAAAATTTGTGAAAGAGGGACAAAGAAGCATAATTAGGAAATGAACACTATGGAAAAAATTGAAGGGGATTGGGTGAAAATCAAAGAAGTTATGGCACACCCTAAAAATAGATAGATGTGGGATTTATGGCTTCGGGAATTGGAATTTGGGATAGGGTCCTCAGGAAGGAAATATGCATAATGGAAGTGCAGGGGTTCCAGTGAATTTTCAAGGGAAATGGAGCTAAAGCAAAGAAGATATGGCAAAAAAACATAATTTTTTTTCTTCCGGAATTGATCTGCAATGGCTCGGAATTGATCTGCAATAGCTCTGGACAAATGTAATCTCCTATTTATTAGCTGAAAAATAGATATGGACCCCAGTTATGCTCGACTTCCTAAAGGTTCAAGGGATTCACTCGGCCACGAATGTTGTCTAACGACTTGCGTATTGGGTCAATACCCCTCACTCTATGAATCAGGTAAAACTGATAACCGCTTTGCCACAAACGACAGCTCTTGGTTTACCGCACAAGTGGGAACTACTCAATCAGGTAGAAGTCGTTTTTGTTTTCGCTGGTAGGTCCTCTCAATGGGCCAGCTACTTTGGGTTTCTTGTGGTACTCCTCAAAATGAGTTTTAGGGATATTCCCAAGTACTTCCCATAGTTAAGCGGATAGGGATTATTCCCAGATCTGAACCTACAATTGAAAGGAACAATACAGATGCAAAGAAAAAGAACTACTGCAATAATCACAGCGCATGGAAGCCACTACGAAAAAAAAATTGGCAGAAATTCCACCAAGAAAACCTAAGAAAGTGCTATGATACTAGATGTGGGGAACCTTCAACAATTAAATGATGAAAATGCACGATATATCAGAAATAGCAGAACACATAAGAGATTTATTGATCGTGGGCTACTTTGAGGAAACCTCCTTTGAGCAAGCTCAATACAAATAACTCATGGATGCCTTCATTGGCCTCAACACTTACTTATATACTAAGTCTAAGATAAAAAAACTATTACTCCCCATGAATGTGGGATAATACAGTATACTCACGGGACGACTTACAAAGCATATGCATCCAACAACAATATACTAACAATGTGGGATAATACAATATACTCATGGGATGACTTACAAATCATATGCATCCAACAACAATATACTAGCAAAGTAAAGAGAAGGGTTGAAACAGGTTCCTAACATTTAGCTAAGGGAGTAGTAAACTTTGATATTTATCCTAATTTCAGAGTTCATGTTAAGAACACAAATCTTGACAAAGTATTGCATCTTAGGATACAAACCAAAGGATATGAAGAATTTGATAAATATTCTTATGAGCTTGTAGTTCACTATAAGGTCTCCCTCATATTTACAAACTCCCTTCAGCCTAATGTCATCATCCAACCCATTGACCAAGCTGCAGTATTGCTTAAGACAAATCCTAACAATGACACCCTTTTCCTAAATAATATTAATTTCCAAGAGTTGTCTTTCCCAACTGAGTGGGTCCTTAATGATCCTAATCCAATTACTCCAACCATAATCACCTCCTCTTCTGCAATTCAGGAGACTTTCTCCTGTGCTATTATCCAGTTTCCCTCCAAACCCACTTGGCATTTACAGAGCTCTCCAGCCCAATGTGGTGGGTCGTCATCACCATCACCTGCTATATCAAGACAACAATCTATGCAAAAAGAATGTCAATTAAAATATCATTCTTGTATACATCAAAAAACACCTATAAATATTTCATTTTATGCTTTATGTCCAAATTGCAATATCCTAGTACCACCACAAAAATCCTCAGAACCACTCTCTAGGATAGAAAGACAAAAATATACAGCCTACCCGAATCTAGAATGTGAGCCATCCTCACTCAACCATTATCCACATGAACCTCATGGAATTTGCTTCATTGCTTCTACTCCTAGAAAATGGTGGATAGAAAAAATTGTAAAAGCATCACAAGTAGAAAAAATGCCCAAAGATGAAATAATATATGATATCGAGAAATTGAATACTCTCCTGTCAATCAAAAGGGAACTTGACAATACCTCTGGATTAAGATATCTTCCCCAAACAAGGGAATCCCAAGAATAAAAGATAAAATTACGTTAAGCACAAATACAATTTGAAGAATACAAAGCTGCTATAAAAAGATACAAGGTTGAGTAGTAGTTAGGACTACCTCCTTCTAGACTCAAGTCTTGTAAAGAAAAAGGAATCAAGGAGCCCTCTCTGGATCAGAACGAAGTTTTTGAAACAATAAAATCAGGACATTCACCATTCAATCCCAAAGACCAGATTACAAAAAATCTATTCCATTGGGATTTGCATACACATCCTGATGCAGAATAATTTTATAAAGTCACAAGTGTCAGTGAGAAAAACAAGCTATCTCAAAGATGGCATTTGGTGATGTCTTCACAAAACAAGCGTATCTCTTTATTTGAATGGAGGAAACAATTTTCCCAAACCATGGTTATTATAGGTCAAATCAGCACTTCTTTGTCCGTGATCACATTTCCATCTCAAGCACACAAAAGGACACTATGGATTGAAGAGTTGGATTAACCTTAGATGATTTGATATTGAGATCCTACATCTTTAGCTGAAAACTATATTTTTTCTGCATATTTCATTGGAAATGCACTACTCGTATAACTGGCATCTAGTGCATCATGCGTCGGTTCCACTATTGACAACCCATGCACATATCCTAAAAGTTGTATTCGCTAGTCACTAAAGAGCACTAGTGGTGCACCATGTGCAAGTTGGCTACTATCATACCTACGCACATCTTAAGATGAAAGGGAAAAATATATTAAGAATGCGCATTGGGATTAGTTGAGTTTGGTATTATAACTCCCCCAACCTCCCAATTCAACTGCCTCACGAATCTAACTTCCTGCCTTGGCCATAAATATAAGGGGAAGCCATGAGGAAGGGGCCAAAATAGAGATAAATCTATTGTTATGTTGAATGAATTTCTAGCCAAGAGAGGAGCAGGAGCCCAGAACTTGGTTGTAGAAGTTCTTGGAACAAGATTAGGTATATCAGTTGTATTTTGTTGCATTTCTTTGACAATAAAGATCGAGATATCCTTCCCATCCCAATTAAATATCAATTTCAATGGATGTTTGATTATAATTAATGTTATATTGTTTTGTCAATATCATTATCTGTTTGTAGTCAAATCATTTTGAGGAAGGTTGATTGGTTTTATAGGTGTGTTGTTCTAGAGATCGGGAGAAATCTAGGACCAACCGCCATAAATAAGGTACTCTTTCTCAAACCCTAAATCTAATTTTCTTACGGTAATTAGTGTAAAACCCTAATATATCTATCTTTTAGCCCCATGTACGTTGATAGCATCCATACCCTGCTATAGGGTGTAATCCTTAGCAACAGAATTGGCGACTCCGCTGGGGAGCACCTTTTTGTTTATGCTCTGGGGTTATTTTTAGTTTTTCTTCAGTCTTTACTACTTTCTAACTTTCTATAAGGTTTTCAAAGGTTGCCTAGTTTCTTTCCTTTGCTTTGATTCAGTTCAGTTTTGAAGTTTTCAAATCTTTTCTTTCCTTTTAGTCCCCTTGCGTGTGTCCCCTATACATATAGGAGCGCCTTTCTGACCTGTGCGCTAGTTGCTCTCTTTACAACTCGCGCATTTTAAGTTGCATGTGTTGGTTGTTAGCATATACAGCCACGGACTTTCCTGTAGGATTGAACCTTTTACAATAAGGTGTGGTTTTTTGTTGTGGGGTCTACCTTTGGTCTTTGCTTTTCTCTTCTAGCTGTTGATTAGATGCCCATGTGTATTGATGAGTCTTGTTTTAGCCTTGTGGAAGTCCTTTGTGTTTTCTTCATTTGGATTCAGCCACTATTTTGGTGTCCTTTATTTTTTTTAGGTCTTTTGAAACTTGTGCGACTCCTTACTATTTACAGTAGTGCATGCTTTGCACTAGGCGCGAGTTGTCTATTTACTGACCTGCGCATCAACCGTGAGTTGTCTTATACAATACTCGCGCACTTTTCCTGATTTTTACCTGTTAATTTAGGGTTTGATCTCAGTTTAGGTCTTTTGGTGGTTTTGAAGATCCTGGATTACTTGGATACCTCGTGAACACTTGTTCAGGTCAGCCTGAGTTTCTTTGAAATCTCTTGGATAAATTTTCTTCTTGAGCCTTTGTGGTTGTAGAGTTGCATTGGTTTGCTTTCCTACCCTCACTGTTTGGCGGATGTTTTGTTTTGGTTTTCTGATGCTTAGGAGCAGCTTAGTTTTCTACCTTTCCGCTTTACACATCAGTCTACATCTTTTTCTTTTGCATCTTGCTCCAAATTCTGGGTTATTTCAATGAAACAACCCCATAGGTTAAAGTCTTCGGATCAGTCTTCGGATTAGTTTTTTATAATCCTTGGGCTCTTTATCTTTACTCACATTTTTTTATAATTCTTGCTTGTTCATTTTCATGTTTATTCTCTTTTCATAGTTAGAGAAAAAAGGTCAAAATTGAAAAACTAAGAACTTGTATACAAGACTTGTCATTTGTTTCGAAGTAGGATAGTTTGCTTTGCTGTTAACTTTGAAAATTAAAAATTGAAAAAGGAAATATGTTTTATGCTTAGGAATGCTTAATTTTGTTTCGAAAGCTTAAACGAAAAAAGAATTTTGTGAATTTTTATGCATTATAATACACACTTTACTTTTGTAATAGCCATACCACACACATCACTACCTTTTGAGTAAGAAACAACCTCTCAAAAGAACATGTAATAAAATCAATTAGTAACTTTTCTTTTTAGGTTTGACACTACATCAACTAGCTTAGGATAGGATTTTGGGGTAGATCACTTTAAACTGCCCGAAGTCGCTTTATTGCTCAACAATCATAGTGAGACAATCTTTTAGTAAAATCCACTTATATCAAAGTATCCTTGGAACGCTCCACTCAAATTGGAGTTAAGCACGAGGTCGTGTGAAACTGGAACTGTTGAGGATACCCCCTCACTTTCCTTTCGAGCATACACCAGAGCTTATTCGCATGTGGGGGTCCGCTAGTACTTTAAGTACTCTTGGCTTTCGGGCTTTGCTACCCTACCCATGCGTCTTGGCTAGACTGACGACTGTCCCCCCAAGTATTTTCGTATTTATGGTATCCTTAGTATCTTAACCTTAGGGATCTTCACAGTTATAGTGGAAGGGTATTTCCACTGCACCTAGGACAGGCACGGAAGGTAACCCTTTACAATAATCCCAGGAGGGCGGTTTGGTGATTCAAACACTTTCACCCAAAGGACCTACACTAGACGCCGTGTAACTGACCTTCGGTATTCTATTGGTTTTTTTTGGGCCCTCATCATTCCAGACTGAATTCTGAGAATATTAGATTTATTTTCCTGGTTTTGATCACTTTAGGACATGCTTTAGTGGTATGTCGTTTTCTCCCTAGTCGATTGGTGGCCACTAGGTTCTCACACTTAGTTTGTTTTTTATATAACTGTGGAGGACAAACCCCTCCATAGGTCATGAAGGTTTAAAAACCTTCCACCACACACTGTGGATCCTCCACCGCCACCTTGAAATCGGAGTACTGATTCCCATGGTTCATACAAACTTATGGGTGTAACGGAACCACCTAGAGAACCACAGATCAGAATTCGGGATCAACAGGTCTTTGATATTGTTGAGGTTGAGGACTTAAATTCTCAAGAGTTTAGCACACCTTACAACCCTCCTTTGACTAGACCCCATGATCCATTACTTGTAACTGTACACTCTCTAGGTCAACCAAAGTTTAGTGCATACCAGTTTACCCCTGGTTATTCCATGGCTAGTTTTGGAGATGAAACAGGAGTTCCCCAAACTCCTACTGCATCAATGATTACGAGAGCTCTTTCTCATTCTTTTGAAAGCACATCGGTACCAAGCTCTGGGCAGGTCACCCCTACTTCAAGCCCTTCTTTCAGTTTCAACACTGGCTCCATAGGTATGTCTAGCTCTCAAGCTTCGTCATCACCTACTCTTTTTAGTTCCACTACTGGGTTTTCAAATATCCCTTTTACAGGGATACCTTCAGTACCACTCAAAACATCTCCTTTTTCGCAACAGCCCCAGGTTAAGCCACAATCCGCTCCTTTTAGTCAGGGTTTTCCTTGTTTTGGAGGGCATATAGCTCCTTCTACACCTTTTGTAGGCTCGATGCCTACATCGACCATTACATATATTCCTAGGTTTAACCCCTCAACAGGTCATAATGTACATTCATCCAATGTGCAAACATCTCATATACTTGTAGGGAGTATCCCGTTTTCACTGTTTGGTGGAGGAGGTGGTAACACATTTAACCCACATTATGAAGGGGCTAACACCCAACCGCAATGGATGAACACTTCAGGAAGCAACCCGTTAACTTTCGGCTGGAGCAACTTTGGTAATTATTACACTTCAAAATCGATGGTTGGGGGCAACCCCAACTAGCAGTTTGGGAACCATGCCTTGGGATTTCCCCCCTACTAAGCTCCCGTTAACCAAACACCATCGTTCATACCTCGATTACCTTTTCTGGCAATGTTGAAATTTCCAGAGCTTTCGAAACTAACCAATGATCCTATGCGCCATAATGTGGCATGGCCACTAGTTCCAACTAAGGTTCCGTCAGACATACCAAAGTTTGAGGGAAAAAATGGGGAAGATCCTGGTGACCATGTCACTACTTTTCATCTCTGGTGCTCTTCTAACTCTTTGAATGTTGATTCTATCAGGTTGAGGCTCTTTCAGAGAACCTTAACTAGTGTCGTGGCTACGTGGTACATTGAACTACCGGCTGCAAGCTATGACAACTTTTGGGATTTGGAAATAGTCTTCTTGAACCACTTCTAACTCTCTGTCCGGTATGACATTGGCACGGACCTTCTGTCTACCTTTAGGAAAAATAAAGCCACTCACTTATCTGACCACATTCAGAAGTGGTGAAGGCGAAAGAGGCTCATTAATGCTGAAATCCGTCCAAATTTTTTGTTGGAATAGTAGTTGAAATCACTCCTACCTTATGTTTCTAAGGACGTAGCAACTTCTAGAGTGTCTTCAGAGGAAGAAGCAATACTCGGGACCCAACAACTTGATCTTGTATATGCTCAATCTGCGCATTTTTATGATATTATATCCGATGCGCCACGATCTAATATTGATCTAAGAAAACCTAAGCCTAGACCGCATGCTGATGGCATTGTTGGTTCAATCAATACAACAGCATTCGAAGCCCTGACCAAGCAAGTTCATGCTTTATCTGTGAAGCAGTCTACTGTAGATGCAACTACTATTGCAGCCTCCCCTTCTACTACTGAATCTTTACAGCAAGTGCAGACAAACCAAAAGGGTCCTTGGCAACCCAACAACAAAAAGAAGGGCAAGAAAGGGGAGGGGAACCATCCAAAGCCCAAAAATATTGAAAATGTCAACGAGGGCAAGAAGGATAAAAATAAGGTTAAGTTTCCTTTTAAGTTATGTAAAGAATATCACCTTACCCACTAGTTCCCTCTGATGGAAGAATCCCAGAAGCTCCTCTGTGAGAAGAAACCAATTTTTCTGAAGGATCCATTCCCTCATGGACACAGTTCTGCTTCTGGAAACTCTAGTGCTGGGGGCACAGCTCGTGCCTCGTCAGCTGATCAGTCGTTCATAAACATGGTTAACTCGGATATGCTTTTTCAAAATCGAGATAGGAACTATTCCCCGGGTTCACAGCAGAAAGATAAAGATGTTCCTGAAACATCTACACCTCTTCACATTAAGAGACCTGTAGATACTTTGTCGAATATCCCGAAAGGTGTCTTCAAATGGGCGGTGCACAACCCTAACGTGTGAGCTACTCCTAACTACAATTTTGTAGAGGATTTGGCCCAAACACCTTGTGTTATGTCCACACTACAAGTCTTGCAGAGTTGTCCATTGTAGCGAAATGCACTTCTAGCGGCAATAGGGAGCCTCGACTCATCTAGTATGCTTGCTCAGTTTGATATGGCTAATATCAAACCCCAGTTTCCGTATCACGTATCCCTCTAGATAGAAGTAGTCCATGGGTCTAAAACCATTGGACGAATTGTGGTAGATGAGGGTGCGTCTACATGCGTAATGTCGATTTCTTGCAGGAAATCCTTGGGCTCACCCGAGTTAGCCCCTTCTAACACTATACTTATGGCTTTTGATGGGAGATATTTCCATCCACACAGATTCTTGCTCGCTTTCGAAGCTTAAATCGCTAGTAAGTTA
Source organism: Larix kaempferi (assembly GCA_027924585.1). NCBI lineage: Eukaryota > Viridiplantae > Streptophyta > Pinopsida > Pinales > Pinaceae > Larix > Larix kaempferi. Next base: position 10,679,065 of record BSBM01000596.1, on the reverse strand, counting down.
GTGTCGGTGGAGATTGAAGCATTGGATGCTAATCTTGATTACAATTTTTTATTAGGAAGGAGCTAGACGTATGCGATGCAAGTTGTCCCATCGCTCATTTTCCAGGTACTAATGTTCCCGCATGAAGGAAGGATCACTACAGTTGATCAAATTTCATTCACTCGGAAAAACAACAACACTTTGTCGGATTCTACAATCCCGTTGATTGATCAGTCTGACCCACCCAGTGAGAGTCTGGGAGTAGGAATGTATTCATCACTAATCGGCACATTCGACCTACCTGCTCCTATTAATTTTATTGGTTCTACAAGTACCACTAATTACTCACCTTCGGAGGTTTCCACGGTCAGTCAAAAAATTGATCCATGGGTTATCCCTACTCAGTTAGAACCAGTAGTGCCCCTCTCTATTGCAGAAGTAGCTTATCAAGCATCACAGAATGCTACAACAGAGCATATCTCGACTCTGTTTGTCTCCGCGAAATCAGATATGGACTATGCTCCTGCATGGTGTGTTAACTCTACCCACTCTTTCAAATTTCTGGATAATGTTTTGCACTTTGACGAGGAAATTTTGGAAGCTATGGCAGGCCTGGACCACCCATGGGAACATATGCATCACAGGTCCTATTTTCTTCCTGATCTGGACAGGATTGAGAGAGGAGAGTTTTCAGTAAGACTTGGTGGTGATGTCAATTTGTCCACTTCCCCTTCTATACAAAATATTTATGTTGAGGGTAATATGGAAAACATATCAAGAACCATTTTGATTGACATATCCATCAAACCTGGCGTTGTAGAAAACCTTTTCATTGGAGCAGACTGCTCTCCTGAGGAGATCATTCTGTACACCAATCTATTTAAGGAGTTACGCGATGTGTTTTCCTAGTCTTACGAGGAGATGCCAGGCATCGACCCCTCCATTGTGGAGCATGTCATCGCAACTTATCCAAATGCTAAACCTATGAGACAGAAGCTACATCCGGTTAATCCTAGAAAAGCAGCTGCTATCAAGGCGGAAGTTGAGAAACTGCATAGAGCAGGATTCATCTATCCAATTTCTATGACGAAATGGGTTTCCAACCCTGTTCCAATTGATTAGAAGCAAGGAACCATTCGAGTCTGCATAGACTTCTGGGATTTAAATAAATCTTGTCCTAAGGACAACGACCCCACACCGTTCATAGACCAGATTATTGATGCGTTTGCGGGGCATGAAATGTTTTCTTTCATGGATGGTTTTTCAAGATATAACCAGATTCAGAGAAAACCTGAAGACCAACACAAGACAACTTTTATTTGTCCTTAGGGAACCTTTGCTTACTGGAAGATGCCATTCGGCCTAAAGAACGTTGGGGCTACATTCCAGCGTGCAATGAACTTCGCTTTTCATGATATCAAACATGTGGTTGAACCTTATCTTGATGATCTCCCAGCATGATCTCATAAGAGATGGGATCACCCTGATCACTTAAGACTCGTGTTTGAACGATGCAGATACTATAAGATTCGATTGAATCCTAATAAATGTGTGTTCTATGTTGAATCTGGACGTTTACTGGGTTTTATTGTATCCAGTTGTGGCATCATGGTCTATCCACTCAAAGTTGAGGCCATTGTAAATATGCCTCCTCCTCGAACCCTACAACAACTTTAGAGTCTGCAGGGTATGTCCAACTTCTTATAGCATTTTATCATTAACTATGCCAAAATCACAAAAGGTTTCATGAGACTGCTCAAACAAGACACCTATTTTATTTGGGATGAGGCTTCTCAAACTTCATTTGAGGCCTTGAAAAAGGCATTATTATCAGCCCCCTTGTTGAGCCCGCCAGACTATACCAAGGATTTCTTGTTATATTTGGCTGCATCTATATACACAATCGGCATAGTACTTTTTCAGGAGGATGACAAGCTCCAAGATCATGTCATTTACTATTTATCGTGTGCATTAATAGCTCCTGAGATTAAGTATTCTTACATTGAGAAGTTGGCATTAGCTGTTGTCCATGCTATTCAGAGGCTATGCCACTACATTTTGTTGCGAACCACCACATTGATCGCAAACGTCAATCTGTTTCAATATGTTCTTACCCGACGTATCATCGGTGGAAAATTCAATAAATGGATTGATATTTTTCAAGAATTTGACCTAGTTTTTCAATCTGCTAATTCAAAGAAGTCACTAGTTTTTGCCGAACTTATCTCTAAATTTCCGAGTGATGTAGTACACAATGAGGAAGAGTCATCATTCCCAGATGAACACATATTCCTTATTGCATCCTCTAACCCACGGTATGGGTATATTTTAGTATATCTTCAGACTTTGAGGTGTCCTCCTACTTTCTCTAGGGACAAATGACGGAAACTGAATAATCATGCAAAGAATTATCTCCTCTTTTCTGATACTTTATACAGACGTGGGATAGATTCCATTTTACACCATTATTTGACCTTAGAGGAAGCCGAAATAGTATTGAATGATTCTCACAGTGGAGCCTGTGGGGATCACCTTTTTGGGTTGGAAACAGCTCAGAAGATACTGCGTGCTAGTTATTTTTGGCCCACGACCTTCAAAGATTGTGTGGAAGCTGTGAAACACTGTCAGCCATGTCAGTTTTTCACCAAAAATATGAGAGCACACCGAGCTCCTCTCCCTCCTGTGATTACAGCAGGCCCCTTCACCAAGTGGGGGATTGATTTCATGAATTGTAATCTAGCTTTTGCTGAAGGTCATCATCACATCATTGTTTCCATCAACTACTTCACAAAGTGGGCCGAGGCAATGCCTACTGTCAAAGGATATGGAGAAATGGATTCTTACTTCGTTTTTAACTAGAACATTGCTAGGATTGGTGTACCCAAAGAGATCATGACAGACCACGGTTGACACTTTCAGAACAACATGATGACTGACCTATACACTATGCTAGGTTTTCGGCAGGAACATTCGTCTTCATTTTATCCACAAGAGAATGGTCAAGTCGAAGCGGTTAACAAAACTTTGAAGACCATTCTTCAAAGGACTGTCAATTCTAGTTGATCCAACTGAACATAATGTTGTATCCATCTCTTTGGGCATATCGGTCTAATGTTAAGACTGCTACTGGGTTCTCTCCTTTTCAGCTTGCTCATGGGGTAGAAGTAGTTATTATGGTTGAATGTGAAATTCCTTCATTGAAGTTGGCCATCAACTACTCCCCGACACTTCAGTTTTAGTAGAACGTTTGCTGCACTTAGAACATCTTGATGAGAAACGCCGCGATCCACTCACAACAAATGAAGTTCATAATAATCGAGACAAGGTTCAGTACGATAAGTCAGTTAAACCTAGGGTTTTTATCAAAGGAGACCTTGTCCTGCTTTATGACCAAGACAAGGATCCCATGGGGGCAGGCAAGTTCAAGTCTATGTGGATCGGTCCTTACATAATTTCTAAAGTTCTGAAGAAGGGTGCTTACGAACTGACGGATTATGAGGGAAATAAGTTGTCGGAGCCTAGAAATGGGATCTACCTGAAAAAGTATTATGCTTAGGTATCTATGCTTTTTCATGTATTATAGTTGTACATTTTTGTATAGTTAAATTTGCTTGTGGTTATCGTCGCATCTTATGTGTCTATTGGTTTGTGTTTTCATATGTCGACTGAATACTTTATAGGATTTTCTAATGGCACTAGTCGCCACACCCGTCAGTTGGCTGCAGCAGCCTGGTTTATTTACTCACTGACTGTCCAACTTGTATCTTTGGGAGGGGCTTGTTTGGGTCCCACAATGAATAATGTATCTGAATACAACACGGTCATTGAGTTACTCCGAGATGCCCTTCAACGTGGAATTTCACGTCTAGAGGTAGGACTCAACTCGCAGCTAGTTGTGTTTCAGTTAATGGGTGAATATCAAGTTAGAGATCATGTTTTGTTGCATCAGTTCTTACCAGTTAGGTTGCTTGAAAGAAAATTCGATTATATTTCATATCAACATATTCCAAGGAACTTAAATGCTTTAGCTAATTCATATGAAAATTATGTTTTAGATTGGCATCTACATCACACACAATCATAATAACCATTCACACATAAATATAATACACACATGTAAATAATAAAGTTGATATTATATATAAGGCGTATCAAAAAATATATGAGTTTGGATCCAAAACTCTATCATAATGTCATATCAATATACAAAATGGGCTCAACGGCCTCAAAAATATACATATGTCCTCCTCTATGGAGAAGGAGGGGCCTCTGTTGCCTCTTCCATCTCTGCCACAGCCTCTCTGTAGCAGATGATTAGTTTAGCTACTTTCCTAAGTAGTCGAATCCATGCTGGGGGCACACCCACAACGTCCTCCTTCATGGCGAGCGACATCCGCTCAATCTTGTAGGTGGGGATGTCATGAGTCAACCAACTCATATTTCCCTCTATGCTCATCAACATGGCATCGGCTACCCCTACATCGACTGGTCGCACAAAGGTACAAGGGTGCCCATCAGAGCGCATGGGTCCAACATCTGCACAAGACATTTTGTTTACATCAAAGTCATCAAAAAATTATATACTTATAAAATGAGAAAATGAAATAATTTTTCAAAAAATAAACTTTTCTTACCCATCTCTGCCTAGGCAGATCCTGGAGGAAGAGCCAACTCAGGGTCATTGCGGAAGTCCACAACCACATAAGGAAACTACTCCAATGCCGACACTTGCTGACCCCACCACGCCCAATATTCCTCGTCACCGTAAGAGAGATTGCTCTCACCGCCAACTTGGTGTTTGAATATCTCTCCCCAATGACTCATGAGTGTCTCACGAGGATTGAGTGGGGGAAAGGACATCCTTGGACTCAAAGCAAGAATCCTCTCAAAGAAGAAGGTGTAGAGAATACTACGGTAACCAAAGTTCTTCTTCCTACTTGTTTTTCACTTGGTAAGTTGAAGTTTCATGTTCACGAACAAGCTAGAAAACCAGTCATAAACAATCCCACTTGCATATAGTTCCTTGATGCAAGGTGTTGTGTTGCACTTCCCCCTATCCAGCTAAGAATACTTAAGATCACTTTCAATGGGAAACTTGCAACAGTGGCTATGGAGATCTGACTGCCAATATCCCCTCAAGAATGAGTAAGAATGATGAACATTTAGTGTTTTGAAATTTTGTATACTTATGTTATACAGAAGATTATTGAAAATTCTTGTACAAGTTGTACAATGTGTAGGTTATAAGGAAAAAGAGGGCTTGCGGGAATCACAAAAATGTGGAGACAACCAAAGCATAAAAATAAAGCAAGCGAAAGATGGAAAAGGATGCAAAAAACAAATCGTTGAACACCGAGGATGGTGTTATATTTAAGGGGTGGAGTGTGTAACATCCCCCAAATTTGACCATTTATTATTATTACTTTGTAAATATAATTGTAAATTACCTAAACGGCCCTGGTGAGGAGCTCAAGGCCAAGGCCCCACCAGAGGACCTTGAGTGTCTTGTATTTTATCCTTCCTAGGTTATAATAATAACTTAGGAGACTAAAAGGGTTAGAACATTGAGATTAAAATAAACTAACTTCACTATGTCATAAAACTTACAAATTAGTTATAAGTCCTTTAAGAGAAGAAGTTATGGCTAGAAGCCATGAATATCTAAAAAGATATGACACTAAAGTATATTATTATATATATGTGAAAGAATTAAAATATCAAAAGAATGTATAGTATAATTATACAAAAGAACAATGTAAATGAATGACGAAAGTAAATTAAAAATCTACCTAAAGAACCTTTGGATTATTCTTATGGTTGATTATAATTTACTAATATATATTTATATATATTTGAAATAAAAGAGTTTACCTTTTTGGAGCAATTGTTATCTAAGATAGATGATATGAAAACTACCCTCATATGCTAATGAGTATATATACCTATTTATATAGGAATATATATATATATATGGTAGAATAAATTACATCAATAAAATGAAATATAAACCTAAATCACTAAATGCCAAGCAAATGTATAATGTATAGTGCATTATCTATATATATACTATCGAATATAGATTATAAGTAACATGTTAAGGGGCAAATTGTTTAAGCATAGTTTATAAACATGTTTGCATATATCATTAAGAGGCTACATACCAATAAAACATATCATCCAAATGTGTTTGGAATCAACTACTTTATCGACTAGTAGCTAAGTAGTGGAGATCTCTAAGCTTGGAGTGGAGCGAGTCATCATAACCGAAAAAGTAACTAGTAAATTTAAGTTTTAAAGGCACCAATTGGCGCGGTTAAAGAGTTCTAAAGGGTAATGACTCCTTGAGGTGTTGAACACTGAGTAGGAGTAGCCATTTGTCATTTTAGAAGGCGCACCAGTCCTGCATAATAAATTCCCTTAGAGTGAAACGGAGTGGGGAAAGATATGGGATACATTGCCATCAATACTGGAGAGTTTGATTTTCCCGTTATGCTTGTTAATATCATAAAATGAAAACCCTAATTTATATATACTGGAATCTTCTTATTAAAACAATGAGTAGAAAATTAATAGCGGAAGCATACCTGAATCCATTGAAGGAGAAACCTTACAGGAAGAGAACCCTTTGAGATGGTCTTCCAATTCTAGCCACTAGATTCTGTGTCAACTTTTCTGTGAGAGGATTTTCAGAAATTGGAATGCGTAATGGTAGAATGGGGACCATAACCCTATTTATAAACCGCTAGGGCAGTTCACAATAACCGCTAGAGCAGTTTTAATTTTATCACAATTATATTTCCGCCCCTCATAGAAATAATAATTATCTAATGGTATCTACACAATAATCTCATGACAATTATACCCTTAAGCCAATTAATCAATTATTAATTAGATCACTATATTTAGGCTTAATTAAATGATAGCACACATATTTTAATTATTTACATGTGTGGCCCAAATTATAGATTAATTACAAAAATTATTCTAACAATCTCCCACTGGGCCACATGCATATGTAATCAAATAAATGTGCTTAACCTTATGAGCTCAAAATTTGCTATCATGTCCTTAGGGTATATCCGAACAATCTCGTCCATTAACTATATTGACATAGGATCAAGGTGGCCTTTGTTACATCAATCGTTACTAGACCAATCTATGGTCACATATATCTGCACAGCTAAATGACATAGATCAATCATGAGTGCATAGCATGGAAATTACATGCAATGTGATCTATTCATGCCTATTTCCAACTGGTCCTACTTAACTTTATTAAGATCAAATCTTTAGCATAATTTAACAGAGTGCAATAAAATGAATACTTTATTTCTGCAGAACATAATCCAAATGTATAGATAAAGTCTAAACATAACATAGAGCAATATACAATGAATAATATAAACTCCCACTAAATTTGGATATCCTCAAATGAGACAACACCCATATGAGCAGTGTGCTCATGAAAGACCTTGGGTGGTAATCCCTTTGTAAGCGGATCCGCTATCATGGAGTTTGTTCCAATATGCTCTATGGATATCTGTCCACTCTGTACTTTTTCTTTTACAACTAGGAACTTGATATCAATGTATTTTGATTTTGTAGAACTCCTGTTGTTATTGGAATATAAAACTGCTGATTTATTGTCACAAAATATCTTCAGTGGTCTTTCAATACCATCCAGAACACGCAGCCCAGTGACAAGATTTCGTAGCCATATTCCTTGATTGGATGCCTCATAACATGCTACAAACTCTGCTTCCATGGTGGATGAAGTTATGAGTGTCTGTTTGGCAGACCTCCATGAAATTGCTCCACCAGCCAACAGATAAATATAGCCTGATGTGGATCTTCTGCTGTCTTGGCATCCAGCAAAGTCGGAGTCGGAATACCCAATGATGTCTAACTGATCCGATCTCCTATATGTAAGCATGTACTCTTTTGTTCTCTGTAAATATCTCATAACCCTCTTGGATGCTCTCCAATGATCCATTCCAGGGTTACTTAGATATCTGCCTAACATGCCAACAATGTACGCAATATCCGGACGTGTACATACCTGAGCATACATTAGACTCCCCACAGCCGAAGCGTAAGGAATCTTCTGCATTTCTTGACTTTCTAAACTATTTTTAGGGCATTGATTAAGACTGAATTTGTCTCCTTTAGCGACAGGGGTATCACCTGGTTTGCTATTTTGCATGCCATACCTTTGGAGGACTTTATCAATATAGGTCCTTTGTGACAATCCTAAAATACCCCTAGAACGATCTCGGTGTATCTGAATTCCTAAGACAAAGGAGGCATCACCAAGATCTTTCATCTCAAAATGTTTTGATAAAAATCTCTTGGTGTCGTGCAATATGCTAATATCATTTGTGGCTAGCAATATGTCATCGACATATAAAACCAGGAAAATATACTTACTCCCACTGAATTTGTGATACACACATTCATCCATAAGATTTGCCTCAAAACCACATGAGACAATAATTTGATGAAACTTGAAGTACCACTGACGAGAAGCTTGCTTGAGCCCATAAATGGATTTAGTTAATTTACAAACCATATTCTTTGAGTCTTCGGACACAAAATTTTCTGGTTGTACCATATAAATTGTTTCATCAATGTCACCATTGAGAAACGTTGTTTTAACATCCATTTGATGTAACTCAAGATCATAATGTGCAACTAGTGCCATGATTATCCTGAAAGAGTCCTTCGTAGAAACTGGAGAGAAGGTCTCTTTGAAGTCAATTCCTTCTTTTTGAGTAAAGCCTTTAGCTACAAGACGTGCTTTATATCTTTCTACATTACCATTTGAATCCCGCTTGGTTTTAAATATCCATTTACAACCAATGGGCTTCGTACCAACTGGTAATGGGACAAGTTCCCAAACTTTATTGTCTTGCATAGATTTGTACTCTTCATTCATGGCTTCAATCCATTTCTGAGAGTTGGAACTTTTCATGGCTTGCTGGAAGTTGATTGGATCATCTTCCATCATTCCACTTTCTACCTCACGTTCCTGGAGATATACGATATAATCGTCCAAAATTGCACTTCTCCTCTCTCTAGTGGATCTCCTTAATGGCATATTTTCTTGAGGTGTTGAGTTTGTTCTTCAGGAGCAATGTCCTCATTTGCAATTAAGGGTTGAACAATATTGTCTGTTGGTTGAGGATCCAAATTTACTTCTTGATCAATGATAGGTAGTGAAACCTGTACATTATCAAAAGCAATAGTAGATCCCTCTTCCTCCTCAAGGACAATATTCTTAGCCTGATTTCCCCCCCCAAACTCAACATCCTCAAAAAATGTTGCAGTTCCCGTCTCAAAAATTGACCTAATAGCAGGATCATAAAATTTAAAACCCCTTGATCGCTCGGCATAGCCAATAAAGTAGCTGCTAACTGTTTTAGAGTCCAGTTTCTTTTCATGAGGCTTATAAGGTCTCGCTTCAGCTGGACATCCCCAAATATGAAAATGCTTTAAACTGGGCTTTCGACCCGTCCAAAGCTCATAAGGCGTTTTAGCAGCCGCTTTAGTTGGCACCCGATTTAGGATATAAGCTGCCGTTTTGAGTGCTTCACCCCAGAGTTTTTCGGGTAAAGTAGAATGACTAATCATACTCCTTACCATGTCCTTAAGAGTTCGGTTTCGTCTTTCTGCTACACCATTCATGCTAGGTGATCCTGGCATGGTGTATTGAGGGACGATCCCACATTCCTCTAGGTATTTAGCAAATGGTCATAGACGTTGTTCACCTGATCCGTCATATCTACCATAGTATTCACCACCACGGTCAGATCTGACGCTCTTTATTCTTTTGTTGAGTTGTAACTCAACTTCTGCTTTAAATGTTTTGAACACGTCCAATGATTGTGATTTCTCATGTATAAGAAATAGGTAGCCATATCTTGAATAGTCATCTATGAATGTTATAAAGTACTGTTGACCATTCCAAGATGCCGTAGGGTATGGTCCACAGATATCTGTATGAATTAATTCTAAAACGTCTGTAGCTCTATTGGCACCTAATTTCTTTGTTTTGGTCTGTTTTCCTTTAATACACTCAACACAAATATCAAAATCTGAAAAATCAAGTGATTCCAAAATCCCATCGGACACAAGTCGCTCAACTCTAGATTTAGAGATATGACCTAGGCGTTTGTGCCACAATGAGGCCGAATTATCTTTATTCAATTTACGCTTTGTACCTCGTGATTCCACATGCAAGGTTTCATTATAGGACGGAACAGTTTCCAACAAATATAGATTATCATAAACATTAAGTAAACCGGTTCCAACAGCATTTGAATTAATAGATAATGTAAATTTATTGTTTCCAAACGAACAACAATAACCTGATTTGTCCAAAACAGAAATTGAAATTAAATTCCGTCTGAAAGACGGTACAACAAAAGTATCTATTAAATCCAAAAAATAACCAGATTTCAATAATAATCTAAAGTGCCCTATTGCCTCTACTTCTACCGACTGACCATCTCCGACATAGATGCATCTTTCAGCATCACTTGGTTTTCGGTAACTCAGGCAACCCTGCATAGAAACACAAATGTGAGTAGTAGCACCAGAATCTAACCACCATGTGTTTCTAGATACTGAAGCTAAATTAACTTCAGAACAGACCAAAGTAAGAAATATACCTTTCTTAACACGCCAAGCAGCATACTTGGTACATTCCTTCTTAGTATGTCCAGGCTTATTACAGAAGAAACATGTTACCTCAACTTTCTGTTTCTTTTGTTCTGGACCCTTAAAAACAACAACCTTATTATCCTTATTCTTTCGTTTGCCCTTTTCCTTGGAAGTGCTAGCCAGATGAGCACTTTCAGTCTTGTCTTGCTTCAATCTCTCTTCCTCTTGCACACAAAATGAAATGATCTCATTAAGAGTCCATTTATCCTTTTGACAGTTATAACTGACCTTGAATTGATTAAATTGTGTAGGAAGAGAGATGAGAACCAAATGCACGAGAAAATCATCAGATAACTCGAGTTTCAAAGCCTTAAGTTTTGAAGCAAGATGAGACATCTCCATGATGTACTCCCGAACATTACCCTTGCTTTTATACTTCATTGAAATCAAGCTTGCTAAAAGCGTGCTCGTTTCAGCCTTATCGTTTTTGGCAAAACGTTTCTGAATTTCCGCAAGGAAGTCACTGGCATTAGTAACCTCATTGGTTACCGCACCCCTGAAAGCTTCTGGAATGCCGCGCTTCATGATCATAAGACTTAGCCTATTTGAACGTTCCCACTTACCCCAATAAACCTCATCCTCTTGAGTACTATCCTCATTGAGTTCATCAGGTTTGGGCATTCTCAAGGCTAAGTCTATATCCATGCAGCCTAAGAGAATCATCATATTCTCTTTCCAGTCCTTAAAATTAGTCCCATTTAACATAGGGACATTATTGATGTTGGCAGATATAGAAGTAGTTGATATAAAAGCTGAATAGAGAACAAAATAAAATAAATCAAATAAACCATCACGTTCACATAAAATAAGCAATTAAACACATAATCTTTAAATTTAAAAACAAATTATGACATTTCAAGATACCTAGCACAACATTAATATCAAGTCTTTGGACAGTAATATTAACTGTAAGTGGTACTCTTGTTGTAGTGATCAAACATTGATAATAAGTTATGTCAAATAATGAATCTATCTTTGGATTGATTTATTATTCACATTAAGTTACCTTTATAATCATCACATATTTATCACCACAGGTATGTATGCAATTTGACCAAATATTAACTTTCCTTTGGGCCAGTCAATACCCGCATGAATCACATACACACAAATATCTAACACCCCGAACAGACTAATCTACACGAAAAATGTCACTTTGGTGATTTTCCGCTTTAATTAGCCTATTTAAAATGCTAGATCAATAACTTAAATATTAATATCATAAAATGCTATTAAATAATAATAATAATTTTAATAAAAAATCAAATTCAAATTCAAATTCACAGTTTTGATCAATAATTATATACTAAATACAATAACTGTGCCAAACCAAGAAAATTTTTATTTAATACAAAAATTAAAATAAAACTTAATATATTATTATAAGAATATGATAAATATTGCAGCAGCAAGGGATAAAGGCGTTTTATACTCATATACATATATATATATTTGAAACTTTAACAGAATCATCACCTACTATTCCCAAAGAAATTTCTAAGATAAATCAATTGGAAAGGTAATACTTTTGACTTCAAATACAAATTTTTCTGCACCTCTCTTCTTAACCAATGAATGTATCTATGTATACTCTTATAGAAAAAAATAGCTAAAAAACACAGAAAGTAGGAAAATTTCCAAATGTATTTATGTATATTTTTATATTAATACAATCGATTTCTATTGACTTTATTAAAACGATCCACTGAATCCATTGACAAATATATATATATTAAATTAATAACTCAAAGAATTAATCAAGAAGTAGGCTCTGATACCACTTGTTAATATCATAAAATGAAAACCCTAATTTATATATACTGGAATCTTCTTATTAAAACAATGAGTAGAAAATTAATAGCGGAAGCATACCTGAATCCATTGAAGGAGAAACCTTACAGGAAGAGAACCCTTTGAGATGGTCTTCCAATTCTAGCCACTAGATTCTGTGTCAACTTTTCTGTGAGAGGATTTTCAAAAATTGGAATGCGTAATGGTAGAATGGGGACCATAACCCTATTTATAAACCGCTAGGGCAGTTCACAATAACCGCTAGAGCAGTTTTAATTTTATCACAATTATATTTCCGCCCCTCATAGAAATAATAATTATCTAATGGTATCTACACAATAATCTCATGACAATTATACCCTTAAGCCAATTAATCAATTATTAATTAGATCACTATATTTAGGCTTAATTAAATGATAGCACACATATTTTAATTATTTACATGTGTGGCCCAAATTATAGATTAATTACAAAAATTATTCTAACAATGCTGCCATTTGTTATGGGGAGAGCTAATTATTAATACCCTATCATTGATGATGGAAGGGGACGATCTTTTGGCACTCAACTGTTAGCATTACGAAGGGGAATGAACCTCGGGAGAGAGGGAGTGGAATGTTGATTGAGTGGGGAGGAATAAACAAGTTTGCAAAGTTTTATTTTGGGATGTTGCGTTCTCTGCATTTGAAGGAGGCTTGGGTTAGGAGGAACCTCACTGTTGCGGTTAAATTTAGTTTGAAAATCGCCGGGGAATGATAGCGGAATTAAATTAGATAGAGAGAGAGTCTTTGCATGTCGGTATTTAACAGAGAAGTGTAATGCATGGGCTTTGGCTCCTGGTGGGAGGTAATTTGGTAGTCTTTAAAAGCTAGGGGTTTGGATGTGTGCATGATACATAGCCCATGTCCTAACCATGCTGGTCTGCAAGAAAGGGAAGTGACCCCTGCATAGTGGGAACGAAAAGATGCAAGAAGGAACATCATCGAAGATACTCGTGCCAGTCGGATGTTCTTAACGGATAGCCTTGTTTAAACTTCTGCCAGCATGGGTTAGTATTCCTAGTTATAGTTATAGGATTTTAAATTCTGAATCCCTTATGAAAGAAGATTTCGGGGAGAACGTGGTTTTGATTTCATGTGGAATGTTTATGATTATATAATAGATTTTAACACCCTCTAGTGATTTTTATTTTAAATAGAATTGTTGCAGCCATCATAGGGATGGGATAATTAGCTATTTTGAAGTTGTACACTGCTCAAACAAATCGCATTGAATGTGAATTCTGTCTTTCTTGTCCTTGTATTTGGTAGCTTCTCTGACATCAATCACACCTATGCATTTTTCTCTACCTTCTTAGTACTTAAATTACAAATGTAACTTTTTTTTTTGGTGACAAGAAATCAGCTGTCTCTTTACTATATATTCCTCCTAATCCAAAGTTGTAGTGATCTCTGTTTACATCCTGGATCGATCCACCTTTAGGATAGAATTCAGAATACTCTGTTGGTTTCTATCCATGTCAAAACTATGTTGATTTTCTATATGCCTTTGGATGATAAAGAGATGATACTCTATTTTTCAATCGCAAGACACCTCAATAGAATACAAGCTAGTGATGCATGATGATTATAATTTGTGTTTCGTTCTTGTCGGAATTGTGAAGGTGGATGGAAGTCTTTCAAGTTTACGTTTATATTGTATTATAATCGCAGAAACCTATATACAAAACCTAAAATTTAGTGAAACAACATTTATAATTATATTTTATCCTGGAATGAGATCGCACGGGATCTTTTGTAAAATTTGTTGTTTGTACAACGTTGTCAAATAAATTCTTCAAAATATGTGGGATCTTTTGTAAGAATTTTCCTAATTTTGTTCTACAGGTGACTTCACTTAATTACAAGCCATTGTGTTGATAAGTTGTCTTATAAATAATTATGTGTAACTTAAGCATAGTAGACAGTTTTTATGAACGGTTTCAAAGGAAATAATAGAAGTTGTATATAAACATTATATATAACAATAGGTTTGTCTAAGCTCCATCATAAGTTATTTAGAACTTAAGAGTATAGTTATAGGAATGGTAAAACTATTTAATTAAGCTTGAAGTATTTCTATTAACTATTTGACTTCTCATTAGTCAAGGACGAAGGACTCATTTATTACGATAGGAAAAACTTATAATGTTTTATTAAAATTTTTGAAAATTCACTATTTTTACTAACTGTGAAATTTGGGTTCATGACATATGGTATCAAAGCACTAGGTTAAAACACTTGGGCCTATTGGGCTCAACGTGGATTGAGTAAAACATGAAAGTTGATAAACTAATCACTCACTTGTTTTACTTTGTTTTGGATGCATGGAAACGAATGTATGAGGGAGTAATGTTGGCGAGGTTTAAAAATTTCAAGTTCTCCAAAAGAGTAAAAGATAAGTACTCCACCATTGTTTTCTTGCAAAATTTTGAATCAGGTATGTTTTCCTGTATTACGAGCTTTTCTTTTTGTTATATGCAAATACTTATATTGTTGTATGGTATTATTATGAAAAGTAGTAACATGTTGAATAGTTGTGCAAAGGATTATGAAAATGTTGTGAACATACTGCTTATTTTAAATATTGAAATTTCGTAGAAACACCATTTAACTCCGCATTTTAGTTGCTCAAAATTTTAAGTACATTACCTATGAATATCATTTGGTTAAAAGTATAGTTTTACTAGTATACCCCGAAGGAATAAGTTTGTAGATTAGGAAAAGTCACTTGAACACCTTTCAATTTCTATGCATAGTTGTACGACAGATTCATATAATGTTATCCAAAAAATATTTTCTTCGCAAAATGAGATAGAAGATAATCGGGTAAAATACTTGTTGGTAGAAGTGATAATTATTTATTATTTAGGAGCATTCTTCGAAGTAAAAATTTGGTTTTAAAGTATTAATGATAGAATGAACATATTCCTACTTAAGTTTTGATAGCATGCTTATTGTAGGAATAAATGTTGACTTGTTTCATTCTCTTTTATGGATCCAAGAGTAATGAGTCCATAGTCTAAGAAAATGTTATTTTGAGTATTGGTAACCAAAATAAATCTCGCATATCCTAGGTTACAAGTCGTGTGTAAGTTATGAACGAATTCATGGGGTAAAATGACTTATGTGTTTTATTATGAAAAACCATCATTTTATTAAAGATTAAGTCTCATTATTTAACATCAATTGTATTTCATTTCAGAATTTCTTGTCGTTTGAGAGTTTCAAGGATAGAAATGTATTAATGAATAACAATATTTTCTAGGAGTTTAAATAAACTTATTTTATGCATATAAATCTAATGATTTTCTTGGTAGATTTTGTTATATCTTCTAATAAAAGATGGGCAAGTATCAAGTTAAAAAGGTCTTGTTAATAGTAGGAGTTTGATTATCGGAAAAGAATAATTCTAATCTTGTTGTGAATGATTGAGCATGGGATCTTTTAAATTTTATTGAGAAAAGAATCTTTAGATGAGAAGTTTCAATTTGAAATGAGTCTATATGTAACTAAAATATTTAAACTATGATACTAACATGTTTGTTTATAGTAGAGTTGACCACAAACTCACATTAAAGATACTGAAGAGCTTACATCAAGATGAAGCAAAGATGATGCGGAAGTTAATTGAATGAGCATATGGATAATGCTAAGGAACTAATGTACTCAATAGTTGAGCAATTGCATCAAATGAATGTTTCTTTATACTAACATTTTAGGAAGTGATTTTAACATTGACGGATGACATGATCAATAAAGAACATTGATTATAAAAGCACTTATATAGATAAGTTGAACTGAATCACTCAAAAGTAAATAATGATTTACTTACAATGGTAAGACTTATGATTGATATGTAACCATGAAAATGCAAAGAATATGATAAATGAATCTATTTCTATTTTTGTCGTTATTATGTGTGTGTGGCATGCAAGAAATAATAAATGATTGTTACAAAGAAATATTTCATGGACTCAAACGAGAAGGTTTGAAGGGAAAGGAATGATCTCTTGGCTCAAGCAGAGGAGACAACATCAGGAACTCAATAACTAGCTTGTTGTTATGGGACAAATATACCCTAAATTATGGTCATGTTCCCCATGGAAGTGGAACAGAGTAGGTGGAGTGCTCGTTGAATGTTATATTGACCCAAAATGACTTAGGCACTCTTTATATCCATCGAAATGAGCATAGGAAGGGCTCATGTTTTCCTTATGGTTTTGCTGGAAATTGAACACAAGAGGTTCTCTGAGGAGTAACGTTTCCTTGTGGTTTGTCGTATGCACACAAGAAGTTCAATGAGGGGAAGCTATGTTTTGAATTGTAGTGTAAGACTGGCATACCCCTGTTGAAAGTAGACAGATGTATCCCTGATGAGTTACAGAGTAAGAGTGATGTGTTCTTACTGAGAAATATTCCTACCAAGTTTCCAGAGGGCCTGTGTTTTGTATGCAAGTCTCCACGATTGCTGAAGTACAACAGAGCATTTTGCACGCAAGTCTCCATGATTGTTGAAGTACAAAAGAGTTTGATGATCAAACAAAGTTCTATTGAAAGAATTGTTTTATGATATAAGCTAGTGTTAATGAATTGTCTTGTAACTAGACTATGAGATGTATTTATGCATGAATGATATGAATGCTAGAATAAGCAAATATCCCCTCAAGGATGAGTAAGAATGAAGAAAATTTAGTGTTTTGAAATTTTGTATACTTATGTTATAATGAAGAATATTGAAAAATCTTGTACAAGTTGTACAAAGTGCAAGTTATAAAGAAAAAGAGAGCTTGCGGGAATCGTAAAAATGTGGAGACGACCAAAGCATAAAAATAAAGCAAGCGAAAGATGGAAAAGGATGCAAAAGACAAACCGTTGAACATCGAGGACGGTGTTATCTTTAAGGGGTGGAGTGTGTAACATCCCCCAAATTTGACCATTTATTATTATTACTTTGTAAATATAATTGTAAATTACTTAAACGGCCCTGGTGAGGAGCTCAAGGCCAAGGCCCCACCAAAGTACCTTGAGTGTCTTGTATTTTATCCTTCCTAGGTTGTATTAATAACTTAGGAGACTAAAAGGGTTAGAACACTGAGATTAAAATAAACTAACTTCACTATGTCATAAAACTTGCAAATTTGTTATAAGTCCTTTAAGAGAAGAAGTTATGGCTAGAAGCCATGAAAATCTAAAAAGATATGACACTAAGGTATATTATTATATATATGTGAAAGAATTAAAATATCAAAAGAATGTATAGTATAATAATACAAAAGAATAATGTAAAGGAATGACTAAAGTAAATTAAAAATTGACCTAAAGAACTTTTGGATTATTCTTATGGTTGACTATAATTTACTAAAAAATATCAATATATTTATATATGTAAACACACACATATATATATATTAATATATTTGAAATAAAAGAGTTTACCTTTTTGGAGCAATTGTTATGTAAGATAGATGGTATGAAAACTAGCCTCATATGCTAATGAATATATATATATATATGGTAGAATAAATTACATCAATAAAATGAAATATAAACCTAAATCACTAAATGCCAAGCAAACGTATAACGTATAGTGCATTATCTATATATATACTATCGAATAAAGATTATAAGTTACATGTTAAGGAGCAAATTGTTTAAGCATAGTTTATAAACATGTTTGCATATATCATTAAGAGGCTACATACCAATAAAACACATCATCCAAATGTGTTTGGAATCAACTACTTTATCGACTAGTAGCTAAGTAGTGGAGATCTCTAAGCTTGGAGTGGAGCGAGTCATCATAACTGAAAAAGTAACTAGTAAATTTAAGTTTTAAAGGCACCAATTGACGTGGTTAAAGAGTTCTAAAGGGTAACGACTCCTTGAGGTGTTGAACACTGAGTAGGAGTAGCCATTTTTCATTTTAGAAGGCGCACCAGTCCTGCATAATAAATGCCCTTAGAGTGAAATGGAGTGGGGAAAGATATGGGATATGTTGCCATCAATACTGGAGAGTTTGATTTTCTTGTTATGCTTCCATTTGTTACAGGGAGAGCTAATTATTAATACCCTATCATCGATGATGGAAGGGGACGATCTTTTGGCACTCAACTGTTAGCATTACGAAGGGGAATGAACCTCGAGAGAGAGGGAGTGGAATATCGATTGAGTGGGGAGGAATAAACGAGTATGCAAAGTTTTCTTTTGGGATGTTGCGTTCTCTGCATTTGAAGGAGGCTTGGGTTAGGAGGAACCTCACCGTTGAGGTTATATTTAGTTTGGAAATCACCGAGGAATGATGGCGGAATTAGATTAGATAGAGAGATAGTCTTTGCATCTTTGTATTTAACGGAGAAGTGTAATGCATGGGCTCTGGCTCTTGGTGGGAGATAATTTGGTAGTCTTTAAGAGTTAGCGGTTTGGATGTGTGCATGACCCATAGCCCATGTCCTATCCACGGTGGTCTGCAAGAAAGGGAAGCGACCCTTGCACAGTGGGAACAGAAAGATGCAAGAAGGAACGTGATCGAAGATTCTCATGTCAGTCATATGTTCTTAACTGATAGCCTTGTTTAAAATTCTTCCAGCATGGGTTAGTATTCCTAATTATAGTTATAGGATTTTAAATTCTGAATCCCTTATGAAAGAATATTTCGGGGAGAACATGGTTTTGATTTCATGTGGAATGTTTATGATTATATAATAGATTTGAATACCCTCCGGTGATTTTTGTTTTAAATAGAATTGTTGCAGCCATCATAGGGACGCGATAATTAGCTATTTTAAATTTGTACATTGCTCAAACAAATCACAGTGAATGTGAATTATGTATTTCTTGTCCTTGTATTTTGTAGCTTCTTTGACCTAAATCACACCTATGTGTTTTTCTCTACCTTCTTAGTACTTAAATTACAAATGTAATTTTTTTTTTAGTTACAAGAAATCAGCTTTCTCTTTACTATATATTCCTCTTAATCCAGAGTTGCAGTGATCTCCATTTACATCCTGAATCGATCCACCTTTAGGATAGAATTCAGAATACTCCATTGGTTTCTATCTGTGTCAACACTATGCTGATTTGCTATACACCTTTGGATGATAAAGAGATGATACTATGTTCTTCAATCGCCAGGCACCTCGGTAGAATGCGAGCTAGTGATGCATGATGATTATAGTTTGTGTTTCATTCTTGTTGGAATTGTGAAGTTGGATGGAAGTCTTTCAGGTTTACATTTGTACTGTATTATAATCGCAGAAACCTATATACAAAACCTAAAATTTAGTGAAACAACATTTATAATTATATTTTATCTTAGAATGAGATCGCACGGAATCTTTTGTAAAATTTGTTGTTTGTACAACGATGTCAAATAAATTCTTCAGAATATGTAGGATCGAGTCCTGTCTATTATATAGTTAAACCTTGACATCATCCTTAAAAGAAATTATGCTATCGAGATCCATCTTAGGAACTATAAATTCTATCTAAATCTTTAAAGGTCAACTAAAGTAGATTGTTGAAATGATGGGAATAAAACTAGGTAGATTTCCAAGTGCTTATTTGATGAATTGAAGCTTTCATTATCGTCTTGAGATAATAATCAGTAAGAGAAGGAAGGGTTCACTACTGGTAGTCAACACCCGACCTCATTAATGCCCCTACTTTTTGTTATGAATTACTTTATCTTCCAATCAACCTCACAGTCTAGAAATATTATCTAAGTTGTGGTTTCCTTAAATACCCTAGTGTGGGAAAGGAGATTAGAGCGACCTTTATGATATACATATAAGGAGTTTGGATTAATTTATACATACTGCATAAATTTAGGATGTACTAGCATATTATACACACACGCGCACACACACACACACATATATCCATTGTCTATGTCAATGAAGATTATGCTATTGATCTTCAACAGAGATGAAGTACATTAACATTTATTCCTTCTTGCTGGTTGAGAAAATATTTGATAGTTTTTGGATAGGGGATCTATGTAAATAAATCTGATTTAAGAGAAGATATTCAAGTTCAAATAATGAGACTTATCATTTCCACTTAGTAGCATGACGTGTATGGGTAGTCTAGTTAATGGATTGTCATAAACAAGAAGAAATAAAATAAAATTATATTTATATATCTGTCGTTATATATAACACTAAAAACTCATCATTTTAGTTTTCCTAATTATGCAGATATTTTAAAAGGTACATCACTTTGTACCTTATGATAGAGGTAATACAATTGATTATTTAATATTTCATCTCCCTAGTTATAATGATATGGGTGGAATTATAGTGGTTTTAAAAAGAGATAACCCTAATTTATACTTATAATAGGGTTAGTGTAAATACCCGATTATAGTAATACATATGCATAATAATGTTCTTAAGGTAGGACCTTGGATAAATCCTGACGATGTTATAGAATGTCATAAAGATGCTCGAGCAGCATGAAGAAAGTGAAAATAGAAATAAAGCAACATTCATGTTGTAATTGTAAACATCTCTTCAAATAATATTATAATACAACCCCCTTTTGTGGACGTAGCCCAAGATGTGGGTGAACCACTTTAAAATGTTCTCCTTAGTATGTATTTCATGTGTTCATATCTCTCTTAAAAATCATGGTTATACTGGATGTGTTTCTTTTTGTATTTCGTATCTATTGCGTTTCAAAAGTGTTTAGATTGCACACCTTATCTTGTATCCTTACGTGTCTTAAATCTCATAGACAAAGCGTTGTTGCCTATGTTCCACATGAAAATATAAGTTGGAAAAATTCACTTAATGATTGCTTAATATTGAATTATCTATGCATTTTGTGATATGGAAGTGAGTAAGAATTTTCCTTATTTTGTTCTGCAGAAAGGCGACTTCACTTAATTACAAGCCATTGTGTTGATAAGTTGTCTTATAAATAATTATGTGTAACTTAAGCATAGTAGATAGTTTTTATGAACGGTTTCAAAGGAAATAGAAGAAGTTGTATATAAACATTATATATAACAATAAGTTTGTCTAAGCTCCATCATAAGTGATTCAGAACTTCAGAGTATAGTTATAGGAATGGTAAAACTATTTAATTAAGCTTGAAGCATTTCTATTAACTATTTGACCTCTCCTTATTCAAGGACGAAGGACTCATGTATTACGATAGGAAAAACTTATAATGTTTTATTAAATTTTTTGAAAAATCACTATTTTTACTAACTGTGAAATTTGGGTTCATGACAGTATTCGTCTATCTCTTCTTCAAACTCTGTAAAAAATGAAGAAGGTCCTGAGTCTTCCTCCCATGGGATAATTAAAATTTATACATGGTTGGAATTATATCAAGAAATCTTCTTCCTCTTTCTTTGAGCTTGCTTCAAAAATGAAGAGAGACGATTGAATTTTCTTTGTTGGACTCATTAAAACCAACCAGAAGGAAATTCTTTACTAAAAAGAGAAAAGGGAAGGGAAGAATATCAAACATATTTTCAGTTCAAAGGCAGCATGTCAGTCATATCCTTGAACAGAGCACCCATTGAGTCTATCATTTAGTTGGGTTTTAGTTTTTGACCATAGGATGAACTTGATCTCAAATTTTGTACTCCTCCGATTGGTGACTCTTCCAGTCATATGGAGAATCTACCAATGTCTCCTACATTGTAGGTTTATATCATGTTCCCATCTGATGTTAAAAGCTGCCTAAGTCACTCTTGTGTCATTCTCACTGTTCAAGGATACGGCCTGTGTCAGCCATTCTGCAGTTACCTTGAATTCAAGTGTCGGCCATCCCTAGTGTTAGGTTGTTTCATATTGTATCAGTCCTACTCCAAATCAACTCATTGTTCCTCGTGTTGGATGATGGAGGATGCATTAATGCCTCCCTCCCAGCAGACTTCTTCCCATCGAACTCAGCTCATCATGTTCTGGGAATGAAGTTTAGAGTTTTGGGTAGTACCTTGGGGATTGCAGTCATCAATGGCAGTTTCCCTCGCCATTGGATAGTGGGAATACACCAATGTATCCTATTCGATCGATTCTTCAAGTATTCTACTTTAAGTCCACTTATTCACACTTGCTAGAAGTTACTAGGTACCTTGGGCTCCATTTACATTATTGGTGGCTGCCCTCGCATTTGTTAACGGTATACATCAATGACCGGTAATCAAACTGTATCCCCATGTTCGACTTCAACTCATTTATTTGCATGTTTAGGGTTTGTACCTTGGGATGTTTTGGATGAATACTTTGGGACTACAATAGTAGCACAACATTTATGTTATTACCCAAGTTGTGCAAGACTGAGCCACACTCATTTTTGGCTCTTAATGAGACATAGATCCAGCTTGTTGTTATGGCTATGATCTCCTATTTTGACATGGATCCACGTTTTTATTTCAGTGTCCATGCTATACACATCTCCTAGTAATGTATTGGAGATTATGTTCTATCATACTGAACATCTACTTGATGTCAATATTGTAATTGTACGCTGACCTTGTCTTTTGTTTTCAGGTACTTTTGTGACTTTGTCCTGCAGTTTCCTTGCTCCTCCTCTGACTTTGATTGTAATATATTTCATCCATCTTTTCTCTCTAACCTCACACATTAGGGGGCATCTCTTATAGTTCAAATTAGAACTTCTCCATCCGTGATCACATTTCCCTCTCGATCACACAAAATGACACTATGGATGGAAGAGATGGATTAACCTTATATGATTTGATACTGAGATCCTACATCTTCAGCTGAAAACTATATTTTTTCTGCATATTTCATTGGAAATGTGATACTCTTATAACTAGCATCTAGTGCATCATGCGCCGGTTCCACTATTGACAACCCGCACACATATCCTAAAAGTTGTATGTGCTAGTCATTAAAGAGCACTAGTGGTGCACCATGTGCAAGTTGGATAGTATCATACATGCTCACATCTTAAGATGAAATGGAAAAATATATTAAGAATACGAATTGGGATTAGTTGAGTTTGGTATTATAACTCCCCCAACCTCCCAATTCAACTGCCTCACGAATCTAACTTCCTGCCTTGGCCATAAATACAAGGGGAATCCATGAGGAAGGGGCCAAAATAGAGAGAAAGCTATTGTTATGCTGAAGGAATTTCTATTCAAGAGAGGAGCAGGAGCCCAAAACTTGGTTGCAAAAGTGCTTGGAGCTTGGTTGCATTTCTTTGACAATAAAGATCGAGATATCCTTCCCGTCCCAATTAAATATCAAGTTCATTGGATGTTTGATTATAATTAATGTTATATTGTTTTGTCAATATCATTATCTGTTTGTAGTCAAATCAATTTGAGGAAGGTTGATTGGTTTTACAGGTGTGTTGTTGTAGAGATCGATAGAAAGCTAAGACCAGCCGCCATAAATAAGGTACTCTTTCTCAAACCCTAAATCTCATTTTCTTACGGTAATTAGTGTAAAAACCTAATATATCTATCTTTCAACCCCATGTACATTGATAGCATCCATCCCCTGCTATAGGGTGTAATCCTTAGCAACAATGGCTATGATGCAGTCAAGATCTAAGACCCTAAAATATCCATCCAAAAAGAGGGCAGGGAAGAGGACTCCAAAAGAACATTTATGGATTTCTAATGAGGGAAAATAAATCTACATAAATACAAATTTCCCTCCTTTCTTTCTGATCATGCTCCAGTATGAAGATGCTACTGCCCCGAAAACACCCATTATTATCACTCCCACAAAGCAAGACCTGCTTGAACAAGCCAATTGGACAAACCTAGCCCTAAAGGGTGTAGCCCTGCAAAATCTAGATATTCATACTAAGATGCCAAGATTTACACAAGTTGAAGCCTTTCATGTTCTTTTTCAGAGAATATATGAAGAATTTAAACATGTTTGGGAAGATGTCCAAATCCAGAGTAGTCAACCAGTTTATTTTTATGAAATAAGAATGATAACAGAAACAACAAAATATGAGGTAGCATAACTGATAAAAAGACCTCAATACAAATGTAGGAGATGCATCTATATTAATTTCTAAGAAAAGAAATGAAGACAATATAAAATACAACCTTGACCCGTCCAGGATGCATATGGGATCTCCATACCCTTTAGCAAGTTCTGTTATAGGTACTGGACCTATGAGAAGAAAAAAGAAAGAATCAACAACTTGGAAAGAAGTAGCTTTTCTTGTCGCATACCTCAGTTATCCAGTTGCAATGCCTGCATGGACAAATGACCTACCAAAGAAATTTTTTCCCCCAGATATGGATAAAGAAGAATTTTCCCACCAAGAATCATATAATCTAAAAAAAAATATGCCTAGGAAATAGATAATAATAATGAACAAGAGATTGTTGATCTATGTGGTAAGATGATGACCTGCTATAAAGCTTATACTGTTTCTCTCAAGAAGTACCCTATAGAAGCTACTAAAACAAACATAGCAGGATTTAATGGAATTCTGGAAAGCTGGTGGAACCAACATGTTCCTCTTGAAAAGAAGGAATAATGCAAAGCATCTAGACTTATCCCCAACAACTCTAATGTGAGCAACTACATTGGAGCATTAATTTATGAAATTATTGTCGATAGGTGTGGATCAGGGATCGATATTCAAAAGAAACATAGGCAAGTTCTCCTTCAATTAAAGATTAAGTCTGTTGCACAATTCCACCAGTACCATAAGTAGTGGATTAGATGGATTTACTAGATTGAACCAACTGAGGGTGAAGAAAAGTTTTTTAAAGCAAAATACTTCTCTGGCCTTCCTATGGGATTCAGAAAAAAAAATCCACGTTAGATTTTAAGAAGATATCACCAAGCACACCTGGGGACAATTTCACAATGTTGTTGACAAAGTCTTCTTGGAACATTATGAACAGATCAAGCTTGAAAAGGACATTGCCCAACACTCCTCCTTTTAGGGAGGTGGGGAGATCTATGAACGATTTGGTATAGAACCTATAAAGAAGAAAACACCTAAAAGAAAAAATTCTGGAAAAAGGAAGAGGATCCTTATTACCAAAGAAAGAAGATGCACAGAAAGAAAAGGGAAAACCCCAGACGGGAAGTTAGACATCAAACAAGGTTCAAAAAAGAAAAAGCACCCCAATATAGAAAAATCACCTGTTACTATTGTGGGAAAAATGGACATAAAGCACCTAGATTCCCGAAGAAGCAAGAACACCAAGCAAAATCAAGCAAGCCAAATCCAAAAAGGAACTGGTCACAAAGAGAAATAGTATTCCCTAAGGCTGAACCAATGGATGACAATTTCAGAGGATATCCAAGAAGAGGACCTCCAAAGGGACAGTAGCTTATGATGGCACAGACAGACTCAGAAACAGAGTCTGATATTGACACCGAGTCATCTTTTGAATAAAATACAAATACCCAGCTTATGCATATCCAAGACCTGTATGAAGCACACTACAAATGTGGAGGCCAATGTTTTGACTGTCAAGAAGAAATTCAAACTTATGAATGAGGAAGTTCAACTGATTTAGAAGATCAGAGATTGTTCATGGCATGGAATAGCTAGAAAAATGAGTTATCCGACAAAGATGAAGATACCTACCTTATAGAAACATCAATTGAAGATGCCCAAACACTAATGACAAAATCAATTGCCCACATGAAAGAAGGAATGAAGAAGGATGAAATGGTAGAGGAATTCAATAAGATCTTTCTAGGACAGGAGAAGGGAAACAAGAAAGAGTCTGGAAAGGGAAGAATTAGGAGAAACTACATTACAGACTCCAGAGGAGAATCACAATAAAAAACAACATAAACTCAGAAGAAATGGGATTGGACAGCATCAGAGCTACCAACATTCCAAAAAAATGTATACCCCATTCTCCAAGAAAAATTAAAAGAAAGGCCAAAGCTAGATCTTGAAATGTTATAAAAGGAACATAAGAAGCTGGCAGAAGAAGTAAAAATTCTTCAGAAGCAAATGGAGACAGTACTATAGCACCATTCACCTAAGCTTCGAAAGGAAGCACCAAAAGAAGATTCAGGTATGAAAATCCTAACAATGGTTACACATCAAAAGACCATTGTAATGATCAAACGAAAAATTCATGAAGAAGAAATACAGGTAAGAGCATTGATGGATTCAGGAGTAGACCAATGCTTCCTAAAAAGAAAATTCATAGACCCAAATTACTGGGAAAGAATTCATTTTCCGGTAATTGGATTTGGCAGAGTCAATGCCATAGAATACCAATGCAAAAGTTGTAGGTATTAGCCTCTTGGAAACTATTGTTCCCCATGGAACTACCAGAGATGATAAAGGAAGACTAGGATATTTTCTCACAATAAAAAATAGGATTGAGTTCTTTCCATTTATCTCACGTGAACAAGCAAATACTTATGTATGGAAGATGGAAGCTTCTAGTCCAGCACTGAAGATCAAAGAACAAATCAAGGATAAAATAAACCAAATTAAAGCCATTAAAATAACAGAGCATGATATCAAGATATCCCAAGAAATCCAAGGGCCAAAATGGTAGCACATGATTCAATAGATTAGACAAGAATTTTCCAAGAAGGTATGCCATGAAGTACCAAATTCATTTTGGCACCAAAAAAAGTTCCAAGTGGAGATTAAGTATAAACATGAATTCAAAGGGAATCCCAGCCGAAACAGAGCCATTCCCATAAACGCAAAAACCAGAAGATTTTGTAGAGAAGAAGTACAGGGCCTCCTGAAAAAAGGCCTAATCAGGATTCGCGGAGCCGATGGTCTTGCTCTGCATTCTATGTAAATAAACACTCTAAGAAAGTAAGGGGAGTACCTAGAATGGTGATAAACTATAAACCCATTAATGATGCACTTGAATGGGTTAGATATCCCATTCTAAACAAGACCGATATAATAAAGAGAGTAGCAAGCAACAAAGTATTTTTGAAATTTGACCTCAAGTCAGGATTTTGCTCCTTCTCAGTTCTAGAGAATCATGGAATATGTTCTGGAACCCTATTTAGATTGGTTGATGGTATATATTGATGGCATCCTAGTGTTTTCTAAGTCTATTGAAGAACATGTCAAACACATGAAAACCTTGCTACGTGCAATATACTAGAATGGATTTGTTTTGTCTAAAAAGAAGATGAAATTGTTTTAGACTGAAATTGAATTTCTAGGATAGAGGATAAAAGATGGAAAGATAAAATTTCAACAGCATGCCATAGATTTTGTTAATAAATTCCCAGGTGTCATCCTAGATAAGAAAAAACTACAAAGGTTTTTAGGGTGTTTGAACTATGTGGTAGCCTACTATGAGAACTATTCAAAAGATAGAATGCTACTATACAAAAGGTTGGGAAACAATCCTCCTCCATGGTCAAAATATCATACTAATGCAATCAAGAGAATCAAACAGAAGGTGAAGACTCTTCCTATACTCCACTTTATAGATGAAGAGCTGACTAAAATAATAGAGACAAACGCATCAGACGAAGGATGGGGAGCAATATTAAAACAATCCAGAAAAAAATGCAACATGGAGGATGAAGAAATAGTTTGGTATGGCTCAGGACTCTGGAACGATGCCTAGAAAAAATGCCAGGCCATTGAAAAAGAGATAAAATCCTGCTTAAATGTTATCTCTAAGTTTGAGATCCACCTAATGAACAAGTTTTTTTTATCAACACTGATAGCCAAGCTATGAAGTTTGTTCTTGAAAATCCAATAAAAAATTCCACTGCAAAGGGGAAATTCGCCAGGTGGAAAGCAATGTTCTCCCAATATGAATTTGAAGTCAAACATATTAAAGGTATCCACAATTGAATTGCAGATTTTCTCATGAGGGAACACCTCCAAACCTCATACGCAATTACAACACCAGCCTACATGATGATTATAACAGAGTGGCAAAATGGAGTTGACTCATGCAGACATCTCAGTGAAGAAATGTTATGGGAAGACTATACAGAAGAATGGAAACCCACATGGCAGCTAAGGTCTTCAAAGATTCTTCATGAAAATCTCCAACACCCAAATATTTTAATAGTTTTGGTTCCTGAGCATCGCAGGTACCCAACATCTACATGTGAAGTACTTAACATGGTGTTTGGTAGACAACTCAGGCAAGCTTTGGATGCCTCACATGTGCTGAGAACTAATTTCCAGGACTTGTGTCTCATCAGCTATGAATTGATAGGGAGAAGACTACTACATAAATCACATGTGCAGTATATCTACTTGGCCTCGGCAAAATCCTGTCCTAAATTTCTCGCTTACAGAAAGTACCAGCCCTTATGGTGGAAGTTCCTAAAGGACAATAGGGAACAAGATTATTATACTTTAATTAAATTTGGACTTCAATGGTCTCACATATTAGAAACCATTCCTCACCAGATAGAGTGTTGGTGGAACGATTTCGGAATCAGCAGAAGCGGAGTGGACCCCGCCATAATTCAACATGAATATGCGAAGTTCTGCGTACCATGCACAAAAGTAAAAGATATTAATGTGTATCAATTTAAGATTTTTGTTGCAATAAGAAAAGTAATATTTCAAGATTTATCCATTTAAATGTGTCAATTTTTTTTGCTATTATTAGTTTTTAATAAATAAACTTTTCATTTTATAATTTTTTAGAAATTTATAATTTTTATATAACATATATATAAATTAATAATATTTATCAAATTTTATAAATGTTAATAATACATATATATGTAAAATAAAAATAAAAAAATTAATAAAAAACTAAATATCTTTAATATTTATTTTTTAGTTTCCATATATAATAATAAGAAATTTACAAATAAATTTTGATAATTTTAATATTATTATGTAAAAATATAAAAAAAATTCATTGTAATTGAATTGTTATGGGTCTAAGAAGTTATTAAGGCATTGACATTTTAATAGGTAACAATGTATATAGCAATGATAATAACAAAACCCATATGCCTTCCTAAATAATGACTGATGCTTGCAAAGTACAGCCACCCTTCAATTTGAATGGTAATATAAAAATCATAAAATCTTTAAATTTGTTAATCAAATATGAAAGATTTAGAATTTTTTATTTGTGAGCCAGGAATTTGTTCTTTTTTGACACTTACAAAGTGAAAGGTGAAAATCACTTTTTTTCATAAAAGCCTTAAACTCAGTGAAGAATCTATTCTCACCTAAAGTTGAAACTCGTAAAAGTTACTAAAGATAAGAGGCTTGAAGCTGGTACAAGCTACTAAACATATTTTTCCTTGGAAAGCTACTAAACATATTATTCTCGAAGAGGCTTGAAGCTCGTACAAGCTACTAAACATATTATTCTCGCAGAGGCTTGAAGCTCGTACAATCTATTGAAGAAAGCCCTTGTACTGTAAGCTGGCCACCGTATCAGCCAAACACTTGTTTATTGGGGTAAATGCAGAGAGCCCCAAATCTCTGATCTTCTAATTGGAAAACTTGTATGGCTGCTTTCTTGGTTTTCTTCGTCTGAACACCTGCAACATGATTCATGGCAAATTTCATTCCCAGCGAATTAATTCAGCAATTTAGAATTAGACTGAAGATGTAATCTACTGCTAAATATATATGATAGTCGCTGCATGCTTGGTAGGAAGTGGATACTGGGGGCACAATTCAGCCAACAAATGTACCAGATCCCCTCTGTGAAGGTTCGATTCAGCACACAGGTATCTGTGGCCACTGCTTGAAGGCGTTTCATATACTAAAATGTGAGCCTCCGCCACGTCCCTCACATCCACATAGGCCTGAGTTGC
This sequence comes from Larix kaempferi, assembly GCA_027924585.1. NCBI lineage: Eukaryota > Viridiplantae > Streptophyta > Pinopsida > Pinales > Pinaceae > Larix > Larix kaempferi. The sequence goes on along the minus strand of BSBM01000596.1, from coordinate 10,648,809 downwards.
GTTTGCATACGTCTTCGCTGACCCTGACATCCATTGCTATTACATACAAACTTTTCTTTTCTAAATCTGGACTTCTCAGTAACAAAGGGATGATATTTTTTCAAAATAAAACCAATTACTAACCAACGGACTAAATATATATGTAGATTAACTATCCACCTGTCAGAAATTTCATTACATGGGCAGTGCTGGCGTTCATAGAGGGCTGCAACAAGGGACCTAAAACCACACTCGGACTGATCACTGCCATCTCTAAGTTCCTTTTCTGGGCAATTTCCCATGCTAATTTCTCTGCCAAGATCTTTGCATAACAATACCAATTCTGTAATGCAAAAGCCAGACCAAGTAATAAAATTAGGCCATAATATCATCCCAGATTCATTAACCTGTAATCTACTGCATATACCTGTTGTTAAAGTGGAAAAAAACATAAACCTAATACCTTGGTTTGTATGCAGCAGTCCAAATCGCTCCAACAGTCGTCATCGGCAATGGCGAGTGGATTTCTGAGAGGGTCCATGAAAACCGTGCCGATATAAGATGTAAAGACAATGTGTTTCATTTCTATTTCTACACACATTTTCATAACGTTTTTGGTTCTTTTCATGGTTGATTTTATCATTTATCTTGTATCCTATATTATCAAATTAATTAATTGATAAACTTTATTATACTAATAAATGTTTATATCTTAGAATTTGGAGTGTACTAACATCTATGCTTTATTTAAATTACATAGTGATAAGACAAATATACTATCATTCATTTAAGCAGTAAACTATATCTCCTCTACCATTTGCACCCGGACCTACCAGGGGCCTCTACGCTGTCCCCTCCTTGACTCCTTGACGTTAACCTCCGGGACCGGCCCTCCTCCTATCACTGAAGGTCCCATGAGCAGCCCATGTCAGTGATAGAATCCACCTTGTTTGGCCCAGCAGATCCACTCAGTTAAATGCATGGGCCTTTTCAAGGTGGATTGAAGTCCAGATAGCTTACTCCTTGATTTAATGGCAGTCTTTCCAAATTCCAAACAAATAATTATAAAAGAAAAGAGAATATAAAACATAATAAAATGGATTACTGCAGTTTGTGACACATACACATGGAGAACAAGTAACATATAACTTATTTGTGACACTTAACTTATAATTTTTCACTATTCACATGTCACAAGTTAAGAGACTCTGCTAATTATTTGTTATCACAGATTTATTTTGATTTTCCCTTTAATACACCCAAAAGAAAATCATTCAAGTGAAATGAAATTGAAATTAAATTCAACCTAAAGAAGATTACCAAATAAACCATCAAAAAAAAGACCTAATGCTTTTATGATGCAGTTAGACAAAATTAATGGAGGCCATTTTCCACATTTGTAAATCGGAAACCCTACAGCTGCATGAATTTCGAATCTAAGAGTTCATATTATACATATGTAGCGATAATTACTTACAGGGTTATTGCTTAGAAGGCAAGCGGTGTGGAAGACACCGTCGCAGCCTTGGATAGCTGCGACTAAGCTCTGGTAATCGAGAATATCAGCTTTCATAAGCTGAAGTCTTTCTTTTGCGCCTTCCAACTGTGTCATATGCTCATTCTTCCGCTCATCATATGTAGTTGTCAAATCATGAAGCAGTTGGAGTAACCATTCAATGCAAAACTACCTAATTAACTGAAAATCATATGGTAATAATTATACCAGCTGGGTTGCTGTGAACTGCTCCTCTTACAATATAGCCTTTGGCGAGGAGCATCTTGATCAGCCATGAGGCAATGAATCCCCCTGCTCCCGTCATGCAAACTGTCTTATCAGTTCTCTCTTCCTGCTTTATTTGATCTGATCCCATGCTTTCTACCCACCTTTAGAATGCAACTTTCAGATCAACAGCTTAACAGATACAACAGCAAACAGTGAACAGCTATATTAAGCTTCCTCTCAAATCCAAGTAGAAATACAGGGAAGAGCGCCCTGGAAGTGTTGAAATGTAGGGGGCTAGATCTTCTCTTTTAAAAGCAAGGGATATACTCCAGACTTATCTGAATCACCGGAATATGTGCTAGGTGTTGAAATGGAGGGGTAGATCTTTCCTTTTCACAGGCATGGGATGTGTGGTGAAACAAATTCCAAGTGATTCCAAGTGTTCTAGTCATATACTTATTTGAAATAAGATTGGAACATTACATATATCTCACTTATTGAAATGAGAATTATATTGGGAATCTTGCCTTTTGAAGGACCTGAGTACATGTAAAAAATTGAAGGGATTGATAATAATTATATATTTCTTTCATGGAAATATGATTCTAATTTTTATTTTTTTTAAAAAGGGATTTATGGTAGTTGGTTGAGATATGTGGAAATGGAATGTTGAGTTTTTTTTAGGATAAAGGATGGATGAGATATGTGGAAATAGAGAGTTGAGGTTTTTTTAAAGGACAAATGATAATTGATATATGTGGAAACAAAGATCAGATATAGGGTCTTGGGTAGATATGTGGAAATGGAGGGTTAAGTTTTTTTTTTTTTAACGACAAATGGGTGGTTGAGATGTGCGGAAATGGAGGTAAGATGTTCTCTTTAAAAAAGCATGGTATAGTGTGAAATTCCCATAGGAGTGTGGTCTAATGGCAAGCATATAGGTGATCTATGTCACATATCCCAATTTTGCAAAAATACTGAAATTATTTTTATTATATTCCTGAGACATTATGTTAAATTTAATGCTAAGTAAGAAATGGAATGTAATTCTGAATATTTTATTATTAATAAATAAATTATGGAGACAACAGCATGGGAGAGCTGTTAAAAGAGATTACTGGTCTAACTCGTGGATGGAACTAGGTGGAAAGGAAAAAGACAAGTGGCAGCATCCTCAAACATTTCCTAAGTTGCAGGTGGCAACTTCCCTATATTTTGGGGTCATGATTCCCCAAGAAAGTGGAATCTGAGCAGGTGGCTCATTAATGACAGTTAACCCAACAAAGACCTAGGCAATCTTTTAAATAGTACTCAATGAACTGAGCTGGGGGTTCAACATTGTTCTGAAGCGAGAATACATTCAGGTGAATGCTATTCAGAAGTCCCATTGAGGAAGAGGGAATTACAGTAAGGAAATTTGTTTGAGTGGGATGCTGCAGCAACTTGGTTCCAGTTTAGCTGCTTTGGCTGAGTGAATTGTTTTGCTGCACCTAGTTCTAGCCAGGAAGATCAGAGCAAGCTCGGGGGTCCTGAGAAGTGCTGTATGGGCACTCTCCAGGAGTTGGTAGGGAGGAACAGTCTCCCATTGCTATTGTTGTCTACAGTTGACACAGGTTCTGCCACTTATTCCTGCTGTTTATTGAGTAACTATAAATGTTGATTATGACTATCTCCTCTATGTCTGAATAGTATTTATTTCAGTAAAAGTTAGCATCTCTGAATTATTATGTCTTAGAAATTTCTTAATATCACTATTATCTTACAGTTCAAGTATTTGTTTTATGCGTGATACGCTTTGTTGTTATAGTATGTTATTGTGATTTTTCACTTGGTTATTACAATAGTTAAATAGATAAGTATAGGCTAATTATACAGTAAATATTTTCTGGAAAATAAACTCGTTAAAACAATTATAGAAACAGAAATATAGATAACCATATAACCACAGTAAATTTATTTTCATAGATAATTTTTAATAGGTACAAACCCTAGCTAACAAGTGTACAGGTTATTATCTATCATAAGAATGGACGAACCAAATTTATACTAGTAAGTTTATTTATTTACTGACAGATCATACGAAAAGACTGGCTGAAATTTTATTTAACTCAACCTTGAACTAGAAACAACAGTATAGCAATGTTTTTCACCTGTTTAACTATTTTTGACAGAGTCCTAACTAAAACAAACTGATTAGTTAACTAAACAAAAGAACCGTGACCGTGGAGTTCGTTTAGAATCTATCTTTCCAGTTTTTCTACAACAAGAAACCTTCAGTAGAGCTTGATCTAGTTATTAAACTTTAAACAGATTCAAACAAAGATAGAAGGATAACCAGCTCGAGGCCGAGCTTAAGCCTAGTAGTATTTTTTTTATTTATTTATTTCCTTTTTGTCATAATCTTTTTATCAGCACAGTATTTTTAGCTCACTATCGAGCTCAAATTCTTCATGTGAATGCACAGTATCGACAGAGTCTTATCTTAACAATAGAATAATTATCTAATTCAAAATCGTATCTACAGAGCTAGCATCTGAACCAAACCATGGTTGTCATTTTAGAATCAAACCCTACCACTCTAGTTATTAACAATAAGAAATTTATTACAGCTGATTAAAACTTTGAACAGTATTACAATGACTCTACCACAGCAGTAGCTTCTTCTCACTAACCCTGGGTAAAAATCCCAAAATAAATTAACAGTTTAACAACAAAACTCAAGTACGTGAAATCTACAGAACTTATCTCTAAAGGTTCATCAGTAGCAGGATAACCTGGTTCAAAATTCTTTACACAAACAGAACTATTCTACCACGGCCGTAGCCCAGTTTTTAGTTTAGATAATTTTACAAACATATAGTCAAAAATTATGCCACATACATTAACTTAAAAACATATAGGACACTTGTAACAGGTAGTATTTTTCAACCTTGGAAACTCTTACAACAATTTCAACCCACAGCCGAGTTCACAAACCCACAATACCAGTGTTTTTATAGATTTACTTATTATAATACTTAGCATCGATTTAAAACGTTGACGTAGAACAAAGCCAGTTTACAGACCACAAGATATATTAAGTTCATTTCCGAAAAACCTTTTTTAAAAGTATTACGTTGAAACATAAAAATAACGAGGGTGGAACCCCACTTACAGAACAGACTCATAAGTTTGGTTCACTTAAACCTTTACAATACACATCTTCTTATAAAAACCTAAGTACCGAAAGGAGGTTGCAATATTTACAACACTGACAGAGGCCGTAGTATTCGAACACATCACAGAGTTGTTTATCCAAAACCAAAACCCTACTATCCGAACAACCCACAAGGAGGACTTGCCATGGTAAGAACCAGGCTTACCCGGGATTGCCAGTTGTCGCAACCTGTATCATCCGTCAGATAGGTAGAACTCGAACCTGCATTGATAGAACCAAATTGGTAAACCTTCTATATGTTGGCTTGGAGATTTTAAACAAACTTTAAATAACAAATTTTTTGAAACCCTGTAGCTTACCGAAGTGTTGAACGTAGATGCAGACATGAGATAGTTGATAGCCACGAGCAACAGAAGGGTGAATCCCCATCTTTCCACAGCATGAGCAAGCTGACTGAAAAACAAGGGTTTCTTTTTCAATGGAAGTAGTAAACACACACCAGGTAAGCTAAAATACTCACGCCGTGACAGGAACTCCACAGTTCATAATTTTTTTTTACGAAACCCTAGGTCATTGACCAGCTACAGTTGCTAATAACAAATACAATGCCTCTCAGACGAAACTATGGAAAATGCGAAGGAGGAGGCAGCATGCGAGCTGCTAAGAACACTGTAACATTGGTAACTACACCATTAAATGAACTCAAAGGATAAACCCTAGGTTTAATACCATTCTCATAGCTTTCAACAATCACTCGTAAAGACTTCCAAACGATAAACATTAAGCAAAGAAAACTGTAAATACTTGGAAGCCGAATCAACAGCACTGTAACAAAGACCCAGACCAGGAGCTGTTGCAGACAGACCCGAGCCCGAAGGCGGAGAATAATGATGAGGTAGGGTTAGGGTTCATGATTTATATCTCCAACACTTGGCGTAGAAACTTCCATGTCGCCTTTTAATGTTTTCCCATGTAGTGGGTTACGTTCTATAGTCCATCGTTGTGCCAAAATCATTTGTTCATCAATTAAAAATCATAAAGTCCATGCACTTTAATCATGGTTTGGATATTCCTTTAGGGTCTCGATAACATAGTATAAATTGCACCATTTCCCTGATTTCAAACTATGATTTCAAACGATACTCCATAGTGGTATTTAAGTTATTCTGAAAAAGAACAATATCTATCATATTCTCATGCAAAATTGTCAACTCTCTATCAGAAGGAATACATGAATATTACAGGAAGGAACTTATACCTTTTTACACTTGACAATCGGTCTCGCATGTGTGAACTTTTACTAGACATTTTGGTACAGTTAAAGTAATTTTAATGCTTTTAAAAATCAACTGCAGCGACCCATACTTTACCTGTATACCTGTGAGTGAAAGACAATTGGATGCATTAGCTCAGAAGCTAAGTAAGCCCAGACTGCGATGACAACTCCCCCTTGTGATTTAAAATAGAAAAACCATCAGTAATGAAAAATAAGACTCACATTTAACATTTAAGTACAATGACAAATCATTCAGACTTAGTTATGATCACTTAAACTAAATCAAACAAATCAAAGAATGAATTTAATAACATTAATTGCTATCTTAAAAATTTTAAATTTTTCGAAATTTTTTGGGTTTTGACTTGTGGTATCAGAGCATGGTTCATACACTAGGCCTTCATATGGCTCCACTAGTTTCCGCAGAATAGTGCCAATGAAAAGAAAAATTTATATATCTGTATAATGTTACTAACTTGTATTTTCTGTTTCATCACACAGAGCAGAAAATTTTCCTTTTTCTGAATCTAACAGGAAGGTATGGAAAAGTTAGGAGAATACGCTGAGGAGGAGGAATCTCCAAACACTACGACTCGATAGATGTCGAGAGAACCTATGACAGAGGAGGTAATTGTTCACTCCTCGGAACTGATGCAGACCATAAAAGGCTTAAAGACGGAGATAGAAACAGTCAAGAAGGATAATGAAAGGATTCTGAAAACTCAAGAGCAACTAAATCAGTTATTGATAGAAAAATTTCAGACAGAAGGAAGGAGCAAAAGAGCTGACTCAGAAGAAGCTAGTCAACAAAGAGGGTCTAAAAGAATGAAACCAGCTAAATCTGACAGCAGTTCATCATCTGAAGAAAGAAGGGAACAACACAGCTATCGCACTACTAGTGACAGCAGTGAAGCTGAGTTGCATAACAGAAAGAAAAAGTACAAACCTTACGAAGAGATTTCCGGGGAGTTTAAGAAAATAAAACCCCCAACATTCAACGGAGAATCTGAAACAGGAGAAGAGGCAGAATCCTGGTTATCCGGGATGAGAAAATATTTTCAGATTTACAACTATTCAAATCAGCTGAAGGCACGAATGGCCATCTACAACCTTTCTAGAAAGGCGGACATATGGTGGCAAGACTTGAAAAGGGTCAAAGGGATCAAAGAAAAAGAAGTCAATTGGAGTACTTTTAAAAGGTACTTCAAAAAGAAATTTTTGTCTGAACAATACTATGAAGAAAGGGCCAAGGAATTTTATGAATTGAAGCTAGGATCTATGACTATGAAGGACTTAAATAGTAAATTCTTGAGTCTGTTAAGGTATGTTCCGTATTTTGTCGAAGAGAAACAAAAAATACAGCGGTTTCTTAGCTGCCTGCCCTATCATATCAAGGACAGAATTGAATATGATAACTCCAAAACACTGGAAGAGGCTATGCGAAAGGCTAATTTCTGTTATGAACAGAATAAAAAGAAACAAGGGATAGCCAGCTGGAAAGCTAAAAAGAACAGCAACCAGCCTGAGTACAGGAAAAAGGAGTTTGTACCCCATAAAAGTTTCAAAAATAACAAGAACAGAACCCTGTTTAATGGTAAAAACTTCTAGGGGAGCAAAAATGGAGTTGCTAATAATTCCAGTAACTTCAAGGGCAGCAAGGAGGTTCCTAACAATCACGAAAATTACACTAAGAATTTTGAACGGAAGGAACCTGTTAAGTGATGGGAGTGTAATGGCCCACATTATGCTTTAGTTTGCCCAAATCGAAAGAAACCAAGCAGCAATATTCATACTATACAAGATGAAATGATTGTTGGAGACTTTGCAGGGACTATGCCCCGAATAAATGCAGCATTGGAGAACCACCAAGCTGACTATCAAACTTCCATGGTGGAAGTAGGAGGTATGATTAACAAAACCCCTGTAACTATTCTAATAGATCCGGGTGCTAGCCTTAGTTATATTTCACCACATTTAGTAGAAAAATGTAATCTGACTGTTGAAAGATTTGATAACTCTTGGTCAGTACAACTAGCCACTGGGGCTAAAAGGAAGGTGAGTTGTTATGTTAAAGAATGTACTTTAAATATGAATGATTTTCAAACTACTGTTCAATTAAATATTCTGCCACTTGGCTCTTATGACATACTTATCGGGATGGACTGGTTAGAATAGCGTAGGGTAGTTTTAAACTATTTTGACAAAACTTTTAGGTGTGTAAACAATAATGGACAGCCTGTAACTGTTAGGGGTATTCCTAGGAAAACAGTAGTCAGGCAGATTTCTACTTTACAACTTAAGAGGGCAGTTAGAAAAGGGTGCAAAGCCTATGCTGTAACTATTACAGATGAGATAGATAAGTCTGAAGGAAGCAAGATAACAGTAGAGGATATCCCTGTAGTAAATGATTTTATTGATGTTTTTCCGCAGGAAATCCCAGGATTACCTCCCAAGAGAGAACTGGACTTTACAATTGAACTTGTACCAGGTGCTGTACCCAGTTCAAAAGCTCCGTATCGTATGAATATTTTGGAACTTAATGAATTAAAAACTCAGTTAAAGGAGTTAATAGACAAGAATTACATTCGACCCAGTGTATCCCCTTGGGGAGCACCAGTAATTTTTGTTAAAAAGAAGGACGGAACTATGCGACTTTGCATAGATTACCGTCAACTGAACAAGATGACAATTAAAAACAGATATCCATTGCCTCGCATAGATTATCTGTTTGATCAGCTACATGGAGCTACAGTGTTCTCCAAGATAGACCTGAGATCGGGTTATCATCAAGTGAGGATTAAAGAAGAGGATATATTTAAGACAGCTTTCAGAACGAGATATGGACATTACGAATTTGTCGTAATGCCATTCGGGCTTACTAATGCCCCAGCCGTCTTTATGTGCCTAATGAATAACATAATGCATAAGTACTTAGATAAATTTTTTGTCGTATTCATCGATGACATTTTAGTTTATTCTAAGAATGAAGAGGAGCATAAAGAACATTTACAGATAGTCTTACAAGAACTACGAGAGCAGCAGCTCTTTGCGAAGTTCAGTAAGTGTGACTTCTTCAAAGATGAAATCCAGTACTTAGGACATGTAGTCACCAAGGAAGGGATTTCAGTTGATCCTGAAAAGATCCAGGCAATTGAAGATTGGCCAGTACCAAAAGACGTAACAGATGTTAGGTCTTTTATGGGAATTACCGGCTACTACCGGAGATTCATTGAAGGCTTTTCAAAAATATCCAACCCAATCACTTCCTTGCAAAAGAAAGGTAAGAAGTTCGATTTGAACGTGAAGTGTGAAGAAAGCTTTAAGAAATTGAAGACTTTATTAACAACCATGCCTATCTTAAGAATAGTAGATCCTAATAAGGATTTTGTAGTCTGCACCGACGCTTGTAATGACGGTCTAGGCAGAGTGTTGACTCAGGATGGGCATGTCATTGCCTACGAATCTAGGAAGCTAAAAATTCATGAAAAGAATTATGCCACTTATGATTTGGAACTGGCTGCTGTTATCCATGCTTTAAAGATGTGGTGACACCACTTAATAGGCAGAAAAATTACTTTAATGACTGATAATAAGGGTCTAAAATACCTTTTAGATCAGCCTAATTTAAATGCAAGACAAGCCAGGTGGTTGGCCTTCTTAAGTGAGTACGATTTTGAAATTCAGCACATAAAAGGAAAGGAAAATAAGGTGGCTGATGCTTTGAGCAGAAATGCAAGGCTGAATTTTGTATCAGCTAACAGCACTTATACCTCCGATTTGAATAAACAGTTGGCTGAAGGGATAAAATCAGATGGAATTTATCAAAAGTTACAAGTTACAGCTAAAGAGGAACCTACAGAAAGTTTAATAAAGGGTTATAGCCTAAACAAGGAGGGATTTTTATTGTTTAAAGACAGGCTGTATGTTCCAAATGTACCTAAAGTTAAAATGTTAATTCTAGATGAAGTTCATAAAACCCCTTACTCAGGGCATCCAGGCTACTAGAAGACTGTCACCATGTTGAGAAAAGAATATTTTTGGCCTAATATGAAATCTGAAACAGCTGAGTATATAGCTAGATGTTTGGACTGCCATCAAGTGAAAACAGAACACCAACATCCAGCTGGGTTGTTGCAACCTTTACCTATTCCCAACTGGAAGTGGGAAATAATCAGCTTAGATTTCATTACATGATTACCCAAAAACCAGCATCAGAATGATTCAATTATGGTAGTAGTGGATAAATTAAGTAAATCAGCACACTTTATTCCTGTTAAAACCACTTACAAGGCTGCAAACATAGCTGATGTATTTCTAAAACAGATTTTTCGGTTACATGGTGTCCCAAAAGTTATTATTTCAGACAGGGATCCTAAATTCACTGGGAATTTTTGGAAATCCTTGTTTAAAGGATTAAACACCACACTGAATTTTAGCACTTCCTTCCATCCTCAGACGGACGGACAAACTGAAAGAGTTAATCAGGTACTGGAAGATCTGCTAAGAATGTATGCTAAAGATCAACCAGGTAAGTGGGAGGATTATTTACATTTAGCAGAATTTGCATACAATAATAGCTATCAATCGTCAGCTAAGTTTAGTCCTTTTGAAATTCTGTATGGACGTAAATGTAACACTCCTATCTATTGGAGTAATCCAGTAGATAGATTAGTGTTAGGTCCTGATTTATTAAAAGAAATGGAATAGATTGTGAAACAAGTGCAGGAAAATTTGAAGATTGCCCAAGATCGGCAAAAGAGTCAAGCAGATTTGAAAAGAACTCCTAAAGAGTTCTAGGTAGGTGAACATGTGTTCATCAAGGTAAGACCAAAGAAGAGCTCCCTAAGACTGGGGAGTTGTGCAAAATTAGCGCCACGTTACTGTGGTCCGTTTGAAATTTTATCTAGAATTGGTCAAGCTGCTTAACAACTAGCATTACCACCTAATTTAAAAGTACACAATGTTTTTCATATTTCTGTTCTGAAAAAGTATGTTCATGATGCTACTCATGTTATTGACTGGAACATTGTACAGGTAGAACCAGAAGGGGAAGTTCTGGTGGAACCGGATTGTATCCTCGGGAGGAGGGAAATTACTCTGCGGAACCGCACCATTGGACAGCTGAAGGTGCAATGGAAGCACCTTAGTCCTGAAGAAGCTACCTGGGAACTGGAAAGTAAGATGCGGGAGGCATACCCAAATCTATTCCAGCAGGTGGCTGATAATGAGGAATAAGTAACATCGAGGACGATGTTACATTTTAAGGGGGTGTGTATGTCACATACCCCAATTTTGCAAAAATACTGAAATTATTTTTATTATTTTCCTGAGACATTATGTTAAATTTAATGCTAAGTAGGAATTGATGACTCAGCAGAGTCACCAGAAATGGAATGTAATTCTGAATATTTTATTATTAATAAATAAATTATGGAGACAACAGCATGGGAGAGCTGTTAAAAGAGGTTACTGGTCTAATTGGTGGATGGAACTAGGTGGAAAGGAAAAATACAAGTGGCAGCATCCTCAAACATTTCCTAAGTTGCAGGTGGCAACTTCCCTATATTTTGGGGTCATGATTCCCCAAGAAAGTGGAATTTGAGCAGGTGGCTCATTAATGACAGTTAACCCAACAAAGACCTAGGCAATCTTTTAAATAGTACTCAATGAACTGAGCTGGGGGTTCAACATTGTTCTGAAGGGAGAATACATTCAGGTGAATGCTATTCAGAAGTCCCATTGAGGAAGAGGGAATTACAGTAAGGAAATTTGTTTGAGTGGGATGCTGCAGCAACTTGGTTCCAATTTAGCTGCTTTGGCTGAGTGAATTGTTTTGCTGCACCTAGTTCTAGCTAGGAAGATCAGAGCAAGCTCGGGGGTCCTGAGAAGTGCTGTATGGGCACTCTCTAGGAGTTGGTAGGGAGGAACAGTCTCCCATTGCTGTTGTTGTCTACAGTTGACACAGGTTCTGCCACTTATTCCTGTTGTTTATTGAGTAAATATAAATGTTGATTATGACTATCTCCTCTATGTCTGAACAGTATTTATTTAAGTAAAAGTTAGCATCTCTGAATTATTATGTCTTAGAAATTTCTTAATATCACTATTATCTTACAGTTCAAGTATTTGTTTTATGCGTGATACGCTTTGTTGTTATAGTATGTTATTGTGATTTTTCACTTGGTTATTACAATAGTTAAATAGATAAGTATAGGCTAATTATACAGTAAATATTTTCTGGAAAATAAACTCGTTAAAACAATTATAGAAATAGAAATATAGATAACCATATAACCACAGTAAATTTATTTTCATAGATAATTTTTAACAGGTACAAACCCTAGCTAACAAGTGTACAGGTTATTATCTATCATAAGAATGGACGAACCAAATTTATACTAGTAAGTTTATTTATTTATTGACAGATCATACGAAAAGACTAGCTGAACTTTTATTTAACTCAACCTTGAACTAGAAACAACAGTATAGCAATGTTTTTCACTTGTTTAACTATTTTTGACAGAGTCCTAACTAAAACAAACTGATTAGTTAACTAAACAAAAGAACTGTGACCGTGGAGTTCGTTTAGAATCTATCTTTCCAGTTTTTCTACAACAAGAAACCTTCGGTAGAGCTTGATCTAGTTATTAAACTTTAAACAGATTCAAACAAAGATAGAACGATAACCAGCTCGAGGCCGAGGTTAAACCTAGTAGTATTTATTTATTTATTTATTTCCTTTTTGTCATAATCTTTTTATCAGCACAGTATTTTTAGCTCACTATCGAGCTCAAATTCTTCATGTGAATGCACAGTATCGACAGAGTCCTATCTTAACAATAGAATAATTATCTAATTCAAAATTGTATCTACAGAGCTAGCATCTGAACCAAACCATGGTTGTCATTTCAGAATCAAACCCTACCACTCTAGTTATTAACAATAAGAAATTTATTACAGCTCATTAAAACTTTGAACAGTATTACAATGACTCTACCACAGCAGTAGCTTCTTCTCACTAACCCTGGGTAAAAATCCCAAAATAAATTAACAGTTTAACAACAAAACTCAGGTACGTGAAATCTAAAGAACTTATCTCTAAAGGTTCATCAGTAGCAGGATAACCTGGTTCAAAATTCTTTACACAAACAAAACTATTCTACCACGGCCATAGCCCAGTTTTCAGTTTAGATAATTTTACAAACATATAGTCGAAAATTATGCCACATACATTAACTTAAAAACATACAGGAGACTTGTAACAAGTAGTATTTTTCAACCTTGGAAACTCTTACAACGATTTCAACCCACAGCCGAGTTCACAAACCCACAATACCAGTGTTTTTATAGATTTACTTATTATAATACTTAGCATCGATTTAAAACGTTGACGTAGAACAAAGCCAGTTTATAGACCACAAGATATATTAAGTTCATTTCCGAAAAACCTTTTTTAAAAGTATTACGTTGAAACAAAAAAATAACGAGGGCGAAACCCCACTTACAGAACAGACTCATAAGTCTGGTTCACTTAAACCTTTACAATACACATCTTCTTATAAAAACCTAAGTACCGAAAGGAGGTTGCAATATTTACAACACTGACAGAGGCCGTAGTATTCGAACACATCACATAGTTGTTTATCCAAAACCAAAACCCTACTATCCGAACAACCCACAAGGAGGACTTGCCATGGTAAGAACCAGGCTTACCCGGGATTGCCAGTTGTCGCAACCTGTATCATCCATCAGATAGGTAGAACTCGAACCTGCATTGATAGAAACAAATTGGTAAACCTTCTATATGTTGGCTTGGAGATTTTAAACAAACTTTAAATAAAAAAAAATTTGAAACCCTGTAGCTTACCGAAGTGTTGAACGCAGATGCAGACATGAGATAGTTGATAGCCACGAGCAGCAGAAGGGTGAATCCCCATCTTTCCACAGCACGAGCAAGCTGACCGAAAAACAAGGGTTTCTTTTTCAATGGAAGTAGTAAACACACACCAGGTAAGCTAAAATACTCACGCCGTGACAGGAACTCCACAGTTCATAAATTTTTTTACGAAACCCTAGGTCATTGACCAGCTACAGTTGCTAATAACAAATACAATGCCTCTCAGACGAAACTATGGAAAATGCAAAGGAGGAGGCAGCATGCAAGCTGCTAAGCACACTGTAACATTGGTAACTACACCATTAAATGAACTCAAAGGATAAACCCTAGGTTTAATACCATTCTCATAGCTTTCAACAATCACTCATAAAGACTTCCAAACGATAAACATTAAGCAAAGAAAACTGTAAATACTTGGAAGCCGAATCAACAGCACTGTAACAAAGACCCAGACCAGGAGCTGTTGCAGACAGACCCGAGCTCGAAGGCGGAGAATAATGATGAGGTAGGGTTAGGGTTCATGATTTATATCTCCAACACTTGGCGTAGAAACTTCCACGTCGCCTTTTAATGTTTTCCCATACGTTCTATAGTCCATCGTTGTGCCAAAATCATTTGTTCATCAATTAAAAATCATAAAGTCGATGCACTTTAATCATGGTTTGGATATTCCTTTAGGGTCTTGATAACATAGTATAGATTGCACCATTTCCCTGATTTCAAACTATGCCTTCGAACACGAGTAGGCAAACCATATTATATATTACCCTACAGACATTAAAATCATACCTCGTCAATAACATTCAAGGTTATGGGATCCTCATCATCGTTGATAAAATCAAATCATAGTATGAGTATTATAGTTGTTGCTTTGCTATTCTTAAAAGATTAAAATAACATAGATACATGTTATCCTTTTAATCATACATTAGGATAATACCTTTAAACCAGCATTGCACAGATTAAACAATGAAATATTAATTCTTGCAAATTGATTATTGTTTAAAAAAAACTCAATCATGAGGTACTCTAGTCATGGAGAAAAACGATTACATTATAAAAGTTATAACGTATGATAAGTTTGTAAATAGTATAGAACAACCTATCAACATTTATGTCTTAACCCTAGCCTCATGGGAATTGGCAAAGGGTACATCAAAATCTATAAATCTACAAATTATTAAGATGAAGACAAGTACTACAACTTGCAATTCTACTATACCTTTGTCATTTAAGATAGCTGACAGCCTTGTTTGTTATTATTCTGGAAATAGGAATAGTGGTGCAAACAGAGCAAACCCGAAAGTATTATCGTAAGAAGATATGAACTGACAGAATATTATACAATGCAAGTAATGAGTTATGTATATGTTAAAAATTTCTAGATCTTTACAAGTGAATCACACAGTAACAACAGATAACTAAGATGGTTGGAATATCATATTCCACTGACATTACACAGCGCTGGATAAGAGATATTATTGCGACACAATAATAATATCAAAGAACGATACTCCATAGTGGTATTTAAGTTATTCTGATAAAGAACAATATCTATCATATTCTCATGCAAAATTTTCAACTCTCTATCAGAAGGAATACATGAATATTACAGGAAGGAACTTCTACCTTTTTACACTTGACAATCGGTCTCGCATGTGTGAACTTTTACTAGACATTTTGGTACAGTTAAAGTAATTTTAATGCTTTTAAAAATCAATTGCAGCGACCCGTACTTTACCTGTATACCTGTAAGTGAAAGACAATTGGATGCATTAGCTCAGAAGCTAAGTAAGCCCAGTCTGCGATGACAACTCCCCCGTGTGATTTAAAACAGAAAAACCATCAGTAATGAAAAATAAGACTCACATTTAACATTTAAGTACAATGACAAATCATTCAGACATAGTTATGATCACTTAACTAAATCAAACAGATCAAAGAATGCATTTAATAACATTAATTGCTATCTTAAAAATTTTAAATTTTTCGGAAATTTTTGGGTTTTGACAATCTATATCACAATTTGGCTAGGATACATGGATGCAAACAAACAACTACACATTTTTTCAAAGACATATAGCAATTTAACAATTCAATTCAAAGAAATGAAACATATATCTAACTTATAGAAATATGAATTCTAACCTAGCAAGAATTTCAACAAATACAACTCTAAGTTAGGGAAGGAAAAGAAGAGATATCTTAATATGATGAAAAAGTGCAACAATCAATTCATGTTATACCTTAATATCTGAATCAATGCTTCCTTCACCCAAGATTGTAGTTCTCCAACTCTAGCTACATAAGCATTCTAATGCTGACATAACATGTCCAATGAGGTCCTTCAATGTTTTAAAAGGACTCTCTACTTGGAAAATGATTTCTAGTGAGATTGTGATGCATGGATTTTGCATAACTCTTGTCTAGTGTCAAATAGCTTTGAGAAATATTGATGCAAATGATAAAAAGTATAATGATTGTTGAATTCAATTTTGTAAAGTGGTAAAATATGACATAGCAAGAAGAAATATTCTCTTTTAAAAAACACCGAGATATCTTCCAATAACACATAATTGAAATGTGCTACTGAAAGATGACATGTTAGAAGATATCTCCACTTCTTTTCCTCCATTTCCACATCCAAGACACTCTTCAAACTATTTATTTATTGATTGAATTTTTTTTTAATATATTGCCATATCATTTAAAAAAAATATCTTCTATTTCCATATCTTCCTAGAACTCTTCTCCATATATTTTTTAATGATTAGAATATGAATTAGAATGTATTTCAAGAAAGTAAAGAAAATCTCTCCCACACCTCCAAGGCACTTTTCCTTAACACATCCTAGCATATATTCTACTGATTGAGATATGACTGGAACCTCCAGGACACTCTTCCGCGACATCTGTTATAGTGATATGAATAAAATATTTGCTGAATATATTCCATGTCTTTTTAAGACAATTTCTTCATTTCTACTCGTATGAGAGAGTTTGAAGTTTTATATACCTGTTCACTTCTCATTCTTTATTACTTGTATCTGTTAAGTTGTTTATCGGGAAGTTGTATGGAAGAAAGCATAAGAACAAATCAAATGAAATTAGAGAAAAGAAAATAAACAGAACAATTAGAGAAGAAAATATTGGGTAAAGTTCACTGTAAAAACTGTCAGGATGAATATTATTAGCCCACTTGTATCACATAGAGACATGTATTGCAATGCGTGCAGCCTGTACCACCGAAAGTGAGTGTAAAGCAATGCACATACCAACGTCTTTTTGTTGTTGGGCAGAGAGCAGAAACTATATTTAATTACGTTTCGTATAGTTTCTTACAGAAAAAACTTGCTGCGATGACTTATCAAATATTAACGATGCAAAATTATGAAACCAAATATATAGTTTCCTGTAGCAGCTCATAAAAACATAGCAATAGCGTATCTTATGTCATTAGCTTTAAGGGTTACTTTAGTGTTTTTTTATTGTATATTAAATAAATACTTTTAGTATTCACATGGTATTAGAGTTCATGGTCACGGAAGTTGAGTTTAAATGTTAGTAAAGGAATCACTATGTTTTCTTTTTTATATTTTTGTGGATGTGGGATATAAAATGAATTTCTTTAATATATATGTATATTTTTTTTGGGTTGATTTTGACTTAGTTTACATAATACACTATGTGAATGATAGGGTAGAGATGAGAATAAAATTGCACTACAAAAAAGTAAGTAGAAATGTTAAAGACACAAAGTGTGTTTGTTCCAAAATAATGGATAAAAGTTTGCATCTTAAAGAGTTTAAGAAGGTATACTACTTTCAAAGGAGGATATTTGTAAAGAGTTCTGTAGAGGATGACATTTGTAAATAAACAAAATAATGGATAAAAGTTTACATCAATGAATTTCCTCAATAATCTTCTTTTTGTGATTGAATTTGACTTGGTTTACATAATACACTATGTGAATGATATGGCAGAGATGAGAATAAACTTGCCCTACAAAAAAGTAAGTGGAAATGTTAAGACACAAAGTGTGTTTCTTGCAAAATAATGGATAAAAGTTTGCATCTTAAAGAGTTTAAGAAGGTATGCTACTTGCAAAGGAGGATATTTGTAAAGAGTTATGTAGAGGATGATATTTGTAAATAAACAAAACAATGGATAAAAGTTTACATCTTAAAGAGTTTCAGAAGGGATATTACTTGCAAACGACGATGCTTTCAAAGAGTTATGTAGATGATAATGTTTGTAAATAAAGACATCATTATGTTATTCGTTTTTATTGATGTAGCTACATGTATATAAATTAGTGCAGTTTGTTGGTTATCATGGGTCTTAAAATCTCAATATTATTGAATATTATTGAATGTGAAATTAAAAAGTTGACTTGGGATCATTATCTTCACATAATTTGTAAATTGACCGATATTAATAGTAAGCCATAATAATAAGCTACATTGAGTTTTCTTGTCATCTTGCATGTACGGTTCCATGGGTATTTTATTTGTATCTAAACATCACAAGAGGACATGTATGGGTGTTTTGTGTTAATTGTTTGAACATTACACGTGGACTTCCATGGTTATTGGTGTTCATTTTAGTAACTTGTGGAAGATACCTTTAGATGGATTAGATGTGTATGTGATGTAAATATCATTCAAGATGTAGTTATGAGATATTAAATATGAACATTGAATTATTGCAACAACAAGAATGATCTGGATTATTTGTAGAACAGAATGAAGGAAACATTATAAAATGGAAATACACACACATATGTTTTGTAGAAGTAATAGTAATACAATAAAACTTAGACTTTATTATTGAATGGAATGAAAAAATACTATAAATTGCAAGTCTCTAGATGATGGTAGCTTATCTCTGAAAAGAGATGTGTCGACCATGCTCATTCAGAAGAACTCATTTAAACAATGAGGCCAAAAAGGAATTTTTAACATAAAGCATCATCGAGAAAACCCTAAAAACCCAAAATTCTAACCCAAAAGATGAAACACCAAAAGGTTTGTGGGCTCGCTTGTGGTTAGTTGATATGTCAACTTTCCAGAGGAGTAACTTTTTGTTACGATCTCCATTTAGCGTGCTTGGTAGTCTGTCGAAAAGGGATAGTCGAGAAGAACACATTCCGATTAGATTAGTGCATAGCATGTGGCTATACACTAAGCATTTTCATGCCAAAAAAATGTCATTTAGGGCTCAAAATGGCCCCAGAAGTTCTAGAGCCAAAAAAATTGTAAAAAACTACTAAGATGAAAAATTGTGTTTGAGCCAATGGACCAGGTGGGTGGCCACCAAAGTCCATCTAGATAATTCCTCCCCACTTAGGATGCAATGGTCCACATTGCATGAGTTCCCTGCATCATATGAGGAAACTTTTGCTAAATTTGACTTTTGGTGAGCCACTTTCCCTGGTGAAGAAGTTTCCCTACTTTGATGACTCGATACAATTGGATGTTCTACTAGAGATTTCCCTTCATCTCATTTTCCATGATAGAATGGACCATATCCTTCTCAATGCAATCAGGATTGAGTTCTATAGGGGCTAAGTGTTTGAATACCTTTGTGGTGTCCAAGAGAGGTGGAAAATATGGTCAAAGTAGCTCTACATTAAAGACAAAGTGCAAGCCGAGAAAAGGGGGAATGCTTAACTCAAAATCATTCTCACCCATAGCTTTGGTGCTGGTGTAAGGTCCATATCAAAGTGGGTAGAGATTTTGATGAGGCACTATGAGGTGCTCTTTCTATAAATGTAACCAAACCTTATCACCAACCTGATACTTATGTGGAACCCGATGTTGGTCATGTCGCTTTCTGTAAGATATCATGAACTTGATGTTGGATGTGGTTGATCCACTCAAAAAATTTGGCTTCCCAATCAAACTTAGATTCAGAATGTGAGGATTCTTCCTATGTATATGCAATGGGAAGTCCTACATCAATTGGTACTAATGGAGAGAACCTCAAGCATACCTCAAAAGGGTTGTGAATAATAGAGCTATGAAGGGCTATGTTGTAGCTATGTTGAACATAAGGAAGGATATCATCCCAAGTAAAAGGATGTTTGGAGTTGTACATTATCAGGATATGCACAATGATCATGTTGACCACATCTATCAACCCATTAGTTTGTAAGGAAGTCAATTTGGTAAGTTTCCAAGGTGTCTATCATCAACCATAGGATGGACTAGAAGGTACTCAGGTACCTGTTGTCTCAACTTGAAATAATGGCCCATGGGAGGCCAAAATGAACCCAAAAATGCTCAAAGAAGAGATTAGCAATGGCCTTTGTTGTGATGCTCTTCTTACAGGGAGTAAAAATTGCCATCTTAGAGAATCGATCAATAAACCACAAATATGAATTCGTTAACTTTCTTGGTTGAAGGCAAGCTAGACATGTAGGGCATTAAGAAAGACTCCCAGGGAATGTCTAGAGTAGGAACTGGAGTGTACAATCCTTTCTTCTTGATGGCAGGTTCGGAAATGGAATAAGCAATGCATGATCAGTTGTACCTACAAATGTCTTATTGGAGCTTTTGTGAGTAGAACTACTTCTGTAAAGCTACAATAATATTGTCTACATTGAACCTCCCTCCCACTTGACTATAATATCCCTCCCATATCATCTTCCCATCCTCACTTGAAGGAGCACAGACGTGGCCAAGATAGCATAAGGGTTAATCTTGGAGATGAAAGTTTGACACTGATCTTCCTACTTGTAATGCCTGATAGGAAATATCAAATTTATAGTCATTATCATATAATATGGCCCACCCATATTTCACATGTCCATAAGAGTTGAGAAAGGTTTCAACACAACAACTAGAGGTTGAATGAGGCAGTCTACAACATGGGTGGTGCTTCCGTTCTTATATATGATGTTAAATTGGAATTGTTGCATGTATGTGGACCACTTCTGATGGTGGTAGTTCTGTAACTTTCTTTTCATCTGTATGAAATACAGAGACTTGTGATCAGTGTGGATGATGGTATCCTTCCCCGGTAAATAATGCTTCCATTAACAAGAGGCATGTATTAGAAAAACAGGATCGTAGAGGAATAACAATAAACAAGATGCAAATATAAATCACATAAACACAATACAAGAGAGACATCAATATATGTGGTTCACCCAACATGGGCTACATCCATGGAGAAATTGCTAGTCCTTTTATTATTATACCATCCAACAAATGAAGGGATACAACCTACATCACATCCACTGCAAGTTCCTCTTCACTCTCTCTCAATCTCTTTTACACAATCGTAGAGATCTTTATAATACTACGATACATTACACAACTTTATTACAATGTCTTATTTTTAGAGGGTAATTACCATGGGAAAATACCATGGGCTACCCAATACCATGGGCATGTAAATTGTTGGCCAACAAAACAACCCAAAAAAATTATTTCGGGGGATTTTCCCTCGAACCCCCTTTCTTGGGGAAATTCCCCTGAACCCCCGTGAGGGTGCAAAGATCCCACCCCGTGTTGGGATGAGTGTACAGTCCACTTGAATAGCATATAAAAATTGGGGTACAAACACGATTGAACAACGACATCTCTAAATTAGGAAGATGAGGCTCTACAATCAATAACCTACACAATGCATTACATCTTTCTATCATAGGTGCGATACATATGAACAACATCAGAGAGTGTATCACTATGATATGACACCATATGTGCATGCTGAGTGAGGAATGCATTGATATCATAGTCAGAGGAATTTGTCTCAATCTCAAAAGGTTGTTATAGATATAGTAGATTGAGGACAAGCACTAAGTAGAAGCGTTGCTTTAGATCCTCAAAGGATTTTTGGTATGATGGACGCTAAGAAAACTTGGCTTTGGCTCCACCCTTGGCCACTTGGATTAACGGCCAAGTGATATGAGAGAACCCCAACACAAATATGCAATAAATGTTTGCAAGGCCCAAGAATCTATAGAGCTATGTTAGAGCTTTTAGGGATGGCCAATCATGAATGACTTGGACCTTGGTTGGGTCCACATGCACCCCATTATCATCCACAATGTATCCCAAGTACTCAATTCTCTCCCTGCTAAATGATCATTTCTCCAAATTGACATATAATTTTTGTTGGTGCAAGATACAAAGGATGTGTTGGATGTGTTGCAAGTGTTCCATCCAAATTTTACTGAATATGATAATGTCATCCATATATACGACAAGAAAAGAGCTGGTGAATGGGAACAATAAATCATCCATCATCCTCATAAATGTTGTTGGAGCATTATTCAAGTCGAAAGACATGGCCAACCACTAAAAAATGCCGTCTTTAGACGTGGAGGTTGTCTTCCATACATCGAACTGCTAAATCGAGACCAACTGATAATCTAACTTCAAATAAATCTTGCCAAAGAACTTGGAACCCTTAAGTTGATCAAGAAGGAAATCAATCTGAGGGATTGGGTATGTATTCTTGACAATGATTCTTTTTAGGGATCTATAATCAATATAGAGTCTCCATGTCTCATCGTTCTTCTAAACCAACAAAATTGGGATCCGACAAGGTGAGGAGCTCGATTGAATGTGGCCTTTTTGGATGAGCTCAACTCATCCATATTTGTCTCCATGGCTCATATGTGCACCAATCCATGCAAAGGCACCTTTTGCGTGGATCAGGGGGTAGGTTGGTTCTAGGGTCAATGAAAAAACTAATTAGAGTTTGTTTTGAGATGTTCAAGTCTTAGATTTGGTCTCTACTAAGACCAGTGGAATAATATGCTCTCATCCTAGCCCTATACTCGGTTATGCTCATCAATTGACCATGAGCATTATCAACTCAGGCAATGACGATGTTGAGGGATGTGGTAGGGAGAGTCTTGATGGTTCTGTAGTCGTTCTAAGTTCTTGAACCAAGATTCTTAATTGGTGTAAATTTTGGTTTATTTGGGATTCTGTGCTTAGGTTCTCCTCGGGGTGAATGTATACTTCAGGGTTTTCTGTGGATGGGTTGTTTGTTTCGGGGTTTGGCTCTTACTTGTTTGCCATTGTGATGAGGTAGAGATTAACTGCAATTAAAAAATTGAATTTGTTACAATATTGTTTGATTTTTTTGGATTTTTTCTAACGTAATTTTTTTTAAAATCATTGAAATATTTTTTTAAAATCACTGAAAATACAAAAAAAAATAGTAATTAGAAGCAAAAATATTACCTGGATGAGAATTGGGGGACATTGGTGGAGGAATCAGTGTGGGCACGCGTGGTCATGAGGCGTTGTTGGCAAGCTATGAACCGATGAAATTGGGAAAAGTGGGTAACAAATGGGCCTCAACCCAATTTTTAATATGTAGAGAAGCATGCACACACTATTACTGTAGGCACACTAATAATGTGTGTGCATTAAAAGCACGCACACGCTCTTAACACCTACATGGACGTCTACCTAGCGGTTTAGGACTTTACCAAACCTTTGCACCAACGCAGTCTTAACGGCGCGCGTGCGCAATTTTTTTAATTCTAGTGCGCTCCCATTGCAACAGATTTGGGGAGCATCTTCGTGCACACTACCTTTTATAATGATAAAGAGACCAATCGAACCTAACCCACATAAACCTTAATACATATCCATTGCCACATTGATTTACAACCATGACTCTATAATTTGGTTGTAATTGTATTCTATCATATCTAGCTTGGGTTAATAACTTGATATCATGGTAGGCAATACATTTAAAAAAACATTTGAATCGTGGCTTAGGAACGTGTTAATTCTATAGCACCTACATGACACAAGGGGTTAGTTTACACGTTTACATTGAGGAAGGGGCATGTTGTGAAAGAGAAGTGAGTCTACTAATAAAATCAGGCATTGGTGCTAGCGTTAGCATTACGCATAAGGTGTGGACCCCTTGATCACATGTCATTGTAAATTTCAATTTGGTTTAATTTTTTTTTTTTCAATTGTTGATGTGAAAGTTTGATAAAAAAATTGAAAACTACATTTTATATAACAATTCAGTAAAAGTAATTAAAGAAAACATTATGATTAATGTGTATCAATTTAAGACTTTTTGCATTAAGATAATTGATATTTGAAGATTTATCCATTTAAGGGTGACAATTTTTTTGTTGTTATTTTTTTAAAATAAACTTTTCATTTTATAATTAAAAAAAAAAATTACATAAAACATTTATAAATTAATAACATTTATCAATGTTAATAATAAATTTATGTTTTTATTGAATATTATATATATTATTTATATATAAATATATATAAAAAAATAATATAAAACAACTAAATATCTTATTTTTTAGTTTATATGAACAATAATAAAAAATGCATATGAATTTTGAATTTTGATATTATTATGTAAATTTTAAAAAATAAAAACATAAACTCATTGTAATTGGAATGTTGTATATCCATGAAAAGGCCACAAAGTCCAAATAGTTATTAAGGCGTGTACATTTTAATAGGTAATAACAATGTATATATCAATGACTTGAAAATGACATCATAACAAGACCCATATGCCTTCCGATGCTATTATTAACAATTGATAATTGCAAAGTACAGCCACCCTTCAACTTGAATGGTAATATAAAGATCATAAGAAATTTTAAATTTGGCAAAATAGTATAAAAGATTTTTTTTTTCACAGAAAAATATAATTTACTATTAATATGCAAAATAGTAAAATATGTCCAGCTGTCAGTCCATAACAAAGTCATAATAGAGCTATCAGAAGTAGCCCCTAGAACATTCCAGTTACATCACCATAATGAATCAATATAACAAACATAAAATGTCTAAAAAGGTGCCACAACACCCAAATATCTCCTATAAGACAAATCACTATGCAACCAGCATCATAGCAGAAAACATCATCAAAACTACAAAAGTGTCATATAGAGTCCAATATATAAATAACACACATATGCCAAACATCCGAGGCATCCCCAGCAGATAAATAGATGCCAATATCGAAGTGTAATACAGAGATTACAACCGATCAGAGCAAAACGGAGCAGCACCTGCAAGTGGATGATATATAGGCCGCAAAAATATGATAGTATATAGCAATGTCCAACAAGTAATTGGACTCAACAGTTTTTAAGAATCTGCACAAGGAACTGAAAGTCGTATAAGTATTCCATGCCGCATATACCAGAATGAAAAATATAAAAGATCAAACAAAAAAGACAACAATACTCATGTCCAATGTAACAGCTGAGAACCATGTGAAAAAAGTAGAACATCACACCATTCCTGCCACATGATGACCCCATTCTGAGAGTTAAGTGCCCTCTTAGAGAGCATATCCACCTCCAGATTCACCTCTCTATAGATATGTTCGAAGTGAATGTGCTCAAATTCAAGAATGAGCTTACGAGCTGCTTCCAACCAATGTTTGAGCAGAAGCACACTCAGGGGTGAAGTGCCCTTAGCCCAAGAGATAATAGCCTGCGAATCACCAAAAATAACAAGAGAAGAAATCTTCCTTTGTCTGGCACAAAACAGGATGAGCCAAAGTGCACAAACCTCACTTCTAGTATTAGATCCGATTCCCAGATTTAGCCAATAGTGAAACGTGATAGTGTTGGAGATGTGGATTGTTGCACCAGCTCCCTCAATGCCATTCTGGCACACAGCGGCCCCATCAAAGAATCCACAGAGAAAAACCAAGATTGGAGGAGCCAATCTGTTTTTCAATGACCAAGTCTTCATGCCAATACCCACACCAAAAGAAGTAATGTATTCCTTGTGTGCAGCTATGATCTTATAGCATAAAGCAACACCGTGGGGTTTTAAGTTTTCAAAGATGCGAGCATTACGGGATTTCCAAACCTCCCAAATCAAAAAGAACGAAAGTTCAACACAATCTGTGGGAAGCTGAGACCAAGCCTCCAGACAAGCACATAGTGTATGTTCACCCCATCTAAAATGGACACCGACTCTACTTGCAATTTGTTCCCAGATACCCTGAATGAATGAGCATGTCGAAAAAAGGTGATCAACCGTCTCCTCCAAATTGCAGCAGAGAGGACACCAACCCGGGCCATTGAAGCCACGACGGCATAAGTTATCCCAAGTGAGAATCCTGTTAGATAACACAAGCCAGATAAAACACTTTATCTTGAGAGGAATGACCAGCTTCCAAATATATTTCTCCCACCATTGAACAACAGAAAATGATTCAGCAAACAATGCATCATAAGCCAATTTTGCAGAAACCTTTCCACAAGCCACGTCCCATGACCAAATCAATCTGTCAGCCGAATTAGATAACTGTAAGTTTGATTGATAAAAGGACCTGATATAACCATCCCATTCCAAGCCCAAAGAACTCGATAATCCCAACTGGGGAGCCGTTATCCAAAGAGACCGACCCTCCTTGAACAGACCAACAACATGAGCCAGAGTATAATATCCTTTTGATCTGAGATGTGTCCTTAATTCCATTGAAAGAGTATGCTCTGCCGGGCCCCCCAAGATCGGGTCAAGCCCCAGCCTTATGTCACGTCCATTGCCAGGAATCCAAGCAATCCACTGTGTGATAACCTTAAACGATCCCAGCAAGCCATTCCAAATATTAGACACACCCACTGTAACAGGCCGGTCTAATCTAAGCCACATTTCAACAGAGGTATTTTTCAAGTACTTAGCTCTGATAATCCGGCCCCAAACAGAGTTGTCAAACAGTGCTCGCCACAGACTTTTCGCATGCAGAGCCCTTACAAAAAGGTCAAGGTATTTAATATTCCAACCCCCCAATTTCCATGGACAGGCCAACCTGGACCAATTAATAAGATGATATTTTTCATGGTTTCCACCACTCGACCATAAGAAGTTATACAACTTTCGGCGGATAAGGCAAAGAATGGATCTAGGTACTTTGCAAAGTGTAAACCAGTACACACCTAAATTCTGTAAGACCGCTTTTTCCACCGTGAGACGACCACCCAATGATAAGTAGCGATAGCTCTAGTGACTAATGCGCCCCTCAAAACGCCGAACGAGCCAAGTCTAGTCCTTCACAAGATAATTAGCCGGCTTTAAGAAGAAGCCAAGATATTTCGTTCCCTCCTCCAACTCCAGAAGATTCAAGGGGAGAATAGAGCGAATGGCGCATTCCACATCCATCAATAGAGAGTGTTTTAGGAAACGAGATTTTACATAATTGATGATCATACCATAAACCGAGCAAAATAAATCAAGGATCCTCTTATAATGTACCCACTCAGCAAGGATACCATTACCGAAGAGCATTACATCATCCACAAACAAGGAGTGTGTAACAGATATATCTCTAGTAATTTTAATGCCTTCAAGTAGTCCATCCCTCTTAGCCCTGTGAATGGATAAACCCAGACCTTCGATAACCAAGAGGAAAAGGAGTGGTGATAGTGGACACCCCTGACGAAGGCCCTAGGAGGCCTTAAAGAAATCCGCAGGATGTCCATTTATCAATATGGCATAATTAACCGAGTTTACACAGGCCATAATCCATTTCATCACTTTCCAAGGCAGACCAATCTGAATTAGTATTAATCTCAAGAAATCCCAATTCACCCTATCATATGCTTTCACCAGATCCAGCTGAAGAATGAGAGCATCAAGACGCTTCTGTTTTATCGTGTGGAAAATTTCCTGAGTCACACCCACCGCATCATGGATCTGACGGTCCTGCAAGAAACCATACTGCTCCATAGAAATGTGCCGTGAAAGGAATGGTTTGATCCGGTTAGCAATAATCTTAGCAATGATCTTGTAGACTAAATTGCAGAGTGCAATAGGTCTAAACTCATTAAAGCTATTCGGGTGGGATGTTTTCGGAATAAGGGTCAAATATGTAGTGTTGAGAGCCCCAGACATTGAGCCTTGTTTCCGAGATTCCTCAACTGCCAGTCTGATATCCTCCCCCATAATAACAAAGAAATGTATAAAGAGTTCCACCATCCACCCATCCGACCCAGGTGATTTATCTTTTGCAAAACCTCCCAATGTGCTTTCCACATCGCCCAGAGAAACTTCCAAAAAAATATCATCCCCCTCCTCATCATTGAATATACGAGGATATTCCTTAATAACTTTAAATGGTTTAGCCAGAGATGTATTTTTAGGATCACAATAGTATTCCTGAAAGTGACGGACGGCCTCCTCCATCAATTTCTCCCCCCCCCAGATCCTCCTGCCACAGTGATCATTTAGGTCCCAAATAGTATTTTGCATCCTTCGAGAGTCCGCAAACTGGTGAAAAAATTTTGTATTCTGATCCCCATATTTAATCCAAATAGCTCGGCTCTTCAACCTCCATGATTCCTCTTGGATAAGAAGAATATTCAATTTACGACTCTCCATAGCAGAGAGTTTCAGCGCATCCCCAGGGCTAATCTCAGACCCCACCAAACCCTGCATTAGGGTTATCATTTCCAATTCAATCTCAGCAAGTTCATGTCCCATTTCAGCTTTCTTGTTTTTTTCCCACATGATAGTAAAGTCCTTTATAGCCTTAAGTTTCACCGCCAGCTTATCCATGGCAGAGCGTTCCCCCGAAACATCCAGTTGTAGCCACCTGTTCCGCACTCCCAGAGTGTACTCCCCATCCAAAAGCCATGTGGAATTAAATTTGAATGGATAGGATTGACGAGTGGCTTCCACCTCAAATTGTAGTATAATAGGAAGATGATCACTGATTTTTATTTGATGAATCCAGGACCTGTAGTTCTGGAGGCCATCTAGTAGGTATTCAGAAATAAAAAATCGATCAATTCGTTTCTGAATCATCAAATTGCCCCTTCTACCATTAGTCCAAGTTGGAACCAACGGACATGGAGCAATATCAACAAGTGAAAATTTCATGAAGTGTTTTTTAAAATAAGATCCCATCGGGTCTCTACGAGCCACATTGCCCCAGACCTCACCATCCCCCCAAGTAAAATTAAAGTCCCCAGCAATAATTAAATTTTCCAATTCCAGTAAATGACCCGAAACCGCATCCTCCCAGAATGCCAACCGATCAGAATACGGCCCATAGCAATTGATAATATTTACATTTTTCTCCACCCCCTTGATATTGCCTACTAATAGGATACCCAGAGAGGTGAAAGAAGGATTTAGTCTCAAAACTGAGGGGTTCCATGCCGCTAAGAGGCCCCCAGAAAGACCAACAGCGTCCACAGTACAAACCATCCATCCCGGCTTAACCTTGTTAAAAAAGCTACGTGCCTTATCACCGCATACCATAGTTTCCTGGAGAAGTACCAAATCTAGATTTGTAATATGAAGCACTCTCTTGAGGGCCAATTGTTTGGGCAGCCCCCCCACACCCCAGATATTTAAGGAGAAAAATATCATTTTCGAACCCTTGCTAGGGCTTTCATACCTCTAAGCGCTCGGGTATCAGTAGTTTTGGGGGATTCCACAGGACCACGACCATCCACTATCCCCCCCATGGTGACCTTCTTGTTTTTGCTAGCACTCCTCGTTTTAAGAGGAGAGAGTTCCGGGGCCAAACCACCCCTACGGGCCCCTTTTTGTATACAAATATCCCCCATTGTACCAGCGGAAATCACAGAGGTATTTTTTCGGTCCCCCGCCAAATCAGAGGTCGGCACATCAATTGAACCCCCCAAATCCTCTCCAATTGGCAAAGACTCATCTAACCGCCTGTTTTTATAGAATGTAGGGATAGGAGTCTTCTTAACCATCTCAGAATAAGAGGGAATAAGTATTAACTTTTCACAGGGCTCCATAGTTTTGCCCGAAACCCCATCCTGACCACCAGACCTCGACAGAGCCACCGGGCTCATACCATCGGATCCCCCAATCATGTTATCTGACTGTACTTTGGGACCCATCATACGCAATGCCATATCCCCATCCCCACCACCACCCCATTCAATAATAGGAGCCTCCGAATCACTTGATAGAATAACAGTCGGGGAGCCCGTAAGAGGAAACCCAAGGGAGACCGATTTCACAGGGGAGGTGTCGATAGGACAAGTCGCAATCTCATTCACAATCGGCTCGTTCTCAGAGACAGGGCCATCATCCCCAGAGGATTCGTTTGAAATGTGTTCAGTTCCAGAAGAGTTTGTTTTCCTATGGTGTTGGCGACTCATATAATTTCCATTATTTCCATTGTTTAAATCAAGAGCATTAATAAATGAAATATCCAACTCATTCAACGAATGAAAGAAGTTAGGGTCTTGTGTTTCTAACTTACGAAACAGAGCTGAGTCCGGAGCATCCAGAGTGGGTACCCGGTTGGAGAAGCCATCCAAGGAGCCCATAGTGTCCAAATCGATATCACTGCCATCGTCCGACGACCAGAAAGGACCCCCATCCCTGAGACGACCAGATGAAGCCGGCGCATTGCATTGGTGCCACAAATGTCCAACTTCTTTGCAGTTTGAAAAGCGGAAGGGGATACCCCAATAATCAATGATCTGAGTAATCTTCCGGCCACGCCAATTGATGTTAAGCACATCAATTAGCCCCAAGGAAATATCCACCTCCACAAGGACCCGACCCATGCGCCGATCAAAACCATTTATGTGCTCTTCCTTGACATGTAGGAACCTCCCTAAACAGTTTCCTATGGCTTCAAAAGCCACTCTATTCCAGAGTGCAAGAGGAAGCCCGGGCAGAAGGACCCACAAGTGACGTAGACGCACCGCAGCCATTTCAGGATCGAAATCAGTCTGCCATTTTTGCAACATAAGGCTCCCAAAACCATGTAACCAGAGTCTCTCCATAATGAGAGTGCAGTGTGCCTCTTCATCAAATTTGAACCCGTACCACCCACATGCCAAAGCAAAGATTTTCGGAGTGTAATTTAGCAGGGGTCTCCATTTCGCCGCTACCCACCTAACAATGTCCCGCCTGTTCATAGCATGGTATGAAAATTTCCCCACTAGCGCAGTCATGTTGTATTCCACGACCTCCTCCAGCCCAATGTCCCGACCCATCGTTAACCAGGATTCGCCAGGCCTGCGAAAATATTTTCCATTTAAACGTCGAGCCGCTCGGGAAGAAGAACCAAGGTTTATATTGTTACCCACATCAGGGTAGTCCCGACCACTACCGACAGAAGGGTCCGACCCCCCCGTATCTCCATGTGTCCGCCGACCCGCCAAATGTCTCCTATGTGTTTTGCCACGGGGATCCACCTGTTGGCTCGGCAGGTTAAGAGCCCGCTTCCCTTTAAGCTGTTCCTGAAAGTGTGCATCCGGTTTGAAAAGACCGGCTTCCTCTATCATATAATCTGAGACATTGAGATTGTTATCCTCCGGGAGGATAGATTCCGACAACATTTCACCCATTCCTGCATCCATATACCAGATCCCGTTTCCAAATCGGCCGAAAAATTAACAATATTCTTTCCCCCGTCAATTGTTAACCACAACGCAGCTAAAAACGGAGACAGCAGTGATGGATGCTGCAACAAAGGAGAAAAT
The DNA here is from genome assembly GCA_027924585.1 of Larix kaempferi. Lineage (NCBI taxonomy): Eukaryota > Viridiplantae > Streptophyta > Pinopsida > Pinales > Pinaceae > Larix > Larix kaempferi. The sequence continues at coordinate 10,617,316 of BSBM01000596.1, read as the reverse complement.
AAATATTGCACACAAAACCCCAAACCACCCGTGAACCTGGGAACGCGCAGAACCACACGCCGACCACAACTCCGGTATCTTCGGTGCCAGATTTGTAGTTCCAATGAGTAGAACAGTATTCAAACCGGACCAAAGCAAAGTAGAGTCTCAGCCCAAAGCCGGCTCAATATAACTTGTCAGATAAGACGACAGCAGTGTGCCTGCTCCTTCACACCGCCAGAAACCATCCATTCATCACCGCAGGAACCCAAGCCGCGACCTAGAAACCCTAGCCACGCCCGGAAACCCTAGTTGTGGGATAGGAATTTGGTTTTTTACACTAAAAAAGTTAAAGGTAAAAATCACTTTTTCTCATAAGCTTGAAGAATTTATTCCCACCTAGACTTGAAACTCGTAAAAGCTACTAAAGATATTATTCTCGCAGAGGCTTGAAGCTGGTACACGCTATTGAAGAAAGCTAAAGATATTATTCTCGCAGAGGCTTGAAGCTGGTACACGCTATTGAAGAAAGCCCTTGTACTGTAAGCTGGCCACCGTATCAGCCAAACACTTGTTTATTGGAAAACCTGTATGGCTGCTTTCTTGGGTTTTCTTCGTCTGAACACCTGCAACATGTATTCATGGCAAATTTCATTCCCAGCGAATTAATTCATCATTTTAGAATCAGACTGAAGATGAAATCTACAGTTAAATATATATGATAGTCGCTGCATACTTGGTAGGAAGTGGATACTGGGGGCACAATTCAGCCAACAAATGTACCAGATCCCCTCTGTGAAGGTTCGATTCCGCACACAGATATCTGTGGCCACTGCTTGAAGGCGTTTCATACACTATAATGTGTGCCTCCGCCACGTCCCTCACATCCACGTATGCCTGAGTTGCGTTTGTATATGTCTTCGCTGACCCTGACATCCATTGATCTTAAAATGTATCAGTTTTTGAATGATAATTCCTGGCTACCTATATTTGTAGGTAATGAAATTTATCACGCAGGTGTTCAGAACAAAAAAAAATTCAACTCCATTTTTAATCATAAATCAATCTTCGGTAGAGATATTTTTGGTAGCGAAATTTGTGAAATTTGTCATGATTACAATCAAAGAAAAAAAAATTGAGAAAATATCGATACAATTTTTCTTATCAAAATCTGGACTTCTCAATAACAAATCGATGCGAATTTAACAACAACAAAAAAATCAACTAACCAACACACTAAATATATATGTAGATTAATTACCCACCTGTCAGGTATTTCATAATATGAGCAGTGCTGGCGTTCATGGAGGGCTGCAACAAGGGACCTAAAACCACACTCGGACTGATCACTGCCATCTCTAAATTCCTTTTCTCGGCAATTTCCCAAGCTAATTTCTCTGCCAAAATCTTTGCATAACAATACCAATTCTGCCAGAGCAAAGTAATAAAATTAGTTCAGAAGATTCATTAACCTATATATTGTTGTTAAAGTGGAATAAAAATCAACCTAATACCTTGGTTTGTATGCAGTAGTCCAAATCGCTCCAACAGTCATCATCTACAATGGCGAGTGGGTCTCTGTGAGGGTCCATGTAAACCGCGCCAATAGAAGATGTAAACACAACGCGCTTCACTCCCAGTTCTGCACACACCTCCATAACATTCCTTGTTCCGGTCACCGCTGGCTCTATCACTCGCTCCTGTATCATCAAATTAGTCGATAGACTTTATTATTTGTTATCGTAGATTCATTTTGATCTTCCATTTAGTACACCCAAAAGATAATTATTCACGTGAAATGAAATTCAGCTTAAAGATGATTACCAAATAAATTACAAGCATAAAGAAGAAGACCTAATGCTTTTATGATGCAGTTAGACAAAATTAATGGAGGACATTTTCCCATTCATAAATCGGAAACCCTAAAGCTGCATGAACTTCGAATCTAAGAGTTCATATTATACATATGTAGCGATAATTACTTACAGGGTTATTGCTTAGAAGGCAAGCTGTGTGGAAGACACCGTAGCAGCCTTGGATAGCTGCGACTAAGCTCTGGTAATCGAGAATATCGGCTTTCATAAGCTGAAGCCTCTCTTTTGCGCCTTCCAACTGTCTCAGATGCTCATATTTCTGCTCATCATCTGTAGTTGTCAAATCCATGAAACAGTTAGATAACCATTCAATGCAAAAACACCTGATTAAATTAAAAGCATGTGGTAATAATTATACCATCTGGGTTGGTGTGAACTCCTCTTACAATATAGCCTTTGGCTAGGAGCATCTTGACCAGCCATGAGGCAATGAATCCCCCTGCTCCCGTCACGCAAACTGTCTTATCAGTTTTCTCTTCCTGCTTCATTTGATCTGATCCCATGCTTTCTACCCAGCTTGAGAATGCAACTTTCAGATCAAGAACTTAACAGATACAAACGGCCAGCAGTGAACAGTGAACAGCTATGTAAAGCTTCCTCTCAAATCCAAGCAGAAAGACATGGAAGAGTGTCCTGGAAGTGTTGAAATGGAAGGGTCTAAATCTTCGCTTGCCAACAGTGAACAGCTATGTAAAGCTTCCTCTCAAATACAAGTAGAAAGACAGGGAAGACTGCCCAGGAAGTGTTGAAATGGAGGGGGCTAGATCTTCTCTTTTAAAAGCAAGGGATATACTCCAGACTTTATCTGAATCGCCGGAATATGTGCTAGGAGGTGTTGAAATGGAGGGGTAGATCTTTCCTTTTTCACCAGCATGGGGCATATTCCATTCTTATGTCAATGGTTGCACTTTCAATGTGTGTTTGAAACAAATTCATATACTTATTTGAAATATGATTGGAACATTAGCATATATATCACTTATTGAAGTGGATTATAGTGGGAATCTTGCCTTTTGAAGGACAGGACATGGGTCCATGTAAAAAATTGAAGGGATTGGTAATAATTACATAACTTTATTTATGGAGATATCGTTCTAATTTTTACTTTTAAAAAAAAATCTAGGGTGGTTGAGATATGTGGAAATGGAGTGTTTTTTTTTTAAAGGATAAGGGATGGATGAGATATATGGAAATAAGGGTGGAGTTTTTTTTAAGACAAATTATGGTTCATATATGTGGAAACAAATATAAGATATGGGGTCTTGGGTAGTTGAAATATGTGGAAATATGTGGAATTGGAGGGTTACATTTTTTTTTTAAAGATAAAGGGGTGGTTGAGATATGTGGAAATGGAGGTAAGATGTTCTCTTTTAAAATGGCATGGTATAGTGTGATTGAGAAATAATTGGAATATGTTTAGACATGAAGGGGATACTTTCAGTTTTAAAGGATATGGAGTAATTGAGATATAGTTCGATTATGAGTGGAAATGCATGAGAGATGTCCCCTTTTAAAGGACATGGAGTAGTTGAGATATAAAGAAATAGAGGGTACATATTTTTTTTAAAGAACATGGAGTAATAGCGATATGGGGAAATATAAGGTAGATCTTCTTTTTAAAGGCATAGGGGTAGTTGAAATATGTGGAAATGCATGAGATCTTCCCTTTTAAATGATGTGGCATGTAATGATTGAGATAGAACTAGAATATGTTTGGAAATGGAGAGAAGATCTTCCCTTTTAAAGGACATGGGGTGATTAAGATATTTGGAAATGGAGGGGAGATCTTCGATTTTAAAGGACAAGGGGTTATTACTATATTGGTGGAAATTCCCATAGTGTGTGATCTAATGGAAAACATAGAGGTGATCTATATCACAATTTGGCTAGGATATATGCATACAAACAAACAACTACACCTTTTTTCAAAGACATATAGCAATTTAACAATTTAATTCAAAGGAGTCAAACATATACCCAACTTATAGAAGTATGAATTCTAACCTAGCAAGAATTTCAACAAATACAACTCTAAGTTATCTTAATATGATGAAAAAGTACAACAATCAATTCATTATATACCTTAATATCTGAATCAATGCTTCCTTCACTCAAGATCTTCAACTCTAGCTACATACTCATTCTAATGCTGACATAACATGTCCATTGAGGTCCTTGAGTGTCCTAAAAGGACTTTTTACTTGGAAAATGATTTCTAATGAGACTCTCATGCATAGATTTTGCTCAACTTTTAGTCTAATGTCAAATAGCTTTGAGAAATATTAATACAAATGATAAAAAAATACAATGATTGTTGAATTCAACTTTGTAATGTGGTAAAATATGACATAGCAAGAAGAAATATTCCCTTTTAAAAGACATGGAGATATCTTCCAATAACACATAATTGAAATGTGCTACTAAAAGATGTCATGTAAAAAGATATCTCCACATCATTTAAAGGATATTTCCACTCCATTTCCACATCCAAAGCACTCTTCAAATGATTTATTAAGATATGATTGATTTTTTTTAAATATATTTCCATACCATTTAAAAAAAAAATCAATTCCATATCTTCAAAGAACTCTTCTTCATATATTCTTTAATGATTGGAATATGTATTAGAATGTATTCCATATCTTTTGATAGGGAAAATCTCCCCCACACCTCCAAGGCACTTTTCCTTAACACATCGTAACATATATTCTAGTGATTCACATCGTAACATATATTCTAGTTATTGAGATATGACTGGAACCTGCAGGACACTCTTCCGCGACATCTGTTATTGTGATATGAATAAAATATGTGCTGAATATATTCCATGTTTTTCTAATACAATTTCTTCATTTCTACTCCTCTAAGAGGAAGTTTGAACTTTTATATACCTGTTTACTTCTCATTCTTTATTACCTGTATCTGCTAAGTTGTTTATATGGAAGTTGTACTTTATAGCGTGGAAGAATGCATAAGAACAAATCAAATGAAATTAGAGAAGAAAATAAAGTAAGTTGTTGATCTGAAAGTTTTACTTTTTATATCGTGGAAGAAAGCATAAGATCACATCAAATGAAATTAGAGAAGAAAATAAACAGAACAATTAGACAATAAAATAGCTCACTGTAAAAACTGACAGGATGGATATTATTAGCCCACTTGTATCGCATAGAGCCATGTATTGCAATGCGTGCAGCCTGTACCACCGAAAGTGATTGTAAAGCAATGCACATATCAACGTCTTTTTGTTGTTGGGCAGAGAGCAGAAACTTTATTTAATTACGTTTCGTATGGATTCTTACAGAGAAACTTGCTGCGACGACTTATCAAATATTAACGATACAAAATTATGAAACCAAATATATATATTCTTGTAGCAGCTCATAAAAACATAGCAATAGCGTATGGAGAGTTTAAACGTTGTCAAGATATACCAGGATAGAAATAAAAGTATATGAGTTCTTTGAACACTAAATTTAAACTTCGCCACTGGCCAACCGACTATGTTGGTTGCTGAGGGAGCAACGCCGACCAACTATGTTGGTTGCTGAGGGAGCAACTATTAAATAGCTTCACGGGGTTTGAAGGACTAACTATGTTTCCAGCTTTAAGGGTTAGTTATGTTATTAGCTTTAAGGGGTACTTTAGTGTTTCCTTTTTTTTAATGGTATCTTAGATAAAAACTTTTAGTATTCACATGGCATTAGAGTTCATGGTCATGGAAGCTGAGTTTAAATGTTTGTAAAGGAATCATTATGTTTTTTTTAAATGGTCATGGAAGTTGAGTTTAAATGTTTGGATGTGGAATATAAAATGAAGTTCCTCAATAATGTTTTTCTTTTCTTGTGATTGATTATGACTCTGTTTACATAATACACTATGTTAATGATATGGTATAGATGAAAATAACTATGTATTGAAAAAAAGTAATTGAGAAAGTTAAGACACACAAAGTGAGTTTCTTACACAGAGTTATGTAGAGGATGATATTTGTAAATAAACAAAATAATGGATAAAAGTTTGTATCTTAAAGAGATTCAGAAAGGATATGTAGAGGATGATATTTGTAAATAAACAAAATAATGGATAAAAGTTTGTATCTTAAAGAGATTCAGAAAGGATATGTAGAGGATGATATTTGTAAATAAACAAAATAATGGATAAAAGTTTGTATCTTAAAGAGATTCAGAAAGGATACTACTCGCAAACAAGGATGCTTTCAAAGAGTTTTGTAGATCATAATATTTGTAAATAAATGCATCATTATGTTATTGGTTTTTATTGATGTAGTTACATGTATTTAAATTAGTGGAGTTTGTTGGTTATCATGGGTCTTAAAATCTCAATATTATTCAATGTGAAATTAAAAAGTTGACTTGGGATTATTATCTTCACATAATTTGTAAATTGACCCATATTAATAGTAAGCCATAATAATAAGTTACTTTGAGTTTTCTTGTCATCTTGCATGTACAATTGCATCCATGGGTATTTTATTGTATCTAAACATTGCGGGAGGACATTTATGGGTGTTTTGTGTTAATTGATTGAACATTACAGGTGAACTTCCATGGGTATTGGTGTTGATTTTAGTAGCGTGTGGAAGATACCTTTAGATGGATTAGATGTGTATGTGATCTAAATGTCATTCAAGATGTAGTTATGAGATATTGAATATGAACATTGAATTATTGCAACAACAAGAATGATCTCGATTATTTGTAGTTATGTATGTGATGTAAATGTCATTCAAGATGTAGTTATGAGATATTGAATATGAACATTGAATTATTGCAACAACAAGAATGATCTGGATTATTTGTAGAACGGAATGAAGGAAACAATATAAAATGGAAATACACACACATATGTTTTGTAGAAGTAACAGTAGTACAATAAAACTTTGATTTTATTAATGAATGGAATGAAAAAATACCATAAATTGCAAAGCTCTAGATGATGGTAGCTTATCTCTAAAAAGAGATGTGTCGACTATGCTCATTCACAAGAACTCATTTAAACAATGAGTCCAAAAAGGACCTTTTAACATAAAGCATCATCGAGAAAACCCTAAAAATCCAAAATCCTAACCCAAAAGATGAAACACCAAAAGGTTTGTGGGCCCACTTGTGGTAAGTTGATATGTCAACTTCCCAAGGGAGTAACTTTTTCATACGATCCCCATTTAGGGTACTTGGTAGTTTGTCAAAAAGGGATAGCCGAGAAGAACGCATTCCAAATATATTGGTGCATAGCATGTGGCTATACTCAAAGCATTTTCATGCCAAAAAAATGTCATTTAGGGCTCAAAATGGCCCCACAAGTTCTGGAGCCAAAAAATTGTAAAAAACTACTAAGATGAAAAATTGTGTTTTGAGCCAGTGGACTAGGCGGGTGTCCACCAATATCCATCTAGATAATTCCTCCCCAATTAGGAAGCAATGGTCCCCATTGCGTCAAGTTCCTACATCATATGAGGAAACGTTTGCTAAATTTGACTTTTGGTGAGCCACTTTCAATGGTGAAGAAGTTGCCTTGCTTTGACGACTCGATACAATTGGATGTTCTTCTAGAGAGTTCCCTTCATCTCATTATCCATTATAGAATGGACCATATCCTTCTTAATGAAATTAGTATTGAGTACTATAGGGGCTAAGTGCTTAACTACCTTTGTGGTGTCCATGAGAGGTGGAAAATATGGTCAAAGTAGCTCTACATTAAAGATAGAGTGCAAGCCGAGAATAGGGGGAATGCTTAACTCAAAATCATTGTCACCCATAGCTTTGGTAATGGTGTAAGGTCCATATCAAAGCGGGTAGATCTTTCGATGAGGCACTATGAGGTGCTCTTTCTATAAACGTAACCAAACCTTTTCACCAACCTGATACTTATGTGGAACCCGATGTTGGTCATGTCGCTTTCTGGAATATATCATTAACTTGATGTTGGATGTGGCTGATCCACTCAAAAAAATTGGCTCTCCAATGAAACTCAGTTTCAGAATGTGAGGATTATTCCTATGTATATGCAATGGGAAGTCGTACATCAATTGGTACTAATGGAGAGAACCTCAAGCATACCTCAAAAGGGTTTTGAATAATAGAGCTATGAAGAGCTTTGTTGTAGCTATGTTGAACATAAGGAAGGTTCTCATCCCAAGTAAAAGGCTGTTTGGATTTGTACATTCTCAGTATATGCAAAATCATCATGTTGACCACATCTATCAACCCATTAGTTTTTAAGGAAGTCAATTTGGTAAGTTTCCAAGGTGTCTATCATCAACCATAGGACGAACTAGAAGATACTCAGGAACCTATTGTATCAATTTGAAACAATGGCTTGTGGGAGGCTAAAATGAACCCAAACACGCTCAAACAAGAGATTATCAATGGGATTTGTTGTGATGCTCTTCTTACAGGGAGTAAAAATTGCCATCTTAGAGAATCGATCAACAACAAAAAATACAACGTCGTTGTCGTGCTTGGTTGAAGGAAAACTAGACATGCAGTTCATTAAGAAAGACTCCTAGGGCATGTCTAGAGTAGGAAATGGAGTGTACAATCCTTGCTTCTTGATGGTAGGTTTGGTAATGGAATAGGAAATGCATGATCAGTTGTACTTACAAATTTCCTATTGGAGCTTTAGTGAGTAGCATTACTTCTGTGAAGCTACAATAATATTCTCTACACTGAACTGCCCTCCCACTCGACTATAATATCCCTCCCATGTCATCTTCCCATGCTCACTTGAAGGACCACAAACATGGCCAAGATAGCATAAGAGTTAATCTTGGAGATGAAATTTTGAGATTGATCTTCCTAATTGTAATGCTTGATAGTTAATGGCAAAGTTATAGTCACTATAATATAATATGGCCCACCCATATTTCGCATGTCCATAAGAGTTGAGAAAAGTATTCAACACAAAAACTAGAGGTTGAATGAGGCAACCTACAACGTCGTTGGTGCTTCCGTTCTTATATATGATGTTCAAGTGGAACTATTGCATGTATGTGGACCAATTCTCATGGTGGTAGTTCTGTAACCTTATTTTCATCTATATGAAATACAGATACTTGTGATCAGTGTGGATGATGGTATCCTTCCCCGAGACATAATGCTTCCATTGAGAAGACGCATGTGTTAAAAAAACAGGATCACAGATAAATAACAATAAACAAGATGCAAATATAAATCACATAAACACAATACAAGAGAGACATCAATATACATGGTTCACCCAATCTGGGATACGTCCATGGATAAATTGCCAGTCCTTTTATTAAGATACCATCCAACAAATGAAGGGATACAACCTATAACACATCCACTGTGACTTACCCTTCTCTCTCTCTCAATACCTCTTACACAATCATAGAGATCTTTATAAAACTACAATACAATACACAACGGTATTACAATTTCTTCCTTTTAGAGGGGAATTACCATGGGCTACCCAATACTCCGGGGCAGTAAAATGTTGGCCAACAAAACAACCCAAAAATTTCTTTCGGGGGATTTTCCCTCAAACCCCCTTTCTTGGGGGCAATTCCCTTGAACCTCCGCTGGGGGCCCATTTGCCCCCGGACCCCCATGGGGGTTAAAAGACCCCCACACCCAGTGTTGGGATAAGTGTACAATCCACCTGTAGAGCATATAAAAATTGGGCTACAAACATGGTTGAACAACAACATCTCTAAATTAGTAAGATCAAGCTCCACAATCAATAACCTACACAATGGATTACATCTCCCTATCATAGGTGGGAAATATACTAACAACATCAAAGAGTGTATCACTATGATGGGACACCATATGTCCATGCTGAGCGAGGAATGCATTGATAGCATAGTCAAAGGCATTTGTCTCAATCTCAAAAGGTTGTTATAGATCTGGTAGATTGAGGATAGGCACTAAGTAGAAGCATTGCTTTAGATCCTCAAGGATTTTTGGTATGATGGACACTAAGCAAACTTTGCTTTGGCTCCACCCTTGGCCACTTGGATTAAGGGCCAAGTGATATGAGAGAACCCCAACACAAAACTGCAATAAATGTTTGAAAGGCCCAAGAATCTGTAGAGATATGTTAGATATTTTAGGGATGGCCAATCATGAATGAATTGGATCTTGGTTTAATTTCAAAGTTAACTTGTACCTTAAAGGGAGTCACACCTCTGAAAATAAATGCTTGTTGAGGGTGTGTCCAGTACCATAGGAATTCATCGAATGATCTAGGAAAGATTATCCATCATCTCGCCCCTCTGTCGCACAAGGGATTCCTCAAGCAACAACTTAATGGAGCATCGTTCCCAATAGTGGATGCTCATGCCCAAAAATGGAGAAACATTCCCAATAGTGGATGTTCATGCCCAAAAATGTAATAAGGGTGGCTCATGGCCTATACACAAGTAACCATATCCTACCAAAAATGCCACATCGTGGCTAATGTACATAGTGGGTGTCTCAATCATCCTGGCCACCATCGACACCCTGATGCTCCTCTCCAAAATCGATCTTCCTCCTCTTTGATCTAGAGGAAGATTGGGCCCCCCTACGTATGGGTGTGATTTGAAAGGGAAACAACAACATCTCAATATTCCAAAAATTATCTTAATTAGTACACTTAAAAAAGTACAAGTAGAATTCAAATCTTGAATAATCACCTGAGGCGAGAAAACATGTCGTGATGGGGGTGTTTGTCTCCTTGATCCCAATCTCTTAGCAATGCCTCCCTACAAAAATTAGAAAAATAATTAATACATTATACAAAAAATGAATTGTTTTATGAAATTCATTCACGCTTTATAAGATTTTAAATAACTTATAAATCTCACCATGAATATCAGAGGTGATGCAGGCAATTTCCCTTCTAGGCTAAGAAGTGGAGCACTGGGTTGCACAACTTGCTCTGAGGAAATGGTGGTGTTGGGGGATGATGTAGGGAGGGGGATAGGGGATGATGTAGGTAGGGGGGCAAGGGATGATGTTGGTAAATGGGTGGGAGTAGATGTATGAAAAATGGATGTAGTTTATGTGGATGGAGCCCGTGTGGATGGGACATATGGAGCCAAATACTGGAAATTAGGGGTAAACACATGAGTGGATGGGTGTGTGTGGCGATATACTCCTGTTTGTTATATAATGGGTGGAAGAAGCCTACGGGGAGATACGGGAATGTCAATCACATGAGAAGACTGCCCAATCACCTGACTCGACATGAAATGTGGAAACATGGAACTATGTGAAATATACACAGGAATGTGTTCGTATGGTGACTAGATGGTCAGTGATGGAATCTACATAAACATATGAAATACATTTCATTAAAATAAAAAAAAACATGTAAATTAATGATACAAACACAATGAATTTCACATGATACATCAAATATATAATTAATTTCAAACAAGTTACTTGCATGGAAGGTGATCTACTTAGCACACGTGGAGACCTGTGCTCATTCTCCTCCGCATGCACCTGTGGAAACACAAAAAACATTAATATTGATTTCTCGTATAAAATATGAAAATTGCAACTAACTCAATTTTTAAATCCTACAACCATACACTATTTTATATACCTATTAATGAGGTGTTGCAATACTTTCTGATGCCATGGTGGAATCAAGGTTGGGAGCAGTATTGTCCTCCCACCTTGATTCAGTTGTTTCATCTTGAAAAAACTACACATGCCAAAAACATCAATTTCACATTCAATACACTAATCAATGTTAATCAAACAATTGTAAAATGTATATTTAAAAATTCAATCAACCATTTACAAATCATGTACTAACCTCAGACATAAAGGTATCTCATGCAGGATCCTCCATAGGGACATGGAAGGTATGGCATCAGTGAGTGAAATTATGGGGTAATCCTCGGGTGTCAAAAGGATCCTTTGGCCCACTAGTTGTACTAGATGGTCCATGACCAATGGGGCCTCAAGGACCTACACCTGATGTTTCTCCATGTTGCTCTGATGTGTCATTCCTAGATGATGCCACAAATATGATGTGTTGTAATACAATATGAGTAAGCTATGATACGGCAGTGGCAATATTAGCTAGGAGATCCAATAACTGAGGTGTCTATGGAGGGGGGTTTGGTGTACAACTAGGTGCAAGTGGCCCTCTCAATGGGTTAAGCCTACCCGCGGGTCGATCCTGGGAAGATCCAAGACCAACCCCATGAACCTTAATAATGTTGAAGTAGTTTACATGTAAGCCCAACACAAACTCTGCATATAGTTTCCGAAGAAAATAAAGTGGGACATCCCTATTGTTGCAAGGAGGTTTGTCATAAACCATGAGCCATGGACTCATCCAGTTTTTTCTCCATGGCTAATATGTGCACCAATCCATGCAAAGGTGCCTTTTGCGTGGATCAGGGTAGGTTGGTCCTAGGGTCAATGAAAAAACTAATTAGAGTTTGTTTTGAGATGTTCAAGTCTTTGATTTGGTATCTACTGAGACCATCTCATCCTAGCCCTATACTCGGTTATGCTCGTCAATTGACCATGAGCATTGTCAACCGAGGAAATGATGATGTTGAGGTATGTGGTAGGGAGAGTCTCGATGGTTTTGTAGTTGTTCTAAGTTCTTGAACCAAGATTCTTAATTGGTGTAAATTTTGGTTTATTTGGGATTCTGTGCTTAGGTTCTCCTCAGGGTTAATGTTTACTTTAGGGTTTTATCTGGATGGGTTGTTTGTTTAAGGGTTTGGCTCTTAGCTGTTTTGCATTGTGATGAGGTAGAGATTAACTAGATTTAAAAAAATTGAATTTGTTACAATATTGTTTGAGTTTTTTGGATTGTTTATAATGTATTTTTTTTTAAATCATCGAAAATACAAAAAAAATAGTAATTAGAAGCAAAAATATTACTCAAATGAGTATTGGGGGACATTGGTCAAAGAATCGATGCGCATGCACGTGGTCATGAGGCGTTGTTGGAAAGCTATGAACTGACGAAATTGGGAAAAGTGGGTAACAAATGGGCCTAGGCCCAATTTTTAATATGCGGAGAAGCACACACACACTATTAACGCGAGCACACTAATCGTGTGTGTGTGTTAAAATCGCGCATGCTAGTAATGCGCACACGCTCTTAAGACCTAGGTGGACATCTACTTGGAGGTTCGGGACTTTACCAAACCTTTGCATGCACGCGGTCTTAGCGGCATGCATGCGCTATTTTTTTTTACCGCTCGCGTGTTCCCATTGCAACAGATTTGGGGAGCATCTTTGTGCACACTCCCTTTTATAATGATAAAGAGACCAATCAAACTTAAACCACATAAACCTTAATAAATATCCATTGCCACATTAATTTACAACCATGACTATACTTTGGTAGCAATTGTATTCTATCATATCTAGCTTGGGTTAATAACTTGATGTCATGGTAGGCAATACATTTAAAAAAACATTTGAATAGTGGCTTAGGAACGTGTTAATTCTATAGCACCTACCGGACACACGGGCTTAGTTTACAGGTTTACATTAAGGAAGCAGCATGTTGTGAAAGAGAAGTGAGCTCAATAATAAAACTAGGCATTGGTGTTAGATTTTATTTTGCATACCTTGCACCTTTTAGTGTTAGCGTTAGGTATAAGGTATGGGCCATTTGATCACATGTCATTGTAAATTTCAATTTGGTTTAAACTTTTGTTTTCCGATTGTTGATGTGAAAGTTTAATTAAAAAATTGAAAACTACATTTTATAAATAATTGATTTAATTTCAATTTGGTTTAAAAACAAAAAAACATCAATTGTTGATCGGTGGAAGTTTAATTAAAAAAATGAAAACTACATTTTATATAACAATTGACTAAAGTAATTAAAGAAGACATTATGATTAATGTGTATTAATTTAAGACTTATGCATTAAGAGAATTGATATTTCAAGGTGTGGCATCATCGATAGATTTATCATTTTGATTGCCTCAATTAAGATGAAGTTCTTTTGGCTACAATTCTCAACAATTAAATGTAGTGGTCCCCATTCACCCATAGTTGTGAAAGGAAGAGGTGCTCCCCTTCCTTTAGCTCCTCTTACTCTTCTGGTTATATATTTGTGGTTGTGATGGTGGCACTAGGTTCCACATCAATGATCTTATTTCAACTTTCTTGCTTTAAATCAAAGTCGAAGATAGAGTCCGGATCTGGGGATTTCTTCTCATCCAACAATGATTGTTTTGAGTGCCATTCATCAGTGTTGTGCCAGGGTCTTTTGAGAAATTGACACCACTTCCCATTGTCCTTATTCAATTTCCACTTACCCTTCTTTTCCTGTAGCTTGGACTATTTTTCTTGATTTTAGTTGTCCTTTCGTAGTCCTTTGTTCTGTGAGATAGGGTCTCCTTTAGTAGGACTCTATTGTAGTTGATTTTCTAACCCAAACTTTGGCTTATTCTTTTTCTTAAAAAAAATCTCGATCTTGAAAACATACCAATAAGGAGCTCCTAGTGAGGAGATGTCCAGTAAATCCATCTTTGTTTGAATGTACATGAGTAGGCCACTAAGTTACTTTATTACCAAATTCCATTTAGATTTTCTAATACCTAGATTAGATTGCAAGGATTGGAATATATTGGTGAACTCCAACACTATCTAGTCTCCCTCTAGGCGTAAAGTCATCCATTTCATGTACTGCTCATCATAGCTTTTGACAGGGTATAATTCCTCCTTTATGGCTTAGACAAAAGTTATCCAAGTGGGTTTTGTCCTACATATTTCACACTCATCTCTGGCAGGACTCTTGTAGTCACCGTCGGGAGAAAACATGAAGTTAGGTAACAATTTTGCCTATTTTTTGAAAATTTTGTTTTCATGTTGACATCAACATTTTCATAGTTAGTAATCAGTTTTGACTAAAATATTTTTAGAGACTCAAGTATAGGAATAGATGCAACATATACAATTTTTAAATATATTTTTCCTATAAATATTGGTTGTCCCAACATGTGTCAACGAAAAAAACCTTTGTCATAAAAGTGTTTCCCAGCTTCGCATTTTCACTCTCGGACCACCAATATTTGATATGGTGGGGGGGACTTAAGGAGTGCAAAGATGATCTTTTCATAGTGGGAAAAAAATTTGATAGAGAAGTAACCCTCTAGTAGATTTAACCATTTCTCCAAAGCATATTCATCTATCTAGATTTCAAATAAGGTAATTTCAAAGTTAACTTGTACCTTAAAGGGAGTCACACCTCTCAAAATAAATGCTTGTTGAAGGTGTGTCCACTATCATAGGCATTCATCGAAGGATCTAGGAAAAATTATCCATCATCTCATCCATCTATCGCAGAAGGGATTCCTTGAGCAACAACTTAATGGAGCATCATTCCCAACAGTGGATGCTCATGGCAAAAAATGGAGAATCGTTCCCAATCGTGGATGCTCATGCCCAAAAATGGAATAAGGGCGGCTCATGTCCTATACACAAGTAACCATATCCTACCAAAAATGCCACATCGTGGCTAATGTACATAGTAGGTGTCTCAATCACCTTAGCCGCCATCGGCACCCTGACGCTCCTCTCCAAAATTGATCTTTCTCCTCTTTGAGCTAGAGAAATATTGGGGCCCCCTACGTCTAGGTGTGGTCTAAAAGGGAAACAACAACATGTCAATATTCCCAAAATTCTCTTAATTAGTACACTTAAAAAAATACAAGTAGAATTCAAATATTGAATACTCACCTAAGGCGAGACAACATGTCATGATGGGGCTATCCATCTCCTCGATCCCAATCTCTCAGCAATGCCTCCCTGCCACAAAATTAGAAAAACAATTAATACATAATACAAAAATGATTTTTTTGATGAAATTCATTCATGATTTATAATATTTTAAATAACTTATAAATCTCACCATGAATATTGGAGGCGGTGGAGGATATTTCCCTTCTGGGATAGGAAGTGGAGCACTGGGCTGCACAACTTGCTTTGAGGCAATGGTGGTGGCGGGGCTGATGTAGGTAGGGGGGGATGATGATGTAGTTAGGGGGACAGGGGCTGATGTAGGTAGGGAGAAGGGGCTGATGTAGGAAGGGGTAAGGGGATGATGTAGGTAAATGGGTGGGAGTATATGTATGCAAAATGGATGGAGTTGATGTGGATGGATCCCGTATGGATGGGACAGCTGGAGCCAAATACTGGACATCAGGGGTAAACACATGAGTGGATGGGTGTGTGTAGCGATATACCCCCGGTGCATATATAATGGGTGGGAGCGGCCTACAAGGAGATACAGGAATGTCGATCACAGGAGTAGACTTCCCAATCACCTGACTCGACATGAAATGTGGAAACACATAACTATGTGGAATATACACAAGAATGTGTGTGTATGGTGATTAGATGGTTAGCGATGGAACCTACATAAACATATGAAATACATTTCATTAAAATAAAAAACATGTAAATTAATGATACGAGCACAATGAATTTCACATGATACATCAAATATATAATTAATTTCAAACAAGCTACCTGCATGGAAGGTGATCTGCTCAGCATAGGTGGAGACCTGTGCTCATTCTCCTTCGCATGCACCTGTGAAAACACAAAAAACATTAATATTGATTTCTCATATAAAATATGAAAATTGCAACTAACTCAATTTTTAAATCCTACAACCATAAACTATTTTATATACCTGTATATGAGGTGTTGCAATACTTTTTGCTGCCGCCATGGAGGAATCAAGGTTGGGAGCAGTATTTTCCTCCCACCATGATTCAATAGTTTCATCTAAAAAGAAATACACATGCCAAAAACATCATTTCCACATTCAATACACTAATCAATGTTAATCTAACAATTGTAAAATGTATATTTAAAAATGCATTCAACCATTTACAAATCATGTACTAACCTCAGACATAAAGGTATCTCATGCAGGATCCTTCGTAGGGCCATGGTAGGTATGGCCTCAATGAGTGCAATGATGGGGAAATCCTTGGGTGTCAAAAGGATCTTTAGCCCACTAGATGTGCTAGACGGTCCATGACCAATGGGGCCTGAAGGACCTACACCTGATGGTTCTCCATGTTGCTCTGATGTGTCATGCCTAGATGATGCCACATATGTGATGTGTTGTAATACAATATGAGTAAGTTGTGATACGGCAGTGGCAATATCAGCTAGGTGATCCAGTAACCAAGGTGTCTGTGGAGGGGGATTAGGCGTACACCTAGGTGCAGGTGTCCCTCTCAATGGGTTAAGCCTGGTGGCAGGTCGATCTTGGGAAGATCCAAGACCAACCCCATGAAACTTACTAATGTCAAAGTAGTTTACATGTAGGCCCAACACAAACTCCACATATAGTTTCCGAAGAAAATAAAGAGGGACCTCCCTATTGTTGCAAGGAGGTTTGTCAAAAACCATGAACCATCGACTCATCCATTTTTGTCTCCATGGCTCATATGTGCACCAATCCATGCAAAGGCACCTTTTGCATGGATCAAGGGGTAGGTTGGTCCTAGGGTCAATGAAACAACTAATTAGAGTTTGTTTTGAGATGTTCAAGTCTTTGATTTGGTCTCTACTAAGACCAGTGGAATAATATGCTCCCATCCTAGCCCTATACTCGATTATGCTCATCAATTGACCATGAGCATTATCAACTGAGGCAATGATGATGTTGAGGGATGTGGTAGGGAGAGTCTTGATGGTTCTGTAGTCATTCTAAGTTCTTGAACCAAGATTCTTAATTGGTGTAAATTTTGGTTTATTTGGGATTCTGTGTTTAGGTTCTCCTCGGGGTGAATGTATACTTCAGGGTTTTCTATGGATGGGTTGTTTGTTTGGGGGTTTGGCTCTTAGTTGTCTGCCATTGTGATGAGGTAGAGATTAACTGCAATTAAAAATTTGAATTTCTTACAATATTGTTTGATTTTTTTGGATTTTTAATAACGTAAATTTTTTTAAAATCATTGAAAATACAAACAAAAATAGTAATTAGAAGCAAAAATATTACCTGGATGAGAATTGGGGGACATTGGTGGAGGAATCAGTGTGGGCACGCGCGGTCATGAGGCATTGTTGGCAAGCTATGAACTGACGAAATTGGGAAAAGTGGGTAACAAATGGGCCTCAACTCAATTTTTAATATGTAGAGAAGCATGCACACACTATTACTGCAGGCACACTAATAAAGTGTGCGCATTAAAAGCATGCACGCGCTCTTAAGACCTACATGGACATCCACCTAGCGGTTTAGGACTTTACCAAGCCTTTGCACCAACCCAGTCTTAATGGCGCGCGTGCACTATTTTTTTTAATGCTAGTGCGCTCCCATTGCAACAGATTTGGGGAGCATCTTCGTGCACACTACCTTTTATAATGATAAAGAGACCAATCGAACCTAAACCACATAAACCTTAATACATATCCATGGCCACATTGATTTACAGCCATGACTCTATTATTTGGTTGTAATTGTATTCTATCATATCTAGCTTGGGTTAATAACTTGATATCATGGTAGGCAATACATTTAAAAAAACATTTGAATCGTGGCTTAGGAACGTGTTAATTCTATAGCAGCAACATGACACAAGGGCTTAGTTTACACGTTTACATTGAGGAAGGGGCATGTTGTGAAAGAGAAGTGAGTCTACTAATAAAATCATGCATTGGTGCTAGCGTTAGCATTACGCATAAGGTGTGGACCCCTTGATCACATGTCATTGTAAATTTCAATTTGGTTTAATTTTTTTTTTTTTCAATTGTTGATGTGAAAGTTTGATTAAAAAAATTGAAAACTACATTTTATATAACAATTCAGTGAAAGTAATTAAAGAAAACATTACGATTAATGTGTATCAATTTAACACTTTTTGCATTAAGATAATTGATATTTCAAAATTTATCCATTTAAGGGTGACAATTTTTTTGTTGTTATTTTTTTTAAATAAATTTTTAATTTTATAATTTAAAAAAAAAAATTACATAAAACATATATAAATTAATAACATTTATCAATGTCAATAATAAATTTATGTTTTTATTGAATATTATATATATTATTTATATATAAATATATAAAAAAAATTAATATAAAACAACTAAATATCTTTATTATTTTTTATTAGTTTATATGAACAATAATAAAAAATGCATATGAATTTTGAATTTTGATATTATTATGTAAATTTTAAAAAATAAAAACATAAATTCATTGTAATTGGAATGTTGTATATCCATGAAAAGGCCACAAAGTCCAAATAGTTATTAAGGCGTGTACATTTTAATAGGTAATAACAATGTATATATCAATGAATTGAAAATGACATCATAACAAGACCCATATGCCTTCCGATGCTATTATTAACGATTGATAATTGCAAAATACAGCCACCCTTCAACTTGAATGGTAATATAAAGATCATAAGAAATTTTAAATTTGGCAAAACAGTATAAAAGATTTTTATGCTAATGATAAATTTTTATTTGTGAGATAGGAATTTGTTTTTTTACACTAAAAAATTGAAAGGTAAAAATCACTTTTTCTCAGAAGCTTGAAGAATTTATTCCCACCTAGACTTGAAACTCGTAAAAGCTACTAAAGATATTATTCTCGCAGAGGCTTGAAGCTGGTACAAGCTATTGAAGAAAGCCCTTGTACTGTAAGCTGGCCACCGTATCAGCCAAACACTTGTTTATTGGGGTGAATGACAACCCCAAATCTCTAAGCTTCTGATTGGAAAACCTGTATGGCTCCTTTCTTGGGTTTTCTTCGTCTGAACACCTGCAACATGTATTCATGGCAAATTTCAATGCCAGCGAATTAATTCATCATTTTAGAATGAGACTGAAGATGTAATCTACTGCTAAATATATATGATAGTCGCTGCATACTTGGTAGGAAGTGGATACTGGGGGCACAATTCAGCTAACAAATGTACCAGATCCCCTCTGTGAAGGTTCGATTCCGCACACAGATATCTGTGGCCACTGCTTGAAGGCGTTTCATACACTATAATGTGTGCCTCCGCCACGTCCCTCACATCCACGTATGCCTGAGTTGCGTTTGTATATGTCTTCGCTGACCCTGACATCCATTGATCTTAAAATGTATCAGTTTTTGAATGATAATTCCTGGCTACCTATATTTGTAGGTAATGAAATTTATCACGCAGGTGTTCAGAACAAAAAAAAATTCAACTCCATTTTTAATCATAAATCAATCTTCGGTAGAGATATTTGTTGGTAGCGAAATTTGTGAAATTTGTCATGATTGCAATCAAAGAAAAAAAAATTGAGAAAATATCCATACAATTTTTCTTATCAAAATCTGGACTTCTCAATAACAAATCGATGCGAATTTAACAACAACAAAAAAATCAACTAACCAACAGACTAAATATATATGTAGATTAATTACCCACCTGTCAGGTATTTCATAATATGAGCAGTGCTGGCGTTCATGGAGGGCTGCAACAAGGGACCTAAAACCACACTCGGACTGATCACTGCCATCTCTAAATTCCTTTTCTCGGCAATTTCCCAAGCTAATTTCTCTGCCAAAATCTTTGCATAACAATACCAATTCTGTAATGCAAAAACCAGATCAAAGTAATAAAATTAGTCCAGAAGATTCATTAACCTATATGTTGTGAAAGTGGAATAAAAATAAACATAATACCTTGGTTTGTATGCAGTAGTCCAAATCGCTCCAACAGTCATCATCTACAATGGCGAGTGGGTCTCTGTGAGGGTCCATGTAAACCGCGCCAATAGAAGATGTAAACACAACGCGCTTCACTCCCAGTTCTGCACACACCTCCATAACATTCCTTGTTCCGGTCACCGCTGGCTCTATCACTCGCTCCTGTATCATCAAATTAGTCGATAGACTTTATTATTTGTTATCGTAGATTCATTTTGATCTTCCATTTAGTACACCCAAAAGATAATTATTCACGTGAAATGAAATTCAGCTTAAAGATGATTACCAAATAAATTACAAGCATAAAGAAGAAGACCTAATGCTTTTATGATGCAGTTAGACAAAATTAATGGAGGACATTTTCCCATTCATAAATCGGAAACCCTAAAGCTGCATGAACTTCGAATCTAAGAGTTCATATTATACATATGTAGCGATAATTACTTACAGGGTTATTGCTTAGAAGGCAAGCTGTGTGGAAGACACCGTCGCAGCCTTGGATAGCTGCGACTAAGCTCTGGTAATCGAGAATATCGGCTTTCATAAGCTGAAGCCTCTCGTTTGCGGCTTCCAAGTGTCTCAGATGCTCATATTTCTGCTCATCATCTGTAGTTGTCAAATCCATGAAAAAGTTAGATAACTATTCAATGCAAAAACACCTGATTAAATTAAAAGCATGTGGTAATAATTATACCATCTGGGTTGGTGTGAACTGCTCCTCTTACAATATAGCCTTTGGCTAGGAGCATCTTGACCAGCCATGAGGCAATGAATCCCCCTGCTCCCGTCACGCAAACTGTCTTATCAGTTTTCTCTTCCTGCTTCATTTGATCTGATCCCATGCTTTCTACCTAGCTTGAGAATGCAACTTTCAGATCAAGAACTTAACAGATACAAACGGCCAGCAGTGAACAGTGAACAGCTATGTAAAGCTTCCTCTCAAATCCAAGCAGAAAGACATGGAAGAGTGTCCTGGAAGTGTTGAAATGGAGGGGTTTAGATCTTCTCTTGCCAACAGTGAACAGCTATGTAAAGCTTCCTCTCAAATCCAAGTAGAAAGACAGGGAAGACTGCCCAGGAAGTGTTGAAATGGAGGGGGCTAGATCTTCTCTTTTAAAAGCAAGGGATATGCTCCAGACTTTATCTGAATCGCCGGAATATTTGCTAGGCGGTGTTGAAATGGAGGGGTAGATCTTTCCTTTTTCACCAGCATGGGGCATATTCCATTCTTATGTTAATGGTTGCACTTTCAATGTGTGTTGAAACAAATTCATATACTTATTTGAAATATGATTGGAACATTAGCATACATATCACTTATTGAAGTGAATTATAGTGGGAATCTTGCCTATTGAAGGACAGGACATGGGGCCATGTAAAAAAATTAAAGGGATTGGTAATAATTACATAACTTTATTTATGGAGATATGGTTTTAATTTTTTCTTTTAAAAAAAGATCTAGGGTGGTTGAGATATGTGGAAATGGAGTGTTTTTTTTTTAAGGATAAGGGATGGATGAGATATGTGGAAATAAGGGTGGAGTTTTTTTTAAGGACAAATGATGGTTCATATATGTGGAAACAAATATAAGATATGGGGTCTTCGGTAGTTGAAATATGTGGAAATGGAGGGTTACGTTTTTTTTTTAGAGAAAAAGGGTGGTTGAGATATGTGGAAATGGAGGCAAGATGTTCTCTTTTAAAATGGCATGGTATAGTGTGATTGAGAAATAATTGGAATATGTTTAGACATGAAGGGGATACTTTTAGTTTTAAAGGACATGGAGTAATTGAGATATAGTTTGATTATGAGTGGAAATGCATGGGAGATGTTATTACTCCATATCGCATAACAACCACCTACACCTTTTTTCAAAGACATATAGCAATTTAACAATTTAATTCAAAGAAGTCAAACATATACCCAACTTATAGAAATATGAATTCTAACCTAGCAAGAATTTCAACAAATACAACTCTAAGTTAGGGAAGGAAAAGAAGAGATATCTTAATATGATGAAAAAGTACAACAATCAATTCATTATAGACCTTAATATCTGAATCAATGCTTCCTTCACTCAAGATCTTCAACTCTAGCTACATACTCATTCTAATGCTGACATAACATGTCCATTGAGGTCCTTGAGTGTCCTAAAAGGACTCTTTACTTGAAAAATGATTTCTAATGAGACTGTGATACATAGATTTTGCTCAACTTTTAGTCTAGTGTCAAATAGCTTTGAGAAATATTAATGCAAATGATAAAAAAATATAATGATTGTTGAATTCAACTTTGTAAAGTGGTAAAATATAACATAGCAAGAAGAAATATTCCCTTTTAAAAGACATGGAGATATCTTCCAATAACACATAATTGAAATGTGCTACTAAAAGATGTCATGTTAAAAGATATCTCCACATCATTTAAATGATATTTCCCCTCCATTTCCACATCCAAAGCACTCTTCAAATGATTTATTAAGATATGATTGATTTTTTTTAAAATATATTTCCATACCATTTAAAAAAAAAACTTCTATTTCCATATCTTCAAAGAACTCTTCTTCATATATTCTTTAATGATTGGAATATGTATTAAAATGTATTTCATATCTTTTGATAGGGAAAATCTCCCCCACACCTCCAAGGCACTTTTCCTTAACACATCGTAACATATATTCTAGTGATTCACATCGTAACATATATTCTAGTTATTGAGATATGACTGGAACCTCCAGGACACTCTTCCGCGACATCTGTTATTGTGATATGAATCAAATATGTGCTGAATATATTCCATGTTTTTCTAAGACAATTTCTTCATTTCTACACCTCTAAGAGGAAGTTTGAAGTTTTATATACCTGTTTACTTCTCATTCTTTATTAGAGAAGAAAATAAAGTAAGTTGTTGATCTGAAAGTTTTACTTTTTATATCGTGGAAGAAAGCATAAGATCACATCAAATGAAATTAGAGAAGAAAATAAACAGAACAATTAGACAATAAAATAGCTCACTGTAAAAACTGACAGGATGGATATTATTAGCCCACTTGTATCACATAGAGCCATGTATTGCAATGCGTGCAGCCTGTACCACCGAAAGTGAGTGTAAAGCAATGCACATATCAACGTCTTTTTGTTGTTGGGCAGAGAGCAGAAAATTTATTTAATTACGTTTCGTATGGATTCTTACAGAGAAACTTGCTGCGACGACTTATCAAATATTAACGATGCAAAATTATGAAACCAAATATATATTTTCTTGTAGCAGCTCATAAAAACATAGCAATAGCGTATGGAGAGTTTAAACGTTGTCAAGATATACCAGGATAGAAATAAAAGTATATGAGTTCTTTGAACACTGAATTTAAACTTCGCCACTGGCCAACCGACTATGTTGGTTGCTGAGGGAGCAACGCCGACCAACTATGTTGGTTGCTGAGGGAGCAACTATTAAATAGCTTCACGGGGTTTGAAGGACTAACTATGTTTCCAGCTTTAAAGGTTAGTTATGTTATTAGCTTTAAGGGGTACTTTAGTGTTTCCTCTTTTTTAATGGTATCTTAGATAAAAACTTTTAGTATTCACATGGCATTAGAGTTCATGGTCATGGAAGCTGAGTTTAAATGTTTGTAAAGGAATCATTATGTTTTTTTTTAAATGGTCATGGAAGTTGAGTTTAAATGTTTGGATGTGGAATATAAAATGAAGTTCCTCAATAATGTTTTTCTTTTCTTGTGGTTGATTATGACTCGGATTACATAATACATTATGTTAATGATATAGCATAGATGACAATAACTGTGTATTGCAAAAAAGTAATTGAGAAAGTTAAGACACAAAGTGAGTTTCTTGCACAGAGTTATGTAGAGGATGATATTTGTAAATAAACAAAATAATGGATAAACGTTTGTATCTTAAAGAGTTTCAGAAAGGATACTACTTGCAAACGAGGATGCTTTCAAAGAGTTTTGTAGATCATAATATTTGTAAATAAATGCATCATTATGTTATTGGTTTTTATTGATGTAGTTACATGTATTTAAATTAGTGGAGTTTGTTGGTTATCATGGGTCTTAAAATCTCAATATTATTCAATGTGAAATTAAAAAGTTGACTTGGGATTATTATCTTCACATAATTTGTAAATTGACCCATATTAACAGTAAGCCATAATAATAAGTTACTTTGAGTTTTCTTGTTATCTTGCATGTACAATTGCATCCATGGGTATTTTATTTGTATCTAAACATTGCAGGAGGACATGTATGGGTGTTTTGTGTTAATTGATTGAACATTATAGGTGAACTTCCATGGGTATTGGTGTTGATTTTAGTAACGTGTGGAAGATACCTTTAGATGGATTAGATGTGTAAGTGATCTAAATGTCATTCAAGATGTAGTTATGAGATATTGAGGCCAAAAAGGACCTTTTAACATAAAGCATCATCGAGAAAACCCTAAAAATCCAAAATCCTAGTCCAAAAGATGAAACACCAAAAGGTTTGTGGGCCCGCTTGTGGTTAGTTGATATGTCAACTTCCCAGGGGAGTAACTTTTTCATACGATCCCCATTTAGGGTACTTGGTAGTTTGTCAAAAAGGGATAGCTGAGAAGAATGCATTCCAAATATATTGGTGCATAGCATGTGGCTATACTCAAAGCATTTTCATGCCAAAAAAATGTCATTTAGAGCTCAAAATGGCCCCACAAGTTCTGGAGCCAAAAAAAATTGTAAAAAATTACTAAGATGAAAAATTGTGTTTTGAGCCGTAGTCAACCAATGTCCATCTAGATAATTCCTCCCCACTTAGGAAGCACTGGTCCCCATTGTGTCAAGTGCCTACATAATATGAGGAAATGTTTGCTAAATTTGACTTTTGGTGAGCCACTTTCAATGGTGAAGAAGTTGCCCTGCTTTGACGACTCGATACAATTGGATGTTCTTCTAGAGAGTTCCCTTCATCTCATTATCCATTATAGAATGGACCATATCCTTCTCAATGAAATCAGGATTGAGTTCTATAGGGGCTAAGTGCTTAAATACCTTTGTGGTGTCCATGAGAGGTGGAAAATATGGTCAAATTAGCTCTACATTAAAGATAGAGTGCAAGCCAAGAAAAGGGGGAATGCTTAACTCAAAATCATTGTCACCCATAGCTTTGGTAATGGTGTAAGGTCCATATCAAAGTGGGTAGATCTTTCGATGAGGCACTATGAGGCGCTCTTTCTGTAAACATAACCAAACCTTTTCACCAACCTGATACTTATGTGGAACCCGATGTTGGTCATGTCGCTTTCTGTAAGATATCATTAACTTGATGTTGGATGTGGTTGATCCACTCAAAAAAATTGGCTTTCTAATGAAACTTAGTTTCAAAATGTGAGGATTATTCCTATGTATATGCAATGGGAAGTCGTACATCAATTGGTACTCATGGAGAGAACCTTAAGCATACCTCAAAAGGGTTTTGAATAACAGAGCTATGAAGGGCTTTGTTGTAGCTACGTTGAACATAAGGAAGGCTCTCATCCCAAGTAAAAGGCTGTTTGGATTTGTACATTCTCAGGATATGCAAAATCATCATGTTAACCACATCTATCAACCCATTAGTTTTTAAGGAAGTCAATTTGGTAAGTTTCAAAGGTGTCTATCATCAACCATAGGATGGACTAGAAGATACTCAGGAATACGAAATACATACGAAATGCATACTCTTGATGGCAGGTTTGGAAATGGAATACGAAATGCATGATCAGTTGTACTTACAAATGTCCTATTGGAGCTTTAGTGAGTAGCACTACTTCTGTGAAGCTACAATAATATTCTCTACACTGAACCGCCCTCCCACTCAACTATAATGTCCCTCCCATGCCATCTTCCCATGCTCACTTGAAGGACCACAAACGTGGCCAAGATAGCATAAGAGTTAATCTTGGAGATGAAATTTTGAGATTGATCTTCCTACTTGTAATGCCTGATAGTTAATGGAAAAGTTACGGTCACTATCATATAATATGGCCCACCCATATTTCGCATGTCCATAAGAGTTGAGAAACGTATTCAACACAAAAACTAGAGGTTGAATGAGGCAACCTACAACGTGGTTTGTGCTTTCGTTCTTATATATGATGTTCAAGTGGAACTATTGCATGTATGTGGACCAATTCTGATGGTGGTAGTTCTGTAACTTTATTTTCATCTGTATGAAATACAGATACTTGTGATCAGTGTGGATGATGGTATCCTTCCCCAAGACATAATGCTTCCATTGACAAGATGCATGTGTTAGAAAAATAGGATCGCAGATAAATAACAATAAACAAGATGCAAATATAAATCACATAAACACAATACAAGAGAGACATCAATATACATGGTTCACCCAATCTAGGATACGTCCATGGATAAATTGCCAATCCTTTTATTAAGATACCATCCAACAAATGAAGGGATACAACCTACAACACATCCACTGTGACTTACCCTTCACTCTCTCTCAATACCTCTTACACAATCATAGAGATCTTTATAAAACTACAATACATTACACAACGGTATTACAATTTCTTCCTTTTAGAGGGGAATTACCATGGGCTACCCAATACTCCGGGGCAGTAAAATGTTGGCCAACAAAACAACCCAAAAATTTCTTTCGGGGGATTTTCCCTCAAACCCCCTTTCCTGGGGGCAATTCCCTTGAACCCCCATTGGGGGCCCATTTTCCCCCGGACCCTTGTGGGGATGAAAAGACCCCCACACCTAGTGTTGGGATGAGTGTACAATCCACCTGCAAAGCATATAAAAATTGGGGTACAAACATGGTTGAACAACAACATCTCTAAATTAGTAAGATCAGGCTCCACAATCAATAACCTACACAATGGATTACATCTCCCTGTCATAGGTGGGAAATATACTGACAACATCAAAGAGTGTATCACTATGATAGTACACCATATGTCCATGCTGAGTGAGGAATGCATTGATTGCATAGTCAAAGGGATTTGTCTCAATATCAAAAGGTTGTTATAGATTCTGTAGATTGAGGAAAAGCACTAAGTAGAAGCATCGCTTTAGATCCTCAAAGGATTTTTGGTATGATGGACACTAAGCAAACTTTGCTTTGGCTCCACCCTTGGCCACTTGGATTAAGGTCCAAGTGATATGAGAGAACCCCAACACAAAACTACAATAAATGTTTGCAAGGCCCAAGAATCTATAGAGATATGTTAGATCTTTTAGGGATGGCCAATCATGAATGAATTGGATCTTGGTTTAATTTCAAAGTTAACTTGTACCTTAAAGGGAGTCACACCTATGAAAATAAATGCTTGTTGAAGGTGTGTCCACTACCATAGGAATTCATTGAATGATCTAGGAAAAATTATCCATCATCTCGCCCCTCTGTCGCACAAGGGATTCCTTAAGCAACAACTTAATGGAGCATCATTCCCAATAGTGGATGCTCATGCCCAAAAATGGAGAAACGTTCCCAATAGTGGGTGTTCATGCCCAAAAATGTAATAAGGATGGCTCATGGCCTATACACAAGTAACCATATCCTACCGAAAATGCCACATTGTGGCTAATGTATATAGTGGGTGTCTCAATCATCCTGGTCACCATCGACATCCTGATGCTTCTCTCCAAAATCGATCTTCCTCCTCTTTGATCTAGAGGAAGATTGGGGCCCCCTACGTATGGGTGTGATTTGAAAGGGAAACAACAACATGTCAATATTCCCAAAATTCTCTTAATTAGTACACTTAGAAAAGTACAAGTAGAATTCAAATCTTGAATAATCACCTGAGGCGAGAAAACATGTCGTGATGGGGGTGTTTGTCTCCTTGATCCCAATCTCTTAGCAATGCCTCCCTACAAAAATTAGAAAAATAATTAATACATAATACAAAAATGATTTTTTTTATGAAATTCATTCATGCTTTATAAGATTTTAAATAACTTATAAATCTCACCATGAATATTGGAGGTGATGTAGGCAATTTCCCTTATGGGCTAAGAAGTGGAGCACTGGGTTGCACAACTTGCTCTGAGGAAATGGTGGTGGAGGGGGATGATGTAGGTAGGGGGACAGGGGATGATGTAGGTAGGGGGGCAGGGGATGATGTTGGTAAATGGGCGGGGGTAGATTTATGCAAAATGGATGTAGTTGATGTGGATGGAGCCCGTGTGGATGGGACATATGGAGCCAAATACTGGAAATTAGGGGTAAACACATGAGTGGATGGGTGTGTGTGGCGATATACTCTTGTTGGTTATATAATGGGTGGAAGCGGCCTACGGGGAGATACGGGAATGTCGATCACATGAGAAGACTGCCCAATCACCTGACTCGACATGAAATGTGGAAACATGGAACTATGTGGAATATACGCGGGAATGTGTTCGTATGGTGATTGGATGGTCAGCAATGGAACCTACATAAACATATGAAATGCATTTCATTAAAATAAAAAAACATGTAAATTAATGATACAAACACAATGAATTTCACATGATACATCAAATATATAATTAATTTCAAACAAGTTACTTGCATGGCAGGTGATCTTCTTAGCACAGGTGGAGACCTGTGCTCATTCTCCTCCGCATGCACCTGTGGAAACACAAAAAAAATTAATATTGATTTCTCTTATAAAATATGAAAATTGCAACTAACTCAATTTTTAAATCCTACAACCATACACTATTTTATATACATGTTAATGAGGTGTTGCAATACTTTTTGATGCCATGGTAGAATCAAGGTTGGGAGCAGTATTGTCCTCCCACCTTGATTCAGTTGTTTCATCTTGAAAAAACTACACATGCCAAAAACATCAATTCCACATTCAATACACTAATCACTGTTAATCAAACAATTGTAAAATGTATATTTAAAAATTCAATCAACCATTTACAAATCATGTACTAACCTCATAAATAAAGGTATCTCATGCAGGATCCTCCGTAGGGCCATGGAAGGTATGGCATCAGTGAGTGAAATTATGGGGTAATCCTCGGGTGTCAAAAGGATCCTTTGGCCCACTAGTTGTATTAAATGGTCCATGACCAATGGGGCCTAAAGGACCTACACCTGATGGTTCTCCATGTTACTCTGATGTGTCATTCCTAGATGATGCCACAAATATGATGTGTTGTAATACAATATGAGTAAGCTGTGATACACAAGTGGCAATATCAACTAGGAGATCCAGTAACTGAAGTGTCTATGGAGGGGGGTTTGGTGTACAACTAGGTGCAAGTGGTCCTCTCAATGGGTTAAGCCTACCGACGGGTCGGTCCTTGGAAGATCCAAGACCAACCCCATGAAACTTAATAATGTCGAAGTAGTTTACATGTAGGCCCAACACAAACTCTACATATAGTTTTCGAAGAAAATAAAGTGGGACATCCCTATTGTTGCAAGGAGGTTTGTCATAAACCATGAACCATGGACTCATCTAGTTTTGTCTCCATGGCTAATATGTGCACCAATCCATGCAAAGGTTCCTTTTGCGTGGATCAGGGGTAGGTTGGTCCTAGGGTTAATGAAAAAACTAATTAGAGTTTGTTTTGAGATGTTCAAGTCTTTGATTTGGTATCTACTAAGACCAGTGGAATAATATGCTCTCATCCTAGCCCTATACTCGGTTATGCTCGTCAATTGACCATGAGCATTTTCAACCGAGGAAATGATGATGTTGAGGTATGTGGTAGGGAGAGTCTCGATGGTTTTGTAGTAGTTCTAAGTTCTTGAACCAAGATTCTTAATTGGTGTAAATTTTGTTTCTTTGGGATTCTGTGCTTAGGTTCTCCTCGGGGTTAATGTTTACTTCGGGGTTTTATCTGGATGGGTTGTTTGTTTAAGGGTTTGGTTCTTAGTCGTTTTCCATTGTGATGAGGTAGAGATTAACTACAATTAAAAAAATTGAATTTGTTACAATATTGTTTGAGTTTTTTGAATTGTTTATAATGTATTTTTTTTTAAATCATCGAAAATACAAAAAAAATAGTAATTAGAAGCAAAAATATTACCTGGATGAGTATTGGGGGACGTTGGTCAAAGAATCGATGTGCATGCATGTGGTCATGAGGCGTTGTTGGAAAGCTATGAACTGATGAAATTGGGAAAAGTGGGTAACAAATGAGCCTCGGCCCAATTTTTAATATGCGGAGAAGCACACACACACTATTAACGCGCGCACACTAATAGTGTGTGTGTGTTAAAATCATGCATGCTAGTAGTGCGCACATGCTCTTAAGACATAGGTGGACGTCTACTTGGCAGTTCGGGACTTTACCAAACATTTGCACGCAAGCGGTCTTAGCGGCGTGCGTGCACTATTTTTTTTTACCGCTCGCGCGCTCCCATTGCAACATATTTGGGGAGCATCTTTGTGCACACTCCCTTTTATAATGATAAAGAGACCAATCAAACTTAAACCACATAAACCTTAATAAATATCCATTGCCACATTAATTTACAACCATGACTATAATTTGGTAGCAATTGTATTCTATCATATCTAGCTTGGGTTAATAACTTGATATCATGGTAGGCAATACATTTAAAAAAACATTTGAATAGTGGCTTAGGAACGTGTTAATTCTATAGCACCTACATGACACACGGGCTTAGTTTACAGGTTTACATTGAGGAAGCGGCATGTTGTGAAAGAGAAGTGAGCTCATTAATAAAACTAGGCATTGGTGTTAGATTTTATTTTGCATACCTTGCACCTTTTAGTGTTAGCGTTAGGCATAAGGTATGGGCCCTTTGATCACATGTCATTGTAAATTTCAATTTGGTTTAAATTTTTGTTTTCTGATTGTTGATGTGAAAGTTTAATTAAAAAATTAAAAACTACATTTTATAAATAATTGATTTAATTTCAATTTGATATAAAAAAAAAAATCATCAATTGTTGATCTGTGAAAGTTTAATTAAAAAAGTGAAAACTACATTTTATATAACAATTGACTAAAGTAATTAAAGAAGACATTACGATTAATGTGTATCAATTTAAGACTTTTGCATTAAGAGAACTGATATTTCAAGATTTATCCATTTAAATGTGACAAGTTCTTTTGTTGTTATTGTTTTTAAATAAACTTTTCATTTTATAATTAAAAAAAAATGTTTTTTATATAAAATATATTTAAATTAATAATATTTATCAATGTTAATAATACATTTATGTTTTTATTGAATATTATATATATTATGGATATACTTTTTATTTGAAAGTCAAATGCTTTTGACTTTGTATTAATTGTTAATTTTGATACAATTTATTATTAAGTTTAGTAATGTTAGCAAATAAATAACTATTAAATTGAATTTTTAAATATTTAAAAAATATATTTTCTAATTTTTGAAAAAGAAAAATCTGATTTTTCTATTGGTAGAGTACAGTTGGGATTTGACATAAATCCCTACAAAGATTTCTAATTTTTGGAAATAAAAAATATTTTTAAATTATTTTTAAAAAGGAAAATTCAAGAATTTAACATGTCAACAACAACATTAAATTTTTTTTATTAATAATATTATTAATTTAAAAACTTTGCACATTGCTTGTTACATTGGAAAATTTTGGGGACAAAAGATTCTCCGTCCCGGCCACTATCATTCTGGTTATGCTGCACGATCCAACTCCTGAATGTGGATATCCAGCGTCTAGATGCAAGCGTTAAATGTGTGGCCGAGAACCAGTAGCTAACATTCTTTCCGAGAAACCTACTTTGCCATAGCATATAACTAATGGCAGAAATAAGATCTCAAAGCATAGCTTAATCAAAATGGATGATGCAAGTAAAGCGACTGAATGGCCGCTATGAACAGAACTATGGATTAATTTATCACATATTTTTAATAATGTAAATGTTTTGAAATAACATACATTAATATAGGCCGCTATGGACAGAACTATGGATTAATTTATCACATATTTTTAATAATGTAAATATTTTGAAATAACATACATTAATATAGGCCGCTATGGACAGAACTATGGATTAATTTATCACATATTTTTAATAATGTAAATGTTTTGAAATAACATACATTAATATAGTAAATTGTTTCAATATCGTAAATTGATAATTGAGATTTTATATAAGTTCCTATGACTTGAATTACAAGTAAAAGTTCTTCTTGGAAGCATAATTATTTTGGATAATTGTGATATGAAATTAAATAAGTTTCTCTTACTTGAATTTATAAGTGGAAGTTCTTCTTGGATGCATAATTATGTAGATAGACGTTTTAGATATTATCTTAGATTTGATATCCAATTACTCCATTAATGCCATGTTTGGCACGTTAATCAAAACACCAGTGAGCATCAAGTTTAGGCCTATGTTGTAAACCATACGGTCCACTTGGAATTCCCACTCTATGATCAACGGCGAAGATTGAAAACAACGCACAACTCCATTAATGCCATGGTTGGCGCGTTAATCAAAACACCAGTGAGCATCAAGTTCAAGCCTTTGTTGTCAACCATACGGTCCACTTGGAATTCCCACTCTATGATCGACGGTGAGGATAAAAAACAATGCACAACTCATAGTACTGCTATGGTAATAACTCATAGTACTGTTGTGGTAATAGAGCCTACGGATCTTAAATGAAGGTAGCTGGAAATTAGGCGCCATTCCATAAGTATTACTTGTTAAAATCTCTCTTCAAACACATATGTAGTGCCTTTCTTGCTCTGAATAATGGAGATTTCGGCCTTTCAATAAGACCGCAACAACATTTCCCTACGTTACATTTTACCTTTGTTATTTATCATTTGGTAGCTATAGCGTTTGTCAAACTCGGGTTCTTTCAATTCGCTACTGGTAACATTTTATTTGGTTGTTTTACTTGTAATACCTATGAACAGAGGCGCTTGCTCCTCACATAGTAGGAATGCATGTTCAATAACTAAATCTCTGAGTTATGTAATTTATTTTCCTTTGCTAACAATCATTATATACTATTGCAGCATGACTTGAATTGTGGTCAATTGCTGGAGTAGATTTGGCATGCAGGCGTGGCTTTGGGTTCTCTAGAATCTACAAACCGTTGTCGGAATGGTCTGCATTTTGTTGGGCAGAGCGAGTGGCTCTCTATTGTTATTCTCTTGGTATTCTCAATGTTCATGTAGGCTACATGCAGAGCCACATATGGGATCATCCCCTTCATATCCCGGAGGTCTTTGGGAGTCATATCCGGAATGGTCGGCATAGGGGGAAATGCCCGGTCGATTGTAATGCAATGGTTGTTCTTCTTCGATTTCAGGTATTCAACGGAAAGAGGGGATTAGACTCGCGGGGATCATGATAGTGGCATGCGGTGTGTTTTTGTGCATAATGTATTTCCCGCACTGGGGAAGGATGCGGTTAACAAGAGATATCAGGTTAATGGAGTTAAAAGTTTGATTATTGTGGATGGCTCAACATTTAAAGACAGTCCTGGAACCAACCCACAGGCCACAACTATGATGCTCGACAAGTATCTAATTTACATATATGATATCCAATATCCAACCCTTTTTTAGTTTGTTATGCAGGTTTTTATATATAAAATGAGAACCATATTATAGTTACATTTTGGTTTTTATATATGAAATGGAAATCATAATATTGATACATAATGGTGTGGTGTGCATGTAGGTACATGGGAATGAAGATTCTTAAAGAAAGAACGTTAAGGAAGAAGCTTTTGCAGGATAGAAATAATATTAATGCAATTAGTTACTTTAATAAACAATCTCATAAATTGAAGAGTCAATAAGTATAAAATATATTACTGTGTAAACCCTGCGAGAAAGTTCAAAGGTAGATGAATATATTATTTTTATCATAGTTTAGTTTAATATAGACATGAAAAGTATTCTAAAGTTTTCTTTTCATGGATTATATATATATAAAATATTTTTTTGGATTAAAAATTTATGTGAAGTGCTTTTTCATTAATAAAAAACATTTCTTCATATACTCATCTGCAATTTTTCCATGTATCACAGAAAAATAATTATTAAAATAGAAAAAACATAATCAACAAAATAATTATTAAAATAGAAAAACATAGTAAAAAAAAATAGATATTAAAATAGAAAAAAAATAATAAAAGAAATAAAAACAAAAACAAATAAATAAAATAATAAAAATCAAAGATCATTGAAGTTCAATGCATCTCAATTCAAGATGAACAACTCATCAATCTCTATGCTCGGTTCTGCACCAACAACAATAATTTTCTTTTTTCCTCTCTGAATGACAAAATCAAGTAAGATGATTAGGGAAGTAATTTCATGGCTGGAGGTTTTATGGATAAATACATATTAAATACGGAGGAGATGGTAGTTTAAGAAATGGAATCTAGTGGCCACTCAGATGTGGATACCATCCTCTCTCCTTCTTCATAGCCTCCATCAGTAAAGGGACTGATTTTTTTTTTTTAATATTGTTTTCCATTTTAATGGCCTTTACTAATTATTTTTCTCTTGATTATTGTTTTTGTTATTATTTTTACCATTTTAATAATAATTTTTTTTTAAAATATTATTATTATTATTTTTTTATTATTAACCTCAATCTAAGTTCTAAGATCATATCCATCAGAGGCCCCAAACTAAAGTTCAAGCTAAGATCCGTAACCATACCATCATTCAATCCATGATTTCCATGTAGTTACCAGCTCCAAGAAGTCCAAAACAACATATTAAATATAAGTGAATATATAAATACCCATACCATCATTCTCTCCATGATTATCCTTCGTTTGTTAATAAGTGAATATATAAATATATTGAAAAAGATATAAATCATATATATATATTATATATGATTTATATTTTTTTAATTATTTATTATTTTATTATATATGATTTATATTTTTTTATTATTTATTATTTTATGATGTTTTGTATTATATACAATTTTTTTTATATTAAGTCAAGGATAAGGTGGTGGTACCTTGGTGGGGATAGGGATAGATGGATTTCATTCGATTCACCTGGGTTGAATTCTGTACTTGGTATCCCCACGTTATCACCATTTTTGCACCACTATTTGAAAAATGAAAATTTTCCAAATCCTTTACAAATTGTGGTGTTAATGTGACAAATTTTGGTGTTAATGTGAGACTAAAATGCCCTTTTTTCGTAGTGTATTGGTGGAGAGTAATTTTCCCTAATTTTCCTTATATGTAGGCACAATATCCTCGAGCATTAGGGAACTAAAAAAGTTACAGAGACTGTATTCATATTCTCGTTCTCGTTGGATTAAGGACATCGTCTATATTCATAGCCACGATCAATTCTTCTTGTAGCTGCCACAAATGAAGGCTATATAGGTACGTGACAACCGATGGGTGATGCAAGTCTTTAATCATCGTACATTTTTCATGTTCAAGTTCTTTGTGCAGCATGTTGCAAAGGCAAGTCAAGTGCCTTTCGTGTGGAGATGTCGATTGAGGATGCAATCGAGCTGGGGGATGAAGGATATGTATGTGGTTTGTCTAAATCCGCTTGAAAAGAAGCGGCTGCTTGGTGGTTTGCATGAGTATCTAAATTGGAAATGGGAGGATGGCTGAAAGTTCAAATGTTGGTTTGTTGAATATATACATGGTGCTATCACGAGCAAAGGAAACCATATCCCCTGCTTCTAGTTTTTTATGCTTGACAAATTCTCTCCATCCTTTGGTGAGCGTATAGCTTTTAATTTTAATTCTCTTCCAGTATGTGAACCTGCACTTCCATTTTTTACCATCACAATAAAAAAATGTAAGACATTTGTTGTTGCCATTGCCTAGGATGTCTGTAGGAAAGTGACACAGAGCATGTTGTTTGGGGATTTTTGTTGATCAGTACCTCTGGATCCTTGTGATTGAAACTCAATTGATCTTATTATACATATATCTTATCTTGGAGAAAAAATTATGGTAAAGATTCCTTCCTTCCTCATGCATGGTGCTTGGAGTTTCATGGTTGGAAGTATGTTATTGCTTGTAAATTTTAAAGTTCCACTCTTGGAAGCTTTGTCATAAGCGTGGGCAGCTTCTCTTTCTAAGTTGAAGGTGCCCAACCATATTCACTCTTGGTTTGCATATATTTGTGATTCCCATTTGCCATTTGTGTGAGAAAGAACACCTTTAAACTATCGTGTGGACTTGCACTGTGGAACTTGCCTCATTTGCAAGACTTTCCCAACCACCTTTAAGATTTCATGGAAGATTGCAGTGACTCGAGGGTTAAGTTTAGAGTGAAGCTCAAGCTTTCTTCATCGTGAGAGTCTTTATTTAAAATTGAACGCATTCCATCTAAGACCTGCATTCTTTATAAAAGAACTTATGGGATAAGACATGTTCTGCTTCCCTTCAAAGCTGAGATAACCATATCCTATGATTATTTTACAGAGCCATTCTTTTACCAAATTATAACCATCATAACCATCCATGCAAATGCTCACCCATGCTAAATTCACATCCATCCATGCTAAATTCATGGACAAAGGCACATCCATGCTAAATTCATAGACAAAGGCACGGAATCACAAACAAAGACTCGGAATAAGCATTTACACTCCTTTTGAACTTGTTTATATATAAATATATAAAAAAAAAATTAATATAAAATAACTAAATATCTTTATTATTTTATTTTTTAGTTACTATAAACAATAATAATAAAATTGCATACGAATTTTGATATTAATATGTAAATTTTAAAAAATAAAAACAGAAATTCATTTGTGATTGAAATGTTGTATATCCATGAAAAGGCCACAAATGCCAAATAGTTATTAAGGCGTGTACATTTTAATAGTTAATAACAATGCATATATCAATGACATGTAAATGACATCATAGCAAGACCCATATGCCTTCCGACGCTATTATTGCTGATTGATACTTGCAAAGTACAGCCACCCTTCAACTTGAACGGTAATATAAACATCATAAGAAATTTTAAATTTGGCCATGAAAGTATAAAAGATTTTTATGCTCATGATAAATTTTTAAATTTTTATTTGTGAGACAGTAATTTGTTTTTTTACACTAAAAAAAGGTGAAAGGTGAAAATCACCTTTTCTCAAAAGCTTTAAACTCAGTGAAGAATTTATTCCCACCTAGACTTGAAACTCGTAAAAGCTACTAAAGATATTATTCTCGCAGAAGCTTGAAGCTGGGACAAGCTATTGAAGAAAGCCCTTGTACTGTAAGCTGGCCACCGTATCACCCAAACACTTGTATATTGGGGTGAATGACAGCCCCAAATCTCTAAGCTTCTGATTGGAAAACTTGTATGGCTGCTTTCTTGGGTTTTCTTCGTCTGAACACCTGTAACATATATTAATGGCAAATTTCATCACCAGCGAATTAATTCATCAATTCTTAGAATTAGACTGAAGATGTAATCTGTTGCTAATATATATGATAGTCAATGCATAATCATCTGTTGCTAATATATATGATAGTCATTGCTTACTTGGTAGGAAGTGGATACTGCGGGCACAATTCAGCCAACAAATGTACCAGATCCCCTCTGTGAAGGTTCGATTCCGCACACAGATATCTGTGGCCACTGCTTGAAGGCGTTTCATACACTATAATGTGAGCCTCCGCCACGTCCCTCACATCCACATATGCCTGAGTTGCGTTTGTATATGTCTTCGCTGATCCTGACATCCATTGATCATAAAATGTATCAGTTTTTGAATGATAATTCCTGGCTACCTATATTTGAAGGTAATGAAATTTATCAGGCAGGTGTTCAGAACAAAGAAAAAATGCAACTCCGTTTTTAATCATAAATCAATCTTCGGTACAGATATTCGTTGGTATCGAAATTTGTGAAATTTGTCATGATTACAATCAAAAAAAAAATGAGAAAATATCAATACAAATTTTTCTTATCAAAATCTGTACTTCTCAATAACAAATCGATGCAAATTTAACCAAAAAAAAAACCAACTAACCAACGGACTAAATATATATGTAGATTAACTACCCACCTGTCAGGTATTTCATAATATGAGCAGTGCTGGCGTTCATGGAGGGCTGCAACAAGGGACCTAAAACCACACTCGGACTGATCACTGCCATCTCTAAGTTCCTTTTCTCGGCAATTTCCCAAGCTAATTTCTCTGCCAAAATCTTTGCATAACAATACCAATTCTGCCAGAGCAAAGTAATAAAATTAGTTCAGAAGATTCATTAACCTATATATTGTTGTTAAAGTGGAATAAAAATCAACCTAATACCTTGGTTTGTATGCAGTAGTCCAAATCGCTCCAACAGTCGTCATCTACAATGGCGAGTGGGTCTCTGTGAGGGTCCATGTAAACCGCGCCGATAGAAGATGTAAACACAACGCGCTTCACTCCCAGTTCTGCACACACCTCCATAACATTCCTTGTTCCGGTCACCGCTGGCTCTATCACTCGCTCCTGTATCATCAAATTAGTGGATAGACTTTATTATTTGTTATCGTAGATTCATTTTGATCATCCATTTAGTACACCCAAAAGATAATTATTCACGTGAAATTAAATTCAGCTTAAAGATGATTACCAAATAAATTACAAGCATAAAGAAGAAGACCTAATGCTTTTATGATGCAGTTAGACAAAATTAATGGAGGACATTTTCCCATTCATAAATCGGAAACCCTAAACCTGCATGAACTTCGAATCTAAGAGTTCATATTATACATATGTACCGATATTTACTTACAGGGTTATTGCTTAGAAGGCAAGCTGTATGGAAGACACCGTCGCAGCCTTGGATAGCTGCGACTAAGCTCTGGTAATCGAGAATATCAGCTTTCATAAGCTGAAGCCTCTCTTTTGCGCCTTCCAACTGTCTCAGATGCTCATATTTCTGCTCATCATCTGTAGTTGTCAAATCCATGAAGCAGTTAGAATAACCATTCAATACAAAACTACCTAATTAACTGAAAATCATATTGTAATAATTATTATACCAGCTGGGTCGCTGTGAACTGCTCCTCTTACAATATAGCCTTTGGCGAGGAGCATCTTGACTAGCCATGAGGCAATGAATCCCCCTGCTCCCGTCACGCAAACTGTCTTATCAGTTTTCTCTTCCTGCTTCATTTGATCTGATCCCATGCTTTCTACCCAGCTTTAGAATGCAACTTTCAGATCAACAGCTTAACAGATACAAGCAGCCAGCAGTGAACAGTGAACAGCTATGTAAAGCTTCCTCTCAAATCCAAGTAGAAAGACAGGGAATAGTGCCTGGAAGTGTTGAAATCGAGGGGGCTAGATCTTCTCTTGCCAGTAGTGAACCGCTATGTAAAGCTTCCTCTCAAAGTAAAAGACAGGGAAGAGTGCCCTGGAAGTCTTGAAATGGAGGGGGATAGATCTTCTCTTTTAAAAGCAAGGGATATACTCCAGACTTATCTGAATCACCGGAATATGTGCTAGGAGGTGTTGAAATGGACGGGTAGATCTTTCCTTTCCACAGGCATGGGGCATATTCCATTCTTATCTCAATGGGTGCACTTTCAATGTGTCCTTAAAAACAAATTCATATACTTATTTGAAATATGATTGGAACATTAGTATATATCTCACTTATTGAAGTGAATTATAGTGGGAATCTTGCCTTTTGAAGGACAGGGACATGGGGCATGTAAAAAATGAAGGCATTGGTAATAATTACATATTTCACTTATGGAGATATGGTTCTGATTTTTATTTTTAAAGAAAAGGATCTAGGGTGGTTGAGATGTGTGGAAATGGAGTGTTGTGTTTTTTTTAAGGATAAGGGATGGATGAGATATGTGGAAATAAGGGTTGAGTTTTTTTTATGGATAAAGGATGGTTGATATATGTGGAAACAAAGATAAGATATGGGGTCTTGGGTAGTTGAAATATGTGGAAATGGAGGGTTGAGTTTTATTTTAAAGACAAATGGGTGGTTGAGATATGTGGAAATGGAGGTAAGATGTTATCTTTTAAAATGGCATGGTATAGTGTGATTGAGATATACTTGGAATATGTTTAGACATGAAGGGGATATTTTCAGTTTTTAAAGGACATGGAGTAATTGAGATATAGTTGGTTTATGAGTGGAAATGCAGGGGAGATGTATCCTTTCAAAGGACATGGAGTAGTTGAGTAT
Organism: Larix kaempferi; assembly: GCA_027924585.1. Taxonomy (NCBI): domain Eukaryota; kingdom Viridiplantae; phylum Streptophyta; class Pinopsida; order Pinales; family Pinaceae; genus Larix; species Larix kaempferi. The sequence goes on along the minus strand of BSBM01000596.1, from coordinate 10,576,632 downwards.
CAAGAAATAGAGGGTACATATTTTTTTTAAAGAACATGGAGTAATAGCGATATTGAGAAATATAAGGTAGATCTTCTTTTTTAAAGGCATAGGGGTAGTTGAAATATGTGGAAATGCACGTGGGATCTTCCCTTTTAAATGATGTGGCATGTAATGATTGAGATAGAACTAGAATATGTGTGGAAAATGGAAGAAGATCTTCCCTTTTAAAGGACACGAGGTGATTAAGATATATGGAAATGGAGGGGAGATCTTCCATTTTAATGGACAAGGGGTGATTACTATATTGGTGGAAATTCTCATAGGGTGGTGTCTAATGGAAAGCATAGAGGTGATCTATACACAATTTGGCTAGGATACATGGATGCAAGCAAACAACTACACCTTTTCTCAAAGATATATAGCAATTTAACAATTCAATTCAAAGAAATCAAACATATACCCAACTTATAGAAATATGAATTGTAACTTAAAAGAATTTCAACAAATACAACTCTAAGTTAGGGAAGGAAAAGAAGAGATCATATCTTAATATGATGAAAAAGCGCAACAATCAATTCATTATATACCTTAATATTTGAATCAATGCTTCCTTCACTCAAGATTGTAGTTCTTCAACTCTAGCTACATACTCATTCTAATGCAGACATAACATGTCCAATGAGGTCCTTCAATGTCCTAAAAGGACTCTTTACTTGGAAAATGATTTCTAATCAGATTGTGATGCATGGATTTTGCACAACTTTTAGTCTAGTGTCAAATAGCTTTGAGAAATATTGATGCAAATGATAGAAAATATAATGATTGTTAAATTCAACTTTGTAAAAGTGGTAAAATATGACAAAGCAAAAAGAAATATTCCCTTTTAAAAGATATGGAGATATCTTCCAATAACACATAATTGAAATGTGCTACTGAAAGATGACATGTTAGAAGATATCTCCACTTCATTTAAAAGATACTTTCCTCCATTTCCACATCCAAGGCACTCTTCAATTAATTTATTGAAATAGGACTGAATTTTTTTTTAACATTTTCCATATCATTTAAAAAGAAAAAAAATAATTTATATTTCCATATCTTCAAAGAACTCTTCTCCATATATTTTTTAATGATTGAAATATGTATTAGAATATATTTCATACCTTTTGAATGAAAAAATCTGCCCCACACCTCAAGGCACTTTTCCTCAACACATCCTAACATATATTCTAGTGATTGAGATATGACTGGAACCTCCAGGACACTTTTCAGCGACATCTGTTAGAGTAATATGAATAAAATATGCGCTGAATATATCCCATGTTTTTCTAAGACAATTTCTCCATTTCTACACCTCTAAGAGGAAGTTTAAAGTTTTATATACCTGTTTACTTCTCATTCTTTATTACCTGTATCTGCTAAGTTGTTTATCTGGAAGTTGTACGTTATAGCGTGGAAGAATGCATAAGAACAAATCAAATGAAATTAGAGAAGAAAATAAAGTAAGTTGTTGATCTGAAAGTTTTACTTTATATCGTGGAAGAAAGCATAAGATCACATCAAATGAAATTGGAAAAGAAAATAAACAGAGGAATTAGAGAATAAAATATTGGGTAAAGTTCACTTTAGCCCACTTGTATCACATAGAGCCATGTATTGCAATGCGTGCAGCCTGTACCACCGAAAGTGAGTGTAAAGCAATGCACATATCAACGTCTTTTTTGTTGTTGGCAGAGAGCAGAAACTTTATTTAATTACGTTTCGTATGGATTCTTACAGAGAAACTTGCTGCGACGACTTATCAAATATTAACGATGCAAAATTATGGAGAGTTTAAACGTTGTCAGGATAGAAATAAAACCATAGCAATAGCGTATGGAGAGTTTAAACGTTGTCAGGATAGAAATAAAAGTATATGAGTTCTTTGAACACTAAATTTAAACTTCGCCACTGGCCAACCGACTATGTTGGTTGCTGAGGGAGCAACGCCGACGAACTATGTTGGTTGCTGAGGGAGCAACTATTAAATAGCTTCACGGGGTTTGAAGGACTAACTATGTTTCCAGCTTTAAGGGTTAGTTATGTTATTAGCTTCAAGGGGTACTTTAGTGTTTCCGTTTTTTTTTAATGGTATCTTAGATAAAAACTTTTAGTATTCACATGGCATTAGAGTTCATGGTCATGGAAGCTGAGTTTAAATGTTTGTAAAGGAATCATTATGTGTTTTTTTTAAATGGTCATGGAAGTTGAGTTTAAATGTTTGGATGTGGAATATAAAATGAAGTTCCTCAATAATGTTTTTCTTTTCTTGTGGTTGATTATGACTTGGTTTACATAATACACTATGTTAATGATATGGTATAGATGAAAATAACTGTGTATTGCAAAAAAGGAATTGAGAAAGTTAAGACACAAAGTGAGTTTCTTGCACAGAGTTATGTAGAGGATGATATTTGTAAATAAACAAAATAATGGATAAAAGTTTGTATCTTAAAGAGTTTCAGAAAGGATACTACTCGCAAACGAGGATGCTTTCAAAGAGTTTTGTAGATCATAATATTTGTAAATAAATGAATCATTATGCTATTGGTTTTTATTGATGTAGTTACATGTATTTAAATTAGTGGAGTTTGTTGGTTATCATGGGTCTTAAAATCTCAATATTATTCAATGTGAAATTAAAAAGATGACTTGGGATTATTATCTTCACATAATTTGTAAATTGACCCATATTAATAGTAAGCCATAATAATAAGTTGCTTTGAGTTTTCTTGTCATCTTGCATGTACAATTGCATCCATGGGTATTTTATTTGTATCTAAACATTGCGGGAGGACATGTATGGGTGTTTTGTGTTAAGTGATTGAACATTATAGGTGAACTTCCATGGGTATTGGTGTTGATTTTAGTAACGTGTGGAAGATACCTTTAGATGGATTAGATGTGTATGTGATCTAAATTTCATTCAAGATGTAGTTATGAGAAATTGAATATGAACATTGAATTATTGCAACAACAAGAATGATCTCGATTATTTGTAGTTATGTATGTGATTTAAATGTCATTCAAGATGTAGTTATGAGATATTGAATATGAACATTGAATTATTGCAACAACAAGAATGATCTGGATTATTTGAAGAACGGAATGAAGGAAACAATATAAAATGGAAATACACACACATATGTTTTGTAGAAGTAACAATAGTACAATAAAACTTAGATTTTATTAATGAATGGAATGAAAAAATACTATAAATTGCAAAGCTCTAGATGATGGTAGCTTATCTCTAAAAAGAGATGTGTCGACTATGCTCATTCACAAGAACTCATTTAAACAATGAGGCCAAAAAGGACCTTTTAACATAAAGCATCATCGAGAAAACCCTAAAAATCCAAAATCCTAACCCAAAAGATGAAACACCAAAAGGTTTGTGGGCCCGCTTGTGGTTAGTTGATATGTCAACTTCCCAAGCAAGTAACTTTTTCATACGATCCCCATTTAGGGTACTTGATAGTTTGTCGAAAAGGGATAGCCGAGAAGAACGCATTCCAAATATATTGGTGCATAGCATGTGGCTATACTCAAAGCATTTTCATGCCAAACAAATGTCATTTAGGGCTCAAAATGGCCCCACAAGTTCTGGAGCCAAAAAAATTGTAAAAAACTACTAAGATGAAAAATTGTGTTTTGAGCCAGTGGACTAGGCGGGTGTCCACCAATGTCCATCTAGATAATTCCTCCCGACTTAGGAAGCAATGGTCCCCATTGCGTCAAGTGCCTACATCATATGAGGAAACATTTGCTAAATTTGACTTTTGGTGAGCCACTTTCAATGGTGAAGAAGTTGCCCTGCTTTGACGACTCGATACAATTGGATGTTCTTCTAGAGAGTTCCCTTCATCTCATTATCCATTATAGAATGGACCATATCCTTCTCAATGAAATCAGGATTGAGTTCTATAGGGGCTAAGTGCTTAACTACCTTTGTGTTGTCCATGAGAAGTGGAAAATATGGTCAAAGTAGCTCTACATTAAAGATAGAGTGCAAGCCGAGAAAAGGGGGAATGCTTAGCTCTTTTTGTTGTTGAGAGCACAAACTTTATTTAATTACGTTTCGTATGGTTTCTTACAGAGAAACTTGCTGCGACGACTAATCAAATATTAACGATGCAAAATTACGAAACCAAATATATATTTTCCTGTAGCAGCTCATAAAAACATAGCAATAGCCTATATTGGAGAGTTCAAATGTGGTCAAGATATACGAGGTAGATAGAAATAAAAGTATATGAGTTCTTTGAACACTAAATTTAAACTTCGCCACTAGCCAACCGACTATGTTGGTTGGTGAGGAAGCAACGCCGACCAACTATGTTGGTTGGTGAGGGAGCAACTATTAAATAGCTTGATGGGGTTTGAAGGACTAACTATGTTTGCAGCTTTAAGGGTTAGTTATGTCATTAGCTTTAAGGGTTAGTTATGTCATTAGCTTTAAGGGTTACTTTAGTGTATCCTTTTTTTTAATGGTATATTAGATAAAAACTTTTAGTATTCACATGGCATTAGAGTTCATGGTCATGGAAGTTGAGTTTAAATGTTTGTAAAGGAATTATTCTGTTTTCTTTTTATTCTTTATACGATATAAAATGAAGTTTTTCAATAATCTTTTTCTTCTTTTGTGATTGATTGTGACTTGGTTTACATAATATACTATGTGAATGATATGGTAGAGATGAGAATAAATGTGTACTGTACAAAAGTAATTGAGTAAGTTAAGACACAAAGTGGGTTTCTTGCAAAGAGTTATGGATGATATTTGTAAATAAACAAAATATTGGATAAAATTTTGCATCTTAAAGAGTTTCAGAAAGGATACTACTTGCAAACTAGGATGCTTGTAAAGAGTTATGTAGATGATAATATTTGTAAACAGGGGAAATAGAAGCAAAGCTTCAAGTCCCTACAAATCTGTAAGTAACCAAAAATTTATAACTGGCCGATTTTCTGTAAGTGAAAATCGTGAAAATAAAATATGTAAGTGACCCAACCCAAGTAATAGTATAGAACTGTTCTTATATGGTTTTGGGAAATTGAAAGCTTTGAGTGCTGGTTTGTTGAACACTTCAAGTTAATACTAATTCAGGTATGTGTAGCAAGTTAAAGCCATTCAATTCGATGAATATTTTGACGTTCTTTGTATCATAAGCTAAACATTTCAAATTTTTTTAATTTACGGCTTTTGTTTGTTGATCAGTTTGTGCCTTGTATTCATCATAACATTCTTAATAATTGGTCATGACTAAGTCTCAAGCAATTTATGCAATCTCGAGTACGTAAACATTGTGCACACTTCACAAGAAAAATCGAATCATCTCGGTGTTGGTAAAAGGTGCTACTTTGTTGTCACATTTGTCCCATATTAACAGATGGAAAAACCAATTTTCGGTGGATTCCATTCGGTAAGACGATCATGGTAAAATCAATCGTGGCAAAAAAATGGGAAATGTAGGTGTAGATGTAGAATTGCATGGTTTTGGTGGGGTGGACGATAGTACATGACTTCGCGGCATGAACCAATTGAATGTTGATAGTCACTAACCATCATTTGATAGAAAACAATATTTCATGAATTGGCCTTTTGAATTTCATTAAGTCGAGCAGGAGACGAAAGTGTTAAAAGTGACGCAGTAGAGGATGTGGTAGAAAATAGTATTCCATGAATTGGCCTTTTGAATTTCATTGAGTTGAGTAGGAGACATAAGTGTTAAAAGTGACACAGTAGAAGATGTGGTAGATTGGAAGAACTTGTAGACTCTTTCCTTTGAATAGTAGTATCGTAGAAAAAGGTAGGGAAAGATTAGGCAGAACCTTAACACCTATTTTCTTCCACACAGATCCCTTCCATCATCTCTTGCATTCTATGGAGCATTTATCGTTATAGGAATTGGAGGTGGAATGTTGCTGGAAAAATGAATTACGAAGAATGTTGCAGGTGCATTTTTATTCCCATTAATTCCATTCACCATTGAACAATTATGTATTCTAATAGGAAGCAAATAAAACCATTATACCATGGACTACCACTATTATGGAGTGCCTATTCCATATATAGCATTAGTCGACCTTAAACGAGTAATAGATCCAAGTCCATAGTAATTTTGATAGCTACTACCTCATCCCCAAAATACAATTTACCTAGAAGCAGGGGAAAAGGATTTTTTAAAACCTCCGTTAAGAGGTGTAGTTCACAGCCTAAATTTGGTTTATTGAGTCTCACCCACGAAGCATGCATAGGAAAAGCTAAGTAGAATGCATACATAGATTACAATGGAAAACTTCACTGATAGTAAAAAAAGGTGAAGCTAACAAGAACAAAGGAGTAAAATCATTCTATATTGTTGTTGGCACGGGATAAGTCCGCAGGAAGTGCGGAAGCCGATAGGTGCAAAAGGGTAAATCCGCGAAAGAAAGACCATTCGCGGAGTTCACAGAAGCACAAGAATAGTTAAATTAGTTAGAATTGGTCATGTGGACTGTTTTGTAACTAAATAGAAGCATATAAATAGAGTAGGATTGTAAGCCTAAGGGCATCTAGTTTTGATAAGTTTTTTCATCTTTTGGTCTGTTTTGTATCTGCATGGAGTATTGACTATTTCTGCAAAGTTTATTCCGCGGGGTTTAATGAATGCATGAGGATGTATGATTATGGTGCAATTTATGTATCTATCTTTATGTGATGATGAATGTGAATGTCTGCAACAAGTTTAATATGTTGTAGGTTTAATTGATGCGATTATGCTATGGGTTTAAGGATTACTGTTGATGCGAATAAGTAGATTGAACATGTCGTTGCAAATAGTTTTTATTTGTTGAAATCTGCGAATAACTTAATGTGCGAATGATGAAGTGATAATATGCTGCGGAAGTCATAATCTCTGGTTTCTACAAGATTAATGTGTGTTGAAAGCATATCCTCAACTCCACTGTGGAAACTTGGTTCCTGCAGCCCCCTTATCCATCTCGGGTGAGACTGCATTTGCTTCGCAAGTGTTGTTGGAAAGGGTTATACCTTTCCAAGCCGGTGTGTAACGGAGTTTGGGTTGGTAGTTTGTTTATGACAGTGCGAAGTGAACCCTTGTCGATAGCTACTGCATCAAAAAATGGTTCCATTGCCGGGACCTTGAGGAAGAAAAGAAGAGGATATGATGTGGAATTCGATGAAACCGGAGATCCAAGACTGGTTTGATAAAAAAGCGGAGGAATTCACAGGAAGTGAGAAGTGGGATCCTAGACAGACATTAACCAATTGGCTGGAGAAATATATTTATTCAGATATCCACGAGATATTCTTCTGTGAATTCCCAGTGTTGTTGCACGAGTGGTTAGCGTAGTTGACGTTCCAAAAGAATCAATGCCAAAAGACTGAACCTGATTGTTGGATCCCAGATTTGATCCGATAACTAAAGAAAGTCAATAACTAGGTATCACGGGCTATTGATTTTTGGGTGGATAGTATCCTCGATGGATACGTGACTGAATTCGTAGTAGACACCATCAAGCCGTATAGTGACGCAGAGAGGAACTTCTTCAAGGGACCAAGGGGGAGTTTCTTGTCACTGTTAAATTTGAGGATTAAGATGCTTGTATGTGAAAAAGGAATATTGAAGATGTCATCTGATGAGTAGAAAAATTGGTGTGCAGAGGTTGGGGGTATCACGTGAATCTAGATCTAAAGGAAGGATGTGGGGTAGATGGACATAAGCGACAACGAGTATCTAAGGGAGGCTTATGAAGAGTGTGGTACCTTGAGGAGTGGAGTGATATTCTGGCGTTTCGAGAAGAAGAGGAGGACTGAGAAAGAGTGTCCTGAGAGGACCAGAACAGAGGGCTACAAAACTGGACCACAAGGGGGGAAGTGACATTACTGTGAAGGAGACGTTGACCAAGCTACCCTAGAAGCAGAAGAAGGATAGATTGTAAGTTACAACATACCTTCAACCCCGTGCACTAATCCAAAATTGATAGGAAGAAACACAAACTGCTTGCAGAGTTTCCCTATGTGCAGCGGTAAGAGTAGCACTTTAGTAAATAATAATAGTAGGAATGTCAAGATGACGGACGAAGCAAAGATGCCTACCTTTCAGGGGAACGAGAATGAAGACCCTGAACAGTATTGGCTCATATGCGAAGCAGACTGGACTGTAAAGCAGGTCTAGGACGATGCCATAAAGATGGAACAAATAGAAATGACCCTTAGGGGTCGGGCTTTAGACTGGTTCATGAAGTTTACAAGGGTTCCGATGGGAGCAGTGGCCAAGACGTTGGATCAAGTCAGAACAACGTTGATTGATGAATTTGAAAAGCCAAAATTTGAATTGCAATATGTTACAGAGCTTAAGGAGATTAAGAAATTCCCGAACGAACCAGTGTGGAAATTCAATCAACGGTACAAGACATTGATAGCAAAAGTGAGCTTTCCGATAAATGAGCTGCAACACAAAGAATGGTTCATCGCGGGAATGGTAACGCATATCCGTGGACCTTTGATGCAGCAGAAAGTGGCGACATAGGTGGAAGCACTAGAAATTGCGATGAGGTTGTAGGCTTCACCAATTAGTGAAGCAGGGTAGGAATGGATAAAGTCTAGGCACAATTGGCTAATCTAACACTTCAGCTGGAGGATATCAAGAAGGGGAAGGAAACCCGTAGAGACATATGGTGTATTAGGTGTAAAGCTGAGGGACATCATAAAGAAAATTGCCCAGAGTTCCGTGAGTATTTAGAGTCGAGAGAACCAAACCCTCTTCGTCAAGGAGGAATGTTGTGGTGTCCTATATGCCATACTAGAGGGCATTGACTAGAGGAGTGTGTATACCTACAAAAGATGGTGTCAAAACCAACAAATTTGTATTGTAAATTATGTTGATCGGTGGGCCATGATGAGAAGGACTGTAGGGCCTATGACCTGCTGCAAGATCAGATAGCTGACACATATTTTATGAAGGGAGAAGAGAAACCGGTGGTGTAGCAGCAACCGCAGTATAGCCAGCCACAACCACAGTTCAACCAAGCGCAACAATACGATCAGGGGAAATATGGACAACCACAGTACGAGCACCCGCAGTATCCGCCACCACCGTATGGCCAGCCATAGTATCAGCAACAGAAGTACGAGCAGCCACAGTATCAACCATATGGGCCACCACGCGAAGGTTTTAGAGAAGGATTACACGAAGGTAGAGGCACCGGTATGGGACATGGAGGATCTACTGGACAAGGAAGAGGGACGATCATTTTTTACAATTGTGGAAAATAGGGACACTACCATAGGAATAGCCCAAACCCAACATCGCAGTGTAGTTATTGCGGTGTTGTAGATCACAACATAGAGGACTGCCCTCAGCTAATTGCGAAATGGAAGGTTAAGAATCCGCCCTAGAACTATAACCAAAACAATCAGAATGCACCATCCGCAGTGCAGATGATATCGACAGAGGCTAGAAGTAGCCATGCGACGGTGGGAACAATAACAAAAGAAGGAGCGGTGATAGGAGGCGAAAGGTCACACACTAAAATTCTACCAACACAAACATAATGGAAGCAGGTCACCTTTGATGCAGAAGCCGAAATGAACGTCTTCTTGGAGGCATAAAAGGCAATGAGGAATAGGAGGCTGCTACCTCTTCAGGAAGAAATCTACGACATGCCACTGACGTTCGACTCGACGAAGTCACGGAGGAAGGAAAACACTCGAAAGGCCTTCTTGGAGCGTTGCTTGGAGTTGGCAAAGGATACAAACGCACTGGAAGAAATAGCTGGTCTACTGCATCGATGGGAAGGTGCACGCCAGAAACAGAAGGTTAATCGCATACATAAGAAAAAGACAGGAAGGGAGATGCGGATGTCGACACAAATTGGAGCATTTGATGTCGACTCAATCTTCCTGGATTTGGGTTTGGATGTGAATATTCTCTCTAAGAAGATGTGGGATACAATGGGAAAGCTGTAGATAACCTGGTCACTGGTACAACTGCGACTGGAAAATCACAGTAAGGTCACCCCACTTGGTTGGGTATGTCAAATCCCAGTCGAAATTGAAGGACTCAGGACGTATGCCAATTTTGACGTCATTGAAATCGTGGATAAAACCAATCCCTATCCGTTACTGCTAGGGATATACCAGGCCATGGAAAACCAAGCGATTATCAATTTTAAGAAGAGGTCAATGTCATTTGAGAATCGTGAGATGAGAGTCATCGCACCATTGGATCCTGCGGAAGGGTTGCGCTATGTGGAACCAGCCAGAGACGAGTTTGCGGAAGGGTGGGACAACTTGTATAAAATATCTGAGGATTATGTTAATCCCACTGCAGGTGGAGAATTAGGATGGTGCAGTGCCAGCTCGGCATCATCAGATTCAGACAAGGTTCTCGAAAATTGGCAGAACCGGTTACATGAAGTATCCTTTAGAATATGTGCATGGGTAACACAGTCACTGCGGTAGGTAGCCACAGAGGAATACGTGCTGCCCACATATGAAGGATTTCCCAACTTGAGCAAGTTTCTCATGGATTTTGAGGAGAAAGTGGTAGAACCGCAACGTCTACTAGCCCCGGAGGAAGCCTTGAAGGCTACTCCTGCGCGATGGTGGGAGGCGCACAAACATATATCAACCCATTAATTTGTAAGGAAGTCGATTTGGTAAGTTTCCAAGGTGTCTATCATCGACCATAGGATGGACTAGAATCTACTCAGGAACCTGTTGTCTCAATCTGAAATAATGGCATGTGGGAGGCCAAAATAAACCCAAACAAGCTCAAAGAAGAGATTAGCAATGGCCTTTGTTGTGATGCTCTTCTTACAAGGAGTAAAAATTTCCATCTTAGAGAATCGATAAAACAACCACAAATACAAAGTCATTGCCTTTCTTGGTTGAGGGCAAGCTAGACATGTAATCCATTAAGAAAGACTCCTAGGGCATGTCTAGAGTAGGAAATGGAGTGTACAATCCTTTCTTCTTGATGGTAGGTTTGTAAATGGAATAGGAAATGCACGATCAGTTGTACCTACAAATGTCTTATTGGAGCTTCAATGAGTAGAACTACTTTTGTAAAACTACAACAATCTTATCTACACTGAACCACCCTCCCACTCGACTATAATATCCCTCCTATATCATCTTCCCATGATCAATTGAAGGAGCACAGACATGGCCAAGATAGAATAAGAGTTAATATTGGAGATGAAAGTTTGAGACTGGTCTTCCTACTTGTAATGTCTGATAGGAAATAGCAAAGTTATGGTCACTATCATATAATATGCCCCACCCATATTTTGCATGTCCATAAGAGTTGAGAAAGGTATTCAACACAACAACTGGAGGTTGAATGAGGAGTTCTACAATGTGGTTGGTGCTTCTATTCTTATATATGATGATCAAGTGGAACTGTTGCATGTATGTGGACCACTTCTGATGGTGGTAGTTCTGTAACTTTCTTTGCATTTGTATGAAATATAGAGACTTGTGATCAGTGTGGATTATGGTATCCTTCCCCAGGACATAATACTTCCATTGAAAAGAGGCCTATGTTAGAAAAACAAGATCGCAGAGCAATAACAATAAACAAGATGCAAATGTAAATCACATAAACACAATACAAGAGAGACATCAATATACGTGGTTCACCCAATATAGGCTACGTCCATGGATAAATTGCTAGTCCTTTTATTATTATACCATCCAACAAATGAAGAGATACAACCTACAACACATCCGCTGCAACTTCCTCTTCACTCTCTCTTAGTCTCTCTTACACAATCATAGAGATCTTTATAATACTACAATACTTAACACAATGGTATTACAATGTCTTCCTTTTAGATGGGAATTACATGGGAAAATACCATGGGCCCTTAAAATGTTGTCCAACAAAACAACCCAAAAAATTTCTTTCAAGGGATTATCCCTCGAACCCCATTTCTCGGGGGAAATGCCCCCGAACCCCCATGGAGGTGCAAAGCCCCCCCACACCCCTTATTGTGATTAGTGTACAGTCCACCTTCATAGCATATAAAAACTGGGGTATAACATGGTTGAACAACAACATCTCTGAATCAGGAAGATCAGGCTCCACAACCAACAACCTACACAATGGAGTACATCTCCCTATCATATGTGGGATACCTATGAACAACATCAGAGAGTGTATCATTATGATAGGCCACCATATTTCCATGCTGAGTGAGGATTGTATTGATAGAATAGTCAGAGGCATTTGTCTCAATCTCAAAAGGTTGTTATAGATCTGGTAGATTGAGGAAAGGCACTAAGTAGAAGCACCGCTTTAGATCCTCAAAGGATTTTTGGTGTGATAGACACTAAGAAAACTTGGATTTAAATCCACCCTTGGTCACTTGGATTAAGGGCCAAATGATATGAGAGAAACCCATCATAAACCTGCAATAAATGTTTGCAAGGCCCAAGAAGCTACATAGCTATGTTAGATATTTTAGGGATGGCCAATCATGAATGAATTGGATCTTGACTGGGTTCACATGCACCCCATGTTCATCCACAATGGATCCCAAGTACTCAATTATCTCCCTGCTAAATGATCATTTCTCCAAATTGACATATAATTTTTGTTGGTGCAAGGTACAAAGGATGTGTTGGATGTGTTGCAAGTGTTCCATCCAAATTTTACTAAAGATGATAATGTTATCCATATATACAACAATAAAAGAGCTTGTGAATGGGAAAAATAAATCATCCATCATCCTCATAAATGTTGTTGGACCATTAGCCAAGCCGAAAGACATGGCCAACCACTAAGAAATGCCTTCTTTAGACTTGGAGGTTGTGTTCCACACATCGAATTGCTCAATTGGGACCAGGTGTTAATCTAACTTCAAATAAATCTTACCAAAGAACTTGACACCCTTAAGTTGATCAAGAAGGAAATCCATTCGAGGGATTGGGTATGGATTCTTAACAATGATTTTTTTTAGGGATATATAATCAATATGGAGTCTCCATGTCCCATCCTTCTTCTAAACCAACACAATTGGGATCCCACAAGGTGAGGAGCTCGATTGAATGTGGCCTTTTTGGATGAGATATTGAATTTGATACTTTATTTCCCCATTCTCCAAAAGAGAGCACCTATATTTTTTTGTTTTGATGCACCCCAAGAAATGTTGGCTCTAGATCCACCCTTGGTCACTTATCTTAAGGTCCAAGCAATATGAGAGAACCCTAACACAAACTTGCAATAAATGTTTGTGAGGCCCAAGAAGTTGTGAAGCTTTATTAGAGTTCTCTGGGATGGCTAATCATGCATGACTTGGATCTTGGTTGGGTCCACATGTACCCCATGTTCATCCATGATGTACACCAAGTAGTAAATTCTCTCCATGTCGAATGAGCATTTCTCCAAATTGGAAAATAATTTGTGTTGGTGCAAGGTACAAAGGATCTGTTGGATGTGCTATAAGTGTTACACCCAAGTTTTGTTGAAGATAAGAATGGTCGGTAGATAGAAAACCACAAAACATATTTTGAATGGGTGCAAGATATCATCAATCATCCTCATAAATGTTCCTGGAGAATTAGTCAAGTTGAAAGGCATGATCAACCACTCAAAAAGGCCTTCTTAGACTTGACGGTTGTCTTTCATACATTGCCCTACTCAATCAGGACTTGGTGGTAACCTAAGTTCAAATCAATCTTACTAGAGAAATTGGTACCCTTAATATGATCAAGAATATCATCAATCTGGGGGATTGGGTATCGATTCTTGAACGTGATTTTTTTTTAGGGATTTATACTTTGAGGAAATTTTTCTCTTGTGGAAAAGTGAAACCTCCCTTGGATCAAGAATCCAATTATCCAAGACAGAAGGTAACAAATGGTTCTCTACTTTACCCTTTGATATATTCTATATTCCCACAAAAAAAATGAGAAACAAAGATAAGAGAATGAGATAGATTACCTACCTCCTTTCTGTCAGTTGTCCATGGCTCGAACCCTTGATCTTGATGCCCAAGGTCTCAGTGGAAGAGAAATACTACAAGGAACAAAGCAATACTTCCTTCTTCTACAATATAATGTTAGGAAAAATAAATCTATCTATATATAAATGCATATAATGAACAACATACGAATGAGGGAAATAGGCCAAGTTATATTATATGGAAAGCAATAAGTAACAAAGAATTTACAACCTTGATGTTGGTATTGCAACAACTTCTCCAAGCTCTTCTTTCCATCACTTTGAATGTCACAAGGTCATAATTATGGCCGTATTCTAACTTTCTCTCCCTCTACAATTTTTCAGAGTAAGAATGATCTCTATCTTCCCTCCCTCTTTCACCCAAGAAAGGCCTCCATTATATAGGAGTTGACACATAATAACCATAAAATAATTTGAGGAGAGGATTAGATCAAGTGTGGGTTTAGTTTATCAAGTTGGGATTTTTATTTACTTAATATAGAAAGGATAGAGGTGAATTGAATCCTTGACCAAACCAACTAGGTATTCCCAGACCTTTCCTACAAAATAAGGAATGATTGGTTGTAACCACTTCATCGCTCCTCTAACATTGAGCAGAGAGTGATGAAACGAGAGTTCATTGCTCCCTCAGGATTGATAAGAGGGGGATAACAGGGTTTCATCCTCCTCTTCATATGGGGAGAGGTGCAATGAAACTTAAAAAGGGCCAATAACTCAACGTGAAAGATAATATTTCGACCTCCCAATGATATTTTCCCCTCCAACATGTATAGGGATTATGAAAAACACTCCTACATGGTGATTAAAGTCTGACAATCAGATGTGACACTTAGTATCATGGAAAATAAGTGTGTAATAGATTCCCCCTAAAGTGTGAGTTCAAAAGAGATACTTATGGCCGAAACACTTTACAAAAAGTATGTGTGCAAGGGTGTTGGAATATGAGAGCTAGGAAAAAGTTGCAAAAAAACATCAAACAATATATATGTATCATCCCATGTGTAGGCATACCCATTCTTGGAATAAATTGACCCAAAGCATGGACACCAACCAATACATTGTGAATATATGAAAGCACCGACTAAGGATATGGCCACCAAAAATACAATGTGGATCCATACCTCCATGAGTCAATCAGGTCGTATCTATGAAAGAATACACAGTGGAGCTATGATATGAAAAAAACATAGCCACAAACTAATTCAAAATGGATCTATGTGACACCATATATATCAATCAGATCACAAGCATGATGACCATTATGATGGAATCTTCTAAGTACTTAAGTAATATCCATTGCAACCTGGGCAAGGAACATAGCATAAGTTGGTTCCCAGGGTCTTCGTCCTGATCAAAAAATGGTACAATTCTAACCACACAAATAGATGTGCTGATGTAGAACATGGTAAACCCTTAAGGAGAGATGAGTTACCCTTGAATATAGTGAGAGAATTCTAACCTTTTAAGAAATGTCATGTTGACTTCGTTGGATCCATCACCCTCTTTCACACCATTCTAAAACACACTATATCATTACTGCAACTAACAATCTCACTAGATAGGTAGAATCCACACTTCTGAAATATTGTTCTACTGATGCAATAACTTGATTAGTTTTTAGGAATATTATTTTAATATTCAGATGCCCAAGGAGATTCACTAGTGATCAAGGTATGCATTTTATAAGAACTAATATCGATACATTGACCATATAATTTCTTATACAACATCATAAAAGTAGTCCTTATCATCCTCAAGATAACAAAATCGTGGAAGACTTCAATAAGATTATGGAGAATGGATTAATTAAGGAATGTTCCACAAACAAATATGGTTGGGATGAAATCATTTTTACAATTTTATAGGAATATAGGACCATCACAAAAAATTTGCATAAACACACAATTTCAGTTAGTGCATGGTTGAGAGGGTATTGTTATTGAATAATATGTTGTACCAAGCCTGTATATTACACATGCTACTGATATGATATATGAAGTATTGATTGCAAAATGGGAAAAAGTTGATTTTTTAGAAGAATCTAGGGTTTTGGCTAACTTCAATCCATCCATGGAAAACAAAGATAGAAAGAATTTTATAGCCACTACATTAAGAATAAATCCTTTTCCAAAGGATATTTTGTCTTACTCCATAATAGTGAGTATTTCAATATTCCTAGGGAGCTTCTAATGCATTGGATAAGACCATTTATACTTGTAGAAATTGGATATTTAGGAGCACTTCTTTTTTCCCAAATTGATGGAATTCTTAAACTAGGATGGGTGAATGGTGCTCACTTGAATCCTTATGTTTATTCAACTTGAAGCCATATTATAACACTCCTATAAAAGGGAGTGCTGTAGCATAGGCCAATTTCGGTTTTGGTTCCCATTTTGGTCTATTTTACAAGACTATTTCATGTAATTGAGTCTATTATGTGTTAGTCTATAGGATTTGTGTGTTGGTTATTTATTTTCATTCCTAGTTTGAGTCCATGGTGGGGGAACATAAGTATATTAGTTCATTGAGTCATTAATTTAGTATTGAACTACCTTTTTTGGTTAGGGAAGAGTCAATGAGATTAGGTTTTATTGAAGGATGGGAATCAATTCAATGCATAGTGTCACTATAGTCATGTTAGTCATAGAATCGTTAGGATTCTTGGAAATGGAGTCTAGTGGACTCTATTTAGAACATGAGGTTTTATAGTAATTATGACTTATGTCTGGTAAGGATGAAAGTGTTAATGAGACTTTATGGGTTGATTTGACATATCTAGTTAACTCGTGAATTGGGTGTACATGCATTGCATGGCAGTCATGAATGAGTTGGAATATGAGCCTTCATGCTTGGTTGAATATTTACACCAATCCTTATCGTAACGACATTTTGAGTCTTTAAGTAGTCCAACTCTTAGTTAATTTAACACCATGTTTTTCTTTTTCATAACTAATGTTCATGATGGAGACTATACTAGTTGTAGGTTCCATTGCTATTGTGCATAGTCACCCTCTTGTTCAACCTTTATTCATATTTGTGTCTCGTGAAAAGCTTCTAGGTATAGGAAAGGTCGTCAAAAGTCACATAATGGCCTCCATATCCAAGGAATCCAGAGTTATATGAACCTCAAGTGTAGATAATAGAAGAGTTGTATTGAAAGGTGGATAAGACCAACATCATAGATGAGTTAAGATAATGACTTCATAGATAGGATCCTCCTTGTCTTGTGGCCTATGGGTCTAGGGATGACATTTCATTAGAAGTCTAGACAAAGTTGCTATAGTGTGGAAGTCATCCGTGTTTCCCAGGAGGTCGACAAGTGGACAACCGAGTCAACTGATTGAGTTGGGTTACTGTTATAGTGGATGCTTATAGTGTTAGTTTGATCAGAGAAACAACTATGAAGAAAAGCATACAACGAATGATAAACAATTGCAAAAATTAATATACAATACCAATCACAGAAGAATGTGAGATAGGAATTGATAACGGAGAAACCCCACGATTGAAAACTCTGGTTGTATTGAGTAGTTTTCGTAAGAGGTCGAATGTTGGAACCATCGTGAACCAATTGAGCCTTCTCTTTAGGAACTCATCTTAATGAAACCAAGAGTAGAGAACCAAAAGCCTCTTCTTTTTTAAGCTTACAAGTTTTTATACAATTTTGGGGGATGCTTGGGTAACTACTCATCGTGTTTTAATTACAAAAAGATAGTTACAAAGAGTCCATGTGTATTCTTCCCATTCGACAGTTGGGAGAATATGAAGACACATCATTCCCATGTTGATGGCAATTCAGATGCCTTCTAACTACCCAAAATGTCGTCGAACATGAACAGGAATCATCAACTACCATTGGGCATTTTTGATGATCTGTCGGGCATGTATTGTTGGTCATGTTCCATCAGTCACGAAGTTGACTGATTCGCTGAGATGACTGAGTCGAGGAGCCAACCAAGGAGTCGACTGGGACTAAGTAATCGTCGATGGATCTAGTCAAGTCTTGGAATGGATCATACTTCCTCTCTTAAGTGGAAATGATCCCCTTTTCTTGCTCACGCAGATGAGGAAACTTGAGCTCTAGATCAAGGAAAGGATACCACTTTCCGTAAGATGGGAGTTGTCCTTCCTTGTCCACCTAAAACAAGGGTACTATTTGTGTCTTTGTATGGCGTCCTTGCTATCCGACAATGGTGTTAGAAGCAAGAGGATCTTGAGAGGATGGGTAACTTATATCTTCCAGATATGTCGGTTTTAGATTGATATGTTCCAATAATGGTGGAAAATACAGTCGAAGCAAGTCCACATTGAATGCTGGATGCAAACCCAAGTATGGTGGAATGCTAAGATTACAAGCATTTTCCCTAATTTTCTCAAGAATGGTATAAGGACCATATCGTAAGGGTTTCAACTTCCTATGTGGGTCACTAAATCTTTCTTTCTTGAGATGTAACCAGACCTGATCCCCAATTTTAAATGAATGAGGAATACGATGCTTATCGTGTCGGGCCCTAGATTTTTCACTAGCTCACTGCAATATATCATGTGCTTGTTTTTGAATGTCACACACTTGATCCTTGAAATTGAGTGCATTATCAATTTATTGTTGTCCATGGTTGGTGTAGACCAATCCAATTAGTTGTTTGAATAAGTCAATAGGAACCGAGGGTTGAAATCCATAACATATTTCAAACGGACTCTTTCCTATCGAACTGTGTTGTGCTCGATTATAGCTATGTTGGATGTACGAGAGGATTTCATCCCATGTTATGGGATGCGTTTGGTTGTACATGCGAAGAAACTGTACCACCATGCAATTCACAACTTTCATTTGTCCCTCATTCTAAGGATGGAAAGCTGTCGACATAAATAGTTGTGTGTCGAGCTGGCGTCTTCCAAATGTGCTAACAAATCTAGAATCGCGGTTAGACATGATTGAAGTCAACAATCCATAGTGCTTCCAAACATTCTCAAAGAAGAGATGAGAAGTCTGTTGGGCCATTGTGATCTTATTACAAGGGATGTTAATATCCATTTTGGAGAATCTGTCAACCACTACCAGGATTGCATCATGCTAGTGTCGGGTAACGGGATATCTAGTCAAATAATACAAGGAAATAATACCACAACGCGCTTCACTCCCAGTTCTGCACACACTTCCATAACATTCCTTGTTCCGGTCACCGCTGGCTCTATCACTCGCTCCTGTATCATCAAATTAGTCGATAGACTTTATTATTTGTTATCGTAGATTCATTTTGATCTTCCATTTAGTACACCCAAAAGATAATTATTCACGTGAAATGAAATTCAGCTTAAATATGATTACCAAATAAATTACAAGCATAAAGAAGACCTAATGCTTTTATGATGCAGTTAGAAAAAATTAATGGAGGAAATTTTCCCATTCATAAATTGGAAACCCTAAAGGTGCATGAACTTCGAATCTAAGAGTTCATATTATACATATGTAGCGAGTTCATATTATACATATGTAGCGATAATTACTTACAGGGTTATTGGTTAGAAGGCAAGCTGTGTGGAAGACACCGTCGCAGGCTTGGATAGCTGCGACTAAGCTCTGGTAATCGAGGATATCAACTTTCATAAGCTGAAGCCTCTCTTTTGCGCCTTCCCATTGTCTCAGATGCTCATACTTCCGCTCATCATCTCTAGTTGTCAAATCCATGAAACAGTTAGATAACCATTCAATGCAAAAACACCTGATTAAATTAAAAGCATGTGGTAATAATTATACCGTCTGGATTGGTGTGAACTGCTCCTCTTACAATATAGCTCCCGTCACACAAACTGTCTTATCAGTTTTCTCTTCCTGCTTCATTTCATATGATCCCATGCTTTCTACCCAGCTTTAGAATGCGACTTTCAGATCAACAGCTTAACAGATACAAGCAGCCAGCAGTGAATAGTGAACAACTATGTAAAGTTTCCTCTCAAATCCAAGTAGAAAGACAGGGAAGAGTGCCCTGGAAGTGTTGAAATGGAGGGGGCTAGATCTCTTTTAAAAGCAAGGGATATACTCCAGGCATATCTGAATCACCGGAATATGTGATAGGAGGTGTTGAAATGGAAGGGTAGATCTTTCCTTTTCACAGGCATGGGGCATATTCCATTCTTATCTCAATGGTTGCACTTTCAATGTGTGCTGAAACAAATTCATATACTTATTTGAAATAAAATAAAATATGATTGGAACATTAGCATATATGTCACTTATTGAAGTGAATTATAGTGGGAATGTTGCCTTTTGAAGGACAGGACATGGGGTGATGTACAAAATTGAAGGGATTGTTAATAATTACATTTTTCACTTATGCTGATATGGTTTTAATTTTTACTTTCTAGGGTGGTTGAGATAGGTGGAAATGAAGTGTTGTGTTTTTTTTTAAGGATAAGGGATGGATGAGATAAGTGGAAATAAGGGTTGAGTTTTTTTAAGGACAAATGATGGTTGATATATGTCGAAACAAAGATAAGATATGAGGTCTTTTTTTCCAGGGAAAAAAAGCTACTATTGATATTCATTTTCAGAATCAAATAGTACAAATAAAAGTTCTTGATCCATCCTGATGGAATCATCTGTGATAACTAAAGAAGTTATCATTCAAAATCTGGATTACAAACTTAACTGAGCCTATCCCAAAAAAAGAAGGATATATCATTCCTGTACATGTGCGACATTCTACTCAAAAATCCGGGCTTGATACTACCCGAAAGACAAACCCTATGCAGTTGACCAGAAAGTAACATAAATTACAGAGACTTGTTCAAAAAGAGATCAAAATAACATATACAACTGATCAATCATAGAAATAGACTGAGCCACAGTCCAGCATGTGTCCCTCGCACCAATCTTCCCAAATCAGGTGTCCCTCACAACCATCAAGCGCTTGTTTAGAAAGCTTATCTGCCAAACTGTTATGCTCACGGAAAATATGTTCAAATGTGATGCTCTGCTGCTTTTGAATTTCAAGAAGTGTCATGGAGGCCCAATGGCGCAAATTTAAAACATTTAGTTTGAATTTTCCTTCTGCCCATTTGATGGTTACCCTAGAGTCACCAAAAACCTTAATGTTGTTCAAACCAAAGCTGTTGGCAACCTTTAGTACACACCAAAGTGCAACTAATTCTGCCTTCATGTTCGATCCCAATCCACAATTTAGCTTGAATGTATAGTAATGGGAATCATTAAGATAAATTACTCCACCTATAGCACAGATGCCAGCTTGTGAAGCCCCATCAAAAAATAATACAGGACGATCCACCTTGAGATTAAAGATGCTAATTCTGTCAGTTTTCAGCATAGCCTCGTCCATCTTGCATGTGCTATACATCCTGAGCGCAATCAAGCAACATTTGATATATTCAGGAGTGATATTTCGGAAAATGGCACAATTTCTTGTATGCCAAATTGCCCATGGTATGCAAACAGCCAGAAATAAGAACTTTTTGTTGTGTTTGTACCAGTGTAAAAAGCATGAATTAAAATCTCCAATGTCCCAGCATTTTGTAATTCTAAGCTGAATAGATATCATTTCCCAAACTTTTCTAGAGAAGGAGCACTGAACAAACAGATGTAGTCTAGATTCAGCATCCATTTTGCAGAGTACACAATAACTTGGACCATTCCACCCTCTCTTACAAAGATTATCCCAGGTTTTTAACTTGTCTTGTAATATCAGCCATGTAAAGCATTTCAATTTTACAGGGATGTGCCACTGCCAAATCTTCAGATACCACCAGTCCGGCGGAAAAATGTATTTATGCTGTAGAATTCTTTTGTAAGCTGCTTTGGCCGTAGGTCTTAAGTAGTTGAGATATATGGAAATGGAGGATTAAGATTTTTTTGTTCAAGACAAAGGGGTAGTTGAGATATATGGAAATGGAGGTAAAATGTTCTCTTTTAAAACGGCATTGGTATAGTGTAGTAAAGTTCACTGTAAAAACTGACAGGATGGATATTATTAGCCCACTTGTATCACATAGAGCCATGTATTGCAATGCGTGCAGCCTGTACCACCGAAAGTGAGTGTAAAGCAATGCACATATCAACGTCTTTTTGTTGTTGGGCAGAGAGCACAAAGTTTATTTAATTACGTTTCGTATGGTTTCTTACGGAGAAACTTGCTGCGACAACTAATCAAAAATTAACGAAACCAAATATACATGGAGAGTTTAAATGTTGTCAAGATATAAATAAAAGTAAATTTAAACTTCGCCAGTGGCCAACCGATTATGTTGGTTGCTGATGGAGCAACGCCGACCAACTATGTTAGTTGATGAGCGAGCACCTATTAAATAGCTTGATGGGGTTTGAAGGACTAACTATGTTTCCAGCTTTAAGGGTTAGCTATGTCATTAGCTTTAGGGGTTACTTTAGTGTTTCCTGTTTTTTTAATGGTATATTAGATAAAAACTTTTAGTATTCACATGGCATTAGAGTTCATGGTCATGGAAGTTGAGTTTAAATGTTTGTAAAGGAATTACTATGTTTTCTTTTTATCTTTTTATGTGGATGTGGGATATAAAATGAAGTTCTTTAATAATCTTTTTCTTTTTTGTGGTTGATTGTGACTTGGGAATGATATGGTAGAGATGAGAATAAATGTGTATTGGAAAAAGTAATTGAGAAAGTTAAGATACAAAGTGGGTTTCTTGCAAAGAGTAATGTACAGGATGATATTTGTAAATAAATAAATATCATAGTATATAAAAACTGGGGTATAACAAACATGGTTGAACAACATCTTTGAATCAGGAAGATCGGACTCCACAACCAACTACCTACACAATGGAGTACATCTCCATGTCATAGGTGGGATACCTACGAACAACATTAGCAAGTGTATCACTATGATAGGGCACCATATGTCCATGGTGAGTGAGGACTACATTGATAGCATAATCAAAGGCATTTGTCCCAATTCCAAAAGGTTGTTATAGATCTGGTAGATTGAGGACATGCACTAAGTAGAAGTGTTGCTTTAGATCCTCAAAGGATTTTGGTGTGATGGACACTAAGCAAACTTGGATTTGGCTCCACCCTTGGTCCCTTGGATTAAGGTCCAAGTGATATAAGATAAACCCAACACAAACCTGCAATAAATGTTTGCAAGGCCCAAGAAGCTACATAGCTATGTTACAGCTTTTAGGGATGGCCAATCATGAATGAATTGGATCTTGGCTAGGTCCACATGCACCCCATGTTCATCCATAATGTATCCCAAGTCCTCAATTATCTCCCTGCTAAATGATCATTTCTCCAAATTGACATATATTTTTTGTTGGTGCAAGGTACAAAGGATGTTGTGAATGGGAAAAAATAAATCATCCATCATC
Organism: Larix kaempferi; assembly: GCA_027924585.1. NCBI lineage: Eukaryota > Viridiplantae > Streptophyta > Pinopsida > Pinales > Pinaceae > Larix > Larix kaempferi. Next base: position 10,553,275 of record BSBM01000596.1, on the reverse strand, counting down.
CTCATAAATGTTGTTGGAGCATTAGTCAAGCCGAAAGACATGGCCAACCACTAAAAAGCTGCCTTCTTTAGACTTGGTGGTTCCCTTCCATACATCGAAGTCTTGCTCAATCGGGACTAGGTGATAATCTAACTTCAAATAAATCTTACCAAAGAACTTGGCACCCTTAAGTTGATCAAGAAGGAAATCAATTCGAGGGATTGGGTATGGAATCTTGACAATGATTTTTTTTAGGGATCTATCATCAATATGGAGTCTCCATGTCCCATCCTTCTTCTGAACCAAAGCAATTGGGATCCCACAAGGTGAGGAAATCGATTGAATGTGGCCTTTTTGGATGAGATATTGAATTTGATGCTTTATTTCCTCATTCTCCAAAAGAGAGCACCTATATATTAGGCCATTAGGTAAAGTATCACTGGGTATCAAATCAATTGAATGTTAAAGCTGGAAGTGTAGAGGAACCCCTTTAGGCTAGGCAAAGATATCTCAGTATTCTTCTACAATCCTATCAACCTGCTTATTCTATTTAGAGAGAGCTTCTACTGATGTTGTGGTGGTTGTAGTGACCTTTTTTCCACCTTCTAAACAAGACATGAAGACGAAAAATCTCAAATTCTTATAGATGAACTTTCGACATTTATTGACGAAGATCAATGAAACTACAGTAGTCGAGACTACCTTGGGTATCCTATAGAGCTGGCCCTCCAAATTAAAAATGAAACTATGGGGCTTGGACTCATAAATGACATCAAAAAATTCAAGTGAGGAAACATCACACAATACCTCATCTTTGAAGGGCTTGAAAATGTAGAATAGACAACATTATTGGTTGACACAGATGTATCATCCCCAGCTCAACCAATTGATGGTGTATGGTTCAAGGTGTGGCATCATCGATATATTTATTATGTTGATGACCTCAATTCATATCAAGTTCTTTTGGATACCATTATGAACATTTAAATGTAGCAGTTTCCCCTTCACCCATAGTTGTGAAAGGAAGAGGTTCCCCCCTTCCTCTAGCTCCTTCGACTCTTCTGGTTGGATCTTTGTGGTTGCGATGGTGGCACTAGGTTCCACATCAATGATTTGACTTCAAATTTATTGCTTTAAATCAAATTCGAAGCTAGAGTCTGGCTCTGGGGATTTCGTCTCATCCAAAAATGATGGTTTTGAGCGACATTCATCAATGTTGTGCCAGGGTCTTTTTGTGAAATTGACACCACTTCCCAGTGTCCTTCTTGAATTTCTAGTTACCCTTCTTTTCCTATAGCTTGAACTATTTTTCATGATTTTTGTTGTCCTTTCTTAGTCCTTTGTTCTATGAGATAGGGTCTCCTTTGGTTGGAATCTTATGTAGTTGATTTGCAAACCCAAACTTCTGCTTATTCTTTTTCTTAAAATCTTGCTCGATCTTGACAACATACCAATAAGAAGCTCCTACTAAGGAGAAGTCCAGGAAATCCATCTTTGTTTGAATGTACATGTGTAGGCCACTAAGTTACTTTACAACCAAGTTCCATTTAGAGTATCTAATACCTAGATTAGATTCCAAGGATTGGAATATATTGGTGAACTCCAACACTATCTAGTCTCCCTCTAGGCGTAAAGTCATCCATCTCATGTACTGCTCATCATAGATTTTGACAGGGTAGAATTCCTCCTTGATGGCTTAGACAGAAGTTATCCAAGTGGGTTTTGTCCTACATATTTCACACTCATCTATGGCAGGCCTCTTGTAGTAACCATCCCACCAATATTTGATATGGGGGAGGGACTTAAGGAGTGCAAAGGTGATCTTTTCACAGTGAGAAAATTTTTTAACAAAGAAGCAACCCTCTAATATATTTAACCATTTATCCAAAGCATCTTCATCTATCTAGATTTCAAATAAGGTAATTTAAAAGTTAAATTGTACCTTAAAGGGATTCACACCTCTGAAATAAATGCTTGTTGAAGGTGTGTCCACTACCATAGGAATTCGTCGAAGGATCTAGGAAAAAATATCCATCATCTTGTCCATCTGTCGCACAAGGGATTCCTCGAGAAACAACTCCAGTATCTCCCTTCCCTTCTCCCTCCATGTAAATTTGCTTGGGCCGACACAAGTGGTTTTCCCCAAGCTCAACTAGTTTGAAACCCAACACTCAATACTCATATCTTGTTGGGTACATGCACTGAGAAACATCAAGAAAAAATTGCTTTGATACCACTGATCTGGATCATTTGGAGAATCAAATGAAGGCAACAATATAAAATGGAAATACACACACAAATATTTTGTAGAAATCATAGTAGTATAATAAAACCCAAATTCCATTAATGAATGGAATGAAAAACATTGTAAATTGAAAAGCAATACAAACTAGTTGTAGATGGTGGTAGCTTATCTCTGAAAAGAGATGTGCTAGTTATGCTAATTCACAAGAACTAATTTACAATGAGGCAAAAAAGGGCCTTTTAACATAAAGTATCATTGAAAAAACCATAAACATCCAAAACCATAAACCTAGAAGATTAAACACAAAAATGTTTGTGGCCCCATTGTGGTAAGTTGATACGTCAACCTTTGGGGGCATAACTTTTGCATACAATCTCCATTTAGGGCGCTTGGTAGCCTGTATGAAAGGGATAGCCAAGAATAACACATTCCAGAATGGCCCATCACCATATAGCAAAGGATGTTTGTTAGGCATTGTTGTGCCAAAAAAATGTCATTTAAGGATTCAAAATGGCCCCGAAAGTCCAGGACCCAAAAAAACTGTAAATAAAATGCCAAGATGGAAAACTATGTTTTGGCCAATGGACTAGATGGGTGGCCACCAATGTCCATATGGATCATTAATACCCTATTAAGAAGCAATGGTTCTGATTGTGTCAATTTCCTCCATCAAATGAGTAATATTTTCTAATTCTAACTTTGGTGAGCCACTTTGTCTAGTGAAGAAGTTGCCCTGCTTTGACGACTCTACACAGCTTGATGTTCTGTTCGTGAGTGCCCTTCATTTAAATTTCCATGATTCAATAGACTATATCCTTCTCAATGTAATCAGGATTGAATTATGTAGGTTCCAAGGCTCATATACCTTTGAGGTGTCCAAGAGAGGTGGAAAATATGGTCAAAGTAGCTCCACATAAAAGACAGTGTGCAAGCCAAGAAAAATTAAAACGCTTAACTCAAAATAATTCTCACCCTCAACCTTGGTTAAAGTGTAAGGCCCATGTTGAAGTGAACAGATTTTTTGATGGGGCCCTTTGAGCAACTCTTTCTATGAACTTAACCACACCTTATTAATGACCTGAAACTTATGTGGAACCCGATGATGGTCATGTAACTGCTTATACATGGCATTGGATTTATGCAATATATCATGAAATTTTTGTTGGATGTAGTGAATCCTCTCAACAAATTTGTATGCTTGATCAAATTTGATTTGAGCATGAGAGGATTCTTCCCGTGTAAATGCAATGGGTAGTGCTACATCAATTGGATCTAATGGATGGAATGCCAACTATACCTCAAACGGGTTGTGGCTAATAGAGCTATGAAGGGATTTGTTGTAGTGATGTTGAACATAAGGTCAAATGATCTCATCCCACATGTGGGGAAGTTTGGAGTTGTGCATTCTTATTTTATGCACAGTTATCCTATTGACCACCACTGTCGGCCTATTGATTGGGGGTGGAAGGTAGCCGATTTGGTTGGTTTGGCATCCATCATTCACCATAGGCCGGACTAGAAGCTTCTCAATAACTTTTTGTATCGATCTAAAATAATGGTCTGTTGGAGGCCAAAATGATCCCAAAAACCATCTAAGAAGATATTAGTAGTGGCGTCTGTTGTGCTGTTCTTCTTATAGGGAATTAAAATTGTTATCTTAGACACCTAGTCAACAACTGAAAATTCATAGTCATTTCCATGCTTGGTTGAAGGAAATATAAACATGTATTCCATCAAGGTATACTCTCGGGACTTGTCTAGCGTAGGAAATTGTACCATCGCTCTTTTTTCCCTATTTTCTTTGTAAATCTAAAATGTAACTATGTACTGGTTCTGGTGAGGAGATCAAGGCTAAGGCCCCACCAATAACCATTGTAAGTAGTGTTATTTATTTCTTAAGTTGTAATGGTTGATTCTAGACTTAGGAGACTGAAGGTTTTGATGTGACTAAACGACGAGGTAAAAATCCACTAGGGGGAGGGGTAAATAACAAGATAGCCATAAAAAATATAAACGAAGATGATAGGTGTCATCCTAGTGCCAAGGGCACTTGCGAAAAAGTAAAGCAAATTACTGGTTGACCTTAAGTTATAAGTGTCATGGTCCTAGGGTGAGTACTGTGGCTACTCGCTGCAAGATAATAATGAACTCCTACTATCTATTAACATAAAGGTAGCACTCATTAGATGATCTTAAGGAAAAATCGACCGATCATCCTAAATAATTATTATTATCTTAAGTAGAATTAAATGATTATTATTATCTTTCCATTTATTTTGAGCTTGAGCCTACCATTTGAAAGGAGTTTTAGCCACCATTGATGCATTTTGGAGAAGGGAAGGAAACTGTGGAGCTCTAGAACACTACTCTTGTACTGCTGCAAGAGCTTCACCAACCTTATCATTCGAGGTAAATTATTTGCAAACCCTAGTTTTCCCATCAATTAAAAATTGAAAATTTTATTTACTGTATTTCCATGGATGTTTATTGTTGATTGTTTTAGCTTAGATTTGTTTCATGCATATGTTAGCTTAGTCTGTTTACTATTTTACATTTAGTTTTTTACTATTCCTTTAGACTGCTGCTAAGGATTCCATTATCCTTAGCAGGTGCTCATTTGCACAAGCTAGGGTGAAAATCTTAGCTACAATATTGTCATGGATTTCCGTTGTTAGTTGATTGCACTCTTATACATTGATGTTATGGTATATTGGTTGTAATGATAGATTATGTTTATGGTGGAATATATGTATTTAGTTGGTTTATACTATTGGTATAATATTGATGAGATGATCGATGCATTGAAAATACCATAAGGTATGTGTTATACTTCTATAATTAAATGGAGAATCCATGTAGGAGAAATAAACGTATGAAATGATGTAGTGCTTTAAAATGGTTATTACTATGTGGTAAACCATCATATGAAGAATATAGATTATGTTGATAAAGTGTGATCCCTAACTAGTCTTTGCATGGTGTGTAGGAAGGGTAAAATGAGATTAAGTAATTAGTGAGAAGTATGTGGGAAATCTTTATGGATCCTAAAATACAATTGATGAATGGGTGCAAATGTGGCTCTGATATTTCCTGAGGGTTTGATCTACAAGTTGATGATATTCTTTTACACCATGTTATGAGTGAACTTTAGTTATATGAATGAGTGTATTATGCTCTTATAAATCTAGTTGAAGACTTAGAAAATCTTATGACAAAGAATTAGGGCAAATAAGATTTACATTGGGAGAATAACCATTATGTGATGAAACATAAAATTAAATGGGTCTATATGTAAGGGATGTAAATATTTAATGATGATTGATTAGGGTTATAAGGATAATATATGCATTGGATTGGTGGTTAGAGGAAAAAATTTACACCCCTTTTTCTCAACAATACAATGAGGACGTGGGGTATTACAGAAATGGAGTGTGCAATCCTTGATTCTTAATGGAAGGTTTGGAAATGTCACAAGAGGTGTATGATTGGATGTTCCTACCAGACATATTGTCGGAGCTTCAACCAGCAGATATACTTCTGTAAAACTGTGATTGTCTTATTTAAGCTGAAGTTCCCTACCACTAGACTCTAATGTGCCTCCCAAATAAAATTCTCATGCTCAGTTAAAGGAACGCAAAGGTTTCCAAGAATGGTGGACACTTATAGTGTTAGTTTGATCAGAGAAACAACTATGAAGAAAAGCATACAACAAATGATAAACAACTACAAAAATTAATAGACAATACCAATCACAGAAGAATGTGAGACATGAATTGATAACGGAGAAACCCCATGAGTGAAAAATCTGGCTGTATTGAGTAGTTTTCATAAGAGGTCGAATGTTGGAACTGTCGGGAACCAATTGAGCCTTCTCTTTAGGAACTCATATTAATGCAATCAAGAGTAGAGAACCAAAAGCCTCTTCTTTTTCAAGCTTACAAGTTTTTATACACTTTTGGGGGCTTCTTGGGTAACTACCCGCTGCGTTTTAATTACAAAAGGATAGTTACAAAGATTTCATATGTATTCTTCCCATTCGCCAGCTGGAAGAATATGAAGAGACATCATTTCCACATTGATGGCAATTCAAATTCCTTTTGACTACTCAAAATGTCATCGAACATGCATAGGAATCATCAACTACCATCGGGAATTTGTGATGATCCATCAGGAATATATTGTTGGTTTTGGTCCATCGATCACGAAATCGACTGATTCGCTGATACGACCGAGTCGATGAGATGAATGGGACTAAGTAATAATCGATGGATCTAGAAAAGTCTTTGGATGGATCATACTTTCCCCCTTAAGTGGAAATGTTCCCCATTTCCTTCTCATGCATCTAAGGAAACTTGAGCTCCAAATCAAAGGGAGGATACCACTTTCCTTAAGATGGGAGTTGTCCTTCCTTGGCCACTTGAAACAAGGGTACTATCTGTGTCCTTGTATGGCGTCCTTGTTTTCCAATGATGGTGTTAGCGGAAATAGGCTCTTGAGAGGATGGGTGTATATATTCCATATATGTTGGCTATAGATTGATCTATTCCAATATTGGTGGAAATTATAGTTGAAGCAAGTCCACATTGAATACTGGATGCAAACCCAAGTATGGTGGAATGCTAATCTTACAAGCATTTTCCCCAATTTTCTCAAGAATGGTATAAGGACCATATCTTGATGGTTTAAAGTTCCTGTGTGGGTCACTAAATATTTATTTCTTGAGATGTAACCAGACTTGATCCCCAATTTTGAATGAATGAGGAATACGATGCTTATCCTGTCGGGCCTTGGATTTTTCACTAGCTTGGTGCAACATCTCTTGTGCTTGTTTTTGAATGTAACACACTTGATCCTTCAAATTGAGTGCCTTACCGATTTATTGTTGTCAATGGTTGGTGTCGACCAATCCAGTTAGTCAGCTGACTAAGTCAATAGCCACCGAGGATTGAAATCCATAACATGTTTCAAATATACTCTTTCATGTCGAACTGTGTTGTGCTCAATTATAGCTATGTTGGATGTACGGAGGATTTCATCCCATGTTCTTGGATGATTTTGGTTGTACATGCGAAGAAAAATGTACCACCATGCGATTCAAAACTTTCATTTGTCCATCAGTCTGAGGATGGAAAGTTGTCAACATAGATAGTTGTGTGTCGAGCTATTTCCAAAGCATCTTCCAAAATGTGCTAACAAATCTAGAGGCGCGGTCAGACATGATTGAAGTCAACAAGACATAGTGCTTCCAAAAATTATCAAAGAAGAGTTGAGAAGTCTGCTGGGATGTTGTGGTCTTATTACAAGGGATGATGATATCCATTTTGGAGAATCTGTCAACCACTACCAGGATTTCATCACGCTAGTGTAGGGTAACAGTATATCTAGTCAAATAATCCAAGGAAATAAATTCCCATGGTCAACTAGGAACATGCAAGGGTGTATACAAACCCTGTCATTGGTTTGATGGCTTGGAAAGCACAAACCACGCAAGAATTGATGCACTTATCGACATATGTTTTGAGCGAATTCTAGTAGAAATACTTCTGGAGCACTACAAGTGTCTTTGTTATTCCAAATTGTCCCATTGTTTTGTTGTAGTGTGCATCCCAAATGAGCTTCTATATATGCTCACCACAAGGTACACAAATTTTTCCTAGCTTGTAAATCAAGTTGTCCTTCACATAGTAGTCAAGAAAAATCGGTTGTTCGGTCTATAGTTGTTGAGACACCATCAAAAAATAAGTGTCTTCTTCATACAATCGCGACCAAGTAATAGTGTCATAACCATGCATACTTATCACTATAAGAAGTGAAGTAATTGGTGTTCGACTAAGGAAATCAACTGTTGCAATGGCCTTGCCTTTCTGATTCTTAATAAAAAAAATAAACTTTTGTAGATAACCGATCCACTTTATCTATCTCATTGTCTGCAACTTAGATTGTGACAGAGCGAACTGTAGAGGCTTATGGTCAGTATGCATGATTGTTTCTTTTCCTAAGATATAATGTCTCCATTGTTTAAGAGCTTATACAATGGCATACAGTTCCTTCTCATAGGTAGAATAATTATAAATAGTATCACTAAAATTTTCTGAGTGGAATGCTATTGGGTGGCCTTCTTGCATAACCACGACACCCATGGAATAGTCATATGTGCAGGTCTCAATTTCAAATTGTTGATGCAAACCAAGTAATACAAGTACTGGAGCGGTGCAAAGCTTGTTCTTAACTTTTTATCAAAATCTTGTTGTTGTATTATACTCCATTTGAAAGTTATCTTTCCACCTCATTTCATCATTTGATTCAGATGCCATGCTATGTGATTGAATCCCAACACATGCGGTAGAAATTCACCAAACCAATGAAACTCCTTAGTTCTTGAATTATTCTTGGAGCGGGCCACTCCTTGATAATTTGTATATTTTCTAGGTCGACTTGAATTCCTTCTGATTTAATCACATATCCCAAGTATTTGATACTTGTCAATGCAAAAGAGCACTTCTCCAAGTTCAAATAGATTTTGTGTCATATAAGAACATTAAGCACTTGTTGAAGCTGTTGCAAATGTTCCTCCCATGATCTTCTAAAAATCAGGATGTCATCCAGATAGACAATGACACATTTCCCTGAAAAAGGTCTAAGAACATCATCCATATATCTCATGAAAGTCGTAGGTGCATTAGTTAGACCAAAAGGCATGACTAACCATTGAAATAAACCTTTTTCGGGTTTTGAAAGTAGTTTCCATACATCCGAGGACTCTGTGGGAATTTGATGATATCCCAACTTGAGGTCAAGTTTGGTAAAGAATTTAACACCTTTCAAATAATCAAGTAAATAATCTATTAGGTGATAAATATTATGTCGGTCATAAACAAAAAAGAATAATACAAAGTAAAAAATAAATATGAGACTTAAACTAGAGACTTTACTTTTTCCTTTTAATACAAAGTAAAAAGTAAATATGAGATTTTAAAGTGTTTGTCGAGTTTGTGGAGTAACAAAATAATACAAAGTAAAAAGTAATAAATATTATGTCGGCCATAAAAAAAAGAATAATACAAAGTAAAAAGTAAATATGAGACTTAAACTAGAGACTTTAGAGCTTAGGATTAGGTGGCTCAGGTATTGCAATCAAGGAGCTATTCAAGGAGAGGTTTTCACCTTGGGAGATTTGATCCCTCTCGGCGCTTGATAAAGCCTAGGATTTGGATCTATGCTGGTCTAATTCACAACCGTTCGAGATAATCCTTCCTATATACTGTCGATTACATGAAATAAAATTTCTATAAACCATTAAGTATTTGAAGGCCATTCGATATATCGACTAGTATGTGGAAGAACTACAATCCCCCGGAATGTAGTGCAGGAAAAAAATGTCAGCTCCTACGCTTAAAGGCGCTAGAACACATCTCTACTCTATCACTCAAGTTGCTAAATTTTTTTAAGTTAACTAGTGCTTTATTTTATCTTATGTGGTTAAGTGGAGAGATTAAATTTAGGCTTGACTCAAAACCATGCAAGTATGATATGCAAATATTCTTTTCAATGAAGTCCTACTTAAGAAGGAGAGAGAGATAGTTTTTCTTCCAAAATGCACAACCCTGTGCAAATGTAATTTTGTCTTTTTCAAAATCATGCACCCAAAACTGTCCAAAGGTGATAAAAGAGATATTCTGTGAACACCAAATGCAAGAAATCTAATCCATTTCCTATCTTTTTACACTTGAAAAAGACACATCTAAGCCATGGGGAAGAAAAATCCCATGAATATTTCCAATCAAGTGAAATGCAAAGAATAAGCACTCAATAATATTTTAATAACCCAAACGCATGCAAATGTGAAACAACTTTTTTCTCTTCTTATAAATGAAATACCAATTATCAAATGATCATAATAATTCAAGAGGATTATTTTCTGTTTTTCAAACTCGTGAATCTAGCAAAAGAGGGAAAAAATTAATCTTCTCTTTGAACTAGAGTGGATACAAAGAATCAATCTTTTCCAACAATCAATAGATAGCTTAGCATGTAAAGGAAACAAGATACACAACCCAAGAGAATGAGGCTCAAAGAGACATGGATATCCCATACATTTCAAGTCTTTAGAACAAGCCAATCCACACCAAACCCAAAAAATATTTTGAAACCTTAATATGGGTCAAAGAGACTGTAGGGATTTTTTTTTCAAAAATGAAATTCATTTCGCTTAAAAATGCAAGCAAAAAACTAATTTTGATTCAAAGGGACAAACATGGATCCAAATCCCAAGAAGACCCAAGAAAAGAGGAAAACCAATTCTGAGAAAGACTAAGCCTGTGACAAGTGAAACAAAAACCTCAAAAAACCAACAAAATCAACTTTTTTGTGGGAAATTCAACCCTGGATACCAAGCTTTACAAGGTGACACAACTTGCAGGTATACACCAGAGCGTCATAACCTCATGACGCAGTTTGTACACAGATACAAAGTGTCAATGAAGCCCTCTAAACATGGACCAAGTGCGTTAGTGATGTGATCTGCCTTAGGAAAAGGCGCGTCAATATTACAGTGATGTAGGTATGACACTACCTAGGTGCAGCAGGTGAGATCCAAGGTTGAAAAAATAAAAAATCCCAAACCAAAAAGAGGTAACTGGCTGAGCTAAAGATCCCTAACAAAGACAAGATCACCTAGTAACTCTTAAAAGGACATATCCAAAAGAAAGAGGAAAACTGGAGGCTTTAGGAGGACAAACAAGAAAAATGAAAATCTCAACCTAAATTGTCGCCAATTTTGTTTGTGGATCTTTTAGTCAATGTGGACAAAGACCGAAGTCCCTAGTCTAAATGGTTTAGATCTAGAACAAAACACAACCGAATATAAACACTTTCCTAGATTAATCAAAGTACAAGAATAGGGAATGTTACTCACCTTGTAATTGGACTAGTCTCTCCTTGCTTTATGTGATCTTCAATTCCTAGCTGCAAAACAACATAGAGAAATCAAGAAGAAACACAAGTGAAAGCAACAATTTATATTAATTAACCCAAACAAGTGGTCAAGGAAACACGTTCTAAAGATCTATAATGAACAATAAACCTTTATGGAAAGAGAATATATTGTTGTATTAATGAATATAGAGAAGAGGAGATTACAACCATTGCCTTGACGTTGCAATTTCTTCCAACTACTATTTTCCTCAAAGATCCAACCTTTCCTCTAATGGATGAAGGGACTTCAACTCTAGCAGAATTTATTTAGCATTTGGGTGCTCTAGTTCTTCCCCCTCCCAACCATGGAGAGGAAGCTTGCATATATAGGCCGAGGAGGATAAAAGGAGTTGAGAATTTGATGGTGAAGGATAAGGGATCATCCCAAGAAGTTAGGGGTTCGACTTCCACCTTTACCGATTTATTGGGATAAGCCTCCACAAAGACACTTGTTCTAGAAGGCTCCCGAAGATTCTCTTTTTCCTTCCTAATTGACAGTGACACATGTTTTCAACTAACAAGCTGCATCATTTAAGGGTGACACATGTTGAAAAAAGGAAAATAGTGTTAGCGACACACTTTTTCCATGTGTAAGGTGCGTCATCAAGGACCTGACACGCTTTGTCAATATGCAAGGTGCGTCAGTGTGACAACATACAGAAAACATGCCAAATCCTTCCTTTAAGTCAGTTTGGCATCAATGCTTTAGGAATTACGACAAGTCAAGAATACATATCTCATGATGATGAGATTTTGGTGTAACAGTGTATAGGACCAAAATGGTTGTTGATGATTATGAAGTAAATTATAAGTCCAAATTGGTTTCTAAGGGATTCTCTCAAGTCCATGGTGTGGACTACATAGAAACAATTTCACTTGTGGCAAATATGGACTCAGTCAGGATAGTTTTGGTCATTTCTACATCCAAGCGATAGGAGGTGCACCACATGGATGTGAAGAGTGCACTTCTTTATGGCTTTCATGAGGAGATTTATATGCAAGATATTGAAGGATTCATACAAGATACTTCACCTTTGTGTAGGTTGAAGAAGTCTCTCTATGGTCTCAATCAAGCTCCTACAGCTTTGTATGCCAAGATGGATGACTTTCTTCTATCTCAAGGATTTGAAAGATGCAAATTAGATCCTAATGTCTATATCTAGCATTTTGGTGACTCTATTTTTATCATTGTCTTGTATGTTAATGATATTTTGATTACTGGAAGTTCTGTTGATGACATAGGTTCAGTAATATCTTCTTTGCATAGTGCCTTTTCTATGTCTGATCTTGGATTGTTGAGACAATTTATTAAGTTGGAGATTGATCAATCCAATGCAGGTATCAATGTCTCATAGTAAAAATATGATTCAAATATAATCCAAAATTTTAGAATGTCTTATTTCAAGGATGCTAAGTATCCCTTCCTTTCAGGAGTAAAACTAGAATATTGGGGTTCATCACCATTGGTGGATAGTTCATTGTATAGGAAGCTAGTTGGGAGCTTGTTGTATCTCACTCACTCTCGATGTGATTTGGATTATGCAGTAGATGATGTTTCTAGATACATGCAAGAGCCTCATGAAATTCATTGGAAGGATTCCAAGAGGATCTTACATTATGTGCAAGGAACCAATCAGTTTGGGATACATTATGCAGCTAGTTCTTCACTTGAACTTGTTGGATTTACTGATTTAGATTGGGATGGAGATAACACTAATCGAAAGTTCACTTCTAGTTATGTTTTTATGCTTTCACATGGTCCTATTATCTGATCTAGAAAGAAGTATCACACTATTTCCTTATCTTCATCCGAGGTCGAGTACAGAGGAGCAGTGAATGCAACTACACAATGTGTATGGTTGCAAGGTATTCTTGGGGAGTTTGGATTTGCCTTTGATTCACCAATAGTAATTTGGTGTGATAATCGAAGTGAAATAAATATCTATGTAGATCCAGTACAGAGATAGAGGACCAAACGCATAGAGATACACATACACTACATCAGAAGCTTGGTGCATGACCAGATCATCTCATTGTAGTACCACCCATCTTCTAAGCAAACTGTTGACATCTTCACCAAGAATTTTGCTGAGAAGACCTTCACCTACCTTAGATCACTCCTTGGGGTTGGTGATACATGGTGAATACTAATATTTGTTTTAGATTTTGCTTCATGTCCATTTATGAGGGGAGGTTTTGTTCCGATGTGGATTTCCTCCTTACCTCGGTTACCTGGATTAATAAAAATTGTAAGAGGCGATTTCGTCCTTTGTTTCCAAAGCCTAATTTTATGATTTTGGCTACATAATTCATGCTTATGTGAAGGTGTTAGAAAATTATTACCACCTAGGACCATTGTCTCGTCATGATTTGATTAATGACTGCTTGTTCAAGCAAGGTTAATGATGTTTCCCAGGGTTGTTATGCACATTATGACCAATTCTACATAGATTGGAACCCACATTTAGTCAACTAGAGAATAAGGCACCTCATTTATGGCCACTAACCCACTAGGTCATGCCTTATCCCATAATTTATGGATCTTAGTTTGACTAGGTGGTGCATATGCATTTAATGTGGTCATTTTCCCTCTTTTTGGAAGTTTTTGCCAATCCTAGGACACATCCACTCCACCTCTTTATCCACCACCCATGGTACACCATTATTACTAAACACTCATTCCATCTCGATGTTCATCTTATCCATTCATGAAAATTTGGTTCCATTTGGGAGCCTATTGGTCAACCTAGGGGGGATTTGGGTCCAATGTAATCCTACCACTTGTAGCTCATTCGAATGCCTCCAAAGGTGTTTATGCCTTGAAATTCGCAGCACCAATAAACAAGGGATTCTCCCCAGTAAGAAATCCCAATAAGATCACTCACCATTTGGTGTGGGGTATCCGTTCGGTTAACGGCCCAGCTTCCGTATGTGATTTTAAAGTTGAGTTTTCACCAGTTGCGGCCCGATCCACCATTTATGTATTTTATATTTAAAAATGATATATAAGTGGTCTATCTAAATGCATTTGATTAAAACAAATCTGATCTAACACTATCTAAGATAATTAATTTATCCCTATAGGGAGAAAAACTGAAATATGAGTAATACACTGGAAATACACCCAAGAATCTCACAGGTAGTTGTTCAATAATATAGATGCATTTATAACAGAAAGTAAAAGATATCAAAGATAACTTTGACAGAATTAAAACATTCCATTACTCATTTAACACAAAATATTTGCACAGGAAATGAAAGCATTGATAACGGAGAATTAATTCAGAATAGTAAGGAATGATCTCGCAATATATGCATGAATGGTGCAGAAATAATTCAACAGATATTCAACACATCCCCAAGCAAAAACGTAGTGCTAGATTTTCCCAGGAAAATGGAGCTTTCTTTATTGATGCAGCAAAATAGTATATGAATGAATGGTGCAAAAATAATTCAACAGATTTTCAACACATCCCCAAGCAAAAACGCAATGCTAGATTTTCCCAGGAAAATGGAGCTTTCTTTATTGATGCAGCAAAATAGTTCACGTACAAGACAAATCAGTCCTTTCACCTGCCAAAAGTATTCTCCTTCTATTCTATCCTTATATTTATAACTTTACAAAAAATGTCTTTCTCCAACCCTAACCCTAGGGAATCACAAAAGTTTGTGTTTTAGTGCTCATATAAGACAAAATAGTTTCCAGCTATTTTTTAAATGTCTATACAATAAATCAGCTTTCAGCTGTCTTTTGGAATTTATAATAAAAAACAAAATTAACTTCCAGCCGGTCTTTCCTCTTCAGTTGGCTTTTCCACTTCAGCTGCCTTTTCCACTTCAGCAATGTAACTAGTCCACATGCCAGCTTCTCGTATAATAAAATTGCCCCGCGTAGAAACCATCCTTTTATTGATATCTCATGCTTACGTAGTTCTGGTTTGATGTTTGTTGCTCCTATTGTTGTCGCCTGGGCGATGTCCTCTAGAAAATAAGCATGGATAAAAATTTTCCCAATAAATCGGTGGAGGTCTTCCAGTGTCAGGACATCTATCTTCCTTAGGTACTCTATTTCTAAATTCAAGCCACCTTGCAGGTCTAACAAATGATGATCTCTGTCAGGAAAATCATCAATGGTTTGAGGTAAAACCATATGGAATTTCTCATGAGTTTCCCAAACCTTTAAGTAGAAGTTGGTACATTTACCGATGGTTATTTGGATTCCACTAATTATTTTTGTACCATAGTCCCTACAAAACTCAAGGAGTCCTAAATCTAGCTTTGAATCATCTTCGGACTTGAGGGATAGGTTCCTTGGGAATCCTGATTTTCCTTTTCTCCATTCAAGCTGTCTATTGATTTCCTCCAAGTGTCACACATACTTTTTCTTGAGTCTCAGTGCATCAGCCTCAATTACTTTCATCCTTGCAATCATTCTCTTCACCTTACAAACCTCCTCTGTGATCATCTATAGTGACGGATAAAATTTCCTCACCATATCACATGCTTTCTCATGGAAAGCAGTTAGATCCTGCTTCTTCTCATTTGCATCCTTTAGTTGCTGTAACAGATGCTCCTTTTCCTTCATCATCCTTTCGAACTAAGGCTTATAGAACTCAATCTGCTATATATTGTTGGCTTCATGCTGCTCTAACTCTTGTATGCAAGCTTCCAACTCTTTCTTTTCTCCGTCTGTGATCACTAGCTACACATTTAGAGCATCCTTTTCATCTTCGAGCTTTTGGGTCTGCAGAGCTATTTCTTTCTTTTCTTCCTGAAGCTCGCTATACTTCCTCTTCAACTCATTACCTTGGTGCACCTCTTTTAGCAGATTATCCTTCACTTTGAAGCATTGGTCCTTGTATTTCTTCACTTCTTCTACCAACAGATCTACATTGTCGGTGCTTTCCTGAGCCAAAGCCACACTGCATGATGCCATGAACTGAGGGTTTCTATTAGTCCCCTAAAAAATCAGAACTTCTATTATTCTGACTTCATCTCGGTTGTCTTGAGTTTTCATCCTCTTTTCTAATCTACTCATGATAGCCTTCTTCTTTTTATCGAAAAATATGGAATCTAGCTTTGCCACTTGGTGTTGCTTTGAGGGAGTGTATGGGGTGAGAGCGAGCTCTTGAGATGAGACATGTTCTTCAGTGGTCATCTCTGGTGGGTTTTCGGTTGATACATCTATGTCCATGGCTTGTGGACTTGAGTTACCTTGCTCCACAGCTTCCTTGGACTTCTCTGCTTCCTCTTTCTTCCTCTACAGTTATGTTGCTTCCTCTTCCACTTTCTCCTTTATTTCTCGCAGTTTTTTAGACTCTTCTCTCTTTATTCTCTCAACTTCTTCCTTTTGAATTATCTCATCATGCTCCTTCTTCATCTTCGCAGCTTTCTCTTGTTGAACTCTAGTAGCTTTTGCATCTTGCTGTTGTTTTTCTTCTTTTTCCTTTTGAATCCTTTCTGCTTCTTCCCTCTGCTTCTCTTCTTGCTCCCTTTGAAGCCTTTGATTTCCTTCCTCTTTGAGTATATTTTCCTCTTCACTTATTTTCTTCTCAGCCTCCTCTAATTGCATTGTAACTGCCTCCTGGCACTGCTTCTCTTCATGTTTTTTTTGCTTTAACCGAATAGGTTTGGAATTGGAACTGGTTCCGCTTTTAGGGCGATAGTGTTTTCCCAACTCGGTCATGTTTTCAGAATTTTGAAAGAATGCTTCATCATTTTCAAAATAATGTGCATACTCAAAAGTGACTCTGCAGGTAGAGCATTGAGCAAAAACTTTTCCCTTGGGGTCATGCCTCCAGAAACTCTTTGTTCTGAAATGGAAGGCTTCTAAATCTTGGGAAAAATATGGACCATCCTTTTCCTTGGCAAGCTGGTTTGCTCCAATGGTAAAAGGAATCGGCGGGTATGCCACCTTCTTCTTGTCGTGGAACACCTTACTAACTTCATCGATAAAGAGTTTCCTTACGGCTTCTTTATGCACTACATAATCCGTGGCATACTAGGGCAATGGAGACGGGGGTCAAATCCCTCCACACATTTTGATGTATGTTCACTCTGAAGAGAAGTAGTAATCTCCGAATGATTCTATGATTGGAACAACATGCTTAGACAAGTAATTCGGTTCTTCTTTAAAAATCTGTTGATACAGTGGCATGATGAACTTTTTGCAAATCTGGGTGTAATGACTTACGTACTTGTGTGCCCATGTCATTTGATAATCCACATAGAGGGGAGAGTCCTTTATATTCCATACGCATCACAAATTAGGGAAAGGGTGCTTGGTCAATAAACAATCCACCAGATAAGAAGCCATGAAGAAGTCAACTTTGTTTTGGGTTAATCGCCCTTGTGCAGCAATTATATGGGAAGCCATACTATCTAATATGATGTCTTTCCAATTGAATATTGTTCCACGTGTGGCCATGTGGAACATCACCGAAACCCAGTCGATTTTATATATGTTTCCATTCAGCATGCTGAAAACATGACAACATCAGGGCGATGAGTCTGTACGGAGTCCTTTGATGCTGACTCTCGTACTCTCCACTGTTTCTTAGCCTTACTTGCCTTTCGACAATTGTCATATTCCTGACATATTCCAAAGGTTCCATCTTTAGCCCTGATATCCACTCCTCATTTAGTAGGGTCTTAGGGTATGGTAGTTTGTATGCTCCCGTGATATGTTCTGGCGCAAAGGATGCAAGACTCATCCCGGTGACATCTATGATGAATCTGAAGTCAGTGCTCACCTGGAGTAGGATCCAACCAATAACCTTCGAGCATGGGAAAAACTCGGGGTGAGTTGTTGCTTTGTGGAGACAAGACTTTTTTATGTTCAGATAGACCATACTCTCTTCCAAGGATGCTTCAGGGAAGTTTTGGTCTCTAATAGCTCTGTATAACTCGCTCCATTGATACTCTGGGGCAGCTCCTGTCATAGCCTTTGTGTTGCCGAACATCATCTCGAGCGAGGTGTCTAAAAGAATCTCTACGTCTAAGTATGGCTCGGCTAACTTGGCTTTCTTTCTGGCGGACCGCCTATGCATATCAAACCTATGATGACAATGAACAGACAAATGAGGGGTCTCAATTGTTTATGAGAAACACAATGTTCCTATTCATGAAATTAAAATAGAACTGGAATTAACATGAATGTTAGCTTCCAATTAAAACTTCCCATTACAGTTGAAAACAATGAGGCCAAACAATTACACAAAATTTATCCATACAGCAGTTCAAATGAACAGAAAACAAGCGTTGTTGATGATCATTTGACAATATCTCATTACCATAATTCGTGAGCAAGAAAGTGCCATCAGCATTATTTTAGAAAGTCAAAATGCGAAATATCTACATTAGGGAAGAAGCAAACCAATGCATTTAATGTTTGTGAAAAACTAACTTTCGAGTAATAAAAAAGAGGCGATGGACGAAGCCTTAGTGTGGTCAGTTCATAAAAACCAAAACAGCTACGCAAGCGACTATAGTTTAACCGAAAATTGTAGTTGCGAGCAACATGTGTGTGTGAAAGAAGCAAAAAATAGTGACTGAATGAAACTCGACCATCACAAGACATTTTCGGTACTTGAAGACAAATCAACTCTTGCTCGGCTAAAAAGCTCAATTGGGACTAACAATTAGCGCAATTATCGCGGCTTTGAGGTTTTGACGAAGGCTTAGGGACAGTGGGCCTGTGGATTGAAACCAGACTGAGGAAAAGCTTAGGATGAAAGGTTTATTCCAAGTGGGATGCTAGGTTCCATATTTCGATAGACTTCAGAGCGAACAACCATGACAGGACTGTCTTAACCATGAGGCTAAAGTCGACAGGAAAACTGGGTTGGGAAGAAACAACTATGGGTCAAAAAAGTAGGGGCTCAACTGCCTCTCGGCATCATTTAATGTTAAAGGGGTGGGTCTGGTTTTAAAGGAGTTTACCTTCTAAAACTTCCGTAACAAGCTTAAAACGACCCACACGCTAAACCGGAAACCCAAGCGGACAAAGCAAATGGAATGGGTTTGAAGACCTATCTATCAGTACTGGAGAGGTTTGTTGTGGGAGTGCGCATGAGCTCTGATTGGAGACAGTCTGCTCCTTCAAATAGCACTTGGTGATGCTTCTCGGTTTTGCAAAAGGTGGAATGGAGAATCCTAAAAACCTCGTTGGATATATAGGTAAAATGAATCACTTAAGTCCCATGGGGTTGGCAGTTGGTCACATTAATGGTGCACGGGGCTCGATGGAAAGACAAATAAATTCTCATGGAGTTTCAATTAAAGTCTCCACCCACCACTTTCGCAGTAGTTTTGGTGATTTTACGCTTAAAGCTTGCGCAACGATCGATAGAGGTTATGTTAGACAATGCGCCCGGGTGCTGTGACGAAGAATGGCGAGGAGTGAAACAAGATGGCGCAATGATCAATGGATTTTTTTAAGCAAAAAGTTTGCACAATTGTCGGCATGGTTATTATTAAACAATGCACCTGGGAGCTGTGACGAAGAACGACCCACTATACCAAAAACCTGATGAAACGTCTGGCACAATAATCCAAAAGGATGGGGCAACGGTCGGAGAAGCTAACGTGAAAGAATGCGACCAGTCGGCGGGGCAAAGCTCAAGAGCAGGCGAAGAGGAACAACGAAACATAGCCCAAAGGTTGAGACTGGTTGGCGAAGATAAGATTGGAATCGGCGCAGCGGTCAGCACAAATAATGTTAAACTCTGTGACCAAAACACAAGACAAGGGATTTCTATGAGCGATCGCTCAAAGAAAAATGAGCCAAAACACTGCGCAATGGTCTACAAAAAGTACGCCAGGAAGTTGCGACTGGTCGATAAAATGTATGCCAAATGATGGTGCAATGGTAGGTGAAAGCCAAGCCAAAGTGCTTCGACTGGTAGAAAAGCTAGCCTTAAAGGTTGTGACCACTTAAACAACAAAAACCACTGGTTGCGAAAAAAAGACTATAAAACGACGATGAGTTTTGGTGAAAAAAGTAAAGTTTGCTTTAGCCAAAAAACAACTTTTCTTGAAGAAAGGGGACAACTTAAAGGATAAAAAACCAAGCTTTCAAGGGACCATGAAATTCTTCTAAAAATAAAAGGAGGGGCCCTATAATTTTTCAGAAAATTATGGGGATCAGGTTGCAGCAGCAACAATTGGCAATTCACTGGTGAACACAGATCTCTAAATTAATATCTTTCCAAGGTCAGAGAACTTATGATTTGTTGGCCCATATGTAACAATTTGATCACACGGTCCAGTTTCTGCAAAGGGAGTGATCACTTTATCATAATGGTCATTGGGAAAAGGGCAACTTTGAATCAGACTTCTCTATGACTCTCTTAGGGCCAAAGTGTGGGGTTCATTTTAAAATATGCCTTTCAGATGCCAACTAAAATAAGACTCCACAGGATCGTAACAACATCTCATAGACATATTCGTTTGTTCCTCATCCTCATGTTGTTAGCATCCTTTTGGATGTTTTCTTTATTGACGACTTTTGCCGTTTGAGCCTTCCATAATAACTTTCTTCAATCTTGAACATTTGATTTAGGTTCTTCAATCCATAATGTACTTTTGTGTGAGAAAGAGATTTATTTGATTGTCATGCTCACGGACGGAGAAGAACCTTGTTGGGCTGACCATTAGAACAACTTTCTTGATTGAATGTCTTTGCTTTTCTCAACCATGTTTTAATGGAGGCGAGAATTTCTGGAAACGGGCTCATTGATATAAGCTCTTTTGGCTTTTGATTTGCAGCATGGGATCATTTTAAATACCATACATCTATGAGACATGCTTCCTCTCCGTGGGTCTATTGTAGCGAACTTCCTGAGATAGTCATTAATGTGAGGGTGAATGGAGCCCCAAGATAGTAACAAGGAAATCATAAATCTCAGTCATTTAATAGCGGTTATTGTGACACAAGTATGAATAGAAAGGATCTCTTCACTCTACAAACTAGTTAGCGGAAGCAAAGTCACATAGAGAAAATTCCTTTATAAGCAAATTTCGGCCTTTCAAGAATTTGAGATTCACTCAAAGCCCTGTCTCTCAACTACACCAAGAAGTTGGGATGGGATTTATTAAAGAATAAAGAACTCAAACAAAAGAACAGGGTAAAGGTCAAGTGAAAACACTCAGACAAAACAGACTAAAGACTCTAAGAGAAACAAAACAACAACTTGAAACAAAACAAAAAAGAAAAAGGTAAACCTAGCAAAACAAAACAATGTTTATTAATGTACAAAAGTGTCCCTAGGACTATGTGAAGTACTTGTTTAAAGAAAGGCCGTTGATAGGGAGGTTTTTTCCCTATCCTTGTAAATCTTTCAGTTTGTACGTCAATAGGCCAAGCTTTTCAAAAATTTGGTAAGGGCCAAGCCATAATTGTTGAAACTTTGTGTGCTGTCTCTTATCATCATGTGGGTGGTCCCACTTAAGAACTAAGTCACCTATTTCAAAACTCCTTTTGCTAGATTTTTTCTTATCAAACCACCTCTTAACAATGTCTTGGTGTTGGTGGAATCTGTCTTTGGATTTCTGTCGTGACTCTTCAAGCCTCAACAGGGTATCAATTCATGATTGTAGGACTTGGCTGCTGGAACCTCAAGAGGCTTGGGCTAATTGTAAGTATGGGAGTAATATATTCAGAGGGAGTATGGATTCCTTACCATAGAATAGAGTGTACGGGGAAACTCCTAGGGAATTCTTCGGGGTAACTCTATCTGCCCATAAAGCGTTTGGGAGGGCTATATTCCAACTTCTCTGATTTTCAATGACAGTTTTCTTAAGAATTCGGATGAGTTTTTTGTTTGTGGATTCTGCTAGTCCATTTCTTTGGGGGTAGTAATTTGTTGAATAATGCAATTTAATTCCTTTCTCATAAACAAATTCATTTAATTTCATCGATGAAAAGTAAGTGTCGTTATCAAAGACTAGGAAAATTGGAACCCCAAACCTAGTTATGATGTTTTCTTCCAAGAACTTGATGACTGCATCTTCATTCACTTTGCGCAGTGGAGTAGCTTCTGTCCAACGGGTGAAATAATTCGTAGCCTTCAGAATATACCGATGTTGCAGCGAATAATTTGGATTTATCTCTCCAATAACATCTCTGCCCCATTGCGCGAATAGTTCAGAGATGATAATGGTTGCAGAGGTCCTGCTGCTTTCTGTAATTTGTCATCACTTCTTTGACATATATTGCAATTCAGGGCATAGGCATGAGCATATATGAATAAAGTGGGCCAGTAATATCCATCTCTGAGTATTTTATGAGCTATGGTATCTCCAGAATAGTGTCCCCCAACAGGGCCATCATGTAATTCTTTAACCACCTTGTCAGGGTTCTCCTTCTCAAGGCATCTGAGAAATATCCCATCATAATTTTTTCTAAAAATTATTCCATCAATTATTTTATAGGATGTTGATTTCAGATGTAGTGCCCTTCTTTGTTTAGAGCTCCAGTGCTTTGGAAAATATCCTTGCTACAAATAATGCACTAGGTCCCTATACCAAGACTCAAGAGCGGTGAAAATAGGACATACCTCAATCAGATTCAGTTCGGCTTCATTATCCCAGTACAGCTCTTCATCAACTGGATTTTCAGCGAGTAATTTGCACAACCATTGGCCTTCTATAATGGTGTATGGATTGAACTCCAAATCATATTCTTGGAGAGTGGTGACCCATTTTCCTCTCCTTTCTCCCAATTCCTTCGGTATAAATAGAGATCTAATAGTGGGGTGAGGTACTATGACTTTAGTTATGTTCTTTAGGATGTACGGCCTGAAATGTTTCCCAGCTTTAAATACTGCATATGCTTGCTTGTCTATGGTGGGGTAATTCAGTTCAACACCCTGCAAACCGGTGCTCATAAAGGATATTGGATACTCGTCTCCTGATTCTCCCTTCTGAGTGAGCACAGCCGTGAGAGAGTTATCTGAAGAAAAAGTGTACATGATGAAGTCCTTTTCAAAATTTGGACTTATTAAAGAAGGCGCATTAGCTATGGTGGTTTTGATGTCTTTAAATTCTATGTTCTCTATGTCAGTCCACTTAAATTGCACACTCCGCTTTACCATTTGTTGCAAAGGTTTCACAATTTGAGCAAAATATGGTACAAACCTTCGAACAAAGTTTATCATGCCCATAGAAGATTGCATAGCTTTTTTGTTATGGGGCATGGGAATCTTTCTTATATCTTGCACTCTCTCTTGGTTTATCGAGATTCCCTTCTTTGAGAATATGTGACCTAGAAGTTTTCCTTAAAGGACAACAAAGACACTCTTCTTAAGATTTAGAGAGATACCATATTTTCTGTAGTGATCAAAGATCTGCTTTAAGTGGAAAACATGGTCTTCCCTTTTCTTTGAAAAAACCGTCACATCATCTAGATAAATTACCACACAATGACCAACCAATCCTCGAAACGCAATGTCCATGGCTCTCTGAAATGTAGCTCCTGCGTTTATCAAGTCGAATGGCATTCTACGATATGCAAAGGATCCCCACTTCGTGTGGAAAGTGGTCTTGAGTCGGTCCTCCTCCGCTACTAGTACTTGATTATATCCAGAGAAACCGTCTAGTAGGGAGAAAAGTTATGATCCTGACACCATCTATAAAATTTGCTCCATTGGTGGCACCGGGTAGTTGTCTTTATCGAAGGCCTTATTTAGGTTCCGAAAATCCACACACAATCTTATCTCTCACGACTTCTTCTGCACAGGAACTAGATTAGCGACCCATTCAGAGTGTCAAACTTTAAAGATGATCTTGGCATCTAACAACTTCTTCAATTCTTTCTGAATTAGAGGTTGAAGCATCAGATGCATTCTTCTTAATTACTTCTGGAATGGCTTCACACCTGGCTTCATTGGTATTATGTGCTATATAATGCGACTATCATATGTTTTCAAATCTTCATAAGTCCATGCAAAAACATCTTTATATTGCTGAAACAATTTGATGAACTTATCTCCCTCGCCTGGCGAGCAACATTTACCAAGATTGACAAATTTTGGCTCAGCTTCAGTACCTAGGTTTACCAATTCATGCTGCATGGAGGAGGTGTTATTTTTTACATTTGTTGGCCTCTTGAATTTACTCTGAAGATCAAACAATCATTCAAGAGTCCTCACTCCTTTTGGCATGAATTTCCCTTTAACAACATCTTTGTTTTGTAAATCCAAATCATGCTTCTCTTCATTGATTATAGCTTCTTGGAAGGCATCTTCATTTGTTAGGAAGTTGATAATATGATCATCATCATCAAATACTCTAATATTTGTACTATTATTAGGTATAGATGGCCTGAAAATTAATTCAATAGAGTATTTGTTATTAGTAGGCACTAATCTGGAAGCAGAAGTAACTAACAAATCAGTTGCAACATTCTGTAATCTAGGAATATAATTTATATTGAAAGCATCAAAGTGAGAAATTAAATCCCAAACTTCAGACTGATAACCTTTTAAATGTGGTAAAAGATAGTGAATTGTATCTCTCACCTGTCTGACAACTATCTCTGAGTCACCAAGACTTTTAAATGTTTGACATTCAAACTAATATCCTTTTTTAATCCTTTTACTAGAGCTTCATATTCAGCTGTGTTATTTGTGCATTCAAACTCTAGTCTACAAGATAAAAAATGTTCATTCGATTCAGGGTCAATCAAAACACAATCGGCTCCAAATCCTTCTTGGGTTTTAGAACCATCGAAGTATAGGGCCCAAAATATGTTTTCTGTTTTAGTTAAGTTAGTCTTAGTACCACCTACGTCAGTGACTAATCCTACTATGTTACAATCAATATCATCAGTCCAAGAAAAATGAAGGAGATCGAACTGCTCATCTGATTCATGGATAACCTCTGTTGATTGATAATTCCCTGGTTCAATCTCTAAAAAATAATTTCCCAATATTGAAGATGAAAAAATTACAGCCTCATTATTTTCTTCCAATTGAGTTACATTTTGTTTCATGTGGGGTTCTCTCAATATTTTGATCTTATTTTTCCTATTTTGGTATGGAAACCACAAGTAAGACCAGTCTGTTGTGAAGTAACCATTCAGTTTTGTAGACTAGTCCCTGCTCAATATTAAACCATAAGCCTAAGGTATATATACCAAGATGATATCAATAAATTGACATACTCTAGGATCTGCTGATAATCTAATAAGTACATCTTTCATTTCTCCAATTACTTTAACAACAATCCTATCTAATTG
Source organism: Larix kaempferi (assembly GCA_027924585.1). NCBI lineage: Eukaryota > Viridiplantae > Streptophyta > Pinopsida > Pinales > Pinaceae > Larix > Larix kaempferi. Next base: position 10,527,839 of record BSBM01000596.1, on the reverse strand, counting down.
TATGATCTGAGATGGGGATGGTACTGGTTGTCCATTAATCTTCTTGTAGATTGATAATGGCATGACATTCGAACAATCCCCAGAATCTACCAAACAGTTGTACACATTATGATTAAAAATTTTGAAGGTCAACATAAAAGGCAAAATCTGAGATCTTGATTTCCTACCAATGCTAGCTTCATTTATCTCCTGGTTTTCCTTAGTGTTTTCTACTGAAGTGCTAGATTGTGGGTTGAAAGCTTCTAACAATTTCTTCCTTTGCTGGGGAAGACTACACATTTCAAATATAGAGATGTTCGCTTTCGCTTTCGCTTTCTTGATATCTTCAATGATGTCGTATCCCATGTCATACTCTTTTGAGCCTTTTCCATGATTCTCTATTTTGTTTGGTGTAATCTTTGGCTGTTTATTAACTTCTGGGTTTGATTCTTTTGTTGCCATCAGAGCTCCCTTAGGTTTTGGTGGAATGACAGTTGCATGTCGCTTTGGAATTTCTTTTGTAACCTTAGTTTTAGGGACATCTGGGGTTGGGTCAACCACTGGGCCCTTACTTCTAGTAGTGATATTGATCGATGAGATCTGAAATTCATCAACATTAGCTTTGTCTAAAACTTCCTGTGTAGGTGCCCAATCCCATAAGACCATTGTGGTATCGGGTGTGGGCTCTTCTTCTTCAACAATCTGCTCTTCTTGAGGGTCTTCTTGGTCTGTCACTTGGGCATCTAGCAATTGATTCATCACCAACCTCATCAATTTTATCCACTATGGACAACTCTTTTCAGAGTGTTGTTCTTGATGAAAGGTACAGAAATGATCCATGCCTACTTCATTTAAATTTAAGACAACATAATTGTTTGTAGGTGGAAGAGGCTGTCAACTTTCATCCCTTTTCTTGTAGAAAGGTTTGAATGGTTTCCTAGAAGTGTTGGCTGCCTTATCTTCATCCATATCTACAATTTTATTGGATAGCTTTTGCATCATCTTGACCACATTTTCTAAATAAGTTGATGGTTCTTCCTTATTTATGGTTAACAAAATGGTTTTCTTGGTGGTTGTTGGTTTTGTTTCCAGCTCAAGGGAATGTTTAGCAATACTGTCTGCTTCAACTTCAACCTTCTTAGCTTCTTCGAAGTTTTCTATTAATGTAGCTTGCTTTGTTCTTTTAACAAACATCAATATGGGAGGATCAAGTGTTGTGGTGTAATATTCTACTAAATATTCCTCAGCGGGTCTCATTGAATCACTAAAATTATTTAGTAAGGTAGTAAATATTTGATTAAATTCTTGAACCTTTTCTTTCTTTTCCATCCTCATAGACAAAAATTCTTTCATCAGTGTAGTGATTGTTTTCTAATTTCCATATTTACTTAGGAAACATTTTTTGAAATCTTCCCAGCTTGCTATTGAATTAGCTTGCAAATTAAAGTACCATGAAGATACTTTGGGTTCAAATGTATAGGGAAAAATTCTGCAGACTATGTCCTCATGTTCTACATTGAGAAGATTCAAAGCCAAATAAAAACTCTTAAGGTGATCTTCAGCATAAATGCCTTTTCCAGGATCGTACTTAGGTAATAACTTTTCTGGATTTTTGGGTAGATCGTGGAAATGTGCCACTAAATTCAACATCCCTCTGGCTCCCATGCAAGTACAACCATAACTCTTGGTGGAGAATGTGGTGGTGATCGTGGTGGAGAGTGCGGTGGAGTATGTGGTTCTTCTTGATTCGGAGGAGTTTTAGGTCTAATCTCATGGAGAGGTTCTGTGATTTCCTGTGAACTGCGTTTCTCTCCTAGGAGCTCTTCTTCTTGGTAATCAGGGGATTACGTTTAACCCTCCAATCGTTCTAACATAAAAACAAGTATGTCTTCTGAAGTTTTCTACTTCTTCAAAAGGGACAATGTATAATGGTTCTTAATGTTAAACTTCAAGATTGGGATCTTCTTGAACTTGTGATTCCAGAACGAAAGCGTTTGGGATAGTTGTTTCAAGCGGGTATTCAGGGGAATTTCTTCTAACGAATGGATCTCCTCTGCTAGCCATGCACTGGTGGCCCTCCTTTTAGCACCAAAAAATGTTGATGCCTCAAAATTCGTAGCACCAATCAACAAGGGATTGTCACTTGGCAAGCAAGCCCAATTAGATTGCTCACCATTTGGTGTGGGGAATCCGTCCAGTTAACAACCCGACTACCGTATGTGATTTTAAAGTTGAGTTTTCACTGGTTGCAGCCCGATCCACCATTTATGTATTTTATATTTAAAAATGATATGCAAGTGGTCTATCTAAATGCACGTGATTAAAACAAATCTAATCTAACACTATCTAAGATAATTAATCTATCCCTGCAGGGAGCAAAACTGAAATATAAGTAATACGCTGGAAATACACCCAAGAATCTCACAGGTAGTTGTTCAATAATAAAGATGCATTTACAGCAGAAAGTAAAAGATATCAAAGATATCTTTGATAGAATTAAAACATTCCATTACTCATTTAACACATAATATTTGCACAGGAAATGAAAGCATTCATAATAGAGAATTAATTCATAATAGTTAGGAACAATCTCACAGTATATGAATGAATGGTGCAGAAATAATTCAATAGATTTTCAACACATCCCCAAGCAAAAACGCAATGCTAGATTTTCCCAGGAAAATGGAGCTTTCTTTATTGATGCAACAAAATAGTTCACGTACAAGACAAATCAGTCCTTTCACCTACCAAAAGTCTTCTCCTTCTATTATATCCTTATATTTATAACTTTACAAAAAATGTCTTTCTCCAACCCTAACCCTAGGGAAGCACACAAGTTTGTCTTTTAGCGCTGATATAAGACAAAATAGTTTCTAGCTGTTTTTTAAATGTTTATACAATAAATCAACTTTTAGCTATCTTTTGAAATTTATAATAAAAAACAAAATTAACTTCCAGATGGTCTTTCTTCTTTAGCTGGTTTGTCCACTTCAGCTTCCTTTTCCACTTCAACAATGTAACTGGTCCACACGCCAGCTTCTTGTATAATAAAATTGCCCCATGCAGAAACCATCATTTTTAGTGATCTCATGCTTACGCAGGTCTAATTTGATGTTTTTTGCTCCTACTGTTGTCGCCTGGGTGATGTCTTCTAGAAAATAAGCATGGATAGAAGTTTCCCCAATAAGCCGGTGGAGGTCTTCTAGCTTCAATACATCTATCTTCCTTAGGTACTCTATTTCTGAATTCAGTTCGCCCTGCAGGTCTGACAAACGTTGATCTCTGTCAAGAAAATCATCTATGGTTTGTGGAAAAACCATATGGAATTTCTCATGAGTTTCCCGGACCTTTAAGTAGAAGTCGGTACATTTCCTAATGGTTTTCCGGATTCCACTAATTATTTTGGTACCACAGTCCCTACAAAACTGAAGGAGTCCTAAATCTATCTCTGAATCATCTTCGTACTTGAGGGGTAGGTTCCATGGGAATCCCGATTTTCCTTTTCTCCATTCAAGCTGTCTATTGATTTCCTCCAAGTGGCACACATACTTTTCCTTGAGTCTCAGTGCATCAACCTCAATTACTTTCATCCTTGCAATCATTCTCTTCACCTTACAAACCTCTTCCGTGATCAGCTCTAGTGACTGATGTGTTGGGATTTTCCTATACTCCATCCTAGTCCTACCAGCTTTGCATTTTCAGCTATGCATGCATTCTGCATGCAATCATGATTTTGCATGCATTCATCCTAGTCATCAATCCCAGCACCTAGGCCTCAGTTAGATAGCCCCAGGATCTTCTCACTGATCAGTTTTAACCCTCCTAGTGCTTAGTGCACCCTGCGTGCAATTGCATGCATCTTAGGCACCCTCTCTCACCTACCATTTAGTTGTACTTTAGTTAAGTTGAGTTATCTTCAATTCTTTCCTTGATTTAAGGCTAGATTGACTCTCAACTGACTATATCACTCCGATGGACCTCCAGTGAGACTAGACTTCCCATTCTAACTCCAATTAGCTCCTCATGCACCCTCCACTGAGCCTCCATTCAGTTAGTTCCAGTTACACTCAGTTACACCTACCACACTCAGTTAGATTCAGTTTGACTGATGGTTGATAGTTACTTGTGCATTGATGACTCCACTGATGATGATGAAGACTTCTAGTTGTGCTTTGATGACACTCCAATGATCTTTTGATCTCTCCATGCAGGCTAATTCGAATTACACCCTTAGTATTAGAATCCTATGCATTGTATCATTACTGTTTTACAATTCTGATTAATGAAACATGTGTGAATATTCTACTCCTATCTATTTTCCATTGGATCTATGTTCTGATGCTCTATTCTCTTCTATTTTCCTAAATTCTTTCATTGTGAGGTTTACATCATCTCTTTGGATCCACTGTGAGGATTTTCACATGGTATCAGAGCCATTTGAGAGTATATTCTACCTCCATTCTTGAGAGTTTTTTGCAGGTAATTCGAAGTTCCAACAGTTGCAGTGTTTCACCTTTGCATTCGCTCCATCAGTTAAGATGAGCAATTCGAATGATCCTCTCTCTCTCCTATAATCCTCACCTCTTTCAATTATTTTGATTTGAAGGCTGACATGGAAGTGTTGTTGAGAAAAAAATCTCTATATAGTGTAACAATGGGGAGAGAAGCCGAACCACATGCAACTGTGGAGAAAGCCAAGTATCTAAATCAATTAGATACAACTTTTGGTTACATGTGCATTTATAGTTCTAGAGATCTATTGTTTCATCTCAAAGGGTTGAAGACTCCAAGAGAGGTATGGCTGAAATTAGAAGGTCTCTTTGGAAAACAAGATGAGCTAGGAGGCCATGCCCTAGAAAATGAATTGATTGCCCTACAACCAAGTGATTTTGAGACCATTCATCAATTATTCTTGAAATTTAAAAACTTGGTTATGCAACGCAAGTAGTGTGGCATTGAGAAAAAGGATGAGCAATTGGTGCTCTCCATTATGAGTAAGCTAGGATCTCCATTTCCTGTCTTCGTATCTACCTTCCACTCTGGGCGAATGTCAATCCCTAAATGGAATATGGTAACCTTAGAATTTTTTACTGCAGTTCTCATTCAAGAAGAAGACAAATTGATTCAAATGGGTGCCATCAAGGCATCCAAAGATCTAGCTCTTCTAGCTGGAGAAGCAAGTGAGACGAATGTGAAAGGGAGGCAAAAAGGCAAGGAAAAGAAGCCATCTAAATCCAAGTTGAATGACAATTCAAGTCCATCAAAAGGATCCTCCAGCTCCAAGAAGGACAAATATAAAAGATTTGAGTGTCCCTACTACAAAAGAGGATACCACCCAGAGAGATCTTGCATGCACAAGAAAATAGATCAACTAACCAAGCTTCTTGAATAGAAAAAAATTGCTATTCCAAAATATGCAAAGCTGTCTGATTCTGGAAGTGGATCTAATGGTCATGAGGATTGCCATGCATTGATGGCTGGTTTTTCAAAATCAAAGGCCCTCCTCATAGATTGTGGAGCCTCCAACCACATGGTTGCCTCTAAAGAATAATTTTCTTCTTTAGATCTCAAAGATGGGCCTACTATTCACATGGGAGACAACTACCAGATCTCTGCCAAAGGGTTGGGTACAGTACATATGGAGCATGGAAAGTTCAAGAATGTTCTATTCGTTCCCTCCTTGACAACAAATTTGTTGTCTGTATATCAGATGACTCACATCGGATCACCAAAGAAGGTGACTTTTGGTCCCGACACAGTTGAGATTACAGAGATCTCTATTGGGAAGAGTATAGTGAAATGGTTTGCAAATCATGCCTCCAAGGAATATGAGTTCTCTAATTTTCTGCCCTTCTCTCTTCCTACTCCTTTGGAATTTGATGAAGATCTGAGTGACTCTTCTTCTAATGAAGATGAAGATGAAGATCTTGATGTTGAGATCAAAGTTCAAGAACATTCAGATTCATATCCAGAACAAACACATGTTCTCAATCTAGAGACAAGGCCAACATGGGCTCACACAGTCCTTGCATCTACTGAGAACACAATTGAGGATTCATCTGCTCACAGAACTACCATATTTCAGCATCATGCCAACCTTGCATTATTCCATCTACATCTCCATGAGAGATGCAGCATGATGGTGGGGTTCACTCATCCATCCATTGGGAAGAATCATCATGATCCATTCGTTCCAGTGGTAGAAAGGTTTCCTGAAAGACTTGGTTCGTCCAATACATTCTCTACACAGTGGGAGGTACATCAGAAGACTAGATCCAGATCTAGCACCTGCATTGGCATCCTACAGAGGAACAGCTTGCCAAGTTTTTTGAAAAATGTTTCACTAAGGAAAGCTTCTTCCTTTTTTGCTTAGTATGATGGTTCTTAGAGTTAATTTATGGTTCTTTTGAGGGGGGGTATTTTTCCCATGAGGTTTTCCCCATTTCCTCGGTTTATGGATAGTTCTTATTTTTTTATTGTATGGGTGACCTTTGGTCCTAGTTACCAGGGCCTAGGATGGATTAAGGGGGGGTGTTGGGATTTTTCTATACTCCATCCTAGTCCTACCAACTTTTCATTTTCAGCTATGCATGCATTCTGCATGCATGCATCCTAGTCATCATTCCCAACACCTAGCCCTCAGTTAGCTGTCCCGAGGAGATTTTCACTGATCAGTTTTAGACGTCCTAGTGCTTAGTGTACCCTGCATGCAATTGCATGCATCCTAGGCGCCCTCTCTCACCTACCATTCAGTTGTACTTCAGTTAAGTTGAGTTATCTTCAGTTCTTTCCTTGATTTAAGGCTAGACTGACTCTGAATTGACTGTATCACTCCGATGGACCTCCAGTGAGACTAGACTGCCCATTCTGACTCTAGTTAGCTCCTCATGTACCCTCCACTAAGCCTCCTTCATTCAGTTAGTGCCAGTTACACTTAGTTACACCTACCACACTCAGTTAGAATCAGTTTCACTAATGGTTGACAATTACTTGTGCATTGATGACTCCACTAATGATGATGAATACTTCTAGTTGTGCTTTGATGACACTCCAGTGATCTTTTGATCTCTCCATGAAAGCTAATTCGAATTACACCCTTGGTATTCGAATCCTGTGCATTGTATCATTACTATTTTACAATTTTGATTAATGAAACATGTGTGAATATTCTGCTCCTATCTGATTTCCATTGGATCTATGTTCTGCTGCTCTATTCTCTTCTATTTTCCTAAATTCTTTCATTGTGAGGTTTACATCATCTCTTTGGATCCACTATCAGGATTTCACATGATGAAATTTCCTCAGCATATCGCATGCTTTCTCATGGAACGCGGTTAGATCCTACTTCTTCTCATTTGCATCCTTTAGTTGCTCTAACAACTACTCCTTTTCCTTTGTCAACCTTTTGAACTGAGGCTTATAGAACTCGATCTACTATATACTGTTGGCTTCATTCTTCTCTAACTCTTGTATGCGAGCTTCCAACTCTTTCTTTTCTCCTTCTACGATCACTAGCTGCACATTTAGAGCATCCTTTTCATCTTCGAGCTTTTGGGTCTGCAAATCTATTTCTTTCTTTTCTTCCTGAAGCTCTTTGTACTTCCTCTTCAACTCATTACCTTGGTGCACCTCTTTCAGCAGATTATCCTTCACTTTGAAGCATTTGTCCTTGTATTTCTTCACTTCTTCTACCAACAGATCTACATTGTTGGCGCTTGCCTAATCCAAAGCCACACTGCATGCTTCCGTGAACTGAGGGTTTCTATTAGTCCCTTGAAAAATCGAAACTTCTGTTATTTTGACTTCATCTCGGTCTTCTTGAGTTTTCATTCTCTTTTTCAATCTACTCATGATAGCCTACTTCTTTTTATCGAAAAAGACGGAATCCAGCTTTGCCACTTGGCGTTGCTTTGAGGGAGTGTATGGGGTGAGAGCGAGCTCTTGAGATGAGACATGTTCTTCAGTGATCATCTCTGGTGGGTTTTCTATTTATACATCTATGTCCATGGATTATGGACTTGAGTTACCTTGCTCCACAACTTCCTTGGACTTCTCTGCTTCCTCTTTTTGCCTCTATTGTTCTGTTACTTCCTCTCCCGCTTTCTCCTTTATTTCTTGTAGCTTTTCAACTTCTTCTCTCTTTATTCTCTCAACTTCTTCCTTTTGTAGTATGGAAGCTTCTTCCTTTTGAATTATCTCATCATGCTCCTTCTGCATCTTTACAGCTTGCTCTTGCTGAACTCTAGCAGCTTCTGCTTTTTGTTGTAGTTTTTCTTCTTTTTCCTTTTGAAGCCTTTCTGCTTCTTCCCTCTGCTTCTTTGCTTGATCCCTTTGAAGCCTTTGATTTTATTCCTCTTGGAGTCTATTTGCCTCTTCCCTTTTCTTCTTCTTGGCCTCCTCTAATTGCATTGCAATTGCCTCTTGGCACTGCTTCTCTTTCTATTCCTTTTCCTTTAACCCAACATGTTTGGAACTGGAACTGGTTCCGCTTTTAGGGTGGTAGCGTTTTCCCAACTCGGTCATGTTTTTGGCATTTTGAAAGAACGCTCCATCCTTGTCAAAATAATGTGCATACTCAAAAGTGACTCTGCAGGTAGAGAAATGAGAAACAACTTTTCCTTGGAGGTCATGCCTCCATAAACTCTTTGTTCCCAAATGGAAGGATTCTAAATCTTGGGAAAAGTATGGACCATCCTTTTCCTTGGCAAGCTGGTATGATCCAATGGTAAAAGGCATTGGCGGTTATGTCGCCTTCTTGTTTTCATGGAGCACCTTACTAACTCCATCGATAAAGAATTTCCTTATGACTTATTTATGCACTACATAATCCGTGGCATACCGGGGAAATAGAGACGGGGCTTGAATCCCTTGACACATTGTGATGTATGTTCCCTCTGAAGAGAAGTAGTAATCTCTGAATGCTTCTATGATCAGCATAGCATTCTCAAACAAGCAATTTGGTTCTTCTTTAAAAATCAACTGATACAGTGGCATGATGAACTTTTCGCAAATCTGGGTGTAACGACTTGCATACTTGTGTGCCCATGTCATTTGATAATACACATAGAGGGGAGACTCCTTTCTATTCCATATGCATCCCAAATCAGGGAAAGGGTGCTTGGTAATAAACAATCCACCAAATAAGAAGACATGAGGAAATCAACTTTGTTTTGGGTTAATCCCCCTTGTGCAGTAGTTATATGGGAATCCGTGCTATCCAAGATGATGTCTGCCCAATTGTATATTGTTCCATGCATGGCCACATGGAACATCACCGGCGCCCAATCAAGTTTATATATGTTTCCATTCGGCATGCCGAAAACTCAACTCAACATTAGGGCGATGAGTATGTACGGAGCCCTCAGATGCTGACTCTCGTACTCTCCACTGTTTCTTAGCCTTATTTGCCTTTCGGCAATTGTCATCTTCCTGGCATATTCCAAAGGATCCATCTTTAGCCCTGATATCCACTCCTCATTCAGTAGGGTCTTAGGGTATGTCAGTTTGTATGCTGCTGTGATATGTTCTAGCGCAAAGAATGCAAGACTCATCTCGGTGACATTTGTGATGAATCTGGAGTCAGTCTTCACCTGGGGTAGGGTCTGTTAGAAAAACAGGATCGCAGAGCAATAACAATAAACAGAAATGCAAATATAATCACACATACACATTACAAGAGAGACACAGATATATCGTGGTTCACCCAACTTGGGCTGCGTCCACACTGAATTTTCCAGTCCTTATTATTATTACCGTCCAGCAAGATGAAGGGATACAACCTGCAGCACAACTGCTGCACTTCCTCTTCACTGTTTCACAGTCTCTCTCCTGATCTCAGAGATCTTTACAATGCATAAAACCTAATACATCATCATACCTAGCCATATTACAATGTATTTATTTTTTAAGGGAAATACAATGGGAAAATACCATGGGATACCCAAAACCATGGGCCCGCAAAACAGCTGGCGAAAAAAACCCCAAAAATTTTCTTTGGGGGCAATGCCCCCCCGCTGGGGTGAGTGTACAGTCCACCTACATATCATATAAAACTGGGGTACAAACACGGCTGATACAATATCATCTATGAGACTAGAAGATCTGGCTCCACAACCGACAGGGTCCAACGAATAACCTCTGAGCATGGGAAAAAATCGGGGTGAGTTGCTACTTTGTGGAGACAAGACTTCTTTTTGTTCAGATAGACCATACTCTCTTCCAAGGATGCTTCAGGGAAGTTTTGGTCTCTAATAGCTCTGTATAACTTTCCCCATTGATATTCTGGGGCAGCTCCTGTCACAGCTTTCGTGTTGCCTAACATCGTCTCGAGCGATGTGTCTAAACGAATCTCTACATCTGAGTCTGGCTCAGCTAACTTGGATTTCTTTCTGGTGGACCGCCTATGCATATCAAACCTATGACGACAATGAAGGGACAAATGAGGGGTTTCAATTGTTTATGAGCAATACAGTGTTCCTATTCATGATATTAAAATAGAACTTAAATTAACATGAATGTTAGCTTCCAATTAAAACTTCCCATTACGGTTGAAAACAATGAGGCCAAACAATTACAAAAAATTTATCCATACGGTAGTTCAAATGAACAAAAAACAAGCACTGCTGATGATCATTTGACAATATCTCATTACCATAATTCGTGAGCAAGAAAGTTCCATCGACATTATTTTAGAAAGTCAAAATGTGAAATATCTACGCTGGGGAAGAAGCAAACTGTCAAGCAAACCAATGCATTTACTGTTTGTGCAAAACTAACTTTCGAACAATAAAAAAGAGGCTATGGACGAAGCCTTAGTGCGGTCAGTTCATAAAAACCAAAATAGCTACATAGGAGACAATAGTTTAACCGAAAATTGTAGTTGCGAGCAACGTGTGTGTGAAAGAAGAAAAACATAGTCACTCAATGAAGCTCACCCATCACAAGACATTTTCAGTACTCGAAGACAAAGCAACTCCTACTTAGCTAAAAATATCAACTAGGACGAATATTCAGCGTAGTTATCGTGGCTTTGAGGTTTCGAGGAAGGATTAGGGACAGTGGGCATGTGGATTGAAGCCGGTCCAAGGCAAAGCTTAGGATGAAAGGTTTATTTCAAGTGGGATTCTAGGTTCCATATTTCGATAAACTTCAGAGTGAACAACTGTGATAGGACCATCTTAGGAATGAGGCTAACGTCAATAGGAAAACCAGGTTGGGAAGAAACAACTGCGGGTCAAAAACACTGGGGCTCAACTGCCTCTCGGCGTCACTTAAAGGTAAAGGGGGGGGTTTGGTTTTAAAGGAGTTTACCTTCTAAAAATTCCATAACAAGCTTAAAACGACCCACACGCTAAACCGGAAACCCAAGCGGACAAAGCAAACAGAATGGGTTCGAAGACCTACCTGTCAGTACTGGAGAGGTTTGCTGTGGGAGTGAGCGTGAGCTCTGATTGGCGACAGTCTACTGCCTCAAATGGTGCTTGGCGATGCTTCTCGATTTTGCAAAAGGCAAAATAGAAAATTCCAAAACCCGATTGCATAAATAGGTAAAACAAAGCACTTAAGTCCCACAGGGTTGGTAGTTGTGCACATTAATGGTGCACGGGGATCGATGGAACGACAAATAAATTCACACGGAGTTTCAATTAAAGTCTCCACCCACCACTTTCATGGTATTTTCAGTGATTTTACGCTTAAAGCTTGCGCAATGGTCGGTAGAGTTACGTTAGACAATGTGTCTGGGTGCTGCAACAAAGAACGACGAGGAGTGAAACAGGATGGCGTAATGACCGACGAAGTTTTTAAGCGAAAAGTTTGCACAACAGTCGGTGGGGTTATTGTTAAACAATGTGCCTGGGTGCTGCGATGAAGAACGACCCACTATACCAAAAACCTGATGAAACGCTTGGCACAATAAACCAAAAGGACAGGGCAACAATCAATGAAGTTAACGTGAAAGAATGCGACCAGTCGATGGGGAAAATCTCAAGAGTGGGCGATGAGGAATGACGAAACTAAGCCTAAAGGTTGCGACCGGTCGATGAATATAAGATTGGAATCGGCACAACGGTCGGCACAAATAATGTTAAACTCTGCGACCAAAACTCAAGACAAGGCCTTTCTACAAGCGATCGTTCGGCGAAAAATGAGCCGAAACACTACGCAACGGTCGGCAAAAAGTGCACTAGGAAGTTGTGACTGGTTGATAAAAAGTATTCCAAATGATGACGCAACGGTCGGCAAAAGCTAAGCCAAAGTGCTGCGACTGGCGGCAAAGCTATCCTTAAAGGTTGTGACCACTTAAACAACAAAAACCACTGGTCGCAAAAAAAAGACTAAAAAATGATGACCCGTTTTGGAGAAAAAAGTGAAGTTTGCCTTAGCCAAAAAATAACATTTCTTGAAGAAAGGGGACAACTTAAAGAGTAAAAAACCGAGCTTTCAAGGGACCACTAAACTCTTCTAAAAATAAAAGGAGGGGCCCTATAATTTTCAGAAAATTATGGGGATCAGGTTGCAGCAGGAACAAAAGGTTAATGATTTTATTCAAATGTAATATAATGATGATCCCAACACTATTATGGGTTGGACTGTAATAGAAACATCATCTATTTGCACCATCCATTTGTGTTATTGTGCTTCGTTTATACTATTTTCATGCATACTTAGCCAAATTCTTTTCTAGTGAGGAGGTTCTTAGCTAGTAGATCCTACTGTGTATTGAATTTTACAGTTTTTATTTCATATTTATATATATTTTATGGTTATCATGTGTTGTGCTTATGGTGATGGTCTAATTCTCTATTTATTATGTTTATTTATATGTTACTCTAGCATAAAATGAATAATTGTTAAGATAGTAATGTTTATGATGTTTTGGAAATCCTTGTGTATCTCCATATTCTCTTGGAAGTCTCATCTGTACATTGATGATATCTTCTTCCCTTAGAGAATATTGAAAATTCCATCACATCTAGGCTATAGGGGAACTTTGTTGGTCCCTTATGATAAACTTGTTCTTAATTAACTGCCAATACCAGTTTGGGAAAACTAGTAGCATAACACATTGATTTTTATTTCTATACATAGAAAAATGTACTTTCATTTTTAATGTGTTTATGTTCCTTTCCTATATAAAAAATATCTAGACCCAACTATCCATTGGGAAATTGATTGTGTGGATCTTCAACAAGGGATAAATCTATTTCAACAAGCACATGTGCACATTCTTAGATTGTGTGCATGTTCTTGAAATTCACAACAAACGAGCACTCCCATTACAACAAATTTGAGAACCAACTACATGCACCCACCTAGTTAACCCTAACATAGGAAAATCTGGAAGGTGAATACATTGAAAAATATGGAAATTAGGTGAGACATTGATACCCTTTATGTGCATACTTTTTGTTGTACAAAATTGGTCTCATTTTTCATGCAATATCTATTTCCAATATGTAATTTGAATAATTATGTTTTTCATCGAGGAATCACTAAGTTTATGCTCTTCTTATTTATCCTTTCTCTTGTTGACGTTGTATATAGATGAAGTTGGCCCAAAATAATATTCTTGTGTTTAATTGTGAGATAGGTTTGAATGCTACAATATGGGAAACATGAGTTATATGATGCGAATAAACTTTAAACCCAAGTAATATGGAAAGGCATGTGGAAATACTAAGATCTATAAAGAAGGTTTGAATCTTAAAGAGTCCCACAAAAAACGATACTTACAAAAGAGTGATGCAAAGGATGATACTTCAAAAATGGTTCTATAGAGGATGATAGTATTAAATAGAGGCACGGTTCTCACAGTCAATTTGCAAATAGAGCCAGGGTTGTTAATTTGTTTTTATTTCCTATTTGTTGGAAAACCTTGATTGAATTACCTAATTTAATATATAACACTAGATAACCTAATCAATCTAGTAGCCTTATCTTGAAATTTTCTCTTCCCCTCTTCCTCCTTTAGTATTTTCTTAGTTTTACCCCCAAAATATAGTGGAGATTCCACTCATTTTCTATTTATGGTAACATGGTGTCTGACTCTAATAGTCATGAAGCACACTCCAAGTTAGTAAACAACATTTTCCCAACACTTATAACTTAGGAATGCTTAAAGTTTTCTTTCTACATGTCTAAAGAACTCTCTCATCTTTCTTAGAAAATAGTCATTATGAAACATTCTAGTAACTATAATGGAGAATTTAATGTTCTAAAGTGTATTAAAAGTAGATATTGATCCACAAAGCATTTAAATAACCCAAGCTATAAATCACCTATCAATTATTGATCTCACTCCCTTACTCAAACCATGTACAAAGGATTTTAATAAGGGGATGCATAACTCTTATAATGATAAAAGGTACATACAAACCTAAACCACATAAAACTTAGTACAATTCCCTTGTCACGTTGAATGGCTGTTGATGTATATGTAACTTTGGAATGTATTTCATCTGTGTAATTTATATATATTTATTGTACCCTTATAAGAGATGTGTTATTCCTCTATAAGGAAGTGTCGTCATGTGGATTGACAAGTGTTGCAAGTGTGTGTACTTTTCGATGGGTTATTAGACCACCATGTGTGGGGTCGGCCCTAAAATATATATTATATTGTGGATGTATCTAGATAGACAAGTCGGCCCCATAAGGTCACTGGGAAAATAGGTTAAGTATAAATAGAGATTAGGAGATCTCTATTTGGATCATTCGGAAAGACACACTTCTCTCACTCAGAAAGTGGCGCACTAGTGAGTAGGACAATCATCTGCTCTAGGAGACTATCTCAAGTATATTTTGGTTGTACTTTGGTTGAGCCATTGCTCTCTCTATCTCTAAGGAAGTTGTGGGGTTTTTCACCTTAGGGTTTTCCCCACGGAAACTCTGTGTCTCTTGTCTCTCATGCTTTTGATTCTTGTGAAGCTTGCCATGCTTATTGTGATTGTTATGCATTGATATACTATATATGTTATTCTCTCAGTAAAGATCCAAGAGTATTGTGAATTAATGCTCAAAATTTAACATGGTATCAGAGCTAACCTGAGAAGAAGACATTCTGCAGTGATGGAAACTTGAGTTTCTTGTTTATTGGGTTTCTCTCCAAAGTTTTTGGAAAAGTAGTATAGTGGATTGACTCTACTCATCAAGGAGAATCTATCTGTCCAATTAGAATTCAATTCTGAGCATTTTCAGATTTGGCCATCAAAATTAGGGTTTCCACAAAAATAGGAATTTCTAAAATCTGAAGACATTGCTGGAAGCACCTTGCAAAAATCGAAGTTTAGAGCTTTGGATCGAGATTTTTGGCTGGGTAGATCTCCAGGAAACTCAAACCCTAATTCAAGGCTCTCCCTAGTGAACCTGGGAGGACAAAAAGGAAAACCTGAAGGGTAAAGCTTTGCCAATCTCAAATTCTGAATACACCAGGCTGATCAGCTCATCAAGGCGCATCTTTCTATCCTTTCAGAAAGTTGAAATTCACATTTTGAATTTTTAGGGTTTTTTCTACAAACCCTAATCTGGGACCAGATCCAGTTTTCAGCATTTCAAGTGGTAAGGCTTAAATATTTTCTATTTCCATTTGAAGTACTCTTTAAGATGTCTCACCACACCAAGCTTGAGGATAACCTTGAAGGGGCTGATAACTTCTGAGCTTGGAAGTATAGGATTGGGTTAATCCTGGAAGAGAATGAGTTGGAATCATATATAAAAGAAGACATCCCTCTCCCAGAGGATGAAGAGGCTAAAGTATTGCATAAGAAGAACTTGGTCAAGGAAAAGAGAATCATTGCTGATTCTATCAAAGACCATCTCATACCCCATGTGTCTTCTCTAAAGACACCCAAAGAGATGTTTGACTCTTTGACCAAGCTATTTGAAGGGAAGAACATAAATCGAAAGATGACCCTGCAGAACCAATTGAAAGGAGTAAAGTTTCAGAATGGAGAAACCATTCAATCTTATTTTTCAAGGGTCTCCCAGATCAAGGAACAACTAGAAGCAGTGGATGAAATGGTGGAGAATGGTGAAGTTGTCATGACCACTCTGAATGGCTTACCAAGGTCATGGGACTCCTTCATTCAAGGAATCTATGAAAGAAAGAAGTTGATTTCCTTCAGTAGACTACGGGAATAATGCTCACAAGAAGAAGCAAGGCTTGTGGCACGAGAAGAAAAGATGGGGAATGAATATCAAGCACTCACAGCTCACACCAAGAAAGGGAAGTCCAAGAGAGAGCCATCTCACTCCAAGAAATCTTCACATCACTTCAAAGAAAGAATAATATGCTTCACCTGTAATGAGAAAGGACATATTGCCATAAATTGTCCCAAGAACAAGAAGGACAACAACAACTTCAACAAGAAGAAGAAGGGGAGCAAAAGAAGGTTTCATGCTCATGCCGCCGAGGATGATGAACCACCCAAGAAGAAGGCTAGGGCAGAAAGTGATGATAGTAATGATGACTCATCAAGTGAAGAAGAGTATGTTTTGATCTCTGTTGTCACAGGTACCATCTCCCATGGTTGTAATGATTGGTTAATTGATAGTGGGGCTTCTAAACACATGACTGGGTTTAAGAAATATTTTGTGAACCTATCTGAACATGAATCACCCCATAAGGTGAAACTTGGGGATGATTATCAATACCCAATCAAAGGAAGTGGTGAAGCCTCCTACAACCTAGATTCTGAAAAAATTTTGAAGATGAAAGAAGTCCTTTATGTACCTAGGCTCAAGAAGAACTTACTCTCCATCTCTGCATTGGATGCAAAAGGTATAAGGGTTGCATCTATGGATGGCCAAGTCCTAATGTGGCCAAAAGGAAAGACCATAGATGATGCAGTAGTCATTGGAGAGAAAGAGGGAGGTTTGTATAAATTGAAGGGACAACCTGAACATGCCCTGGTGCATGAATCCATGGAGCCAAGTGAACTTTAGCATAGAAAACTTGCTCATATGCACTATAGGGCACTTCCAATTGCAAGCAAGGTTGTAGAGGGTCTTCCTGAAATCAAGACCAAACATGAAGGTGTTTGCAAAGGATGTGCAAAAGGTAATAACATTAAGAAGGATTTCCCAAGCAGTGAAAGCAAGGCAAAGGATATCTTGGAAATCATCCACTCAGATGTATGTGCTCCTATGTCATCCAGTTCTCTAAGTGGGTATGTTTACTATGTCTCATTTATTGATGACTTCTCCAGGAAGACTTGGGTATACTTCTTGAAGAACAAAGATGAGGTGTTTGATAAGTTCAAGGAATTCAAAACCTTGATGGAGAATCAAACTGACAAGAAGATCAAAACATTCAGATCCGACAATGGTGGAGAATTCACCTCAAGTGACTTCAAGAAGCTTTGCAGTGATTCAGGGATTAAGAGGGAGTTGACTGCTCCTTACAATCCACAACACAATGGAGATGCAGAAAGGAAGAACAAAACAATCATGGAAGCAGCAAGAGCAATGCTACATGACCAGGATCTACCTATGCATCTATGGGCAGAAGTAGCTAGAACAACTGTATATGTGCAGAACAGAACACCCCACAAGATATTGGACAACAAGACACCAGAAGGGGTCTTTTCTGGTAAGAAACCTGAAGTCAACCATCTCAGAATATTTGGTTGTCCAGTATTCACTCATGTCCCAAAGGAAAAGGGACCAAACTAGATCCTTTAGGAAAGAAGGGTATCTTTGTGGGTTACAGTGAAAGCTCGAAGGCTTACAGAATATACTTTCCAAGGTTCAAGAAGATTGATGTCAGTAGGGATGTGACATTTGATGAAAGCTCAGCATTCATCAAATTAAGGAAGGCACCTATCGAAGTTTATGAAGAACCTAAGGAAACTAGATTTCAAGACACTACCATGACTGAAGCAATTCCAGAAGTTGTTCGTGAGTTTGAAGATCCGCAAGAACCTATAGATCCACCTTGTGAGGATAACTCTCACAAGAGGAAACCTGCATGGGCTAGAGAGCTCATTCAAGATGCAGAAAGATTTGGCATTCCAGAAGAAGAACACAGAGCAAAGAAGAGAACCAGATCACATACCAGCTATGTTGCTTTACTCTGTGATATTATGAACAAAGAACCTTCCAGTTATGAAGAAGCAGCGGAAAAGAAAGAATGGAAGGATGCCATGGTTGAGGAATACCAATCAATAATGAAGAATGATGTTTGGGATGTTGTCCCAAGACCTAAAGAAAAGTCTGTTGTGACTTCCAAATGGATCTACAAAATCAAGCATGCTGCCGATGGCAGTGTAGAGAAATACAAAGCAAGATTCGTAGCTCATGGCTTCTCTTAGAAAGAAGGAATAGATTATGAAGAAACCTTTGCACCTGTAGCCAGGTATACTTCCATCAGAACAGTACTTGCCTTGGCTGCAACAATGAAATGGAAAATACACCAGATGGATGTCAAGCCTGCCTTCTTGAATGGTGTAGTTGAAGAAGAAGTATATGTGGAGCAGCCACTCTGTTTCGAAATACATGACAAGGAGTCATATGTGTGCAGATTGAAGAAAGCCTTGTATGGCTTGAAACAAGCTCCCAAAACTTGGTATGGTAGGATGGACAGTTTCCTATCTAGTTTGGGCTTTACCAAGAGTAAAGCGGATTCCAACCTTTACTACAAGATTGAAGAAGGGGATCCTGTGATTCTACTCCTGTATGTGGATAACTTATTTGTAACAGGAGATGACAGATTGATTGCAGATACTAAGAGGAAGCTTGTTGCTGAGTTCGATATGAAAGATTTGGGAATGATGCATTATTTCCTAGGTATGGAGGTGTGGCAGAGTGCAGGTGGGATCTTCCTTGGTCAAGGAAAGTACACAGTAAATATCCTAAAGAGATTCGGGATGATGGATTGCAAGGCCATGGCCACACCTATGGTATCGAATCTGAAGCTTCGATGTGATGCTTCATCTGAGCCAGTTGATGTCTCTATGTATTGTCAGATGATTGGGTCCTTGATGTACCTCACAAACAGAAGACCGGATATTTGCTTTGCTGTGAACACATTGAGCCAGTTCCTGACGGATCCGAGGAGTGTTCACCTGGTTGCAGTAAAGCATGCTGTAAGGTACTTGAAGGGTACAATGGATTATGGGCTCAAGTATGAAGCAAATAAAAAGTTTAACTTGCAGGGTTATGTTGATTCAGATTGGGCTGGCAGTGCTGTAGATAGGAAGAGCACATCTGGATGCCGCTTCAGTATGGGATCAGGTGTGATCTCTTGGTTTAGTAGGAAGCAGTCCTGTGTGGCACTGAGTACAGCTGAGGCAGAGTATGTTGTAGCCTGTTCAGCTAGTTGTGAGGCAATATGGCTACGGAAGCTACTGTCTTAGTTATTTGATCTCCCATTGGATGCTACTGGTATCTTCTGCGATAACCAGAGTTGTGTGAAGCTGTCTAAGAACCCAGTGTTTCATGACAGGTCAAAACACATAGAGATCAAATATCACTATATCAGGGATATGGTGTAGAGAGGAGTTGTGAAGCTCCTGTATGTTGCGACGGATGAGCAAATTGTAAATGTGCTGATGAAGCCACTAGCCAGGGTGAAGTTTGAGTACTTCAGGGAGAGGCTTGGTGTTCTTCAGATCGAGGACACTTCGAGGAAGAAGTGATGGACACATTTGCTGAAGCTATTCCAAGCATGTTGGAAGGAGGATCCTTCACATGGTTGTGGATGTAAGCGCTGGATGATGAGCATCAGGATGATGTTCTAGTTTCTGCTTTGTATGATCAGTTGGATCATTTATATGTATATGTATGTACGCATCATGTTGGATGCTGGATATGATCATTTGGATCATTTATATGTATGTACGCATCATGTTGGATGCTGGATATGATCAATTGGATCATTTATATGTATGTACGCATCATGTTGGATGCTTGGACCATGTATCTGTATATGTATCAGGTGGACATTGTATGATTAGGTAGATCATGTATATTGATATGTATCAGGTATGATCAGGTGGATACACTATCTATGATGATATGTATCAGGTAGATACTTGGTGTGCATCAGATGGATGCATTGTATGATCATGGGCATCAGGATGATGCCTCGTGCAATAATGATCCATTGAATCATGAGTATCAGGTTGATACTCGGAGGTCAGAGATGATATGTGGCAGGTTGTGCAAATAGCATGTAATCAGTCCTCTGAGATCTTGCCGGTCATGTTGCGGCACATAAATGTTCCTGGGGTACTCTTTCCAGTATTGCTATGTAGTATGTAATCAGTCCTTAGATATCCGATAGGTTGAGCTGTGTGCTCGTAATCAGTCCTGGGATGAGGTATTACTACGGAGACATGTAATCAGTCCTGGATATCCGAGAGGTTGAGCTGTGTGCTCGTAATATGTCCTGGGATGCTCTTTAGAGATCTTTCCGAACATGCTGTGGCACATAACTGTTCCTAGGATGCTCTTTAAAGGTTTTGTCTATCGACATGTAATCAGTCCTAGAGATCTGAGAGGTTGAGCTGTGTGCTCGTAATAAGTCCTGGGATGCTCTTTAGAGATCTTGTCGGTCGTGCTGCGGCACATAAATGTTCGTCGGATTCTCTTTAAAGATATTGTGAAGGAGATGCATGTAATCAGTCCTAGGAGATCTTGCCAGTCATGCTTAGGCACATAAATGTTCCTGGGATACTCTTTGCGGTATTGCATCCGTACATAAAATTAGTCCTGAGAGGCCACCTCTATCAGACCGTTCACACAGATGATGAAGACCTGCAGGTGGTGGGCCTACATCCAGTATGAAAAAGGACTGGCTCTGTAGAACTTCCTATGACGAGTAGAGTCAGAGATTGGTTGAGATAGTAGCAACAGTGACGATGATGATGATGATACATCGATGACAATGATCACGAGAAGAAGACTTGTCTAGCAGAACTGTGTCGAGAAATACCTTCCTAGTTAAGAGGGAGTGTTGATGTATATGTAACTTTGGAATGTATTTCATCTGTGTATTTTATATATAGTTATTGTACCCTTATAAGAGATGTGTTATTCCTCTATAAGGAAGTGTCGTCATGTGGATTGACAAGTGTCGCAAGTGTGTGTACTTGCCGATGGGTTATTAGACCACCATGTGTGGGGCCAGCCCTAAAATATATATTATATTGTGGATGTATCTAGATAGACAAGTCGGCCCCATAAGGTCACTGGGAAAACAGGTTAAGTATAAATAGAGATCAGGAGATCTCTATTTGGATCATTCGGAAAGACACACTTCTCTCACTTAGAAAGTGGCGCACTAGTGAGGAGGAGGATCATCTGCTCTAGGAGGCTATCTCTAGTATATTTTGGTTGTACTTTGGTTGAGCCATTGCTCTCTCTATCTCTGAGGAAGTTGTGGGTTTTTTCACCTTAGGGTTTTCCCCACGGAAACTCTGTGTCTCTTATCTCTCATGCTTTTGATTCTTGTGATGCTTGTCATGCTTATTGTGATTGCTATGCATTGATATACTGTATATGTTATTCTCTCAGTAAAGATCCAAGAGTATTGTGAATTAATGCTCAAAATTTAACAATGACAACCATGATTCTATAATTTGGTTGCAATTGTTTTCTATCATGCCTAGATTGGGTTAATAATTTAGTATCATGGGAGTCAATATATTAAAAAAAACATTTGAACGATGGTTGCAATTTTTGCAATTGTTTTCTATCATGCCTAGATTGGGTTAATAACTTAGTATCATGAGAGTCAATATATTAAAAAAAACTTTTGAACGATGGTTTAGGGACCAAAGGTCAAGTGTATAATATCTACATGACACAAGCAATTACTTTATAAGCTTACATGACACTATATCTAAGAAAAGGGCATGCCATGAAAGAGAAGTGAGTCTAATAGTAAACCAAGCACTAGTGCGGTAATTCATTTTTCAAACCTTGAGTCTCTTAGAGCTAGGCATAAGGTGTATATCCTTTGATCATGATGTCAATGAAAATTAACATTGAAATATAAACATATGGAAGGTGAATACATTGAAAACTATGGAAGTTAGGTGAAACATGGATACTTGTTATGTGCATATTTTTATTTTATTTTAAAATAATGCAAGGATAGTTTTTTGGATATAATTTATCTCATTTAGCATGCCATATCTATTATGAATATGTGATTTGAATAAGTGGTCCCTTTTTAATGGAGTAATCGCTCAGTTTGTGTTCTTTCTTATTTATTCTTTCTCGTGTTGATGTGGTAAATATATTGAATTGGTTCTAAATAATATTATTTTGTTTGATAAGCCTATTACAATGTGGGAAACATCAAGTAACTTATAATAATAAACTTGAATCCCTAGCAATATGGGAAGGTATCTGGAAATGCTAAGATAGCAATATGGAAAGGTATTTGGAAATGCTAAGATAGCAATATGGAAAGGTATCTACAAATGCTAAGATATACAAAGAATGTGTCTTTGGACAGAAATAGTAAAAGTTTTCACAAAGAATGAAACTTCCTAAAAAATAATGTTACTTGCAAAATAATTCCAAAAAGGATGATATTTGCATATATATATATAAGTATGGTTCTCTTATCGGTTTTCTTTGACTTTATCTCTTCTCTTCCTCTATTAGGGTTTTCTTAGTATTAGCCCAAAATAGAATGAAGATTCCAATCCCTTTTGGAGCATGGTTCCTCACAATGATAATAATCATATAGTATCCAGATTAGTAAGCAACATGATTCCCAACACTTGGATCTTGGAACTTAGACTTCTTAAAGTTTTAATTCTACATATAAGGAATTCTCTCATCCTTTGAGGATATATTTGTTATAAAAAAATCTACTTTTTAAAGTTTTAATTCTACATATAATACATATAAGGAATTCTCTCAGCCTTTGAGGATATATTTGTTATAACAAATTTTACTTTTTTAAGTTTTACTTCTACATATATGGAATTCTCTCATCTTTTGAGGATATATTTGTTATAAGAAATTCTAATAATTATAATGGAGAATTTATTATTATTGTTAATTTTTGAGCATTAATTCAATATACTCTAGGATCTTTATTGAGAGAATAACATGTACAGCATATCAATCATATCAAGCATGTTAATCATGTCAATCACAACAAGAGGCAAACATAAGAGACAATAGACACACAGAGTTTCCATGGGGAAAACCCTAAGGTGAAAAACCCCACAACTTCCTCAAAATAGATAGAGCAATAATACAACCAAGGTACAACCAAAGTACAAGAGATAGTCTTCTACTAGCAGCTCCTCCTCCTCCTCAACTAGTGCACCACTTTCCGAGTGATGTACAAGTGAATAATGAGATGATCAAATAGAGATCTCCCGATATCTATTTATACTTGTCCTGACCTGCCCAATAAACTAATGGGGCTGACTTGTCTATCTTAGCCTAATAACCCATGGTTAACTTAATCAGGGTCGATACCACACATGGTGGTCTAATAACCCATCGGCAAGTTATGACACTTGCCACACTTTTCAATACAAATGACAACACTTTCTTATAGAGGAATAATACATCTCTATAGGATTATAATATGCATAAATGAAATACATAGGTGAAATAAATTCTGAAGTTACATATACATCAACACTCCCTGTTAACTAGGAAGGTATTTCTCGACATAGATATGCTCACAAGTCTTCTTCTCTGCATCATCATCAGCAAATCATCATCCTCGAATCATCGTCATCGTCACGGCTACTGCTATCTCAATCAATATCTAAATCTACTTGTCATAGGAAGTTCTACAGAGCCAGTCCTTTTTCATACTGGATTTAGGCCCACCACCTGCAGGTCTTCATCATCACTGGCCATACTATGGAATCCTTAGGACTTATTACGTGCATCACAAAACCTCAAGAGAGCATCCCAGGCTGTTACGAGGACACAACTCTACCTGTCGGGTCTCCCAGGGCTGTATTATATGTGACCCCACCACAAAACCTCGAAAGAGCATCCCAGGCTGTTACAGGAAGACAGCTCCGACCTATAGGATCTCCCAAGGCTATATTATATGTGGTCATGGAAAAACCTCGAAAGAGAATCCTAGGCTGTTACGGGTACACAACTCCGACCTATAGGATCTCCTAGGGATGGATTATATGCCATAGGACAAAACCTCGAAAGAGCATCTGAGGCATTTTTCATCCTGTCCAGATCTCACAGGTCTACTTATATGTCCTCCCAGAGCAATGCCTTGAAAGAGCATCTGAGGCCTTTTTCATCCTATCCATATCTCCCAAGTGTACTTATATTCTCATTTGCACAACATGTCCATGGCCACAAAGTATCAACCTAATAATCACCATACATCAACCTGATGTACATCATCACATGATCAACCTGATCATCATCATTGCATCGTCCTGATGCATGTCATCTGGAGCAACATCTTGAAGCTCGTCATCCATGATCATCCTGATCCTGATCATATAATGCATCCAACTGATGCATACCAAATATCTACCTGATACATATCATTACACATGACCCACCTAATCATACAATGTATCCACATGATACATATCATGCATCCACCTGATGCATATCACATACATGATCCACCTGATCATACAATGTATCCACCTGATACATATCATGCATCTACCTGATGCATAAACATGTACATGATCCAACTGATCATATCCAAAGCAGTAACTAGAGCATCATCCTGATGCTCATCACATAGCACTTACATCCATAGCCATGGGAGGATCCTCCTACCACCATGCTTGGAATGGCTTCTACAAATGTATCCATCACTTCTTCCTTGAAGTGTCATCAATCTGAAGAACACCAAGCCTCCCTCTGAAGTAATCAAACTTCACTCTGGCTAGTGGTTTCATCAACACATTTGCAATCTGCTCATCCGTCACAACATACAAGAGCTTCACTACTCCTCTCTACACCATATCCCTGATATAGTGATATTTGATCTCAATGTGTTTCGACCTGTCGTGGAACACCAAGTTCTAAGACAGCTTCACACAACTCTACTTGTCACAAAAGATACCAGTAGCCTCCAGCAGGAGATCAAATAACTCAGACAGTAGCTTCCAAAGCCATACTGCCTCAGAACTAGCCGAACATGCTGCAACATACTCTGCCTCGGCTATACTTAGTGCTACGCAAGACTACTTCCTGCTAAACTAGGATATCACACCTGATCCCATACTGAAGCAGCACCCAGATGTGCTCTTCCTATCTGCAGCATTGCCTGCCCAATCTGAATCAACATAACCCTGTAGGTTAAACCTTTAATTAACATCATACTTGAGCCCATAATCAATTGTACCCTTCAGGTATCTCAAAATATGCTTTACAGCAACCAGGTGAACACCTCTGGGATCCATCAGGAACTATCTCAATGTGTCCATCGCAAAGCAGATATTTGGTCTCATGTTCATTAGGCACATCAAGGACCCAATCATCTGACGATACATAGTGACATCAACTGGATCAGATGAATAATCACACAGAAGCTTCAGTTTCGATGCCATAGGTGTGGCCATGGCCTTGCAGTCCATCATCCCAAACCTCTTCAGGATCTCTACTGCATACTTCCCTTGTCCAAGGAAGATTCCCTCTGCACTCTGCCACACCTCCATGCCTAGAAAATAGTGCATCATCCCCAATTCCTTCATCTCGAACTTGGCAGCAAGCTTCCTCTTGGTATTAGCAATCAATCCATCCTCTCCTGTTACAAACAGGTCATCCACATACAAGAGTAGTATCACAGGATTACCTTCCTCAACCTTGTAGTAAAGGTTGGAATCTGCTTTACTCTTAGTAAAGCCCAATCTGGATAGAAAGCTGTCTATCCTACCATACAAGTCCTAGGAGCTTGCTTCAAGCCATACAAGTATTTCTTCAGTCTGCACACATCTGACTCCCTATCATGTGTCTCAAAACCAAGTGGCTGCTCCACATACACTTCCTCCTCGACTACACCATTCAAGAAAGATGTCTTGACATCCATCTGGTGTATCTTCCACTTCATCACTGTATCCAGAGCAAGTACTGATCTAATGGAAGTGTATTTCGCTACAGGAGGAAAAGTCTCTTCATAGTCTATCCCCTCTTTCTGTGAGAAGCCACGAACTACAAATCTCACTTTTCATTTCTCTATGCTACCATCTGCAGCATGCTTGATCTTGTAGATCCATTTGGAAGTCACGACAGACTTCCTTTCAGGTCTTGGGACTGCATCCCAAACATCATTCTTCATGATCGACTGGTACTCCTCGATCATGGCATTCTTCCCAAATCCTGCGAACTTCAATATATTCAATATCTTCAATAGATAACCTTGTTGCTGAAACAAATGTTGTAGTCCTTCTTTTGTAGGTGCTCGTATACGATCTTTCCTACAAAACAAGTTAAATTGCATGATTAGAAACTTCTCATAGTTTTAAGAACAAATTCTTACACATAAATAAATATGTCATACAGTCATACAATTATTTTAGCCAATGCCTCAATACAACATTCATCCATATCCTGTAACTTTCTAGATGCCTTCCAATCTGTACTAGAGCATTGTTAAGAGTTTTGCACTACTCTCAACATGTCAGCAAAGAGGTTTCATTCTAGATAAGTAGCAATGGAATGTTGTACACTGCCATAGGCCACTTACCCATTACATGCATATTAGTAGTATGCTATTCATTAATGCAATTATTCTAATATGCCAAAATAGACAGCCTAATTCTAGGAACATCAGTATATACATCATTGAACATTATTATTTAAACAATCAAATATGTAAGAAATGATAATTCAAATACTTATCTTTGTTTGGTTGTTGGGTGGACTCCCTCTGAATCTTTGCAACTCCATTCTGATGTGGATTGTGAGAAGTGATCAACTCCCTCTGAATATCTGCATCCTTGTAGAAACTACTGGAGTGTGCTCCCTCTTGATCTTTGCTTCCTGGATTACCTGTCCTTGAACTTATATCCATCCTTGATCACTATGCATGCTTACAAGTATCATTATTGTGATATCCTCGAGATCTCATACATAATCATACATTTATTAGTATATTCTCAATACTATCAAAACACAATAATCTTAAGCATGTATAGTCACGATCATTTCAAACAGAAATAATAAGCATTAGTATTCAAGGACTCTTATGGTTAGTCATATCATAAATTAAAGTAAGAAACATAATATGCCTAAACCTGTGATTACTCAAATCTATACTTTCATGACTCTTCTGGTTAGTCATATCATCAATTAAGGTAAGAAACATAATATGCATACACCCATGATTATTCAAACCTATGAATAATCATTATCAATCATGCCATGTATACTTATATAAGAGATCCTATCACAAGGCAGGATTCTAACTTGATATAGAAAGAAAAAAAACATACCTGGATTAGTATGTTAGCTAGTTATGTCTAACATACCCACATGATGTCTTCTTGTTCTCTTCAATGACTTGTGCTAGTAATGTGCATATCTCATAAGTTAACCAATATAGAACCAAGTTATACATACCTTGTAAATAGATCTTCCAAGTGATCCATGACAATGGATGAATCTTTGTCTTCATGTCACCATGATCATATGTTCTTGAACTAGAACATGATTTGTCTTTCTTGGTGTACCTTTCATGTTAGTGGACAACATAAACCTCATACAACACCATAATGCATTAGTACAATCATAAGTGTCAACACCCTAATCAAGGAATATCTTCTATCATGCATTCATAATTTTATTAGGGTGATACGACAAGTCTAAATTTAATCAAGATTGTACTAACTGTAATAATCTGAAGACAAACATACCATAAAATTAATTATGAACAAATCTCGAAACATACTTCGATAAGTCATACTTGTCGAGATTGCTTGTAATCTTCTTATGTAAGGCCTTAGCCTCATCTCCCTTTGAAACATGAACTTCTTCACTTATGCAGGTGACCAATCCATTCTCTTCTAGGATTAACCCAATCCACTTGATTTGCAGGAACTGGATCTGGAGCTGGATTAGGGTTTGTCAGAGAAACCCTAAAAATTCAAACTTTGAATTTCAAACTTATGAAAGGATAGAAAGATGTGCCTTGATGAGCTGATCAAGCTGGTATACTCAGAATTTGAAAACTACAAAGTTTCACCCGTCAAAATTGCCTTTGAAACTTTCGGATCTTCTAGATAGGATCCCGAACTAGGGTTTGATAAAGCCCACCCTTCTTCCCAACCAAAAGGTTCGATCCAAAGCTCTAAACTTCAATTTTTCTAAGGATCTTCTAGCTGTGGTCACAGACTTAAAAAATTCCAACTTTTGCAGAAGCCCTAATTTTCCATTTTTCCGATCAAAGTCTCGAACTAGGGTTTGATCAAGCCCGACCTTCTACCCAACCAAAAAATTTGATCTTGGTCTCTAAATTTTGATTTTGATGAGTAGCATTCAGCTGTGGTCTCTGATTACAAAAATACCAACTTTCACTGAAACCCTAATTCCCGGAGCCATGAATGAAGGTGCTCAAAAATAATTATGTTTTCACAGAAATATGCACCTGATTGTTTCTAGTGTAACTCAGAACTTTCTGATCCACGGGGTATAGAAATTTTTCCTGTGGTAGCTTGACCTGTCATCTTTCCAACCCCATAGGTCTTACCTCAAATGGATTCTCTGAGAGAGAGTTATGCCAAGTGTCGCAACGTGACCTGTTTATGGGATAAAACAGGAGAGCGAACTTGTACAGCGTTCCACGTGTCACTGGTTCAATTTAGGCCTTTGAACAAGTTACCTAAGAAAGTACAGTCTGTTCACTACTTGTCACATTTTACAAAATTTCATATGACCTTTTTTCCTAAGTCACATGTTTTTGACTCAGATCTGGAAGAGGCAGAAACCCTAGATTGTACATATCATAAAAAATAAAGTGCAACGAATTATAAGTTTTCCTTTGGACACAAGGTACATGGGGATCTTGTATTCGACCTGTAAAAGTTTCAGATCTAAAAACCTCTCCAAAATGGATTTATAGCGAAAGTGCTACGATGACTGGTTTTTGCTATATCAAGCCCTAGCATCGCAAGTGCAACAAGTGTCATACATGCCATACCATTCCTTCTTTCAGGCTAGCTCTAATACCATGTTAATTTTTGAGCATTAATTCAATATACACTAGGATCTTTACTGAGAGAATAACATGTACAGCATATCAATCATATCAAGCATGTCAATCATGTCAATCACAACAAGAGGAAAATATAAGAGACAATAGACACACAGAGTTTCCATGGGGAAAACCCTAAGGTGAAAAACCACACAACTTCCTCAGAGATAGATAGAGCAATAATACAACCAAGGTACAACCAAAGTACAAAAGATAGTCTTCTACTAGCAGCTCCTCCTCCTCCTCAACTAGTGCGCCACTTTCCGAGTGATGTACAAGTGAATAATGAGATGATCAAATAGAGATCTCCCGATCTCTATTTATACCTGTCCTGACCTTCCCAATAAACTAATGGGGCTGACTTGTCTAGCTTAGCCTAACAACCCATGGTTAACTTAATCAAGGCCGACCCCACACATGGTAGTCTAATAACCCATCGGTAAGTTACGACACTTGCGACACTTGTCAATAAAAATGACAACACTTCCTTATAGAGGAATAATACATCTCTATAGGAGTATAATATACATAAATGAAATACATAGGTGAAATACATTCCGAAGTTACATATACATCAACAATTATAACTTATATAATAAAAGTATATAGTAATCTAAAAACCCTATTAATCTCACTTCTTATTCAAAAACATGTATAAAGAATTTTCACAAGTTAATACATAACTTTTATAATGATAAAGAGACCGATCAAACCTAAAGCACATAAACCTTAATACATATCCCTTGTCACATTGATTTACAACCATGATTCTATAATTTGATAGCAATTGTTGATCCAGGTTGTGTCCAGGAAGCACGAGGGGGACAACAATTCGACTGAATGAGTCGACTCTGTTATGGCGAAAGCTCAAGAAACAAAATAAGCAAAGCAGAATTACACTACACAGATAAACACAATATGCATAGACAATATGTAGGAATGCAAATTGTTCTTCTCTATTAGATTTAAACAGGTAGATTGATGTATGTTACAATATTATACATGCTTATATAGAATTCTGAGATGCTTGGGTGCCTGCCCGCTACATTCAGTTACAAAGAAGAAGTGAGAACGGTCATTGGTTGCATGTTGATGTCATGAACTGTGAGGTTGCTGAACATGTGGAAGGTGCGGAGTGTGTCGTAGTATGTCAAAGTCGAGATCCATCGGAGGTGTGTCAAAATTGAAACTTGTCGAAGTTGGATCAACATCATTGACTTGTTGGAGTCAATGTTAGTATTCGACAACAATGCCCACTGCGATGTGGATCATACCTCCTTCCTTAAGAAACAATGGTCCCCATTGTTTTCTCGCGAGGGTGAGGAGACTTGTCGGTTATTTCAGTATAGAGTACCACTTTCCTTAAGATGGGAGCTGGCCAGATTTGGTAACCTGAAACAAGGGAATTTTGTTCGTCCTTGTAAGGCGTACTCATCGTCCCACATTGGTGTCGCAAGGAAGAGGCTCTTGAACATCTGGATGGATGTCTTCGGGTTCTGCTATCAGTAAGTCATTTTGTTCCAATAGTGGTGCATGGTATGGTTGAAGTAGATCCACATTAAATACTGGATGCAGACCCAAGCATGCAGGAATGTCAAGCTGAAAATCGTTTTCACCAATCTATTGAAGAATATTGTACGAACCATATCGCAAAGGTTTTAACTTCTTGAATGGACAAGTGAAGCACTCCTTCTTAAGATGTAACTAGACCTTATCCCCAATTTGGAATGTATGAGGGATACAGTGATTGTCGTGCCAGGCATTAGATTTCTCGTTTGCTCTATGCAACATATCACGTGCTTGTCACTGGATGTCGCAGATCTGATCTATGAACTTGACTACTTTATAAACTTTTCGCTTGTTATGGTCGGTGTCGAAGCTTGGCTGTGTCGAGGAGCTGATCAAGTCGATATGCACTAAGGGATGAAATTTTTAATAGACTTCAAATGGAATCTTTCCTATAGAGCTGAGCTGAGAACGATTATAGATGTGCTAGATGTATGGAAGACTTTCACCCCATGTGCGTCGATGCTGGTGATTGTACATGCGAAACAGTTGTACTACCAAGCGATTCACAACTTCTGTCTATCCGTTAGTCTAAGGATGGAAAGTTGTCGACAATGAGAGTCGTGTGTCTAACAGTTTCTAGAGGGTCTTCCAAAATATGTTGACGAATTTGGCATCTCGATCGGAAAGAATGGTCGCTGGTAAACCATAGTGTTTCCAGACATGTGTAAAGAAGAGCTGAGCGGTTTGCTGCACTATCGTGGTCTTCTTACATGGTATGAGAATGGCCATCTTGGAAAATTGGTCGAATACTACTAATATCGCGTCATGTTGATTTCTAGTAGTAGGATAACCCATCAAGTAGTCCATAGAAATAGATTCCCATGGTCGACTAGGAACTGGCAGAGGTGTGTACAATCCCTGTCGTCGATTAGGAGGTTAGCAATGGCACACACCACGCATGATCAAATGTACTTGTTGAAGTCGGATTTAAGTGTAGGCCAAAAGAAATACTTCTGTAGAATAGCAAGTGTCTTCGCTACTCCAAAGTGTCTTGCAGTCTTGTTGTAGTGCACGTCCCAGATGAGCTGCTGTCGGTGCTCACCAGTCGGTACACAAAGCTGTCCAAGCTTGTATAGAAATGTGTCTTTCAGGAAGTAGTCGGGGGTCGACAATTTGTTAGTTTGTAACTATCGGTAGATTGCTGAGAAGTTGTTGTCATCGTTATACAACTGTGGCCAAGTGGTCATGTCGTATTCCTGCATACTCATAACTATCAAAAGGAGAGTAATGGGTGGTCGACTAAGGGAATCAACAACGGCGTTAGCTTTACCTTTCTAATACTTAATCACCAACTGGAATCGTTGTAGGTAATTAATCCACTTGATTTGTCGATTTGTCTGCAACTTTGATTATGTCAGAGTGAATTGTAGAGGCTTGTGATCAGTGAGAATGATCGTTTCCTTGCCAAGGATGTAATGACTCCATTGCTTGAGATCTTGCACAATGGGGTACAGTTCTTTTTCGTACATCAAGTATCTTCTAACTGTGTCATTAAAAGTCTCAGAATGAAAAGCGACTGGGTGACCATACTGAGTGATCACTACACCCAAGGCATAGTCCAATGCATCCGTATCAATATCAAAGGGCTAATGAAAATCAGGTAGCACAAGTACTGGTGCAGTGCAGAGCATGTGTTTGAGCTGTTCAAAAGATGCTTGATGTGTTGTTGTCCATTGGAAGACAGTTTTCCCATTTCCCTTCGTCAACTGATTCAAGGGCCAGGATATGTGACTGAACCCGAGTATGAATCGTCGATAGAAATTTGCCAAACCAAAAAAAATTCTTAGTTCTTGAATGCTTCAAGGAATGGGACAATCTTTGAGGATCTGTACTTTGTTTGGATCGACGTGAATTCCTATAGAGTCAATTACGTACCCCAAATATTTAATGCTGGTAATCACAAAAGAGCACTTGTCCATGTTCAGATAGAGCTGATGTTGTTGGAGAGTGTCGAGGACTTGTCAAAAATGTCTAACATGTTCTTCCCATGATCGACTGGAACAATATATCGCCAAGATAGACAATGACCCATTTTCTGATGAAAGGTCGAAGAATGTTATCCATATGTCGCATGAAGGTCGCAGGTGCATTGGTTAAGCCGAAATGCATGACTAACCATTCAAACAGTCCTTCCTTGGTCTTGAAAGTAGTTTTCCACACATCTGAGGGATTGATTAGAATCTAATGGTATCCCATCTTTAGGTCGAGCTTAGTAAAGAATTTAGCACCATTCAGACAGTTGATGAGCTCGTCTATCCACGACAGAGGGTAGCAATTCTTTACTGAAATTTTGTTTAGAGCTCTGTAGTTGATGCACATGCAGCAAGTTTCGTCTTTCTTTAGAACTAGGACGACTAGAATTCCACAAGGAGAGGAACTTGGGTGGATGTGACCTTTGTCGATTAGTTCTTGGATTTGTTTGTGAATCTCTTCATTTTCGAGAATGGATCTTCTGTAAACAGATGCGTTAGGAAAAGAAGAACCAGGAACAATTTTAATGGAGTGTTTTACTTGAGAATGTTGAGGTATTCCATCGAGATCTTGAAACATGTTCTAGTACTCATAGAGCATATGATCAACTTGCTGCTTCTGTCGGGAGCTGCATTGGTTGGTGACTCGAATCGTCGTTGCAGTATTTTTAGAATGTTGCGGCTTGATCATGATTAATGCGAACTTCTGAGCATGATTGATGAGCTTCTTTGTCTGTTTGGAAGATATTAGTGCAACCGTTGGTGTAGGTTGACGCTCTGGTATGCTGAACCATCGATTTCAGATTCTGACAATCACCTTCTAAGGCCATGACTGATAACTTCCATGTTTATCCTAGAGGTAAGGTTTCCCAAATAGGGCATCGACTATGGAGAGTGGTTCCACGTCGCAAAGTACTTCATCTTCAAAAGGATTTATGAAGTAGGCAAGCTTGCATTGTCGAGTGATCCGTAGTTCTTGTCCATCCTTCATCCAACCAATGTCGTAAGGCTGAGAATGCAGAGTGGTAACAAGACCTAGTTTCTTTACGAGATCTTCAGAAATGAAGTTCTTTTGGCTACCATTGTCCACAATCAGATGTAATGGGTTGCTCTAGACCCATATCCGAGTATGGAATAGGCATTCTCATTCCTCCTCATCGACGATAGTCGAGGCTACTGGAGTGGTCGATGTCAAAAGGGTCATCGCATCTCGATCATATTTTTCCACCATCTTTTTGAACGCGTCGAAGGTCAACACTTTTGTCAAAAATGTCTTCCGAGCTTTGCATTCAGATGTATCATGCCAAGATGAGTGGTGGTAATCGCACCATTTTCCGGTCGGCGGTTGTTTGCTACATTCCCTCTTTTGAAAAGGCTTCTTGCCGTGATCTGGATTTGGCGGTGTCGGCTGAGAAGATTTTGACTTGTCGAAGTCGTCTAGTGCCTTCTTGTCGGGTGGTCTTCCTAGTGCCTTCTTGTCGGGTGGTCTTCCTGATGTCAGCTTTGTCGCGAAGCGTGCTTTTCCTTTTTGCTTGATTTTTAGTTTAGTGGTGTAGTGGAATGCATCCGCAAGCGTAGTGATAGTCATAAATTCCATCTCCTGCTGAATGTACTTGGACAATCCACAAGCATAGTGACAGTCATAAATTCCATCTCCTGCTGGATGTACCCGAACAATCTGCAAGCGTAGTGACAGTCAGAAATTCCATCTCCTACTAGATGTACCCGGACAATCCACAAGCATAGTGACAGTCAGAAATTCCATCTCCTGCTGGATGTACTGGGACAATCCACTGATGTACTTCAGAACAAGCAATTTCTCTTATTCTTGGACGCCAAGTCTAGCCATGAGTTGGTAGAACTCGTCGATGTAACTCGGTACTGATTGGTCTTTCCATCACCTTAGCTGTTGCCACTTCTTATACTTCTTCTCGAGGTATTTGGGTGGGTGAAATTCCTTTCGGATGTATATAACGAATTTATCCCATGTATCGATGGGGTCTTTGCTTTTCTCCATCTTTGTCGAGAGGTTCTCCCACCAGCAGTGCACAAATGTTGACATCTTTAAGGATACAATGGTGACTTTTTCAACTTCGGAGAGTTGATTTACAACGTAATAGGATTCCAATTGTTGCACCCAATTGTCGACGGATTCCACGTCAATCTTACTTTCAAGATTCGGTATGTCCAAATTCATTTGCACTTTGAAGGGGCTGATTTTATCTAAGTGAGTTTGTGTCGAAAATCCTCCGAATGTCGAAGTAAATCGCATGAGAATTTTGTTGAACTGGACGAACATTTCAGTCTGTTGTCGAGCCAGAGCTTGCTCAATAAGATGTGTTGTCTCGTCGACTGCATGTCTATCAGGTGTTTCTTCTGTCATTTCTGGAGGTAGCGTCTCCTTGGATTGTTGTGATTGCAAGCGAGTTTGAACTGGCATATGTTAGGTAACTTCGAGAGAAGTGTATACACAAAACTTAAGCACGAACAAAACTGAGTGCTCTCATACCAATGATCCAGGTTGTGTCCAGGAAGCATGAGGGGGACAATAGTTCGACTGAATGAGTCGGCTCTGTTATGGTGGA
Organism: Larix kaempferi; assembly: GCA_027924585.1. Taxonomy (NCBI): domain Eukaryota; kingdom Viridiplantae; phylum Streptophyta; class Pinopsida; order Pinales; family Pinaceae; genus Larix; species Larix kaempferi. The sequence continues at coordinate 10,492,569 of BSBM01000596.1, read as the reverse complement.
AGCTTAAGAAACCGAATGAGCAAAGCATAATTACACTACACAGATAAACACAATATGCGCAGACAATATGTAGGAATGCGAACTGTTCTTCTCTATTAGATATAAACAAGTAGATTGATGTATGTTGCAATATTATACATGCTTATATAGAATTCTGAGATGCTTGGGTGACTTCCTGTTACGTTCAGTTACAAAGAAGAAATTAGAACGGTTCAACAGTTCAACCGTTACAGTCGACTGGAAGATAGAGAGACAGTCTGTCGAAGTTCGATAGTCACTGGTTGCATGTTGATGTCACGAATTGTGAGGTTGTTGAACATGTCGAAGGTGTAGAGTGTGTCGCAGTATGTCGAAGTCGAGACCCGTCGGAGTTGTGTCGAAATCGAAACTTGTCAAAGTTGGATCGACATCAATGACTTGTCGCCGTCGATGTTAGCATTCGATAACAATGCCCACTTCGATGTGGATCAATTGTATTCTATCATATCTAGCTTGGGTTAATAACTTGATATCAGGGTAGGAAATACATTTAAAAAAAAAATTGAACAATGGCTTGGGTACGTGTTATTTCTATAGGACTTACATGACACACGGGCTTAGTTTATAGATTTAGGACGTACATGACACAAGGGCTTAGTTTATAGGTTTACATTAAGGAAGGGCATGTTATGAAAGAGAAGTGAGCCTAATCATAAAACCAAGCAAAGTAGTGGCCCTAGATTTTATTTTGCATACCTTGAAACTTTTAAAGTTAGGCATACTTTGAACTTTTAGAATTAGGCATAAAGTGTGAAGCCTAAACTCGTGGAACCTAAATTTCGATTCTTGTAATAATTTGGTTAATTTTTTTTTCAATTGTCTATGAGAAAGTCTAATTAAAAAAACGAAAAACACATTTTATATAAGAATTGGGTAAAGACAACATTATGATTAATGTGTTTTAATTTAAGGCTGAAAAAATAATATTTCAAGATTTATCCATTTAAATGTGAATTTTTTTTCTATTTTTCTAAAATAAACTTTTTATTTTATATTTTTTGTATTTTTAATGTAAAATATATATAAGTTAATAATATTTATTAACATTTATAAATGTTAATAATAAATTTATATTTTTATTGAATATTATATATATTATTTAAATATAAATATGTAAAAAAATTAAAATTTAATATAAAATAACTAAATATCTTTATTATTTTATTTTTCTAATTTCCATAAATAATAGGAAATTTACATATAAATTTTGACATTATTATGTACAAAAGATTGTAAAAAAAACATAAATTCATTGGAATTGGAATGCTCTGTCACTTCAATCTATGCAAAGGCACTTCAATCCCTGAAAAGGTCATAAGGGCCAAATAGTTATTAAGGCGTGTAAATTTTAATAGGTAACAATGAATATAGCAATGACATGAAAATTATTAATGATTGACTCTTGCAAAGTACAGCCACCCTTGGGTAAAAGATTGTAACTCACTTGGTGTATAGAAAATACAGGGTGGAGTGGGGTTTAATTTCACTGTATTACAAAAATATATAAAGCCATCTTTTGAATGGTAATGTAAAGATTATAAGAACTTTTAAATTTGGTAATAAAAAATAAAAGATTTTAATGTAACTGACACATGAAATTCGTAAAAGCTAATCAAGATATTATTCTCGCCTAGCCATGAAGCTCGTAGAAGCTATTGAAGAGAGCCCTTGCACTGTAAGCTGGCCACCGTATCAGCCAAACACTTCTTTATTGGGGTGAATGAGAGCCCCAAATCTCTGAGCTTCTGATTGGAAAACTTATAAGGCTGCTTTCTTGGGTTTTCTTCGTCTGAACACCTGCAACATGTATTCAGGGCAAATTTCATTCCCAACGACTTAATTCATCAATTTAGAATTAGACTGTAGATGTAATCCACTGCTAAATATATATGATAGTCGCTGCATACTTGGTAGGAAGTGGATACTGGGGGCACAATTCAGCCAACAAATGTACCAGATCCCCTCTGTGAAGGTTCGATTCCGCACACAGATATCTGTGGCCACTGCTTGAAGGCGTTTCATACACTAAAATGTGAGCCTCTGCCACGTCCCTCACATCCACATATGCCTGAGTTGCGTTTGCATATGTCTTTGCTGACCCTGACATCCATTGCTATTAAATTAGCAATCCACTTACTAGATATATATATATTGTTGGGTTATTTTGGAAAATTTGTACCCATTTTTGTATCATAATTCCTGGCTACCTATATTTGTTGGTAATGAAATTTATCACGCAGGTGTTCAGAACCAAAAAGGTTTATATCCATTTTTAAGCATAAATCAATCTGGACTTCTCAAATGCAATTTAAAAGAAAACCATATAACCACAAAAATCCCAGAAGCGATGGTTATATATATGTAGATTAACCACCCACCTGTCAGGTATTTCATAATATGAGCAGTGCTGATGTTCATGGAGGGCTGCAACAAGGGACCCAAAACTATACTCGGACTGATCACTGCCACCTCTAGATTCCTTTTCTCGGCAATTTCCCATGCTAATTTCTCTGCCAAGATCTTTGCATAACAATACCAATTCTGTAATGCAAAAGCCAGACCAAAGTAATAAATTAGTCCATGATATTACCCAGAAGATTCATTAACCTATAATCTGCATATATGTGTTGTCAAAGTGGAAAAACAATAAACCTAATACCTTGGTTTGTATGCAGTAGTCCAAATCGCTCCAACAGTCGTCATCTACTGTGGCGAGTGGGTCTCTGTGAGGGTCCATGTAAACCGCGCCGATAGAAGATGTAAACACAACGCGTTTCACTCCCATTTCTGCACACACCTCCATAACATTCCTTGTGCCGGTCACCGCTGGCTCTATCACCCGCTCCTGTATCATCAAATTAGTCGATAGACTTTATTATTTGTTATGATTTTGATCTTCCATTTAGTACCCAGAAGGAGAATTATTCACATGAAATGAAATTCAACTCAAAGATGATTTACCAAACAAACAATCAGAAAAAAGGAATAATACCTAATGCTTTTAGGTTTTCCACATTCATAAATTGGAAACCCTAAAGCTGCTTGTCTAAGAAGCCATAATTACTTACAGGGTTATTGGTTAGAAGGCAAGCTGTGTGGAAGACACCGTCGCAGCCTTGGATAGCTGCGACTAAGCTCTGGTAGTCGAGGATATCAGCTTTCATAAGCTGAAGCCTCTCTTTTGCGCCTTCCAACTCTCTCAGATGCTCATACTTCCGCTCATCATCTGTAGTTGTCAAATCCGTGAAGCAGTTAGAATAACCATTCAATGCAAAACTACCTAATTAACTGAAAATCATATGGTAATAATTATACCAGCTGGGTTGCTGTGAACTGCTCCTCTTACAATATAGCCTTTGGCGAGGAGCATCTTGACCAGCCATGAGGCAATGAATCCCCCTGCTCCCGTCACGCAAACTGTCTTATCAGTTTTCTCTTCCTGCTTCATTTGATCTGATCCCATGCTTTCTACCCAGCTTTAGAAATCAATTCTGAGATCAACAGCTTAACAGATACAAGCATCAAGCAGTGAACAGCTATGTACTAAAGCTTCCTCTCAAATCCAAGTAGAAAAATGAGGAAGAGTGTTGAAATGGAGGGTACATCTTCACTTTTAAAAGCGAGGATATACTCCAGTCTTCTCTCAATCACCGGAATATGTGTTAGGAGGTGTTAAATGGAGGGGTAGATCTTTCCTTTACAAACATGGGAATGATGGTACGGGATATATTCCATTAGATTATCTCAATGGTTGCTCTTTCAATATGTGCTTGACACAAATTCCAAGGGTTCTAGTCATATCTAGATCATTAGAATATGTGTTAGTTCTGTTTTTTTTTTAAATATGATTGGAACATTAGCATATATCTCACTTACTGAAATATATATCTCACTTTTGAAATATAATGGGAATCTTCCTTTTTGAAGGGCGGGCCATGTAGAGAATTGAGGGGATTGGTAATAAGTACATATTTCACTTATTGAGAGAGGATTGGAATTCACTTTTAAAGACAAGGCTATAGGGGATCTTGGATGGTTGAGATAGGTGGAAATCGAGGGTTAATTTTTTTTAAGGACAAGGGGTGGTTGAGATATTTAAAAATAGAGGTCATAAGGGGGTTTAGGTGGTTGAGATATGTGGAAATGGAGGGTTGAGTTTTTTTTTTTAGGACACAGGGTTGTTGAGATATGTGGAAATGGAGGTAAAATGTTCACTTTTAAAAGGACATGTTATGGAGTGATTAAGATATAACTAGAATATGTGTGGATATGAAGGGAAGATTTTCCATTTTAAATGACATGGGGTAATTGAAATATGTGGAAATGGAGGGTAGATCTTCATTTTAGAGGATATGGGGTGGTTGAGATATGTGGAAATTGAGAGATGTCCCATTTTAAAGGACATGGAGTAATTGAGATATTGGGTCATAGTTCATGTACATCTTTTTTTTAAACATGGAATAATTGAGATATCAAGAAATAGAGGGACTAGTTTTTATTTTTATTTTTAAAAGACATAAAGGTAGTTGAAATATGTGGAAATGGAGGTGACATCTTCCATTTTAAATGACACCGCATGTAATGATTGAGATAGAGCTAGAATATGTGTGGAAATGGAGATCTTCCCTTTTAAAGGACATGGGTTGATTAAGATATGTGGAATGGAGGGTATATCTTCTATTTTAAAGGACAAGTGGTGATTAACATTGGTGGAAATGGCCACACTAGTGTGGTCTAATGGAAAGCGTCCAAGTAATAACATGGAGACTTTAAAAAATCATTTGTGAGTGTGGTTGTAAATATGTCAAGCAAACAACTACACTTTTTTCTAAACACGCTTAGCCATTTAACATTTCAATTCAAAGAAATAAAACATATGTATCCAACTTATAGAAATATGAATTCTAAGTGAACACAAACTTCAACAAATACAACAATAAGAATTTCAACAAATACTACACTAAATTAGGGAAGGAAAAAAGAGAGATCTTATTAATGGGATGAAAAAATACAACAATCAGTGATATACTTTAATATGTGAATCAATACATATATTGAGGCACTTCTTCTTTCTCAACAATTTACAATTGTTCACGTGCTTCATGGTCACTTTTTATAATCTTTGAGGTATTTTGTAGGCGACCACAAGTTGTTAAAGGACAACATGCATTCCAATTTGAGGTATTTTGCAGGCAACCACAAGTTGTTAAAGGACAACATGCATTCCAATGTTAGTTGATATAGTACAACTCTTGGTTAGTGTCAAATAAATTTTGAAAGTGTTTATACAAATTAACAAAAATATAATAGTATAACTCTTTGTATAGTATCAAATAATTTTAAAAAGTGTTTATGCAAATTAACAAAAGTATAATGATGATTGAATTCAACTCTAAGGTGGTAAGATATGATATAACAACATGAAATTGTTTGTGAAAATTAACAAAAGTATAATGATGATTGAATTCAAATTTGAGGTGGTAAAACATTACATAACAACATGAAATCTTCCCTTTTAAAAAACATGGGCATATCTTCTAATAAAAAATAATTAGAATATGCTAAGGAAAAATATGTTAAAAGATATCTCCACATCATTTAAAAAACATGTTAAAAGATATCTCCACATCATTTAAAAAACATGTTAAAAGATATCTCCACATTTAAAAGGAAGATTACCATACATTTCCACACCTCCCCTCAATTTCCACATTTAAAGCACTCTTGGAGTGAAAATTTATTTGAATATATTTCCATATCATTTAAAAAATATATATCTTCAATTTCCATACCTTTAATAATTGGAATATGTATTAAAATATATTTCATATCTTTAGAAAAAAAATATCTTCAATTTCCATAACTTCAATGATTAAGATATGATTAAAGTATGTGTTAAAATATATTTTATATCTTTTGAAAAGGAAGATCTCCCCTCTATTTCCACACCTCGCCTTTAATGATTGAGGTATGATTGGAATATGTGTTAAAATATATTTCATATCTTTTGAAAGGGAAGATCTCCCCTCTATTTCCACACCTCTAAGGCAATGTTCCTTTAATATATATTCCTTTAATATATATTCTAGTTATTGAGATTTGACTGGAACCTCCAAGACACTCTTCGGCAGCATCTATTCTAGTGATTAAGATATGATTAGAATAAGTGCTGGAATATATCCGATGGTTTTAAGACAATTCCAGAAAGTTTTAAATAGTTGTTTACTTTTCATTGTTATAACGTGTATCTATTAAGTTGTTGATATGAAAGTTGTACATTATGGCGTGGAAGAAAATAAACAAAGTTGTGATCACATCAAATGAAATTAGAGAAGAAAATAAACAAAGTTGTTGATCTGAAAGTTGTAGTTTATACGTTATAGCGTGGAAGAAAGCACAAGAGCAAATCAAATGAAATTGAAAAAAAAAAATATTGTGTACTGGAAGCTGTATGGAATCGACCCCAACCCATGTAAAAATTGAATTGATGGATGTTATCAGCCAACTTGTATGAAAGATAGCCATGCATTGCAATGCGTGCAGCCAGTACCACCGAACATATATAAACGTCTTTTTGTTGTTGGTCAGAGAGCAGAAACTTTATTTAATTACGTTTCTTACACACAAACTTTAACGATGCAGAGTTACAAAAACAAATATATATTTTCCTTCACCAGCTCATGAAAACATAACAATAGCGTATGGAGAGTTTAAACGTTCTCGCATATACCAGGTTAGATAGAAATAAGAGAACTACATGAATTCTTTGAAAACTAAATTTAACCTTCGCACTGGCCAACCATGTTGATTGGTGAGGGAGCAACTATTAAATAGCTTGATAGGGCTAGAAGGACTTTTGATGACTAAATTTTCAAATTTTCTTGTAAAGATTTATTTATTATGTTTCTTGTAAGATTTTCTTAGATTTATTTATATTATGTTTCTTGTAAGATTTTCTTTTAAGATAATTTCGATTTTGTTGATTAAGTTTTTATAAGCAAAAGATTTATTTATGTTATGTTTCTTGTAAGATTTTCTTTTAAGATAATTTTGATTTTGTTTAATTTTTATAAGCAAAGCATAATTATTATGTTTCTAGCTTTTTAAGTGTTAGTTATGTTTTTAGCTTTAAGGGTTACTTATTACATGGTATTAGAGAGGAAGTTTTATTATTCACATGGTATTAGAGTTCATGGCAAGGTTACATGAACCGTGGGTGATAGGAATCGACTAAAGAATCTGGGTGCGACACTCATCCCAAAATTAGGAATTAGGGATTTGGAACCCTAACCCTAATTAACCCTAATTATCCCACATTTATCCTAGGTAAACAACTTTAAATGAGTCACGATAATCCGATTCGGAAGAAACGGATTCGGGCGCAGTTAGACATAGGGCCGAATCCGGTAACTATGGTTCATGGTCATGAAAATTGAGGTTTAAAGGTTCATAAAGCAATCATAATGATTGTTATATTTTTTCTTATCTTTTTGTTATTGTGGGATATACAAAAAAATGTGGTTGATTGTGAGTTGGGTTTACAAATAAATATAATATAACATGTGAAACATATGGTAAAGGATGAGAATAAACTTGAAACCTGTGTATTACTGATGTTAAGATACAAAGAAGGGGTCTCCTACAAAATAATGAAGGAAAAATTGCATCTTAATGAGAAGGGATAATATTTGCAAAAGAGTATTTCAAATGAGGATGATTGCAAAAGAATTATGTAGATGATGATATTTGTAAATAAAGGCATCGTTATGTTATTGGTTTTTATTGATGTAGGAACATGTATTTAAAATAATGTGGTTTGTTGGTTATCATGGCTTGTTAAAATCTAAATATTATTGAATGTGAGATTAAAAAGTGGACCTATGATCATTATCTTTACATAATTTGTAAATGGCCCATATTAATTGTAAGCCTTATGACCCACTTTGAGGTTTGTTGTTGTCTTGCATGTATAATTGCATTCATTGTGCAAATTATGTTAGGTGTGCCATTAATACACTCTAAAGAACCCATGTCCAATATTTTTAGTTGTGGTTGGAATTGCATGGATATTTTATTCCTATCTAAACATTGTGGGAGGATTTGTATGGATTTTGTGTGTTAATTGTTTGAATGTTGCAAGTGGACTTGCATGGGTATTGGTGTTGATTTTAGTAACGTGTGGAAGATACCTTTAGAGGGATTAGATGTGTGTGTGAAGTAAATTTTATTCAAAATGTAGTTGCGTGATATTGAATATAAACATTGAATTATCGCAACAATAAGAAAAGTTGAAAAGTATGCTGCATATTTAATGCAATGTATGTTACAATGATTTTGAATCACTTTTAGCAAATGTGTTACTTGTAATATAAGCATTGGCTAGTCAATTTTATGGTTCATACTATGAATGGTAGTCCTTGATGGTACAAAAATGGAGAATCACGTACTATAGTATCAAATATTATGGACCAAATATCTTAAAAAAATGGAAAAATTGAAAGATACCAAATGTAGAGATGAAGCATATCTCCCAATAATAATATTATTTGGAGTTACATAATACTCAAATAGTAGGAGAAGAAATCCAAATAACCCAAAGCACATCATGTTGAGCCCTCTACAAATCCCCTATGAAATTCTAGAACACATCAGATCATAGAGCTGAGAATACCTCGTAGTGAAAACAATGAGCAGAAAAGATGAATTACAGTGAAAATTGCACTAAAATGAGCAGTAAAAATAATCATGCATTGGAACTCAGGTAGAAACATAAATATGTGTTATGATCCATTAATCAATAAAGTCAACATATATGTTACAAGGGAGAGAATTCAATTATCCTAGGAGAATTCGAATCCATGTCATTCTAGCATAGGAATTGTCACCAATAGAGTGCTACAGAAGTCCCAAACTCAACTCAACTCAACCAAAACTCATTTAACTGAAGCTATTGTTAGTTAACTGACCAAGGAGGGTGCAATTGTGAGTTTTTCATGCAAATCAATCAGAAAAGGGTGCATTAGATCACAATTAGTGGTGATAGGATCTCAAATCCCCAATTAGAGTCAGGATCTCAAATCCATTAATCAAAAAATTTGTGAAAATAGCTGCAATCATCTCCTCTGTAGAACAATAATACAATGAGATGGTCTTGTTCTGCACTAGTTCCCTGATGTAGTGCATGGGTGAGTGCAAGCTAATGAGGGTCACTTTTGGCGCATTAGATGCAATAGAAAACTGCAAAATCAAGCATCCCTCAACTTACTTGGTTTTTTTGAGATACTTACACAAGATATCTTGCTTAGAATAAAAAAGATGAAATGTAGGAAATTGAATCATGTTTCATTGCTACCAGGGGGGTGTTGTATTCAAGGGGGTTGCATTGTTACTAGTGATACATATTATATATGAGAAAGCACACAAGATACAGATACAACAGACAAGAAGATGGAGACAACACATGCCTTTTATTACTCGGAAAGATGCAGAACAATACATATAAGAATAGATCTAAGTTAACTCAATAGGTCAGCTCACCAGCCTATATATATATATATATATATATATATATATATATATATATATATTACATACAGTTATATAACCTCTTGTCGGTTCAACCAACCGACCTAAACTGACATGTTCTGGTCGACGCAATTGTCGACGTGTTTTACAATAAGTCGAGCAGAGGGCCTAGTCGACATGCCGACTTAGGCTCCTCCAACATCTCACACACCTCAAAATATTTCTTCATCCTGAATAAATGAGGAGAGAGGACAGAAATTTAAGGAGTCGGGGAGAGGAATGGTGAGAGAGGAAAATTAAAGGCATAAACCCATAATTCCTAAGTCCCAAACCCCCTAAATCCATACATCCCCAACCACCTAATCCCTTACCCCATTAATCATTGATCCCTAAATCCCTTAACCTATAAAGGTATTACTCCTTAAATCCCTAGTCCCTTAATTAATCCCTTATCTCCGCACATTGATCGCCTTATCCTCTAACGCCCTAAGCCCTTAACACTATAGCACATGCCTAACCTATTAAAACCTAACCCCCTAAGCTCATGGCCCTAAATTCATTTACCACTAAAACCCGTAACTGTTAAACCACTTAATTCCTTTAATTGTTTACCTCTAATAATTTAACCATTAGCCCTCTAAGCTCTAGTTTACCCTATAGAGGTAAAATAATTGTTTACCTCTACACTATGTTTGCATGTGCATCCTCCCTTGTGATAACATGCCCTACATTTTATTATGCGCTTTACGTTTGGATGTGTGTTCTTAATTTTAATGAGATCTCTATGCTTGCTTGAGCTCTCTCCTTCTATATTGACTTCTCCTCTCTCGTCTTTGGCATTCTTGCTTGGGCTTGTGCATTAGCCTCTAAGCTCTAATTTACCCCTTATAAGCCGTTAACCCTTTAACACCTTCACCATTAATGCCTAAACTCATAAAACCTAACAAAATAGCCCCAAAGCACTAAATCAATTAACCCCTATGGCCCCTAACCCCTAAACCCCATAGCCACTTTATCTCTAATCCCACAACCCCTAAGACCTATTGCACCCCTAACCACTAAAAAACCTAATCCATAATGCTGAAATTCCAGATACCTGAATCTCAAAATTCCATATACCTGAATCTCGAAGCCCTTAACCCCTAGAAACAATTAAACCTTTAACTTCTTGTGCCTGAACCCCTAACCCATTAAACCCTCTCCACCTAACCATTGAGCCTTAAATTTTGTAACCCCTAAATCCCATAATCCATAAAACCCCTATCTGATTAACTCCCTAACCCATAAATATTTAAAATTATTAACCACTTTATGCATTTACCTCTAAACTCTTAACCCATAACACCTAAGTCCTAATTAACCCCCAAACACTAAAACCCCTAACCGATAATCTCTAAATCCAAAAACCCATAAATCCCTAGAAAATCCCAATTCCTCATCTCCTTGAATCCATTAATCACTTGACCCATAAGCCTTTAATCCTTTAACCCCTTGACACTTAATCCTTAACCAACTCAACCCTAACATCCTAACCCTAGATCTCTAAAACCCTTAGCCTGTAAATCTGCTAACCCCTGAAGGCCTCACCTCTTAAATAACCACCAATACCCTAACCCTTATGTCCTTAACCACTAGCCCATAAGACCTTAATTAATACAAACCCTTAACACTTAAACCCTTCACCCTTAATGCTTAACCTCTTGAACCCTAACCCTCTAACATTGGTGCCATCAATCCCTTAACCCCTAAAGCCCTTAACCCCTAAACCCCTTTTTCTCTAAGCACTTAACACCCAAAACCTAAGCCCTAGTTTATCCACAAACATTTAAGTCATTAATGTCTAACCTCTAAAACCCTAACCCCTTAAAATCAGAACCCTTTATCCCTTTAACTCTAAGCTCTTAATACCTAACACCAAATCCCTAGTTAACCTCCTAACCCCTTAAAATCAGAACCCTTTATCCCTTTAACTCTAAGCTCTTAATACCTAACACCAAATCCCTAGTTAACCTCCTAACCCATACAACATGAAGCCCAAAACCCTTAAAGATAAGGAGGGATAGGAAAATAAAATAAATATTTTACTAGTAAGGAAATATTAAACAAGGTTTCAAGGATAATGTTTTTTTAGATATAAAAGGAATGCTCGAGTGTTACGTATTTCCATACTGCTCGAGCGTTATGATATTCTATAACGCTCGAGCATTATATAAAGACATAAAGCTCAAGTGTTATTTATTTATATAACGCTCGAGCGTTATAGAAGTACATAACACTCGAGCATTATAGAAATACATAACGCTCGAGTGTTCCTTCTATATCTAAACAAAACATTGTCCTTGAAACCTTGTTTAATATTTCCTTACCACTAAAATATTTCCATTTTTCCCTATCCCTCCTTATCTTCAATGGTTTTGGGCTTCATGTTGTATGGGCTAGTAAGTTAACTAGGGATTTGGTGTTAGGGGTTAAGGGCTTAGAGTTAAATGGATAAAGGGTTCCAGGCTTAGTGGGTTAGGGTTTTAGAGGTTGGACATTAAGGGCTTAAGTGCTTGTGGATAAACCAGGGCTTAGGTGTTGGGTGTTAAGTGCGTAGTGATAAAAGGGTTTAGGGGTTATATAATACTCTAGCATTATAAACCACATAAACTATGTGTTAAGAGATGAATGGAGATAAGGGTGGGGTGAGAGAGAGAGAGGAGATATGAGGGAGGGGGAAAGGTTCATAAAATTAGGGAGGTGGAGAGAGGAATGAGGATGGAGGAAATTAAAGGCCCAAACCCATAAGTCCTACTTGTCCCAAACCCCCTAAATCCCTAAAAACCTGATCACCTATGGCCTTAGCATATTGACTTTCGATTTGAGCTGTCTCCAACCCAATTTGAGTCAGTATATACAACAAGGTTTACAGGAGACCGAGCTATATAGTGAAGACCATAGGTCTTTGTCCCTTGAAAGTAATGCAAGATCCTCTTTGCTGCCTTCCATTGAATCTCATGAGGCTCCTACATGTACGTGGAGACAACACTAATTGCATAGGAAAGATCAGGTCAAGTGTGTGTAAGAAACAATAGACTCCCAATCAACTGCTGATACAATGTACTATCCACGAGAGGTGTGGAAGAACCATCCTCAATGCTGATCCCTAAAAGAAAAGGAAATGTTGTTGTTTTGCATTCGCTCATATGGAACCTGTCAAGCAAATTTGAAACATACTTGGACTGTGCAACCTTCATTCCTGAATCACTCTAAGTGACTTTAAGACCAAGAAATTGTCTCAACAATCCAAGATCTCACATGGAGAATGAGTTTTGCAAAGTTGTTTTTATAGATCTGATGCATGAAGTGTTTCTCCCTATAATCAATAGATCATCAACATATAGAACAATTAGGAGTAGAGAGTCATCTTCATGTCTCATATAGACATTCTAATCATATTTGCATCTCATGAAATTTTGTGACAGAAGGAAGGAGTCCATTTTTGCATACCAAGCTCGCAGAGCATGCTTGAGTCCATACAAGGACTTCCTCAATATGCACACCAGTGAAGAGTCTTCAACATACCCATCATGTTGCTTCATGTAGATCTCCTCCTCTAGATATCCATGAAGGAAAGCAGTCTTGACATCCATGTGATGCACTTCCTAGTGCTTGGATGTAGCAAGAGAAAGAACAAGACGGATGGAATCCATCTTAGCAACATGAGCGAATGTATCTGGGTAATCAATCCCATGGACTTGGGAGTAACCCTTTTCAACCAGTCGAGCCTTGTGTTTGCTAGTGACCCCATCAGAGTCCATATTAGTTCTGTAAACCCACTTGCATTGAACAAGCTTCCTCCTAGGAGGGAGAGAAACAAGCTCCCAAGTTTGATTTCTTTGAAGAGACTCATACTCTTCATCCATAGCTACTACCCATCTTGGATCTTGGTAGGATTCAAAGAATGTCTTTGGATCTGATCCAATCATGAGAAGGCATCTCTCATCTAGAAATGGATCTGTGTGAGAGATAAGAGCAGATCTTGTTGTTCTTGAAGATGGTGGATCTCCAACAAGATCACTGGTGGATGCAGCAGTAGTGGTGGCCCATTTTGTAATAGGAGTTCGAACCATAGGTTCTAGATATTCACGTTCTTGTGGATCTGGATCTAGCATTCGCTCTACCTTCTGAATATTCTTTTTCTTAACCTTCTTTGCTAGATCTTTGCCATTCAAGCAACCTTTGCAGGTGCCTTGGGAAAAATTTATCTTGGGAAGCCCTTCAACCATCTCTTTAGTATGCATGTCTTGCAAGTATTGATAGTTGAGATGCCCAAATATTTCATGCCATATCCTACTCTCTTCATTTGCATGAGTGTGAAGAGTATATTGTTTAGAGAGAGGTAGAAAATGGGAGAACTCATAGAGTTTTGAATTGTGGTTTGCAACACCTTTTTCAATGGTAGATACTGATACCATGTCTTGGATTTCGACCTCATTTCGAGAGAAGATCACCCTCTTCGGATCTCTAGTGTGGGTCATCTGGTAGAATGAAAGTATATTTGCAGTGAGTGTGGGGACATAGAAAACATCTGAGAAGTACCCATGATCAAGTTTGATTCTTCCAATCCCCTTAGAGGAGACCTAAAATTCATTCCCCAACATGATAGATGGTCCAACAGTGGATTCGAAACCAATCTCCATTTGTTTCATGTCTCATGGCGTCCACATGTAATAAATGGAGAGGATTCTGAACGATTCAAATGCAGGCCGATGAGAGCATGGATTCTCTTGGAAGTTGACTTTCTCTTAGAAATTGAATTGATTTTAATTGACAAATTTAATTGGTTGGATTTTATTCAATTGCATCCCATTAGAATTGGACTCTAAATCCATGGCATCTCAGAAATACACCATTATTTCCCATTATATTACATACCAAACATTTATCTTTCATCTCCATGAAAACATGGCTCTAGATTGCAAGGTGAATAGGGAGGCAGTGAAGTGGAAACTTCGAGGCAAGACAAACTGCAAATACAAATCTATCTTCATGAAACCACGCTACCCTATTGAAGCAAAGAAAGAAGTACCTAATAAAATCCATGAGGGAAACTTAACTCAAACACGTAGAATACCTATAGAAATGGTCACATAGCATCATCAATTAAAAACTCATCAGAATTACATTTTTTATTGTTACTAAAAGTCACCAAAAAATGTATTAGTGGGGGCCATTAAACGATTGTCACTAGAAGTGTCACCAAAGAGAGAATTTGTATTGTGCCCTTAACAACCCTCACCAAAAGTGTCATTGAAAAGGGATTTAGTGACAAACCTTAAAGGAATGTCTCCCAATAATATTATAATGATGGTTCTTTAAGATCCGTCATCATATGTGAAATTGGTGATGTCCCTTTAAGGTTTGTCACAACCATGACCCTCACTAATGGATATTAATGAGGGCCATTAAAGGATCGTCACTAGAAGTGTCACTAAAGAGAGAATTGGCAATAGGACTTTAATAACCTTAATAAAAAGTGTCACTGAAAATAGTTTTGGGACAAACCTTAAATGATTGTCTCCAAATACAATAACAATGATGCTTTTTTAAGGTTCATCATCATTTGTGACATTGGTGATGACCCTTTAAGGCTCGTCACAAGCATGCCCCTCACCAATGTCCTGTTTTATAGTAGTGATCAAAACAACATTATCAAGGAATATCATTAAACTAGTTAGGGATTTCATTTTCCATGGATTCTATTTTATTACTTTTGCATTACACATTTTTTATGCACATTCAACATATTTAGAGCCATTTTTCACCACTGAGATATTTTTTGCAGTAACTCATGGTTTGAGGCATGTTTAAGACCCTAAATAATGAAAGGATGTACACTCAAACCTGAATTAGAACTATGACAAGTGGAAAATGGACATATGAAAGAGGTAAAGCGCAAACTAGGGTCTTACATACTAGTGTTTAGTAAGGCTAGGGTTTATAGCTTCAACAATTTTATGAAAGTGAATTCATGACCAAATATTGGTTAGCATATTGGAACAAACTAGTGTCTTACAAACTATGATCTAGTTTAAGGCTAGGTTTTCGACCTTCAACAATTTTATGAAATTGAATTCATGAGAAGCCATTGGTTAGCAATATATTGGAACAAATTAGTTCCTTACAAACTAGTTAGGGATTTCATTTTCCTTGGATTCTATTTTATTACTTTTGCATTACACATTTTTTTATGCACATTTAACATATTTAGAGCCATGTTTTACCACTGAGATATCTTTTGCAATGACTCATGGTTTGAGGCATGTTTAGGACCCTAAATAACAAAAGGATGTACACTCAAACCTGAATTAGAATTATGACAAGTAGAAAATGGACATATGAAAGAGGTAAAGCACAAACTAGGGTCTTACATACTAGGGTTTAGTAAGGCTAGGGTTTATATCTTCAACAAATTTATGAAAGTGAATTCATGACCAGCTATTGGTCAGCATATTGGAACAAACTAGTGTCTTACAAACTAGGGTTTAGTTTAAGGCTAATTTTTAGACCTTCAACGATTTTATGAAATTGAATTCATGAGAAGCCATTGGTTAGCAATATATTGGAACACATTAGTTCCTTACAAACTAGGGTTATGTAATGAATCGTGGGGATGGTTTGAGTATCACTTGTATTCCACTTGGTAGTATATTTAGGGCTTCAAGTATGACAGTTTTACTGATGTAATACATGTTCAAACTCAAATTTCAAACAATGAAAAAACATGACGATCCTTTGAATATATAAGATAAAATAGGGCTAAAATCCATAGGGCTGAATATTGTTGTATATTTTACCATATGTGCATGAAGCCCTTATGGATTTTATTACACTTTAGTTCATGCATTCCTTTCCATTGTACTTGATACTTTTCCATTGCTTTTAGCATGCTAGAGTAGGCACACTTCAACTGAACTTCATAGATACTCATGTTACACTTATCATTTAATGAAATACGGTTGCATTGATGAAATGTGTAGCATTTATTAGACTTCCTCTTAGTTTGTGAAAATTTCATAGGCTTACATTGATGATATGCGTAGCATGTTTTACATGATAGAGATTATTTAAATGTATTTTGACTTATCTTGTTAACTTTTGTTTTTTTCCTTGCAACCATAATCCTGATCAATGGGTATGAACCCTTGGAGTTGACAAAAACCACAATTTTAAATTAGATATCAAATTAGAATGCATGTAATGATTTCATTGAACTATTGAAAGATATTATTAATTTGTTTCATAAAGATAATGTTTTCATAACACAATGGTGACATGTTACTTGATCAATGCAATAAATGTAAGAGAATAAATATTTCTTAAAATTTAATTATATAAATTTCAATAGCATAATTTATCAATTTGTGGAAGAGCTAAATAATTACAAGAACAAGTGGAAACTCAAGAGAAAATATGCAATATATTGTATCATGCATTGATAGCCGAATGTTTGTAATACAAAATATGGCAAAGTAGTCGAATCTTAAATGGAATGTCAATGTACCTGTATCCCTAAGTACAACAAATCAATCTTTTCTTGTTTTTCCCCTACTTTTCCCTATCAACCATCTCCCTAAGACCGCTTTGTGTCTTGGGAGTCTGCAAATAAAAGATCATTTTTTAATCAAATTATTGCACTAATACCATACCATTAACAAACTTAAAAAGTTAACTTATGGTCAAATTATTTATGACAAACACTCACCAAATCCAGTCGGGGTATAGTTTCCTGTGGTGCGCTCATGGAAGTCCTCTCTATTATTGTTATCTACAAATAAAAGATCATATCTCAATTAATTCAACAACAATCAACATGTCTATGTAAATTGAATAAAAATACTTGGTCATTAATGAACGTCTCACTATAGGAGGAGACCCGGTCACAACCATGGATTGAGCATAGGGGTTGAGCACTACTACTGCTATGGCTAAAATCACCAAATGCTAAAACAGTTAGACATGCATGAATAAAAAATATAGTAACATGGCTAAATACTATGCATTGTAATTGTTGAAAGAGTTACCTACGTATGATTTGTTTCTATTACAGATGCGGCACTAACTGCAGCATCAATGACCCTTGTTAGGTGAGGTGTAGATGGATATCCCTATAGAGGACATCAACACCCTTTATAGGAGTGGAGCATCTCTTATACACTTGTCCCTTATACACATTTGGACTACGAGGAGAGGAAACTGCTGACTGCTTGCTAAATATAGCATCTAATGGCTACAATCACCAATTACTGACATCGTTAGAAATGCATTTATCAATCAAATAACACGTATTAAAAAATTAACAATGTTGAAATACATACCGATGTATGGTATGCTTCAATCAATTCCACAACATGTTCTTCCATATCCTCATGCCCTGTGGAGTATGTAGTGCTTATCTCCCCACTAGGGGTGATATCACTAGATGAAATGATTTCCCTCTATGGGAGATCTACAACCTACAATTTAGAAAATTGTAAATATTAGACTGTGTAGCATTAATTAAGTAACATGTGATAACAAACTAACATGTATTAAAATAATGACATGTCAAAATAGTTACCTTAGTGTGATTTGTTGTCGCTGAAGGTATGAAAATATATTGTACATCAAAGGGTTTTGGTGCATGAGCCTATGGACTAGCCTGGGCATCATCGGTGGATAAGTCTTTGCCCTCGTCCTCTTCTTGTAGAAACTACAAGTTTTAAAATAATTAAAAATATTAGCAATCTATATATGTGTATAGTAAGGAAAAATAATTTTCAAACAAGACTAAATTGTTAACCATTTACTTACCTAAGTAAAATACCCAGTAAAGCTATCATCTATCTAGATAGGACCAAAGCAGGGATGGTTTCATGCTGTGCATGGGTGGGGATCTCGGTTGTGCTCATGATGTGCAGGTCTAGTGCCACTACTAAATGCTCCTCAACCAATAGAAGGTGGTGGATATACCCCACCAGGAGGTGGTGGCTCTAATGGCCCTGTCTGGTATGTACCTTGAAGATAGGTGCTATGGAAAACAACATCACGTGCCAACTATAGGAATGAATCCTGTGTCTATGGGACCAACTGATGTGTAGGCGGCACATCTAGCCTGGGTAGTTGCTTCCAAGGTGGAGCTACTAGGAGATTTGGATGTATGTGCCTTGCATTGGGACGTCGTTGAGGAATCCCCATCCCAACGCCCTGGTACTCCAAGATATCAAAATAATTAACATGCTTCCCCAAACAAATTTGCGTACATATTTCTAAGAAAATGTAACGACATTTCCCTATTGTTATGCAGTGATACATCAAATACCATGTACCATCGGTCCATCCAATTATCTATGAATGGTTGATATATACACCACTCAATATAAATATTCTTTTTGTTTACATCTTGGATGTCACCCATCCGTGTATCTGTAGAAAGGGAAAAGATATGTTGTTTTGTTATCTTCAACTTCTTAACTTCCTTGTAACTAAGTCCATCAGCATATTCTTGCCTCTTTCTCTCTATGTATGTGGCAATGTCTTGGAGTGCACCATTTGACCTACTAAATGTCTCTATCATTGCATCCAAATTGGATGCAAGAATACGATGCCTATCATCAACAATAAAAATTGAGGATCGAATGTCTCTAATCCTATGAATTTCTCTTTGAATTTCTGTGTGTGCATCCATGGTTGCTATTGCAATAAAAAAAATAAAAATAAAAATCATTAGAAACATATACATGCTATAATGACATCTATAAAAAAATTAAAAATTAAAAAACATTGTGCAAGAATGAATACATTAAAAACATAAATATCATCTCAATATACTATAATAACAACTACATGTAAACCAAAGTGGAAGGTGAGGATCAACTACATGTAAATCGGTCAATGATCGATGGCGGAGAGCTCCTGATTCAATTAATACTCAAGGATCAAGACAATGGGGGCCTTAGAAGCACTTTATGTACACTTTTCTAGAGCCGAGGTATTGGAGAATATGTTATTTGTCATCCTCTACCTTCAGAAATTTCTCCTTTGTATCTAATTCATATCATGTTCGTGGCGCTTTCCTTGCTTAGAATCTAGTGTATGATGAGGAATATTTGGTGTTGAATTCCTCTGCGTCATTAAGAAGGGGCAAGATTTTGAATGTGAGGGTTTATCTACACTTGTTCCATGAAGTAAAGCTCTTATCAGTTGATAGGAATGAAGACCCAAATCCATCGATTGAGTGTCTTGGTGGTGAAGGATTTCAAAAAAGATGTGGTAGTTCATCTTTGCAACAAAGTAAGTGGTCTGTCGGCAAGGAGGGGAACCTATTGCATTGGGTTTTGGGGGATGATGTAAAATCCATCAAGCCATTGGGTTGGCTTCATAAGCACTGGTTGGACATTTTTAGGGTAAAAGAATGTGTGGGAAAAAACCATAGGGTTTGGTTGAGTCAAGTATAGAAACCAAGCCTAGGTTATAGTCCATAGTTCCTCCTCCTAGCCAAAGGGTGGATGGATTTTATTTTCCAATTTGCAATAGATGTGGAGAAAATGTTGACGAAAATTTGGTGTTGGGATTCAAATTCCTTATTGCTTAGGTGGATGGCTTTTATTTTCTAGTTTGCAATAGATGTGGAGAAAATATTGAGGAAAAGTTGGTGTTGGGATTCAAATCCCTTATTTCCTAGGTGGATGAAAAATTCATTAAGTGGATTGATACAATGGAGGAATTTCCATGTGTTATAACAATTTTGAAAAATTTTAGATTTGGATTTTTCATTTACTTGGAATTATAATTTAGGGCAATATAAAAATTTATATTTTTATTAAGGAAATGAGGCAATGTTGAATAGTTTGGATGCCTACCTTTCCAATCCCCCTTTCTCTTAGAATTTACCCTCCACGTCCAATTTAGCAGCCCTGAACGCTCGAGCGTTTTGGTTGACCTCGCCTGTCTCTTTCATGAACGGTGGACGCAAAGTGTGGAATGGTTTCTGCATCATGTTTTGGGGTTTTAATATATGAACAGGAATGCTCGAGCGTTATGTATTCCAATAATGTTCAAGCGTTATAGAATACATAATGCTCAAGCATTATTGGAATACATAACGATTGAACATTATGGAGTTCATAACACTCAAGCTTTATGAATTTCTATAACACTCGAGCGTTATAGAATTCATAATGCTCAAGCATTTTGATTTCCTATCCTATGTTAAGTGACATGGAAGGATCATGCCCACCCATTCCTAGTTCAAAGAAACACTCAAGTGTTTTGATTTCATCGAACTTTTGCGCGTTTCGTGAAAGCACGATTTCATCTAAAAGACCCCTCAACTTTGTGCAAGGGCCCGATGCATGTGAAGATCAATATGTTTGGTCCTTTGCTTATGAACTGAATCACTGGAGATCCTTATGGAACTTTGATTATCATAGAAAAGGTATACTAAAGGAGAAATGCAAATGCCAAACTGTGTCAAGATCCCATGTAACTAAACTACCTGAATAGTTGCATTCACAAGCCCTATGTACTCTACTTCTGTTGAAGAAAGTGTGAGTGTTGCTTGCTTCTTGCTTGACCAGCAAATTGCTCTTGATCACAACATGAACACATATCCTAAAGTATATTTCCTGTTAGTGTTGTCTCTATCCTAGTTTGAGTCAATAAAACCAACCATATCTAACTGAGCACCAAGAAAATAATGGATACCAAACTCTCTAGTACCCTGTACATAATGCAAGATCCTCTTTTTTGCCTTCCAATGCAGCTCATGTGGCTCCTACATGTACCTAGCCATGACACCAACATCATATGATAGATTTGGTCTCGATTTTTTCAAGTACAACAAGCTACCAATCAACTGTTTGTATAGAGTGCTATCAAATAAAGGAGTAGAACCACCTTCTTCCAATATAATGCCAAATAGGAAGGGAAAAGTTGCAGCTTTGCAATTAGTCATGTGGAAATTTTTGAGCAAGTTAAATGCATACCTAGATAGTGAAATCATGATCCATCAATCATTTTGAGTTACTTCAAGGCCAATAAACTATTTCAACAGTCCTAGATCTGTCATGGAGAAGGATTTAATCAAAAAATACTTGATGTGCCTTAACCCAGTAGATGAACCACCAGTGATGAGAAAGTCATGCACATACAAAACAATCAAAAGTAGGAAACCTCCCTTCTATTCCATGTAGACATTGCAGTCAAATTTGCATCTCTCGAATTTCTGTGACAATAAGAAAGAATCCATCTTAGCATACCATGCCCTTGGGGATTTCTTGAGCCCATACAATGATCTTCTTAGTCTGCATACCAAGGATGGATCATCAATGTACCCCTTAGGTTGTTTCATATAGATCTATTCTTCTAAGTCACCATGCAGGAAGGCACTCTTCACATCCATGTGATGTACCTCCCATGGTTTTGAAGCTGCAATGACCAAAACAAGTCTCATTGAATCCATTCTTGCAACATGAGTGAATGTCTCATTGTATTTCAAACCCTTAACTTGTGATTACCTATTTACAACCAATCAATCCTTGTACTTGGTTGTAGATCCATCATATGCCAGCTTTGTTTTGTATATCCATTTTCACTTAACTAGCTTTCTCCCTAGGGGAAGAGAGACAAGATTCCATGTCTCATTGTTCTGCAGTGACTCATATTCTTCATCCATGGCTTCCTGCCATCTTGGATCATGGAAATCCTCTCTGAAATACTGTGGATCAGACCCTACCATCATGTAGCACCTCTCAGGAAGAAGTGGATTTGTATGACATAGTGAAAGGTTTGCATCTCGATGCTGAGATCTAGTTCACTTATGGTCAGATGGATCTCCAGCTACACTCCCAATAGCTTCAAGGACTTTTTGAGCCCATTTTGGTTTTGTATTGGGAGTAGGAGCTAGATTTGGAATTGGATCTTCTCGAATTTTATACTCAATATCTAGATATGATTCAACTTGTACCTCATCTTTGGAATTTGAATATGGATCATCAGGAGAGACATCATTCTAATCTTTATCAGGTGCAAGTGGAGTGGGAAGAGAATATGGAAAAAATTTGAGAATTCATATTCCTTTGAGGCATGGTTTGCAACACCTTTTTCTATCATATTGCTAGATGAGATCTTTGCAATCTCAACTATTTCAAGACCAAAGACAGCTTTCTCTAGTGAACCGGTGTGTGTCATCTGATAAACAGATAACAAATTTGTTGTCAATTAAGGAACATACATAACATTTTTTAACTTTCCATGCTCCAGTTGTATTGTTCCCTTCCCTGTAGCAAAGATATGAGAATCATCTCCCATGTGAATACTAGGGCCATCAGTAAGATCTAGACAAGAAAACAATTCTCTAGAGGAAACCATGTCGTTGGAGGATCCAGAATATATGAGGAAGGATTTTGATTATGAGAATATAGCCTTTAGTGCATGGCATCTCTCATGATCATCTATCTCACTTTCATAATCAGTCTTCCTTGCGGCTTCTAGGAGGGAAATGTTGTGTTGTTCAAGGAGTTTGGTAATTTGATCTATCTTCTTATTCATTCAAGAGCCGCTCTTTCGGTGGTTTCCTTTCTTGTAGTATGTACTGTTGGTTGTGGAGCCAGATCTTCTAGTCTCATAGATGATATTGTATCAGCCGTGTTTGTACCCCAGTTTTATATGATATGTAGGTGGACTATATAGTCACCCTAGCGGGGAGGTGTGGGGGGGCATCGCCCCCCCACGGGGTTCCAGGGGGGACCATCCCCCCTGGCTGGGGGGTCCGGGGGCTAGCGGTCCCTTAGCAGGGGTTCGGAGGCAGCGCCCCCGAAGAAAATTTTTGGGGTTGTTTTCGCCAACTATTTTGCGGGCCCATGGTTTTGGGTATCTCGTGGTATTTTCCCATTGTATTTCCCTTATAAAATAAAGACATTGTAATACGGCTAGGTAGGATGATGATGTATTAGGTTTTATGCATTGTAAAGATCTTTGAGATCAGGAGAGAGACTATGAAACAAAGAAGATGAAGTGCAGCGGTTGTGCTGCAGGTTGTATCCCTTCACCTTGCTGGACGGTAATAATAATAAGGACTGGAAAATTCAGTGTGGACGTAGCCCAAGTTGGGTGAACCACGATATATCTGTGTCTCTCTTGTAATGTGTATGTGTGATTATATTCGCATTTCTGTTTATTGTTATTGCTCTGGGATCCTGTTTTTCTAACAATTGGTATTAGAGCCAAAGGTCTATTTGGCAGTTAAACCCGTAGGAAGCTAGGGTTTCTGGTTCGAGTGGGAGCAATGGCAGAAGAAGGAAATTTTAAGGTCAAGACGTTTAACGGCCAAAACTTTGGGTTATGGAAGATGCAAATGGAGGACTATCTGTACCAGAAGGATCTATTCCTACCGTTGGGAGGAAAAGCAAAGCAGCCGACGGCTATGAAGGACGAAGAATGGGAGGTTCTTGATAGAAAGGCTCTGTGAACAATACGGTTGAGCCTGGCTTCGTCGGTGGCTTTCAATATCTCAAAAGAAACGACAACAGAGGGTTTGATGAGCACATTGGGTAAGCTGTATGAAAAACCCTCAGCCTCCAACAAGGTATTTCTAATGAAGCGTTTATTTAATATGAAGATGTTTGAAGGTGGATCTGTTACTGATCATTTAAATGAGTTTAATACGGTTACAAATCAGCTAAGTTATGTAAGTGTGAACTTTGATGATGAGGTTAGGGCTCTTCTAATCTTGTGTTCATTGCCAGAAAGATGGAATAGCTTGGTCATGGCTGTAAGTAACTCTGTCTCTGGTTCAAACACCTTGAAATTTGATGATGTTATTGGTGTTATTCTTAGCCAGGAAATGCGAAGAAAAAGCACAGGTGACACATCAGGTAATGCGTTGACCATGGAGAGTAGGGGAAGACAAAAGGAGAGAGGAAAGAGCTAAGGTAATTGTGGAAAGTCTAAAACGGGTAGATCCAAGTCCAGACTGGGAAAGATAGAGTGCTGGAACTGTGGAAAGAAAGGACATCTGAAGAAAGATTGAAAATCTCTAAAGAAGAAAGGAGATGCACAGAAGGAAACTACCCAGGAAGCAAATGTAGCAAGTGATGTGTTACAAGATGCTTTGATTCTTGCATTAGATAATACTAGTGATTATTGGGTAGTAGATTCAGGAGCTTCATGTCATGCTACACCCCATAGGAAATACTTTCATGAGTATGTTCCTGGCAACTTTGGACATGTTTTATTGGGTGATGATGAGCCATGCAAAATTGTTGGAATGGGTAAGGTATGGATAAAAGTTAAGAATGGAACTGATTGGTTATTGAAAGAAGTTAGGCATATTCCTCTATGAAAAGAAATCTGATCTCAACAGGGCAGGCGGGAGATGGTGGCTGTCTATCTATGTTCAGAGAAAAGTGGTGGAAGATCACTAAAGGATCAATGGTGATAGCAAAAGGAGACAGAGTAGGTACGTTGTATTTATGTCCTCATAATACTGACCATTCTATCTCTTTAGCTTCCACAGGAACAGATACGACATTGTGGCATCATAGGCTTGGCCACATGAGTGAGAAGGGGATGCAGATTCTCAACTCAAGGAAGTTGCTGCCGGATTTGAAGCAGGTAAGTTTGGAATTCTGTGAAAACTGTGCTTATGGAAAACAGAAGAGAGTCAGATTTCTCAGGGTTGGGAAACAGAAGAAGAATGAAAAATTAGAACTTGTGCATACAGATGTATGGGGACCGGCTCAGGTACAATCTCTTGGTGGCTCTCATTATTATGTTACATTTATTGATGATGCAACTAGAAAAACTTGGGTTTATTGCATTAGACAGAAATCTAATGTGTTTGCTACTTTTAAGAAGTGGAAAGCTTTGGTTGAGAATGAGACAGGAAAAAGATTGAAGTGTCTCAAATCTGATAATGGAGGTGAGTACTGCAGTAAGGAGTTTGATAGTTACTGTTCATACCATGGGATTCGTAGAGAGAAGACAGTCCCAGGAACACCACAGGAAAATGGTGTGTCAGAAAGGATGAACAAAATGATCATGGAGCGTGCAAGGTGTATGAGGTTGCATGCAGGGTTGCCCTTATAGTTTTGGGCGAATGCTGTAAATACTGCTATTTATTTAATAAACAAAGGACCTTCAAGTGCTTTGGATGGTTGTATTCCAGAGGAAGCATGGACAGATAAAAAGGTAAACTACTCATTTCTGAGAATGTTTGGTTGTGAAGCATTTGTCCATATTGATAAAGAAAATAGAACAAAGCTTGAAGCTAAATCCAAGAAATGTACCTTTATTGGATATGGGGTTGATGAATTTGGTTATCGTTTATGGGATTATGAAAATAACAAAATCATCAGGAGTAGAGATGTGATATTCAATGAAAAGGTCATGTATAAAGATCAGTTGCAGGGAAAGAAACAGGAAAAGGAAAACATAGAGTACATAGTGCTTGATGAAATTAAAGAAAATGAAGTTCCGAAGGTGCCAGAAAATCAAAAGCAGCAGCAAGTACCTAAAACTCCTGCAACTGTAAGAAGATCTACCAGGTTAACTAGACTTCCTGAACGATACTCTCCTTCAATGTATTATTTATTGATGACTGATTCTGGTGAACCAGAGTGTTATGAAGAAGCAATGTAGGTGGAAACTAGAAAGAAGTGGGAGCAAGGCATGAATGAGGAGATAGACTCATTGGTAGGAAACCAGACTTGGGATTTGGTTCAGTTGCCTGTTGGTAAAAGAGCATTGCAAAACAAATGGATTTACAGGTTGAAGGAAGAAGAAGGAGGTAAGAAGCGGTACAAGGCCAGACTTGTTGTAAAGGGGTTTGCATAGAAGAAAGGTATAGATTTTGATGAAATATTTTCTCCTATTGTTAAGATGACTTCAATTAGGAGTATCTTAAGTCTAGTGGCGGTAGAAGATTTGCATCTTGAATAGTTAGATGTAAAAACAACCTTCCTCCATGGGGATTTGGAGGAAGAAATATATATGCAGCAGCCACAAGGGTATGAGGTCAAAGGTAAGGAGGATCTGGTATGCAGGTTGAAAAGAGCTTGTATGGCTTGAAGCAAGCTCCAAGGTAGTGGTATCTAAAGTTTGACACGTTTATGACAGAACAAGGTTATAGTAGATGTCATTTTGACCACTGTGTTTATTTCAAGAAGCTAGACAATGGAAGATATATTATCTTGTTATTGTATGTGGATGACATGCTTGTTGTAGGGTCTGACATGCAGGATATAAATGTACTCAAAAGGAAGCTAGCTAATTCATTTGTGATGAAGGATTTGGGTGCTGCAAAGCAAATCCTTGGTATGAGAATAACGAGAGACAGGAAAAATCATAAATTGACATTGTCTGAAAGTGAGTACATACAAAAGGTGTTGGAGAGGTTCAGAATGCAGAATGCAAAACCTGTAAGTACACCTTTGGCTAGCCATTTCAGTCTAAGTAAGGAAATGTGTCCCAAGACACAAGAAGAGATAGATTACATGTCCAAGATTCCCTATCAATCAGCAGTTGGCAGCTTGATGTATGCCATGGTGTGCACAAGAGCAGATATTGCACATGCAGTGGGAGTTGTGAGCAGATATATGAACAATCCAGGTAAAGAACATTGGAAGGCAATATAGTGGATTCTCAGGTATTCGAGAGGTACTACCACTGAGGCATTATGTTTTGGAGGTTCAAACACTGTTCTACAGGGATATGTTGATGCAGATATGGCAGGTGACAAGGATAGCAGGAGGAGCACCACAGGGTATGTTTTTACTGTAGGTGGAACAACAGTAAGCTGGATTTCGAAACTACAGAACGTTGTTGCACTTTCAACAACAGAAGCAGAGTAGCTAAAATAAAAGTAATGAAGGTCATTGGACATAGGGAATTAAAATTTAAAACCTTATTAAGTTTTCAATTGACTTCGTTAACGTTGGAACCTAAGGTTTTGAAAGATCATTACACCTCTGAATCTTCTGGAGATAATCAGTCGACTAGTGGAATGGTCAAATGGAGGATCAACTAAGTCAGTGATTAAAAAATGGATTGATAATGTTGAATACTTGACTCAATGGTCGATGAGTTCGTGTTCAGCTCGACTACAACAACCTACCATACTTTGGGATTTTTCATATTTTATGTAAACGATTAAGAGAAACAACCCCTATTTGTGGACTAAATCTTCCTCACTTCAAGGTAGTTCGTTAGATATAGAGAATATAAAAGGAAGACCTTGTGAGTTGTTCCAACTATGATATTGAGATGTTTTTCATATTAATAATGCATTGTGATGTTCTGATCATAATGTGTTGTCCTTAAGTGATGTAACTGTGTCTTTAGATACCACCTTTATTCTTGGAATATCGTTCCTTTCTATTCTATAGTTTAGGGTGAAGAGGTCCCCCAAGCTATTGTTTGACCTATCCTTGTTGTTTTAAAATTGTGTTGAGTCAGATCTGGGTTGATCGAATCTAGGCTAAAATATTTTTTGATTGATACCTCTTCGTGAACTTTGATTAGATCTGTTTGATTCCAAGATAGAACATGTTGTTCTCAGTGGACATAATTATGCAATATGGGAAACATATATGGAGACTTTGTTGAAAATAAAGGGATTGTGGTAGTACATGAAGTTTTGTATTGCTGATCCGATGGATGCTGATGTGAAGTTTATCATCGATGTAAAGAAATATGAGGCCATTGGGGTCATCATGACCTACATTTTGAGGGAAATTATCTTTCACACAAGTGGTATCTACTATCCTCATGTCCTCTAGAATAAGATGAAATCATTATTCAATCAGTTAAATGAAATTCAAGTTATGCATATAGAGAAAGGATTGATCTTTCAGGATCCCTATTCCTTTGAAATGATTAAGGACTATTTAGCTTGCAACACAGAGATATAATTAAATTTGGGCAAATGTGGTGAGAATTTTCCAAAGAAGGATGAAAAACTCATCGAATTGGTCTTGATGAATTTGACGACACCCTACAATGTCTTTTGCTCTTGAATCCTTTTGCACTAGTTGGATGTCTCACAAGCAAGATGGTAAGGATTTTACCTTTGATACTTTCTGCGATTTGTTGATTAAGGACCAACAGAAGTTGCTTGAGTAAAGGAAGCTTGGTAGAATGCACCAATCTCACTTGCTAAAAAGAAACGTCAATCCAAATCTTAAAGAATGAGGTTGACAAGATCATTGCCCGAAATTGATCAACCAACCTACTAAGGGAAAACTAAAAAGTCATCATCAATGAAGAAAGATCGAAACAAGAAGACCTGTTAATATTGTGGAAAAGTGGTACATGTTGAGAAGAACTATTGGAAGAAGATGAAGTAATTAAAAGGAAAACTCAAGCACCTTTAGGATAGTGCATCGAATGGACAATCGACCAATTGACCTCTTGAAAACTATACCTTCTTTGTCAACACTTCCAAGGAATTGAATGCCCGTACCACTCGGACATAATGGATAGTCAACCTTGCATGTACTCATCATATGGAAAAGGATGTTTCTTTGTTGTCGTCCTTAAGTGGAGATCCTGAAGAGAGGATTATGTTGTTGATGATTACACTCTCACAGTTTTTGGAAGTGGTGATGTTGAATGTCATCCTGGTCAAATATCTAATGTCTATTATGTGCCTAGATTGAGTACACATTTGTTGTCAGTTGTTCAACTCAAGAAGACTAAGAAGAAATTTGAGTTTTGGTCTGATGGATTTATCGTAAAGGATCCGAGGCTTGGGGGAGAAGTTGTTGCTTCAGGGTATTGGATCCAAAAGATGAAGTTTCTAAGTTATATGACTCTCCTATAAATACTAAATTGACTGGACCGTCTGCACTCATTGCCCAAACTGATGACATAAGTTGAATTTGGAAGGAACGATTTGGACATCTGTCGAAATTTGAAAGTTTGAAGATGATGGGAAATCATAACATGGTTACTGGTCTCTTAAATATGGTTCCACTTGATGGTGTTTGTAGAGGACGTATTCTTGGAAAGCATCACCAAGCACCCTTTGATCGAGGGAAAGAATGGCATGCACAAAACCAACTAGAGCTTGCTCACAATGATCTGTGTTGCATGAAAAAACCGTCATTAGTAGGTGTGAAGTATATTTTGACCTTCGTTGATGATTTATCTAGATTTACATGGGTATATTTCCTTAGGAATAAGAGTCAAGTCTTTGAAAGATTCAATGAATTTAGAGCATTGGTTGAGAAGTTACGGTATCCCTGACACCGCTAAACACATCGGAGTTAGGGGGAGAGGGATGAGTCAAGGTAATGCACAATGGAATAAGGGATCTAAGGCTAGGACATAATGTCTAAATTCCAAATAAATAAACATACATACCTTTTAAGTGATATGTGGAAAACAATGCATATCATTACCCCTAATGCACATGCAATGCAAACATGAATGCAATCCCGCTTGAACCTATAATTTAACATGAAACTAAATTTTTTTAACATATCTATGGGCTTCCATGAATATCCAAATAAACCATAATAATATAGAGTTATATTTTGACATGTGAACATTAACAAATTTCCAGTTCTCATTTTGCTAGTTTCAGTTATACAGGTGTTGTCGGTTTAGGGGTTTCCATACACCTCCATTAAGTGTTTATCAAATTAGGTTTAAAATTTGTTTCTATATCCATATAATCTTTACATCATGTGTGAAGAATTCCATGCACATAATAAGAATGAAAATTTAGAGAAGAAGGAAATAATGCTCGCAAGAAACTGAAGAGAAGCCATTCAACTTACATCCAAAGGTTAACATAAAAAGAAATTAACCAAATAAGAGTTCACTTAGCCTTCAAGGGTGAATTAGATGCATACAATATAGATTATAAATAGATCATAAGCTTCCATAATAGATATCTATCTTCCATATCTCATAAAGAAATACTGCAAGCAAGATTCCAAGTAGAAAACCATTTGAGCCTGCATTCGATCATTGACAAAATGAGCATCTATTCAAACAGAGTTTATAAAATCCAACAAGGGAGCATTAGAAGAGATATAAACATCATATAAACACATGAATAGACATATAACATAGTGCGTATCCTATTGAAGAGCAACTGGATTCTACATGACAACTTTCCTCCCAGTTGTAGGCACAATCTAGCCAAATCTTACTTGGATAGGCCAACTACAAGATGAGGCCAAGGAATACATAGGAACAGAACACTCAAGAAAGGGAACATCTCAATATCATATTCAAAGACACAACTCAATAATTTCACCATCTACTTCCCCTTCCATCTACATTACCTAGTGGAATGTGACTCCCTTCACTACATAAGTCCCTCAAGACATCACCATTCTTCTTAGGCTTTACGTGACGAGATGGGGAAGAGATAAGAAATGGGAGTGAGGACCTATTATTTTCTAAACAATGGAAAATGATCTCTATCAATGGTTCAACACCGTATCAACTCACAATGGTTGACAATGCACATAGCTCTCATAACATCATTCTTCACACAGGCATGAATATATCACATAACATGACTAAGGTAACTGGTAACTGTTGCCAAGGAAGGTAACACTTGGTTTTATATATAAAGGATGCAATTCAAATTCATGAAGGAAATAATGGAGGTAATTTTAACTCTAGGGGGTTAACTTTATTTGGGGTGAAGTAGAGGTTAAGTTGAGATAGATTCCATTTTCCAGGAATAGAAAAATGAGAGAAGTTACTTTAAAATGAGGAGTGGAGGCCAAGGAGGGAGAAATTGATCATGATAAGTGAGATAGGGAGTTAATTAGGTGTCATAACTGAGTTTACACATAAAAATAGGGATCATGTCCCATGATTAGTGGAGCAAGGGCGCTATCTCCAAGTGGGGCCCACCAATCTCTCAAGAGGGAGCACTAGTGCAAATGGAGATACCAAACCTTAATGAGGGTTTTAAAAAACATCAATAAGGTACAAAAGGATAAATTTGGGTCCATCATCAAGTTTTTGGATGGTCATCAAGTCTAGAGTGCACTATGAAGTCCCCATTCCCCCTCACCTATGGAGTCCAAGGCCACCCATTCTCGTTAGTTGTCCATGTTGAGCCAGATATTTTATTTATTTACAATGATGCCTAGAGGCCATAGTCTCAGCACCTAGAGCCATAATAAAAAATAAAGTAACAAGTACATATGATCATAGGCTCAAAATCAGGGTATTACATCTCCCATCCCCTTAAAACAATGCATCATTCTTGATGCATATTTATTACATACATTACTTTACAAAATTTTAAAATAGATGAGGGTATGCCTCCCTAATAGCATCTTATAGCTACAAAGTAGCATCAACATGACTATAATGGTTCCATTGGACCTTTACCTGCCCGATCTCTTGATTTTAGAGTAGCTTGACTTTTATTCCCACAATGGAAACTGGTTGTACCAAGAAATCCCCTTTCGGTTCCACTTGGATCACATTCCAATCAATCACATGATCAACATTAGATACATACCTTTTCAACAAAGATACATGAAATACATTATGCACTTTTACGCAAGTAGGAAATGCAAGCTCATATGCAACGAGACCTATCCTGGCCAGGATCTCAAAAGGGCCACAGTATCTAGCAACTAGCTTGGAATAGTTTCCTAAGCTCAAGAAACTCTTTTTGGGTTTGACTTTCTAGAAGACATGATATCCAAATTTAAACTGCTTGTCAGTTATGCTCTTATATGCATAACTCTTTGGTCTGTCTTGAGATGCTTTCAAAGTCTGCTTGATTCTAATGATCTGATCTTCCATATCATTTAGAATTTCAGGTCCAATGATGATTATGTTTGTTGGATTATCCCAACTGATAGGAGTATTGCACTTCTTCCCATACAATGCCTCAAAAGGGATTGTCTTCAGAGAAACATGATATCTGCTATTGTAGGAAAACTCTACCAAGTGTAAATAATCATCCCACTTGGATGGCTGATCCATCACATACATTCTCAACATATCTTTGATCACTTGATTGACTCACTCTGCCTTACCATCTGTCTGAGGATGGTATGTTGTACTCATGTTCAAATTTGTGCCAAGTCCTTTGAAAAATCCCTTCCAAAAGTTAGAAATGAAATTTGCATCCTTGTCTGACACTATAGCTTTTGGAATTCCATGCAGTCTGGAAAACTCTTTCATAAAGATGTCTGTAATGTTAGCTATCATATGAGTTGTCTTCATTGGAATAAAATGTGCAGCTTTAGTCAACTTATACATCACCACCATGATGGCATCATGCTGTAGTCTTGTCTTAGGCAATTTTGTGTTGAAATCCATTGTCACTACATCCACTTCCACTCAGGTATTCGTAGTGGCTACAACAAACTAGCTGGATGCCGATGCTCCACTTTAACCTTATGGAATTTCATGCATCTTGCTATGTACTCTACAACATCATTCTTCATTCCTGGCCAATAGTATTTCTTCCTCATAGCTGCTGTTGTATTATGATAACCTGAGTGTCTTGCATAAGATACATTATGCATCTCCATCAGAACGATATTTCTTAGATATCCATATTTTGGCACATAAACAAGTTTGTCCTTATGCATGAGGATTCCTCTCTTCCACCCTATGCTTATCAAAATTATGCAATACTTTCTGTTGCTGCAATCCATCTCTTAACTGCTAGTAGTGCTCATCTGTAACATTGGCTTCAATGTTCTTATCCTTCATATCTGATGTACCAGTATTGATAGCTACTACATGCATCACATGTATCTTCCTACTAAGTGCATCAACTACCTTATTCTCCTTTCCTTTGATGTGCTTAATATCAAATTCATACTCACATAGAAATTCCATCCACCTTCTATGTCTTACCTTATTGTAGGATACTCAAACAAATACTTCAAACCATCATGATCAGTCCTTAACTCAAACTTATTATCCATCAAGTAGTTCCACCACACCTTCAAGTCATTAATGATAGCTGCAAGATCCAAATCATGAGTGGCATAATTATGTTCATGTTCTTTCAACTTCTTGGATTCACAACTGATGACATTTCCATCTTGAGTCAACACTCCACCAATGCCCTGCTTACATGCATTTGTGCACACTACAAATATTTCATTAGGATCTGCAATCTTCATAACTGTTGCACTAGTAAGTATTTCCTTGAGTCTTTGAAATTTTCTTTCACACTTGGAAGTCCATTCTAGCTTCACACCCTTCCTGTGCAAAGATGTGATGGGATGAGCTAACTTCAAGAAACCCTCGATGAATCTATGGTAGTGTCCCACTAATCCCATGAAAGATCTTAATTCGGATACATTCTTTGGTGATTTCCAATCCATTATAGCTCTTATCTTCTCAAGATCCACCAAGATTCCTTCTTCTGATATGATGTGCCTCAAGTAGTGTATTCTACTCTGATAGAATGAACACTTACTTAGCTTGGAATACATCTGATGCTCTTTGATTACTTGTAGCACCGATCTTAGATGCACTTGATGTTCTTGTTATGTCTTGGAATATATGAGAATGTCATCCAAGAACACAATTACAAACTTATCCAAGTAATTTCTGAAAAATCCATTCATCAGATACATGAAAGTTGTCAATGCATTTTTCAATCTGAAGAGTAACACTGTGAACTCATAATGACCACACTTTGTCTAGAATGTTGTCTTACTGATGTCTTTATTTTTTATTATGACTTGGTGATATCTCAATCTCGGATATATCTTTGAGAACAATTTGTCTCCACTCAGCTGATCGAATAAGTCATCAATCCTTGGCAAAGGATACTTGTTTCTGATTGTTTCTTTGTTCAACTATCCGTAATCTATACATAGTATTAGAGTTCCAATCTTCTGCTTAACAAACAACATAGGATCTCCCCAAGGTGACACACTAGGCCTTATGTAACCTTTCTTAAATATCTATTTTAACTGCATTTGTAACTCTTTCAATTCTGGACTACTCATCTGGTAAGGTGCTTTTGATGAAGGAAATGCACCTAGCACCAAATCAATACAAAAATGAATATCTCTCTAAGGTGGCATTCTTGTTACTTCTTGAAATACATATGCAAATTCTTGTAGTATAAGGTATTCTTATAGCTATAGCTCTTTTCATTCTCTTGGATCCTCCACATGAGCTACATATAATTTGTAACCTTTCCTGAAACATTTCTTCAGTTATAGAGATGTGATCTATCTCAGAGATATGGGTCTAGGTATACCTCTCACTGTAACCTAATTTCCTTTTTCATCTACACAAGTGTAAGTCTTGTTGTGATAGTCAAGCATGGAATGATGTGCATCCAACCAATACATGCCAATAAATATATCATATGAACCCAAAGGTATGATGTTCAAGTCTGCAAAGGTCTTCAATACGTTCATGTCCAAAGGACTCTTCCTTATTGTTTCTATGACCTTCCTCTCGATGCATGTAGCTAACTTCACTAGACTTGCAATCTCAAGCTTGATTTTCTTCAAATAACATCTCTCAACTACGTTAGGTGCAATGTAACTATGGATGGCTCTAGAATCAATCAAAATAGATATAGGTTCATTAGCAACCTTACCTACTACCTTAATCATCTAGGACTGATGATCAACTTTCCTTCCATCTAGGGATGCATAGATTCTTGGATTAATGCTCCCAATATAACCAATAGTTGGGGATTCTTGGATGTTGTGAATCATCTCCATGATGCTTCCCATATGTGGGAAATGCTTGAAGTAGTGGTTATCCTTGCATAAGAAACATTCAACAAGCGGTGTTTTCTTCTTGTCCAAATGCTCTTCTCGTTTGGTTTTGCTTTGCTCTAGTTTCCTCTGTTGATAATGTTGGCATGCGATTAGGATGGGTCATTATCGCAGCACTGCAAGTGCTACAATACTGCAAAAGGAGGAAAATGGAGTGCATATGAAGTTATATTTTGTATTTTTGGGTCAATTGTACTGCGGTATGCAGGTTTTTTGGGTCATTTGGACCATGTCAGTTAGTTTTTGGGTCATTTGGACCATGTCAGTTATATTTTGGGTCATTTGCTCGAAGTGTCAGTTATGAAGTTGTTAGTAAGCAGACAGGCAATGTAAAGGTGAAAGCCTATATATAGTCATAGAGTCATATGTGTTGAATCATCTGATTTGATCTGATCTTGGTATG
Organism: Larix kaempferi; assembly: GCA_027924585.1. Classification (NCBI taxonomy): domain Eukaryota; kingdom Viridiplantae; phylum Streptophyta; class Pinopsida; order Pinales; family Pinaceae; genus Larix; species Larix kaempferi. The sequence goes on along the minus strand of BSBM01000596.1, from coordinate 10,456,827 downwards.
CATCTGTAATTGTGTGTGTTAGATCAAGAGTTATCTGTGAGATCTGTGTTTTGCAGAGATATTGTATCTGGGTTTTGCAGAGTTAATATGATATGACAGAGCTGTTTTGCAAAATCCCTGTGTATCTTCTGTTCACTTATGGTAATGCATTTTGCGATATATGAATGATGCTATGTTTTCTTGCTACAATTAATGCTTTACTATTATATTTGCTCCGATGAATATTTATGTTGAATGATGCTATGAATATAAATGATATCAAAGTTAAATGCATAGATCTACTTTTGAAATGTCACAATAAGTTAAGAAATTAAGCCGCAAACATCCTCCTTCATTCGACGGAAACATGGTTCTGTCAACTCTCTCTTGAACATCTCAGGTGAGACCTCATCTGCTCTGTAGGTGTTTCCGAACGGGGTTAAACCTGTCTGGGCCGGTGCTCAGGGAGATCATGGTGGATTGGGTGTCGATAGTGATTGGAACCCCTATCGAATGGGTTTGAGTAAATAAATGGTTCCGTTGTCGGGATCGTGTGCGAAGTGAAAGGAGGATATGTTGTGGCATCTAATGCAACCAGAGATACAACGCCAGTTCGATCAGAAGTTGCAGGAATTTGCTGAATAAGAAAGTCGAAACACTCGACTAATAGTAGATCAGTGGGTGGAAAGATATATTCACGACAATTTGCATAAATATTTTTTCTGCGAATTCCCAGTCATTTTGTTCGAGTGGTTGGAAAAGTTGACCTTCCAGAAGAGTAACTTCCAAGGCGGTGAGCCTACGACCTGGACCTTGGAGCTAATCCAAGAACTACAGGAAGTAAAAAAAAAAGCGTTGTGGGCCATCGAAGTATGGCTCGATAGCATCTTGGAAGGTTACATCACTGAATTTGCGGTTGATACGCAAAAGTCTTATAGTGAAGCTGAAAGATATTTCTTCCGTGGACCCCGGGGAAGGTTTCTGTTGTTGCTCCAACTATCCATTAAGATGCTTATTTGCAAGAAGGGTATATTGAAGATGCATCTAGATCAGTAAACACTCTAGTGGGTGGAGGCCGTGGGTATCACGACATCAGGGGGGAGGTATATGGAATGATAAGGGGTAGATAGATGCAAGTCATGACGAGACTGTGAGTGAAGTTGAGGAAGAGAGTGGTCTTACAAGGGGAGGAGCGAGGTTTTGACAAGCAAAGAGGTAGAGGATAGGAGAAGGTCCTGCTGCAATTGAACCGCAAGTTCGCGAAGGAAGACCACACAGGACAAAGCGACCTCATAGTCCAGACAAGGACAGCCAGGCTATGCCCAGGATAGAGGCAAGACCAAACCCCAGCAGCAACGTACCCACACCTCCTCTCACTATCTGTCAACCAGTAAGAAACACAACTTCGACTCCACTGGGTCAACAAAACTTGATTGCTAGTAGTTCAACCACTGCAGGAAGGAAGCCCAGAATGGTGGGCGAGGATGATAAGTTTCCACTATTCCATGGAAATGTAATAGATAACCCTGAGCAGTACTAGTTTTATGTGAAGTGGTATGGACCGTAAAACAGATCATTGATGATAATGCTAAGAAAGGACAGTTAGCGACAATTCTATGAGGTCGCGCATTAGACTAGTTTATGAAGTTTGTTCTAGTCCCTACAGGAGCTCCAGAGAAGACGCTAGATGATATCAGGAACAGATTGATTGCAGAGTTCAAAAAACCCAAGTCCGAAGCACAGTATATTACATAATTGAAAGAAATTAAGCAGTATCCCAATGAAACGGTGTGGGACTTTGACCAACTATTTAAGACGATGGTGGCGAGGGTTAGTTTTCATATGAGCCCTGTTCAACACAAATAATGGTTCATCGCGGCGCTGCTCCTGCATATTCGACTACCGCTGATGCAATAGAACATTATAACGCCCAATGAAGCTCTGGAGATTGCAATGCGGTTGGAGGCATCGCCACTTCGTGGAAATGCGGTTGGGATGTCATAGATACAGACACAACTGGCTAACCTGACCATATAGCTACAAGATCTTAAGAAGGGTAAGGAGCAATGTGAAGAAGTATGGTGTACGCGATGTTGAGAGGAAGGGCATACTAAGGATAATTGCCTTGACTTATGCAACTATTTGATGTCAGGGGCACCAAACCCATTGAATGGTGGTGGCATGCCATGGTGTCGTGTTTGTTAGGTATATGGGCACCGCCATGAGGAGTGCCAGTACATGTAGAAAATGGTCACAAAACTAATGAATCTGTATTGTAGATTTTGTAAGTCTATGGTACATGAAGACAAAGATTTCCATGCATATGGGTTGCTTCATGAGAGAATGTACGATGCATTCTATGTGAAGGACGACCAGTGTGCCATACAACAACCGCAACTATAGCCACAGGTAGTCCAGCCACTACCTCAACCGCAGGTGCAGTTTATACCGCAGTAGCAACCACAACAATTTATGCCGCAATATACTCCAATGCAAATGGCTCCACAATAGCCATAGTATGCTTAGAAACCGCAGTATCTGCCGCAAGGGCAAGGCATGCAACTGAATCCTATGTAGAAACAGTACAATCAACCGCAGTACCAACTGCAGGGTGGATTCCAGAGAGGATTCCGGGGTGGACATGGCAGAGGATTTGGTCGTGGAGGAGGACGAGGAGGTCGTGGACCTGTTCAGTGCTATCACTATGCGGTATGGGGACACTACCAGCGAGATTTCCCACTATTGCAGACGCAGTGTACATTTTGCTTTGTTACAAACCACATAGTGGAAAAATGCCCACAGTTGATTGCACGATGGCAAGTAGGGAATGTACCACAATTGCAGAATCAGAACCAGGCACAGTAGCCAGTACAAAATCAGGTGCAGAACCAAAACCAATGTCCAATTCAGAATGCTAATCAAAATGCAAACCAACCAGGGAATCCGCCACCAAATCAAAATCAGGGTGCGAGTGTTGCGACAATTTCTGCGGATCCCAGACCACAAGATGCGGCTATTGCAGTTATCACTCATGGAGGTGTAGCGATCGGAGGGGATATATCACATCTGCTCATTCGATTGGACGGGCAGAAGAAGGTATCATTTGACATTGAGTCCGAGTGTGATACATTCTTTTAGGCATGTGGTGCAATGGACCAAGATCGCGGTAAAGCTATTATTTACGTCATGCCCCCGATTTTTTATGCTACTTCAGAGGCAGGTCCATTGATGCAGTCTGAAACCTTGCAGAAGTTTTTTGAGAGCTGTTTATTGTTGGCAAGAGATCCTGCGGCCCTTATTGAGATTGAGGGATTGTTGCAGCACCCAGCTAGGGGACAACAGGAGTTCGCGGTAAACTCTTTATAGCGGTGGAAGACAGGTAAGGAGATGTGAACGAATATCCAAATTGGGGACTATGAAGTTGATTTGGTTATTCTGGATCATGGTTTGGATGTCAACATCTTGACCAAGAAAGCATGGCAGAAAATGGGGATCCCCCTATTGAGCTGGTCTCCTGTATAGCTCCGCTTAGCTAATCACGCCAAGGTGACAACAATTGGGAGAGTCCCACGCCTAGTGATGTCCATTGAGGGAATGAAGACTTATGCCGACTTCGATGTCATCGAAGTAGTTGAAGGAGGAATCTCTTATCCCATGTTGCTGGGGATTGGATGGGCTAATGATAGTGGAGTGGTAATCAACTTCAAGCAGGGGATGATGACTTTCGAAAACCACAATCTCAGAGTTATTGCCCCGTTGGATCCGGCTGAAGGACGTAGATACATTGAACTAGTGAAGGACGAGGATCCCAGTAGATGGGACCATGCATTCAACATTTCCAAGGATTATATTCATTTGACATCCAATGGTGAGCTTGGATGGCGCAGTGACAGCTCTGCGTCTTCCGACTCTGACGATGCTTTAGAACATTGGTAGAACTGCTTGCATGAGGTGTCACTCCACAAGTGTGGGTTCATCACGCAGTCATTGTGCCGCGTCGCGACTAAAACGGTCACACTACCAGTATATGAAGGGCTGCCTGGCTTGTTTGACTTTCTGACAGAGTTTGAGGAACAAGTTTCAGAACCCCAGTGACTGCTGGCATTAGAAGAAGCACTGAAGGCTGTTCTAGCATGCTGGTGGGCGACACACAAGAAATCAATTGACGGGTGGTCGTAATGCAGGAGATTGATGACGGTTCGTTTTGGCAATACTGAGGTTTACCACACGGGGAAATATGATGGTCGGAATAACCCTTGCAGTCATTTGATGGAGTGTCAGACATTGTGGACATCGTGACCGCGAGATGAGTGGGTCCATGCCTTTATCCATACTTTAGATGAGATGCCACGATTATGGTATACTACATCCAAGTTGCGAGGAGAAATTACCACTTGGGTGGAGTTGACAGTATGCTTCACTCATATGTTCAGCTTCGTGGATGCCAACCCTGATGTCAATAATGCTTTGCAGCTCATCAGCGATGTGGTTCTGAAGGTTGATCCAGTGGCATATCCCGCGGATCCACATATGCACTGCCAGATGCAATCCATGATGGAATGTTACAATATCACCGGTGGGCCCGAAGACGATGATGATCCATGGAATCTCAATATTCCGAAGTCTAAAGGAAGTCGCGATGTGGTAGCACTTGATGGGCCAAGTGATCCGATCATCCAGCCCTTGAAGTTCCATAAGATCAATATTGGGATGGAGACCACTCCCAAGTTCGCAAATGTTGGAGATTATTGGGATGATGAGATGATGGGAAAGGTCACTGACTTGTTGCACAAATTCCAAGACCTCTTTCCTACAAAGTTTTCTGAGATGAAAGGTATTCTGGGTGATTTAGGCGAGATGAAGATCCCCTTGAAACCAAATGCTAAACCAATCAGGAAATGAACTTACCGGCTAAATACATGACATAAGGAGAGGGTCAAGGTAGAAATCGATTGCATGTTGGATGCTGGGATTATTGCACCGATTGAAGAGTCAGAATGGATTAGTCCTATGGTGGTGTAGGATAAGAAAACTGGTGAGGTGCACATTTGTGTAGATTTGCAGAAGTTGAATGATGCATGCTTGCATGATCCCTTTCCAACCCCATTTACTGATGAAGTGCTCAAAGGTGTGGGCGGCCAGGAGATGTATTCTTTCACGGATGGGTTCTCGGGCTATCATCAGATCCGCATTGCAAAGGAAGACCGCCACAAGATGACTTTTGTGACAGAATGGGGCTATTTTCAGTACACCATGATGCCATTTGGGTTGAAGAACGCACCTATGATATCTTGCGGGTTGTTATTGCCACATTCTGAGATTTCATTCAGAAGTTTTTGCAGGTATACATGGATGACTGGACTATCTATGGTTTGATCCATGATCATTTGGACAATCTACGGTTGATGTTGGAGCATTTCTAACAGCATCAGATATCGTTGAATTTGAAGAAGTGCATTTTTTGTGCACCGTTCGGGATACTGCTGGGTCACATTGTGTGCAAACAAGGGTTGTTAGTCAATCCAACAAAGATTGCACTCATTTTGAGCTTAACACCGTCGACTAACATTAAGTAGTTGAGGGCGACGTTGGGACATACCGGGTATTATCGCAAGTTCATTAGAGGTTATGCAGCGATCACCACCCCTATGGAGAAGTTATTAAAGAAAGATGCATTGTTTCAATGGAGCCCTGGATGTGAAGATAGTTTTGAGACGCTGAAAGCTAAAATGGCTTTAGTGCCGATCTTGGTATTCCCGAACTGGAGTAAGGAATTCCATGTCCATATTGATGCATTGTCGACCACACTAGGTCTGGTATTGGCGCAACCAAGAGAGGGGGATCTTGATCACCACATTGCTTTAGAAAGTCGGAAGTTGTCATCGGTAGAGAGGAACTATACCACTACAGAAAGGGAAGGCATGGCGATGGTCTATGCACTGCAGAAGTTTCGACACTACTTATTGGGAGGACATTTTAAGATGTTCACAGACCACTTTGCATTGAAATACCTGGTCAATAAGCCTGTGTTGGGGGGGAATATCTGTTGCTGGCTACTTCTTTTTCAGGAGTTCGATTTCGAAGTGATCGTGAAGCCAGGCCCGTTGAATGCTAGACCTGATCCTCTATTGCAGATTGAAATAGGAGAGGATCCAACTAACATTGAAGATGGGTTTCCTGATGCACAACTTTTTAAGGTTGAAGTCACTAATGGCTACTTCGAAGAAATCATTCAGTTTATAATGACAGGTACTGCACCCGAGGAATTCCCCACGAGTCATAAGAAGCAGTTGGTGGTCAAGGCTATAGACTTCCAGGTAATTGTAGGCGAGTTGTACAAATTAGGCTCAGGTGAGATACTGTGGCATTGTGTTTTACCTCATGAGCAAGGTCAGATCTTGGCAAAAACACATGTAGGAGTGGCTAGGGGGCACTATGGCGGTCGTGCGACTTCCAAGAAGGTGCTTTGCACGGGGCTCTGCTGGCCCATGCTACACAACGATGCGACAAAATATGCGTGATCCTGTGATGTTTGTCAGAGAACCGGGAAGCCATCCAGGAGGGATGAGATGCCATTAGTACCTCAACTGACACTGCAGCCATTTGACAAATGGGCAGTGGATTTCATGGGACCAATCAACCCACCTGGGAAGCACACTGGTGTAAGATACATCATCATGGTGACAGATTACTTGACAAGATGGGCGGAGGCTACACCAGTCATAGATTGTTCCGTGGCCACTGCTGCATGGTTTTTGTTCGATAACATTGTCACTTGCTTTGGCTTCCCCAAGATATTGCTGAGTGATCAAGGCAACCAATTTCTCAATCACACCATTAGCGTATTGATGGAGAAACTATAGATACAACATAAGAAGAGTGCGCCATATCATCCGCAAAAAAATGGCACGGTGGAAGATTTGAACAATATGTTGGAGCATGCACTGACAAAGGTGTGCAATGCGAACCGTGATGACTGGGATTTGGAAATCCTAGCAGTCTTGTAGGTGTATCGTACCACGTGTAAAAGGTTGATGGGACATACACCATTCAAGCTAGTGTATGGGCAAGAAGCGATTATGCCTATGGAGTACATTGTTCCGAGTCTACGCATCACTGCATCAACAGGTATGGATGCTGCAGCGACATTAGAAGAGCGTTTAGCGTAGTTAGTAGAGTTGGATGAAGATTGCTTTACTGTGGGATTCCACCAGGGTGTGGAGAAGGATCGCCAGAAGGCATGGCATGATCACCACATAAAAAACAAACAATTTTAGCAGGGTGACTTGGTGCTGTTGTATGACAGTAATTTTCTGAAACATCCAGGAAAACTGCAAATGCACTGGCTTGGTCCATATCGCATCAATAGCATCACTTTAGGAGGAACGGTACAGTTGTAGCAGTTGGATGGAGCGATGCTCCTAAAGTTGATTAATGGCAGTAGGTTGAAGCCCTATCGATTGGGCTTGGAGCAGCATGATGCCTGAGTCACATTGGAAAAAAAATGTGTTCAGGAAGATCGCTGGCAGGATGGCGCACCGATAGAGACAAGAATGCCCAAGCAGGGAGGCTTGCGCCGCAAGTTAGGAATGATCTGCGACAGTGTCAAAATGGCAGTTGAGTCAAATCAACCATAATTGCCGAAAGTTAAGATAGTTAATTAAAGATGCTCATTTGAATGATGGGCGTTAATGGCAGATCTGGTCGATTGGCTAACATGATCGACAACGGATTTGGGTCATTAATACAGGATTTAGTCCGAGTTAATGCAGGATTTAGTTATGATTATGAGGGATTTGGTTGGGCACTATAAAAATGGGCCGAAGCTAGTTGGATGGCACTTGTTTGTAGCAAATAAGTTCAGTTGTTGATTACAGAGTTGAGTAGAGCTGTGGAGTGATGCTCCAGAGTGTTGAGGGAGTTCGAGCAAGATTCGACTGGTTTAGTGTTACAGTAAGAAGACAAAATTGAGGTGTTTGCTAGCTGACGGGTGAGGTCCTGTTAAGCCAAGAAGGGCCCTAGTGTGACATGCCGAGCAACCTGGTGGTTGACGTTTCTAGTGGTGTAGAATCCCCTGCTCAACCAGTAAGCATTGAAGAAGAGGTGGTCAGTATGCCAAGCGACTCGTCCTTTACCAACATTCCAAAGAAGCATTGGGGGGGTCAGCATTCCGAGTCCCCGTATAGCAAGCAGCAGCTTCGATCATCCACTGCGATGGTGGAGGAGGTTCGAGTGCATATGGGATAGTCCAACCCAAAAATTGACGAGTCCGGTACATGGGAGGGGCTCTCTACTATCGACATCCCTAGGTATGTCCCCCCCAGTCGACCGAATGCAACCCCTCACCAGGCGAACAAAAATCAAAAGTATACATTGAGGATGCCAGCACTCCTTGCTAGAATTTAGTGCTCTACTGATATTTGGCTGGAATTGATGCGCCTAAGGTATGATGATAACAATATGGTGTCCTATCCATAAATTACGACGGGCTGTTATGTGCCAGGGACACAACTCACGAGGAAGCCGATTCCACATTACTGGGCACGGGGGTTGAACCAGGATGGATTGTTGGGTGACTACCGGAGGTTAATGCTTGCATGAAGCAGCTGCTGGCCTGCTTCCACGGTGGTACATTATGGTTGGACAGAGAGATTCTGGTCACTGTCGATCAGATTGCGAGCATTACTGGGTTGCCCAAAGATGGGGTAAACCCATCACAATACTTCCAAGGGAAGGAGAATGACAAAAAGAGGGTGGCATAGTTGGTTAAGCGCTATCGCTTGGAATGGGATGGCCATGGTTATCACACCAGCAGTATCAACAATAGGGCAGTTCTCACCGGCGCAAAGATATTATCCTGCAAAGTGGTCCGGGCAGTCAACCTAATAAGTGCAATTCGGGGATCATGGCATGTACCGAGCAATGCACGGCAGGTGTCCAAATGAATTGGTCCTTATTTTTGTTGAACCAGTTGGTGGAGGATTTCGCCACTATCCAAGCTGGGAAGGGCTCCTTCACATATAGTTGTGTTACATCGTAATCTTCCACCCTGTGAGCATCAGCATTATTTGGCCTGTAGGATCCATTTCAGTGACTCAGATCCACTTATATCCTTCAGACACTATTTTTCCCTATTTTTATTCCTACCCGCCTGTTGCATCCTTCTAAAGGCGTACCCACGAGTTGCATCAATATAGCCTGCGGGTATCAAGTAAAATGCTGAAAATCACTATTTATTACTTTTTACTCCCAGAAAGCGGTCATTGGGTGACCTTTGGCTCTCCATCTGCCCGAGTAATGCCTTGATGTGTCCTTTCACTTACCTTTGAGAGGACTATATATTGAGCACATATGGCTTATGTACGGGAGGAAGAAGAGAATAGCAAGGGAACTCTATTGGATTTTTTCCCTATCTTGAGTTTGCACTCATTGATCCTTGTAGTTGTGAACCATTTATGTTCACCTTCCAAACTCCTATCTAGTTTGAGTTTTCCTTTCATGGAGGATTGAAGTGGTGGAGGCACAAGTGGATTGATCTAGATATTGGTTCAGATTGGTTGCCTCCAAGAGGTTGCATCACTTTGTACTTCTTCTTGTTCATTAATAGAAATACTCATATTCTCGTCCATCATGTTGTGAATGTTGTTTATTATACATTGGGTTACATTTACTTGTGATATTATGGACCATTGTTATTGATAATGTTAATTCCATTTATATATTATATGTACTTGTTGGATATTGGTTGTCAAGACTAATTTGCAGATTCAAGTGCATGGATTGAAAGCTCCAACGGGGATCTACATCAAATGTTTGGATCGAGGTTGGTTACATTTCTCCATTATCTTAACATTATCATTTATAATAGCATTGTTTTGAGAATTGAGTTGATTTCTAGTAGTCATCTGTCTGTTGTGGTATTCCCAATCCATAGTGAGTTTTCTCCAATACAGAAATGGTGACTCTGCTGGGGATAACATCCATGTTTGGGAATTCTTTTGAGCATTAGTCCTTAATTAGAGTTGTCGTTTATCGAAGCTCTGTGTCACTGATTGGCCATTAAGATACACCATAGAAAACTTTCTTTTTCTGAGCCTCTGGACTCTTTGTTTGACCATTTTCCTTTCCTCACCCGCGGGCTAGCTTAGTTCTACTCGTGTCTACCCGCCTCTGTTTACTCTACTGCTCGCGGGTACTCGTAGGTATTCCTTCGACAGCAGCGTATAACTCCAGCTTTTGTTGCTTTATGACTATTGGTTGTTACTGGGTTGGCTTTGGTTGTTCCTGAGTATTTGTTGGCCTCTTTCTTGATTGTTTCATACCTTGGTTGTGACCAAAACTCTTCGTTTCTCTTGGTTGAGCCTTCTTGGTTTTTTACCAATCTTTGGATTTAGCCTCTTGGTTTTTTCCTTTTGAGCTCTTTCCTTTGGCTAAGTCTTTCTATTTAGGATCTGCTAGGTTGTCTTAGTGGTCTTCTTGGCACTTCAGTGATTGAATAGTAGGATTTTGCTTGCATTTTTTCATTCCATTTATTTTGAAAATATACAAAAATATACATCTAGTTTTTTGCATTTTCCTTCTTGTTTATAAGCGAAAATACATAATTATTTTACTTTCATGTACTGCATCTTGCATTGAGTGCTTGTTGCCTTCATTTTAGATTCTTCTTGTGCATTGAAAAGATAAAAGTTTGCATCTTTATTTTGGAATTGTTGGTTGATTTTGCATATAGTGACATTGTTTTATTGGATAGATGAGTCTAGGATTGGACGATTTTGCATACTATTGAGTCTACACATCACTAGTTTCACGATCATATCCCTTGAGTAACCACAGCCACTAAAATTAACGCTTAATCTTAAAATTGATTAAACTGATTTTATTTATAGGGTACACAAACTAGTATAGGTTTAGAGTCTTGGAATAGATCATTGTAAGTTAACAATCCAAGACTAATAGAAAAAACATTAGGTGTCTGACCGGGGAGTGGAGGAATCCATGGTATAGATCTGTGTTCTCAGGAAGCTCTACTCAGTCCAGAGTTAAGCAAGAGGTCACGGGAGGTTGGTTGAGGAGATATCCCTCTGATACCAGCTGAATGTGGGAGATATATCCAGGATTTGTTCGTATATGGGGGTACCGAAGGTTTGTCCTCTTATGCTTCGAGCTTATCTACCCTGCCCATATGACGGATCCCACCTGTGACTGTCCCCCTGAGAATTGGTTATATTGCAGTGACCATATTTTCCTTACCTAGGTATCACACAGGGTACTTGCAATGGTTATGCTATTTGTGTCCTGAGTCAGATAGGGATTGGACAGCACAGTTGTGTTTGTGTAGTGGACTTTACCCTGTACACGCAGTGAAGCCTGGGTGTCTCTATAACTGATTCTATTACCTCCGGCTATAGTTTGGGAATCTCAAGCCTCTCCTAGGCAAGACATACTGGCTCTAGTGTCGGGAGATCATTTAGCCACTCTGTTTGTCTGCTCTTGGCTGTAGTTTCTCTAGGTGTGTGCTTTTGATTTATTGTTTTTGATTGATAGTTGGCCTTTAGGGGACATTTTGATTACATATTCTCTTCGGAGATATCATGGCGTGGAGCCCTATTCTCCGTTGGTTGACTGGTTTAAAGCCAGCTGAGCTTTCACACCATGTTGCTAGAGGACGCTGGAGGGATCCCTCTAAGTCTTTGGATTCTTACGTGACTTATGTTGAAGAATTCATGGCTGCACATCCCGATACTGAGGAAAAACCTTCGACTCCTTCGGGTAGAGTTTAACATACTTTTGATCCCCACACTCCTTGTGAGGAGTGGGGAGGTGATCCACCTGAGACTCAACCTGGTTCTATTTGGCCTAATCCACTTGACCGAGATCCGTTTGATCCTTCGAATCCGGATAATTATCTTTACGGAATGCCCGACTTACCCAAGGACGAAGAACAGGATGAGCCTTTCATTCCTTCGTTTTCACGCAGTTATAGATATAGGATTCCTGAGTCACATGATGACACTGGCCCTACGATCAACCCCACCGCACTCTCTTTTGGTATGCCTAGTCATAGTACTGTCGAACCTTCCACTACAGTTGGTAGTCACGCTGGAACTAGTCAAAGTGTTATCCATACTATACCCACTAGGGGGCACTACCCTCGTTGGGGGCACTACGTTGTCCACCCACACAGATAGTATGGGGACTGGTCAGATTCCTAACAAAGCTAACATTGGAACATGACCACCTCCTAGGATTAACCAACCTAATCGAAATATTGTTCAGAACACGACTCGCCATCCACAATCTAATACACGTGCCGCTACCTGTCAACCGAGGACTACTTTTGCAAATGGTTATGTTCCTCCCAACCACGGGGGTGGACACATACTGCATACTTTTGCGTCCACTTCCACCACTAGTAATGCTAATGTAGGCGGTGGGAATATTTCCTATCCACATGGACATCACACCACCATCCCTGCTACTAGTCACACCAATATTGGAGTTGGGAATGCTTCTCATGCTTCTGGTCACCACGCGACTGCTCAAGCTAATCCTAATGCTGGGGGTGGGAACATACCATTCCATTACGGTCATTACATGGTTCCCGCTATGAATAGTACATACATGCCCCATACTCATGGTGGAAACCCTTACTACAACACAGTCGGTGCTGGCCACCAGTATCACCCACCACCCTAATATGGTGCCCAAAACGCGCATATACCTGCTTACTCTCAAATGGGTCAAGCAGGAGGAGGTTATCAATCTTATGGCCATGGGAAAGCTTATGGTCCGTCAGGTCCTCATTATCAGCAGTTTAATCCTCATGGTCAAGCTTTTGGTCCATCTTATAACACGGTTCCGTTTAACCAACCTTTTATGGGGGCTTATAATCAAGCTTTCCAGCCTCATCTCCCTTTCCTTGCACACTTGAATCTTCCAGATCTTTCAAAGCTCATGAATGATCTGGTGTGTCACGACCCTACTTGGCCCCGAGTCCCTACCAAGCTCCCTTCGGACATTCCAAAGTTTGAGGGGAAAGGTGGTGAGGACCAGGGAGATCATGTCACGATGTTTCACCTTTGGTGCTCCTCCAACTCTTTGAATCATGATTCCATTAGATTACGACTATTTCAATGCACCCTCACGGGGGCAACCGAGAAGCGGTATGTGGAGTTGCCTGAAAACACCTATAGGGGATTCAACGAGATTGCTTTGGTTTTCTTAGACCATTTGTAGTTACCAGTTAGTTATGATACTAGTACTGAGTTGTTGTCCACCTTCCGTCAGAATAAGGCCACACATATTTCTGACCATGTTCAAGAGTGGCGTCGGCAGAATAGATTAGTGAAAGCCAACATTCCTCTAGAGTTCCTGTTGGAATGGTTCCTCACGTCTCTACTCCCATACATTGCTAAGGATGTTTCAATGTCTGGCATTGTGACTCTGGGACAAGCTATCTTGAAAGTCTAGTAGTTAGATCTACTTTATTCTTAGTCTGGCATTTTGTATGACATTATTCTTGATGCACCGAGAACAAGACATGATCCTACATTAGTTCCTAGACCACATGCCGATGGCATTGTGGGGTCCGCATGCATTCGCCCTGTGGACTTGGTAGCTAATCAAATGCAAAATTTGTCGCTAAACCAGTCTGCTCCTGGACAGGTTCACACCTTGTCCACTTCCACTCCGTCATCTGATGTACACAATGTGCAATCAAGGAAACCGTTGGGTAACTAGCAACCTGGTGGAAAGAAAAGGGGAGAAATAATTGTAGGGGTGGAAACAATGGAAGTAATAACAATGGAAATTGTAATACTCCTCGTAAAGAGAATGCCAACACTCCTCGGGAAGGCGGTAATGCTGCGAGGATCGTAAACCTAGGTGTAAGGTGAAATTCCCTTGCAAGCTTTGTGGGGAGGATCATCTTACTCACTTATGTCCTCGAATTGAGGAAGCATGGAAGCATTTGGCACAAATCCCAGCTATGTTGAAGGATCCCCTTCCTCATCATCAAAACATGGCTTCGCATGCTCCCACCACTGGTTATGGTACTAATGAAACAACAACGACTTCTTCCAATACTAGTGGTTATGGATGTGTGAATATGGTTCAATCGGAGGTTTGTGTTGATACTCGTCAGCGCGATTATGGTGCACCACAACCTAATTTGGGGAATGAGCCTCCCCCTCCTCCTAACAATTCCTTGCATATCGAGAAGCCTTCCATTATGTCGCGGATACCGAAAGGTGTTCTCAAGCGCTCTATGCATAACCCCAATCCTCGAGCCGCCTAGAACTACTCCATCGTAGAAGATTTGGGCCAAACTCTGTGTGCCATGTCGGCTCTTGAAGTTTTGCAAGCCTGTCCTTCTCAGAAGCATGCCCTTTTGAGTGCATTAGGAGTTCAGGATGGGGGAAATCCTAGTGTTATCAAGTTCGATACTACTGATGTCTAGCCTCACTTACCTTACCACATGGCTTTTCAAATCCAGGTGGTTTGCCTTAAGAGCTTCGTCAAATGTACTATGGTTGATGAAGGTGCCTCCGTGTCAGCAATGTCATTAGGTTGTTGGAAAGCTCTTAGCTCTCCTCCTCTACTTGCGTCTAGAACTCCACTCACTGCATTCGACAGTAGATTTTTTACACCGCATGGAATTATCCCTTCCCTTGTTGCTTCCTTGGGAGGTAAGTCTGTGCCTATTGAAGTCGAAGTGGTTGATGTGCCCATCGACTACAACCTTTTACTGGGTCGGAACTAGATGTATGCTATGAAGGCTGTTGCGTCTACTGTATTTAGAGTTATTTGCTTTCCCCATGAAGGCAAGATTGTGACGATCGATCAGCTGGATTTTGTTGGCACTCCTTCCACAGCATCCACGGGATCTGTAGTCCCGCAAGTTTCTGATTCTCAGCCGGAAATTGGGAACATAGGTGTTGGAATGTACCCCTCGTTGATGGGAATTTATAATCTTTCTGCACCTATGAATTTGATTGGAACCATTACCGACAATGCGTCTCCTCCTTCGAATAATATGTTATTCCGGACCTCCTATTTACATGATCTGTGGACTTTACCATCCACGAGTTCCACATCTGGAGACATTGCGCACGTTGGGATTCCTATGCCTTTATCTGTAGCGGAGCTCGCTTACGATCACATCCAACAAAACACTGTAGATCCAGATCTCTCTTTTTCCTAGACAGTTGAAGGAGATCCCATTATGCTGCCAGTTTGGGCAGCCAACTCATCTTGTTCCCATGATTGCCTTGATGATACTTTACCATCTGATGAAGCTATCCTCGAGGTGATGTATGGTAGTGAGAGGCCTTGGGAAGATATGCACCATCTCTCTTATTTTCTTCCCAACCTCGAGCTCGTTGAGCAAGAGGAGTTTAGGATGACTCTAGCTGAGATGGTTGGTCACCCTGTGACTCTTTTGGAGTCGCATGATGTTTTTGTGGAGGGGAATATGGCCAATATTTCCCCAACCACTTCGATCAACATCTTTCGCACTCCTTGAAAGATAGAGAACGTTTACATCGGTGCCGATTGCACTCCTGAGGAGATCACTATTTACACTAACTTGTTTACAGAACTCTGGGAAGCTTTCGCCTAGTCATACGAGGAGATGCCAGGAATAGACCCCTGCATTGTTGAACACGAGATTAGAACGTATCCTAATCCTAAACTAGTTCGACAATGCTTACGTGCTGTGAACCCTAGGAAGGCAGCTACTATTAAGACAGAGGTGGAGAAATTGCTCAAAGCTGGTTTCATCTACCCCGTTCCCCTTACCAAATGGGTGTCAAACCCCGTTCCTGTGGATAAGAAGCAGGTAACGATCTGTGTATGCATTGATTTTAGATATTTGAACCGTGCATGTCCAAAAGACAACTTACCCATGCCATTCATTGATCAAATATTGGATGCTTGTGCGGGGAGTGAGATTTTTTCATTCATGGACGGCTTCTCGGGTTATAATCAGATTCAAATCAAACTCGCGGACCAACATAAGATGACATTTATTTTTCCATGGGGAACATTTGCATATCAGAAAATGCCCTTCGTCCTTAAAAATGTTGGAGCTACTTTTCAGCGAGCCATGACCTATTCCTTTCACGATCTTAAGATGATTATGGAAGTTTTCTTGGATGATCTTGCTGGCCATTCTCGCAAGAGAGTGGACCACCCCAAGCACCTCCGTATGATTCTCGAACGATGTATCCACTACAAAATTCGATTGAATCCAAACAAATGTATCTTCGCTGTTAGGACTGGTCTCCTTCTAGGATTCATAGTTTCACGAGAGGGTATTAGAGTCGATCCCCTCAAAGTTAAGGCAATACTTCAATTGCCTCCTCTCCGTAATTTGTTACAACTTTAGAGCCTCCAAGGGAGAGCTACTTTTCTGCATCGGTTTATAGCTAACTATGCTAATATTACTAAAGGTTTCGCATGCCTATTGAAGAAAGACACACCTTTTATCTGGGATGAGCGAGCCCAGCAGTCTTTCGACACCCTTAAGAAAGCTTTGGTATTGGCCCCTATGCTTAGTCCGCCGAACTTTATACGAGATTTCATTCTTTATGTGGCCGCGTCTCAAGAGACTATTGGCATGGTATTCGTTCAGGTAGATGATGCGCTCATCGAGCATGTTATCTATTATCTCAGTCAAAATTTAGTAGACGCTGAGCTAAGGTACACTCACATAGAAAAGCTGGCACTTGCAACTGTCCACACAGTCCAGTGATTACGACATTATATTTTTCTTCGAACAACCACAGTTGTAGCTCACATCAATCCATTTCAGCTCATGTTATCACAACACCTTATGAGGGGTAAGTATAATAAATGGATTGTAATCCTTTAGGAATTTGATCTTGATTTTGCTTCGGCAAAATTGGTGAAATCACTGGTGTTCGCTGAGCTTATGTCGAACCTTCCACGGCTTGATGAGGATGTCATTCATGAAGATTCCTTTGTGGATGAACACTTATTTCTTATCTCATCCGAGGACCCTTGGTATGGGGATGTCATTGTATATCTCCAAACTTTGAAGTTTCCTCCGCATTATTCACGAGATGAGCGGCGGCGTGTGAGACATCACGCTAAAGATTATACTATCATCGGTGACACTTTGTATCACCGAGGAAAGGATTCCATTCTCTGTCGTTGCTTGACTCATGAAGAAGCGGAACGGGTACTTAATGATTGCCATGCAGGGGCGTGTGGCGGTCACTTACCCGAGCTTGCTACAGCCCAGTGTATCATGCGAGCTGGTTATTTTTGGCCTACCATCTTTAAATATTGTATTAACGCTGTGAAGAGATGTCACCCTTGCCAAGTGTTTTCTCGGAACGTACACTCGCACCCAGCGCCCCTCCATCCGGTCGTCACTATCGGTCCCTTCACTAAGTGGGGGGTAGATTTCATGGATTGCAAACCAGCTTCAGCTGGGGGGTATCACCATATTATCGTGGCCGTGGATTATTTTTCCAACTGGGATGAGGCCATGCCTACTGTAAAAGTCAACGGTGCTACTGTAGCCCATTTCATATTCAACCAGATTATCACTCAGTTCGGTATCCCGAAAGAGATTGTCACTGACTATGGCAGTCACTTTCAAAACAAGATGATGGAGGATTTGTCTCTCAAGCTTGGGTTTCATCAAGAACACTCGTCTTCCTACTATCCTCAGGTGAATGGTCAGGTTGAAGTAGTAAATAAGTCTTTGAAGACCATTCTCCAACGTACCATCCAACAAAGCAAGACCAATTGGCATATCATGTTATATCCTGCTTTGTGGGCATATCGAACCATAGTTAAGACTGCCACTGGGTTCTCACCATTCCAGTTAGTTCATGGTGTGGAGACACTTTTACCAATTGAATGCAAAATCCCTTCGTTCAAGCTAGCCATAGAGCTCCTCCTTGATATGACAGATATTGAGCAATGTTTAGTACACCTTGAGCAACTTGACGAGCACCTTCGAGATGCCACTATGGCTATTGATGTTAACAAGCGTCGTTTCAAGGTTCAATATGATAGGTTTGTCCATCCCTGGTAATATGCTGAAGGTGACTTGGTACTTTTGTATGACCAAGCTAAAGAACCCCTGAGGGTAGGTAAGTTCAATCCCATGTGGCACGGTCCTTACATTGTGAGGCATGTCCTCGAAAAAGGAGCTTATGAGTTAGAGGACTATGAGGGAGTTTCCTTGAAGGAGGCTAGAAATGGGCTCTACCTCAAGCGGTATTACGCTTGAACCTTTGGTTCGAGCTGATATTTTTGTACACTATTGTATAGTTTTTCTGTACATAGTTTAGATTGCCTTTTGGTTGTCGGTTCTGCTAATTAGCCTCTGTTTGATTGACATATGTCAACGGAATCTCCTACATTCTTAGCTTTCATGAATGGTGCTAGCCAACATACGCAGAAGCTTGCTTCTGCTGCCTGGGTTATCTTCTCACCTGACCACGTAGTTGTGTCCTCAAGTGGTGCTTGTCTCGGTCCTACATCTAATAATATGGCTGAGTATAACGTCGAAGCCATCTAGGGCTTGGCCAAACTAAAAATCCCATTGAACAAAATTGAAATAAAAACATTAAAATGAAAGGTATGGAAGTAACCACCAACTTTCTCTAGACGGTTCGTTGAACGGTTGCTTGTAGCTCCCAGGATCGACAATTGAAGTTTCAGGTGAAAACTAACCAAATAACTCCAAATTGGTGAATAGTGCAAATGAATTGTAATTTGGAAAATTGTATTACTATTTATAATTTTCTGGACTCACTTCTCTATAGTTTTTGCCATTTTGAGCCGTTATGAACTAATATCGTGTCATGGAGTAGTGTTTTTTAAGCAGATTTCCTTGGCAAGAGTTGTTTTGAACCATTTCACACCTACAGCAGGTACGTTTCACACCTGGCATATAGGTTAGATGCCATTTTCAAATGCATTGTGCATTTGACCTATTGACCATTTTCATAAACCCTAGGTGCAACCCCGGTTCGTAACTAACAAAGAACCTTCACACTGCTATAGAAGTGTCGTTATGTGGTAGTAAGGCTTTTTCGAACATGGGTACCCTAGTTAGAACACCTTTATGCATTCTGGTGCCCATGTCCTTGTTTGTCCTTAGGATTGAGAGTCCTTTGTACTCACGCCATGACGTTGCGATAAAGACTCATAATCTACTTTGTATTATGCTAGCCATCTCCCTTAAGGACTCCCCTCAGTTATATCATGTTGTGATTGAATTGCATCATCCTGCTTGCCACTTGAGCCTTGTACCGGCTCTCGCTTACTCAATTGTTAGCCTGGTGCCTGAGCACTTTTCCCCTGTCGAGCACTGCAGAGCTTATATTTGCCCTTCACAATTTGATGACCTTTTGACCCTAAGGGAACATACCCTCGAGTGTCCACATCCTGCATGCACTTCCTTGCATTGATCATAGGTATGTTCCACTGCTTGGGACTAGTCTTTTAGCTATTTGACACTCGTTCCCTCACTTGTTGTACTATAAGCAATTTTATTCTTTTTCAATCTTTTCCCAAATATGAAAAAAACCAAAAAAATCAAATATTCCAAAAAGCCGGATGGGATTATGGTCACTATTTCTTGTTGGCAGCTGTTGTATTGCCTTTGAACAGAGCATTCATTCCACTCTGTACATTATGAGTCGAGGCTATAGTTGGGCCTTAGGAGCTATACTTGTTTCTCAGGTTTCTCCACTGATTGGTTAAGCTTCCAGTCATTATGGAGCCCTCTGTAATGCCTCCTACATTGCACTGTTTATGTCAAGTCTATGCTGCCTGAGTCTATCCATCTGCTCATGCTCTTGTTAAAAGGAAGTCCTGAAACTACTGTCGGCCACTCCTCAGATCTCTTGACTATTGCATGTCGGCCATCCCTATTGAGTCAGTCTGTTTCACCTGAGATCTTCCAAATCTTTCAGCATTGCTGGTACCTCATGCTGGTCGATGGGGGATGCATTAATGCCCTCCTTCCAGCGAGTCTCGTTCTGTCGACTTCAGCCCATTTATTCTGGGACTTGAGGCTTAGAGTTCAGTTGAGTACCTTGAGGCTTGCAGTCATTAGTGGCAGCTTCTCTCGCCATCGACAGTTTTGGGAATACATCAATGTCCCATGACCAATGGATTCATCCCAGTGTTCGACTTCAACCCATTTATTCACACTCTGATGATTGTGCTCTGTGACTTGATGCCCATTTTCATTATTGGTGGGTCATCTCGCGTAGGATAACGGTATACATCATTGACCGGTAATCAGACAATGTCTCATCAGGTTCGACCCCAACTCCTTTATTCACTTGATGGGACTTGCACCATCGAAGACTTGTGTAGAAGACCCTAGGCGATTGTGGCATTCAGTATGCTCCATGTGACTTTGACTTTACATCTGAGATATCACCTCTCAGATTTCAGCAGTTTGTACCTCTAGTTTGCACCAGTTGTTTCCTTTTCAGCAGGAGACCATATCTTACTGTAGAGGGATCATGGCTATGATCACTTATGACATGTATCTATTATATACTACCTTTTCATGGCCATTGTATCAGATTGTTGTACTACACCGACATGTATTCAGAGATACTATTATGACGAGTGAGCTGCTCTTTCCACTTGTGTCTCCATCACTCCACTTCTAAGTTTTATAATGTATTTCAGCCATCGTAGCATCAGTCTCTGACCTCACACATTAGGGGGCATCTGTTACATTGTAATCTTCCACCCTATGAGCATCAGCATTATTTGGCCTATAGGATCCATTTCAGCGACTCAGATCGACTTATATCCTTCAGAAACTATTTTTCCCTATTTTTATTCCTACCCGTCCGTTGCATCCTTATAGCAGGCGTACCCATGAGTTGCATCACTATAGCCCGCGGGTATCAAGTAAAATGGTAAAAATCACTATTTATTACTTTTTACTACCAGAAAGCAATCATTGGGTGACTTTTGGCTCTCCATCTGCCCGAGTAATGCCTTGATGTGTCCTTTCACCTACCTTTGAGAGGACTATATATTGAGCACATATGGCTTATGGACAGGAGGAAGAAGAGAATAGCAAGAGAACTCTAGTGGATTTTTTCCCTATCTTGAGTTTGCACTCATTGATCCTTGTAGTTGTGAACCATTTATGTTCATCTTCCAAACTCCTATCTAGTTTGAGTTTTCCATTCATGAAGGATTGAAGTGGTGGAGGCACAAGTGGATTGATCTAGATCTTGGTTCAGATTGGTTGTCGGAAAGAGGTCATATCACTTTGTACTTCTTCTTGTTCATTAATAGAAATACTCATATTCTCGTCCATCATGTTGTGAATGTTGTTTATTATACATTGGGTTACATTTACTTGTGATATTATGGACCATTGTTATTGATAATGTTAATGCCATTTATATATTATATGTACTTGTTGGATATTGGCTGTCAAGGCTAATTTGCAGATTTCAAGTGCATGGATTGAAAGCTCCAACGGGGATCTACATCAAACGTTTGGATCGAAGTTGGTTACATTTCTCCATTATCTTAACATTATCATTTATAATAGCATTATTTTGAGAATTGAGTTGATTTCTGGTAATCATCTATCTGTTGTGGCATTCCCAAGCCATAGTAAGTTTTCTCCAATACAAGCTGGCTTTTAATTTTGATCTCACTTGTTGCCTGGAAAGAGCCCAACATTTACCAAGGTATGGAGGTTGAGGATGCGACCGAGCGCTGGGGTGCGCAATTTCAAGGCTTGTGGTGGGTATGCGAGCAAGAGAGACTTTGGGACTATGCATTGCAGTTCTGGCTTTATTGGGAGATGCTCTGTGATGCAACAAAAAAGGTGCCTCGGTTATCTGAGGAAACCGCGGCCAAGTATAAGCCAATTATGGTGTTTGTTATTCGGCTGCATGCTATTTATGTGCAAGAAAGACGCGATCCAACATAGCAGTGGTTGTTGACCCCTTATAAGGTGACGACTGAAGAGCTGGATGCTATTGTGAATGATTGGCCGAATGAATGGCGAGAACCCATGGGGTTGGCAAAGATTGATGCTGGAGTACTAGCAATGGGACCCGACGATCGACTATCGGTGCAAGAACCACCGAGTCACCATGACTCAGATCAAGAATCGATAAGGACACTGACAGATTATGACATTGACCGGGACACTGAGGAATGCAAAACAAAAGGGCACCAGGACCTTGGGACAATCAGTGGGATGCCACTGTCGTCAGAGGCGCAGTTAGGCCGACTAATACTAGAAATCACTAATGCATCCACTGTAGTGGCTAAAATGATGACAGTGAAGATAGATGAAGGTTTCCATGCACTCATTGCTCGTCTAGACTCCTTGTGTGATATGGTTTCACGGAAGGCACCCGACGAAGCATTGGCATAGCCAGTTGGCACAATCAACACTAAGTCGCGGGTCAAGAATGTTGATATTCCCCTGACTACGATTGTGACTGATGATGAGGCTTTTAAAGCCTTGCTGTAGCCACTGGAGAAAGTGACCATCAATTTAAATGTGTTGTCGGCGAAGGAGTTGACAATTATGCAAGCGGTTTCCAGCCGTGAGATGGCAGACAGGATGCACAAGATTAGCAGTAAGTGTCTGTGCTTGAAGGAGAGCGAGGCAGTGGCTAGGGAAACAGTCGCAGATTTAACAGGAAGGGATGCTACAATGCAACAGGCTATGGACGAGTTAGAAGAGGACATCAAGAAAGAACGGGTTGAAAAGGCTCGGGTGATCGAAGAGTTGAAGTAGGAAAAGGATCGCCTCATTGTGGAGAAGGCCACTTTGTGGGATCAAGGCGTGTGGGTAGAGACAACCGTTGCTGAGGCGTGTCACCATGTACTAGAGCCCACCAATGAGTTGTATGTGCTTCAACACATGCAGTGACTTGGGGTTTTCATTGTCCAGTTGCAGCACAACAACTAGGAGTTGGCAGCCCTGGTGAACCCTGGAACACCCCAAGCGGAGGTGGATGACCGCAAATGGGCCATTGAAGAGGTAGCAACACAGATGGTGGAGCTGGAAACACAAGCAACGAAACTCATAGTCGACACTGTACAATTTTGGGGCCGAATTGTTCAGGACAAGCAAATTGAAGAATTAACAAAGTTTTGGCAAGAAGCAGAGGGGCAGTTGGTGACACTAAAGATAGCAATGCGCAGGATGCCGTCCATGGAGCAGGTTTCCAAGTCCATGGACTTAAAAGAGTTGCAACAACGCGTCACCAAGGCCAACAAGCAACAGAAGAAGCGTGCTTCACAGCTCGAGGAGTTCCAGGAAGTTGGTGGTCAATTCATGACAAAAGCTGGTGAAGTCCTCCAGACGGTACAGGAAGGTCACCAATAGGTTGCGGCCAAGCTAAGTGAGCATCCATCTCCCCAAGATGTGATCGACAATTACACAGTGGCTATGGCAGCAAAGGAGTAGGTGACGACAGTCGAGCAGCAGTATGAGGATTTCAGCGTTAAGACCACCGAGTACACTATGTCCTGCTGACGTGTCTCGAGGGCGAGCCACAAGATTGTGTTGGGGGTCTATTGGCAGGCAGTTAGGATGGGTCATTCTCGCAGCATCGCAATGTGCTATGATACCGTGAAAGGAGGAAAATGGCACGTAGATGATGTTATCTTTTGTATATTTGGGTCAATTGTACCACGGTATTCAGGTTTTTGGGTTATTTGGACCATGTCAGTTAGCTTTTGGGTTATTTGGACCATGTTAGTTAGATTTTGGCTCATTTGCTCGAAGTGTCGGTTAGGAAGTTGTTAGTAAGTGGACAGGCAATGTAAAGGCGAAAGCCTATATATAGTCATAGAGTCATATGTGTTGAATCATCTCATCTGATCTGATCTGATCTTGGTATTCGTCTGTAATTGTGCGTCTAAGATCAAGAGTTATCTGTGAGATCTGTGTTTTGCAGAGATATTGTATCTGGGTTTTGCGGAGTTAATATGATATGACAGAGCTGTTTTGCGAAATCCCTATGTATCTTCTATTCACTTATGGTAATGCATGTTGCGATATATGAATGATGCTATGTTTTCTTGCTGCAATTAATGCTTTACTATTATATTTGCTGCGATGAATATTTCTGTTGAATGATGCTATGAATATAAATGATGTCGAAGTTAAATGCATAGATCTACTTCTAAAATGTCGCAATAAGTTAAGCAATTGAGCTGCAAACATCCTCCTTCATTCGGCGGAAACATGGTTTCGTCGACTCTCCCTTGAAAATCTCGGGTGAGACCTCATCTGCTCTGTAGGTGTTTCCGGATGGGGTTAAACCTGTCTGGGCTGGTGCTTAGGGAGATTGCAGTGGATCGGGTGTCGATAGTGAGTGGAACCCCTATCGACTAGGTTTGAGTCAACATATAAGAATTTTTATTTTTTTGAATGGCGGAGGTTGGAACCCTTTCTTTCTCTAGTCTTTGTTGTCCATTTTCTTATATTTTCATTCCTTCTAATATGATGCTTTGGTCTTATTCAAATCCTACAAATGTTTGGCCTTCCAAATGACATCCTTAATAATTTTTTGTCTATCATACAGGACCTTGTCTCTATAGAATTATGGTAGACCATTTAGGAACCTATGAATCTTCACCTTCTAATCCTTTATGAATACAACATACTTCATGAGTTCTAGGAACTTCTTCTCATAAGCTTCCATGGTTATGCTTGCCAACCTAATTTCAAAGAGCTCTTCCATATTCTTTTCATAGTAATTCTATGAGAGATATTCCTTTTGGAAGTACCTTTTGATCTTCCTCCAAGAAATTATATCTTCATCAATATCCTTCATATTGACTAGATAATCCCACCAAATGGATGCTTTACCTTCAACAAGTGGTAGATGGATACCCTTGTTACCATGTTTGATGAGTACTAGTGCAACTATAAGAACTTCCTAAGTCCCAACAACCAAGCTTCTGCATTTTCACCATGCTTTGCTTCTCCATAAAAGGTTGGAGGCTTGATTCTACTTAGTTAACCCACTAGTTCATTCCATTCAAACCTTCTCTTCTTATGTCTTACTGGGGATCTTTTGGTACTTCTTTCTCAGCTACTTGATGAATACCCTATCTTCTTCAATGAGGAGGGCATGTGATGAGGTCTTCTTGAAGATGATCTATACCTCTCATGAACAATTCTTGGAGTTGTTCCTTGATCTCCTTGCAACTGCTTTATACTATGCATGATCTTCTCTTGAATGTGGATGATCCTTTCATTATCCTTTCGACAGGTTCTCACTTCCATCTTCAAATTTTTTTACTAAGTCTTCCAAACTCAAGGGTTGTAGGATTCCCTTGTGTCCATTTGTCCTTGCTTCTCCTCTTTAAGAACTTTTCCCAACAAACACTTCTTCAAGGATGCATGGATTCTGTCCATCTTTAAAATCCATCTCTGAACTCTGTATCTTACCCTTCACTGCACTTACTGAGTCTACTACTTTGATTCACTAACTGAAATTGAAAGTTGCAATGTGTTCATTGTTAAATGTTGTTAGTGGACTATACACTTGAAATAATGCGATAGCAATTGTAATTGAAATAAGGCGTAAACAAATTGATATTGTTATTGTAAATGTAACTTTGTAAGAATAAACAAATTGAAACTAAAATTGTAATTGCAATAAGGAAATAAGCAAATTGAAATTGTATTTGTAGTCGTAATTGCAATAAAATAATTGAAATTGTACTTGTAGTTGTAATTGAAATTGCAACTATACTAATAAAATTGCGACCGTAAATGCAAATTGTAAATTGTAAGATTGCAAAATTACAAAATTGTAATTGTAACCTTAATTGTAAAATTGAAACTATAAATGCAATTGTGGAATCGTAGAATTGTAATAAAATTGCGATTATAACTACAATTTGTAATTGCAAAATTGTAAAGTCATAGAATTGTAAAATTGTAGTTGTAACTGTAATTTGTATAATTGCAATTGCAATTGCAAATGCAGTTATAATTGTAATATTGTCAATCGCAAGATTGTAAAAATCATAAAACTTTAAGTTTGTAATACTGTAATATTGTAAAAAATTGTAAAAATTGTAAAATCATAAAATTGTGAAATTGTATAAATTGAAAAATTGAAAAAAAAAACTGAATAATAGTAACTGAGATTGTAATCATAAAATTGTAGTTGTAACATAAGATTGTAACTTGTAATTGTAACTTAATCCTTGTAGCCTTAATATATTGGCATATTTAACACATAAATATAGATTTAAAGATATTGTAGAAATCCCAACAGTCTCAGGGTTGGAACCTAAGCTCTAATACGACTATATCATGTCCCCGACACTGCTAAACACTTTGGAAACAAGGGGAGAGGGATGATTCAAGTTAATGAATAGTGTAATAGTGGATATAAGGTTACGAAAACATGTCTAAATTCCAAATGAATAAATATACATCCCTTTTAAATTAAATGCAGAAAAAAATGTATATCAATTTCCCCCTGCCCCCCAGCCCCCAATGCACATGCAATGCACGAATGAAATCCTGCTTGAACCTACAATTTAACATGTAGCTAAGCATTGTTAACATATCTATGGGATGCTATGAAAATCGAAATAAACCATAATAAGAAAGAGTTAGAGTTTTGTTGTTGCTACAACATCCTTCCCCAATATTTTTAAGTTATTTGGGGCCCCTCCTTTTAACTCTTTTGTAGCAAGCTTTTTTTACTTCAGCCTTCTATTTTTCTTTAACTAGGTAGAATTTCATCGACTGCTTCCAAAAGAGTTTTCTCATTTTATCCAAGGAAAAGTCATCCTTTTCCTTTAGCGCAGATTTTGGTCTCAATTTCCCCGCTGTAGCGCAAGTTTTAGACTTAAGTCTGCCGCAACTTTGACGCACCTTTAACCATAAGTTCCTCTCCCGGTGCAAACTCTAATCACAAATCCACCGTCTAGCGTGTACCTTTGCTCTAACTTAGCCGCCCTTTTTGACAAGTCCCCAGTCTGTTATCTGGCGCGCATGATTAACAATAAGCCAGCAACCGTTAGCGCAAGAGATAATTTTTCTCAGTCGCCGAAGGTGCAAGAATTATAATTACCTTCCCCACCTTGGAGCTGCGCTTCACCTTCTTGGAAGAATTAAAATTTGGCACGCTTCCTCCCCAACGCAGACCATGATGATAGAGTTGATGCCACAAGCGCAAGGGACACGCTTGTCCTTCCCGCTTGCAAATCCGCATTCTGTCTTTCACGATAACTCATGTTTGGAGTGGTTTTACGAGTTCAATCCTAATGCCAGGATTGTCGCTTGAGCGCAAATTTTATTTTTGAACGTGCGCTTGCCACATAGAGCAAAATATTACGCTCCCCGCTTGGCGCGAAAGTTAAAATCGGTACTCGATGCAAAAAGATCTCCTTGATCCCTATGCACCGGTGGAGTTGGTAGGGCCTTTAATGAGGCCATGTGCCACTCTTAATGATAGATTTCTCGAGCCCCATGCTCACAACCCCGCCAACTTTAGACATACATGATCATTTAACTCTCCCCCTATTTAACACATGCAACGGAGTTTTGGGTTTTATTTAGTCATTTGCACTCGGAGCACTCGCCATTCGCGTCAAAGTTTGAGACTGCCATTCGCTGCAAACGGTTGAGGTCTCGAAACACTCGCCATACTGATAGGTAGGCTCTTTACCAATCCTGCTCTTAGATGAGTAAGTTAAAAAAAAAAAATCACCCATGCACAGTTTGAGCAGCTCAACGGCCTTCGTTTTACGTTGCATGAAAGCTAGAGAGGGCATAGGATAATCACTGTTCTTTTCCCTATGAGAATATGAGGCCACCACTTTCGGACCAGGGTAGAGACAACCCCATCTCACAGGCACACAAGTCTTTCCTCTCTGTCGCGTTTTCGGCTTCCCTGGTTTTTCCTAGTAGAGCTTTTGTTTTCCAAGTGAAACCTGCGGTTCCCCATGACCGCATTTGAAATTTTTTATATGTTTTTCTTGGTTGCATAATAGCTTGTCTCTGTTTAAGCTCTTCTTCCATGAG
Source organism: Larix kaempferi (assembly GCA_027924585.1). Lineage (NCBI taxonomy): Eukaryota > Viridiplantae > Streptophyta > Pinopsida > Pinales > Pinaceae > Larix > Larix kaempferi. The sequence continues at coordinate 10,428,788 of BSBM01000596.1, read as the reverse complement.
TAGAGTCTCTGTCTTTTAAAGTATGAAGTGCTTACCCTGCTCTGGCCATAAGGTTGAACCATCCCAACAGTATCTTAGTGGCCGCAGAGTTTTTGCTCAAACCTGTAGAAGTCGCAGCATCCCAAGGTCTTGTTTGCAAAACTCCCAGACTAGCATCTAATACTTGTAAAGCCCAACCCTTCTTGTTCCTTGCAGCTAAAGTTTCATGCGATAAACACCGAGATTCACTGCTCAACCAAAAGCAATGTTCATTCATGCCGAGGTTGCATAAAACCCACAATACTCGGCCGAAGCTGCCATGGTGATGTGTCAAATCAACCCATCAAGCCCATTCAGAAACTTGAAGCCAAGCCCGATCCTTAATCGATAGAGGCCTGCAGCTGCGAGATTTATCCATGTTCATCGCAACCTCCACTAGCAACTACCGGCAAGTGAAATGTTTAAACACTGACGCATAGTAAAATGTTAAGCGCCAGCGCAAAAATAAAGATAGGATAGCGCATGTGAAATTATTTGAGCTAATGCGCGAATGTGTTTAGCTTTGGCGCACAAATAAAATTAGGGCACTAGCGCGCAAAATATTTTAGGCATCAACATAGAAAATGCATTATCTCTTGGAACACAAATAATCTTAGGCACACTGAAACGTCTAAGTGTTAGCACATAAAATCCCACTTGTACCCCAACGCACACTAGATCACCAATCTTAGCGCGCGCAGAATCCCAAGCACGGCACAAAACTCTATTTAGGCGCCAGAGTAGAAATCTTCATCAAACTCACGCAAGTGCGTGTAACAATTCAAGAGGTACCTGCAAGTTGAAAATGAATGGCGCAAACCCAAAAATGATCTTGCCCGTTGTCCTGATGTTTTGTCTTTGTTTTTAGCATGGAGGGACATTGTTGAATTAAGCTTAAACATGAAATGAAGATAATTATGATTATTTAAGACAACCTCTATTTTGTGAAAATGTTATATTTTGGCTTTGCCATAGAGTGTTTCTAATGCTTGGAACAGTGGTCTAACTAAAGTCTTTGTGATATTCCCTTGCTCGCCACAGGATTACCATGCATAGGAAGTCAACAAAGAAGAAGGCAACACAGAAAGTAACCTCAGACTCAGAGGTTGAAATTCTATTGGATACTTCTCTTGTCATGATGTTTGCTGACACACAAGCTACCACTGGTGTTTCCCCTGGGAACGCCACCCCCTAATTTCAATGGGGTGATCCATACAGATTCATCATGGCTCAAGATAGTTCAACAGCCTCTATAGAGGACACTCTAGTATATGCCAACATCAGAAGGTCCTGTTTGCAGAAGGCAACAACTCGGCCAGAGATGTTCCCTTGTTCTGAAGTTGTTGGACAGATAATTCCTAACATCCGGACCGACACAAGGCTCATGACTGATAAAAATGGGTTGACCTTGGAATCTTTCGCTCCCTAGCATGTTACTGCTACCTACAGATTTCCTTCACCTAGGGCTTCTCTATACGATGAATGGATGGCAAAGCATCAAATGGACTTGCTAGAATCTACCCGTAAGATGATGATAAATGACCGACAGATCAGGAGAAGATAGAACAATGAATATGAAAGCAACCTCCTAAAGACCCCTTACAGACTCAGTGTCCTAATGTTGAGTCAGCTCTTCGGCATGCCTAATGGAAATGTATTTAAGATCGGATGGGTGCCGGTGATGTTTCACATAGCCACGAAAGGCACCATCTTCAACTGGGCTGAAATAATTTCAGATAGCTTGGCCTCACAGTTAACAGCAGCCCAAGGGGGACTAACCCAAAAGAAGGCAGATTTCTTCATGTCTTCATACCTGATTGACTGCCTGTTAAGCAAGCATTCATTCCCGGACTTGGGTTCCTCATGGAAGTCAAATGAAACAACTCTCTTCATAGCTTATCAGTGTACATGGGCAAGTAAGTACGCAAACCACTACAAGATGGTTTGTGAAAGGTTTATCATGCCATTGTACTAGCGTATTTTCGTGCAAGAACCAGATTGTATGTCGGAGAATGCAATGCCTATCATTGAGCAATTTGCGGACTATTATCACAGTGCAGAAGGCACATACATCAGAATGAGTGGATGGACTCATGAACCATTTATGCTCCCTCAGTATGTTACAGAATTTGTAATTCATAAGGAGGCCGTGAGACAACTCTTCAGCACCGGTGCCATAAGCAAGTTCTGTAAAATTAGTCACAACAAATCTAATGAACAAGTAAATCAATCACAACAGATGAACATAGAAAATATGGTGTAAAAACTGTGTAAAACATGCATCAGTGCTCAATATCCCAATGAGGGTGAATAATTACAATACAATACAGTAATAATAACTGAGCAATTCGAATTGACTAAGGAATCCATTTGAATCACTGAATGGAGTAGCTTGACTCCAACTAGGAGTCCTCATCATCAATAGGTGGTGGTCATCAATGCATAAGAACCAGTCATCCAGGTGTCAATCTGAGTCTAACTAAGTGTAACATGTGTAACTGAAGTGTGGAGCACTGATATAGGGAAGGAGACTTAGTGGAGCGTGCATGGGAGTCTTAACTGAAGTCAGAACAAGTCATCTAGTCAATCTGGAGGTCCAATGGAGTGAAACAGTCAGTCGGGAGTGAAACTAGCCTCAAATTAGGGAGAATTGGAGCTAACTGAGTGTAAACTGAGGTGGTAGGTGAAGAAGTGCACCCTTCTCTGGCAGTAGGTGAGAAGTGGGCACCTTCATGACTAGGAGGGCTGAAAATATGATGTAAGAAGCTCCCAAGTGCTAGAATAAGGTGGCTAAGGTGCTGGAGGCATCAACCTGGTGACTGGGATGCATGCAAACCCTAGAATTTGCATGCAAACCCTAATTGCATGCAAGGTCCTGAAAGTGATGATGTGGATATCCGAACACCCCCCCTCAAGCTAGACTATGATGTGCAAAAAATAAATGATAGGGCCTTGGTAACTAAGACCAAAGGTCACCCCAATACAATAATAATCCAAACTAATAACAATCAATAAACCGAGGAAATGGGGAAAACCTCATGGGAAAAATACCCCCCCCCCCTCAAAATAGACTGTAGCACACCAAAAGATTTAACTGCTCCAAAATCAAATAGATATGTCTAGAGGTATCTTACTCTTGGGAGTAAATGGATCATGCTCCAAAAACATGTGCTTGAATTCTCCATCAGTGGATGCAAGTGAAAGTGGAGACTTTAAGAACTTGCTCTTCATACCGAAAATGGTGAGAACAAAACTGAAAATATAAGGATGATCCTGGAACCTGTGATTTGAGCCAAGTGAGGTAGGAATAGCTCCAATTGGATAAAATAGATATTGAAACTTGAACTTCTTATCAATAGAAGTTAAATCATCTCCAAAAATAGATGAATGGTTTCTTGAGATCTCCTTTGAACCAACAAGGGTGATATCAAGACCAAAATCAGCAAAAAGTGCATGAGAAATGAACTCAAGTGAATGGCAGTGCTCTTCATCTTCATTAAAAATCTGAGAAACATTACAAATGATAGAACATAAGTCTATAAGAGGCATGCAATCAAGGAGGGTGAATGCTTCACCTCCAAAATCATATTTTACCTCCAAAACTTCAAGTAGATCATTATTCTGCATGCCGAAAAACTCATGTGAAGGAGAGGATTCAAGAACCTCTTTGGAATCTAGAGTATGAGCTGGTTTATCTTGCTCAGAATTTGAAATAGAAGACATTGAGAGAGTGAGCTTTGAATCTATAGTTTCTTCTTCATCTTGAACAATTGTTGAGGCCAAGACATGATCAGAAAGAACACATAAGGAGATCTCACTAGGCTTGTTCTCCAAAAGGCTAGCATGATCCTCTTCTTCCTGCTTTCCAAATTCTCTGTCAAGTTGGACCCATAGATCACTTGGATTTTCAGAAGTATTATTGAGGTAGCGCATACAAGGAGACATAGCAAGACACATTACTCCAAAAGCTCTGTCACAATCATTGAGCCAATCATTCTCCTCTTCATTGGAATCAAAATCTCTTGTATTACCAATGCACATATCAAAAAGACATTGTCTCTTCAAGAATGCAATCATCTTTGGTTTCCATTCATCATAGTTGAATGGAGTAAGAATATTTTGTAAAGAAGAAGTCTCCATCTTTGCATTAGCGAATGCACATGGAGGAAGTAAGAAACCTACAAATCACACACAAACAAACACTATGTTTTCAGCCTTGTATGCACATGAGATTTTGCATGTCGTTGCTGAAATATATTGGTGAGCAATTCACTCAGTCTTCATGTAGAACACCTATAGAAAAGAAGTCTTGTCCCTGCTATGGCTCTGATACCATGTAAAATTAGTCACAGCAGCAAGGTCCTAAAAGTGATGATGTGGATATCCGAACAAGTTCTTAACTCACCGAAGGAAGGGCATGTATCCTCCCATGCCATTTACCATAGGAGATTACAACCTCCCAAGAGCAAGAGACGGGGAAAATTACGCTCGCGGCTTAGAAGTTTTCCATTTCGGCTCAGTCCCTTTCAGAAGGCATGACCCCATTGGTGTGGTAAGCATGCATTGTCTTGACCTCAAGATCTCCTTTGAATACGCTCATGCGGCAGATCGAGACGAAGAATTCTTCAGGAGCACCCGCAACCTAACTGAGTTAGGAAAGCGTTACACTACGAAAGTTGTGAAAGATCCGAGCCCCAAACCTGTCGGTTTGATCCAAAGAGAGTGCGAGACATCAGCCTCACAATCAGGGGAGCCATTAGAATTGGATCAAAATAGAGTGCTCAAAGAGAAAGCTCTCAAGCAGCATTAGGACCAAGAATAAGCAAGGATTCAAGGTGAGCTAGCTGGCAAGCTTCAACAAGAGGAGATTGCAAGGAAACAACAGGAGAAAGCCTCTTAGTTGGAACAACAAGAAGAGGCTACCAGTATCCAGAAAGAAGGAGAAGATCAGTTATCCCAAGAGCAAGCTTCCAAGCCGCAGCATGAGGAAGAGCAAAGGCCCCTGGGTGAAGGAGATGATGGATTATAGGCTCAGCAAGGAGAGTCTGAAGGAACAGATGGATTGCAGACACAGTAAGAAGAGTCAGCAGGAGAGAAGGATAAAGAACAGAAAAAGAAGTATCTCGAGCCGAAGCCATCTACTCCGACAGATATGGAGGTGGACCCACCATTGATATGCACCCCAGGGGGAACTCAAGAAAAAGGTGCCTATTCTGGGAGCTTAGCGCTGACCCCATATAACCCTAGGAAGTAGCGCAAAATAGCAGACCTAGATACTGTATATTTTAGTGAGAAGAAAAGGGCCATCATTGATAGGAGGGTAAAGAAAATGGAAGGCAAGACAAAGAATAAGGAAACAGAGGAGGATGAATATGAACTATGGATAACAGAGAAAACATTGTTCCAAGGAACTGATGTCGACCCCACATTCCAAGCCCAATGCACCGTGGCATTAGCTAAGGCAACTAAAGCCAATATTGATTTTTTGAAAGAAAAGATAAAGCATTACAAGGAGCAATGCCTTAAGATCGAAGATGATAGAAAGAGGGAGGTATTAGAAGCAAACAAACTGAAGGAGAAATACAATGAGTTGTTAGGAGAGCATCTGGTGCTCAATTCAGGAGTTCTCCAGCTCGAGAATGAGAAGAACTCCTTAGAAATGTTGTTGGCTATATCTGAAGGTGAATTGGAGAATCTGAAGGCTTGGATAACAGAGTTGGAAGAACTCGAAGCAAGCAGAGATCAGAAAATTCAGCTCCACCAGCATGAATATGAGGGGCTGATTCAAGAAAAGGAACAACTAGCAAGACAGCTCAAAGAGGCAACGGAAGACCAGCAAAATTTGTCCACATTTCACAAACAAGCATGTGATATGCGGATTAAAATCCATCAGCTACTCATACTGATCTCGAAAGAGATTTGGAGCATGAAAGAGATGATTAAGAAGATGACAACAATTGAAGCCAAAGCCCTAAAAACTCGAGAAAAGTTTGAAAATCATGTAGAGGAGCTGAAACAAAAATCTGAGTGGAAAAAGGGAAAATCTCAACTCCCTTCACACTTACGCGCCCCTATAGGGGATGAATTGGACGTGGATATAGGAATTCTTGAATTTGCCAAAGATTGCGGTACCAAGAAAAGTTTGGAAATCAAAAGGACAGTCTGCAAGTGTTGTTCGATCTACTCCACACTTAGGGAATCGCTTAGCAAGTGTCATCTTGTTCTCCCCGCCTCCATTTATGATTTCCCAAAAGAAGAAGACCGATTGTTCGACTTGCAGAATGAGTTGGACGAAGACTTAGCTTATATCAAGAAGATAGAGGTATTGACTCAGGACGAATTTCAACAGTTCATTTGCCAACCTGCAATACATATTTACTTCCTGGAAGCAATGGCAAAAGAGGCCACACAGGGGAATGCGCTGATCAAATCGGACCTTCTCAAGCATGAAATAGAGTCCCAGGCAATAGTCTCTTCCTGTAGCAAGCTCATCGTAAAGGATATCAACTAATGGACTTCATACATTCAAAGTATACATGGGCTGGTAATTTCAAGCGAGCCGGTTGGTGGAGGCATCTCTTCAAGTCAACAGGCAGAAGCCCCAGCAGAATAGGTAAATCATTCTTATTTTGTTTTAATCAAGCGGAAAAGCTGAAATTCTACCTTTGTTTAATTGCTCTAAAAAGACAGCTGATCCCTAGTTTTGTCCTATTTGTAAAACCTTCAACGTATTCATAGGCTTTGTAAGGATACAATGAAAGCCAAGGAAGGAGGTTATAGAATTAGGGTACACTTGTCAGCCCAAGCGGTTTTGTAAAGTTATAAATAGAAGGTTAGAAGGAATAGAGAAGGATTTTTTGGTAGGGAAAAGAAGCTTCTTAGCTTGTACGAACTATTTTGTAAGTAGCTCCAAGAAAGCAATTTTGCCTAATAAAGAGCCTGAGGGAGACATTTGTTTTGCTTGGAAATGGATGTTGGATGTTTGCTGGATTATTCTTGTGGCGTTCATATCTTGCAGTGAGATCTTTCTTTGCTATTCAGAATTACTTCTGTGTGTTGAATGACCTTACTATTTTTTTTCTGTGCAATGATGTTTCTCCTAACATGAGTAATAGAGTGCTTTCACATGGATTAAAATCCATCTTTTATATCTTTAATCTCTTGCTATAGATGTATCTTTATGATTTAATGGTTATTTTTGTTGATCTTCAGATATTTCTTTCAGTGCATTTCTCATGTTTACAAATTTCTCCTTGCACGGATAGATTAGATTTATTTCAGTCTTAGATATAGATTTGTTTCAAGCTCTGCATTTAGACTAAATTAGCTTAGGCACTTGCACATCATTTTAACAATAAAATAAAAAAGAATGGTGGATCGGGACATAACCAGTGTAAAAGGAAGCAAATCTAACGGTAGCTGGAACCACTAACCTGACAGATTTCCCATACCAAATGGTGGACAATCTAATTGGGATAGTTTACCGAGGAGAATCCCTCTCTGCTTGATGCTACGATCTTCAGGGAATCAACAGTTTTTGGCACTAGAAGGAGGGCCTGAAGTGCATGGCTGATAAAGGAAAATCTCCCATTGTCAAAAATGTTATGAAAACTCGCTTAAAACAGGAATTTCAGATAGCCCAAACCTTGAAGTAACAAATAAAGAAAACTCGATCTCTAATTCTGAACATTAAGAAGTCTTGTATGCTGTGCCTTTTGTAGAAATAGAAGATTTAAGGAGACATACATGGTCTTATGTTAAGCAACTAGGTGGTTTAAATGTTGTAACTTTCCTCCCTAGGAAAAGTACTCCCCGAAAAGAAATACAATACACCCATGATTTGATTCTTGTGCAGAATTTTGAAGAGCTTGTAAATTTAACCTTGGAAGAAATTGCAGAACCCCTGAAAGAAATCGATCTTGAAAACCCAGAAAATTTTTCAAGTCTAGAAAATCTTGGAGAACTTGTTACTCCAAAGAACACTCCACTTAATTCACCACGCAATTCTCCACCTGATTCTCCACATAGAAACATGGCTATACCTGCTTGGAGAGCGAGGGGAGCGTTAAATCTAGCTAGGCCATTCCACAATCTGCCAAAAAATCCAGAGAAAGTCTTGCCTAAATTCGACCTAGGAAAAGCCATCTCTGTTGAAGATCATCTCAAGATTTTTTATTTAGCCTTGAATCTCTTAAATGTACAACATGAAGATGTAGTTTGTAGGCTTTTCCCATACACATTTGAGCCGGAAGTTTCTTCCTGGTATTTTAGCTTACAAGCTAGCTCAATTTCCAGCTGGGAAGAATTTGAAACATGTTTCTTAAAGATGTATGGAAATAAAAAGACTGTAGCTACACTCATGAAAGAATTGTTGTCCATGAGAATGGAAAAGAAAGAAAAGGTTCAAGACTTCAACCAAAGGTCCACAACACTCTTAAATAATTTCAGCGAAGCAAATAAACCAGCAGAAGAATCTCTGGTTGAATATTATACAACAACTCTTGAAGGGCATATAGCAATGTTCGTCAAAAGATCTAAGAAAACCACCCTGATAGAAAATTTTGAAGAAGCTAGGAAGGTGGAAGAATAAGTAGATAGCATTGCCAAACATGCCTTAGATGTAGAGCCAAAACCATCAACTAGTAAAAAAACCTTGCTGCTCTCCAAGAATAAAGAAGAGTCATTAGCAGAAATGGAGAACATAGTTAAGATGATGCAGAAATTGTCCAGTAAAATTGTAGATCTCGAGAAAGATAAAGAAGCTAGTACATCTAGGAAGCCTTTCAAACTGTTCTAAAAGAAGAGAGAAGACAACGATCAACCTCATCCACCAATGAATATTTCTCCTGTTTTAAATCTGAATGAAATTGGGATGGAAAACTTTTGCACATTTCATCAAGAGCCACACTCGAAAAAGAGTTGCCCACAATGGATTAACTCTATGAGTTTAGTCATGAACCAAATGCTGGATTCACAGATTCCAAATCAAGACGATCCTCTAGAGGAACCAACCCTTGAGATAGAGGAACCATCTCCAGACACTACCATGGTGCTATGGGATTGGGTACCTTTAACAGAGTTGGTAGAAGATGATCCCGTGGAAAGCCCAGTCTCTATTGTAAACATTAACACTCGCAGTAAAGGTTCCATTACGGATCTAGTTCCAAGCTCGACTATTCTTAAACCAAAAATTTCAAAAGAATTACCTAGAAGACATATAACAGTCATTCCACCACAACCCAAAGCTAACCCAACAGCGGCCAAGCAACCAAACATCGACACAACAGTTCAACAACCAAAGGTCACACTGAATAAGACAGACCATCAAACTAAAGTTGTAAAAGAATGTGATATGGGATATGACATGATTGAGGATATAAAGAAAGTAAAGGCAACTGTATCGATATTCAATATGTGCAGTTTACCCCAGCAACGAGACAAGTTGTTGCATGTCCTTCAATCCCAGTCCAGCACCACATTAATAGACACTCAAGAAGACCCTGAAATTAATGAGGCCAGCATCGGCGGGAAATCCAAATCTCAGACATTGTCGTTCCTTTTAACTTTTGAAATCTTCAATCATAATGTGCATAATTGTCTGGTAGATTCTGGAGCATCTTCGAATGTCATGCCACTATCTATCTATAAAAGGATCAATGGTCAACCAATTCCATCTCTTGCCCAGATTATTCAGCTAGATAAGACTGCTGTCAAAGTTATCGGGGAGATGAAAGATGTCCTCATTAGGTTATCAACAGATTCTAGAGTTTGTCAATTCATTTATATAATCGTAGTTGACATTCTCGATGCCTATGGTTTGATCCTAAGTAGGGACTGGTCCACAAAGTTGAATGGTTACTTTGCAACTGATTGGTCCCATTTGTGGTTGCCATATCAAAACAAACAGAATCAGATCAAGGTTTTGAGAGAACCACACATGAAACAAAATGTAACTCAACTAGAAGGAAAGAATGAAGCTGTAGCCTTCTCATCCTCAGTTTTGGGAAATTATTTCTTAGAAATTGATCCAGGTAATTATCAGTCTGAAACTATTAGTCATGAATCAGATAAACAGTCTGATCTCCTTCATTTTTCTTGGACTGATGATATTGACTGTAATATAGTTAGTTTAGTTGCTGATTTAGATCATAAAGATACTAACTCAGCTGAATCAAACAATATTTTTTGGACATTATACTTTGATGGTTCTAAAACTTTGGAAGGATCCAGTCTGGTTGTGTTATGATGGATCCAAAAAGAAATAAGTATTTTTTGTCCTGTAGGTTAGAATTTGATTGTACTAACAACACTGCTGAATATGAAGCTTTAGTCCATGGATTAAAGAAAGCCATCAGATTAAATGTTAAATACCTAAAGGTGTTTGGCAAATCAGAAATAGTTGTGAGATAGGTAAGATATACCATTCACTATCCTTCACCTCATTTGAGGAGTTATTAGGCTGAGGTATGGGATTTAATTATGCATTTTGATGCTTTCAATATAAAGTTGATTCCCAGACTTCAAAATTCTGCAGCTGATTTATTAGCAACATCCGCTTCCAGATTGGTGCCAAATAATGACAAGTGCTCAATTGAATAAATTTTCAGGTCTTCTGTCCCTAACAATATCACAAACTTCAGAGTTTTCAATGATGACGAATAGATTATCAGTTTTCTAACAAACGAAGACATATTCCAAGGAGCTGTGATAGATGAAGAAGAACACGATTCTGATTTACAAAAGAAAGATACAGCTAAAGGAAATTTCATCCCCAAAGGGGTAAGGTCACTTGAAATGTTGTTTGATCTTCAGAGTAAGTTCAAAAGGCCAGCAAATACCAAGACCAATAGCTCATCAATGAAGCATGAATTAGTTAATCTAGGCACTGAGGCTAAACCAAAGTTTGTTAACCTTGGCAAATGTTGTTCACCGGAAGAAAGAGATAAGTTCATCAAACTATTTTGACAATATAAGGATGTTTTTGCATGGACTTATGAAGATCTGAAAACATATGGCATCCGCATTATTTAGCATGTCATACCAATGAAAGCAGGTGTCAAGCCATTTCTGCAGCAATTAAGAAGGATGCATCCCATTCTTGAACCTCTGATTCAAAAGGAATTGAAGAAGCTACTGGATGCTAAAATAATATTTAAAGTTCGGCATTCTGAGTGGGTTGCTAACCTAGTTTCCGTGAGAAAGAAGTCAGGAGAGATAAGACTATGTGTTGACTTCAGAAATTTAAACAGAGCTTCAGATAAAGACAATTATCTCGTCCCTTCAATGGAACAAATTCTCCAGATGGTGTCAAGATCGGAACTATTCTCCCTTCTTGATGGCTTCTCTGGTTACAATCAAGTATTGGTAGGTAAAGAAGACCATCTTAAGACTACTTTCCGCACTAAGTGGGGAACTTTCGCATATCGAAGGATGCCATTCGGTCTGATAAACGCAGGAGCTACGTTTCAGCGAGCAATGGACATCGCCTTCCGAGGATTGGGAGGTCACTGTGTTGTGGTCTATTTAGATGATGTGACAGTTTTTTCGAAGAAAAGAGAAGACCATGTTGTTCATTTGAAGCATATATTTTATCATTGCCGAAAATATGGTATCTCTTTAAATCCCAAGAAGAGTGTGTTCGCTGTTCCCGAAGGTAAACTACTGGGCCATATCATTTCCAAAAGGGGAGTATCAATAGATCAAGAAAGAGTACAAGCTATCAATAAAACTCCAATGCCTCATAACAAGAAATCCATGCAATCATTTATTGGCACTATCAATTTTGTCCGAAGGTTTGTTCCAGATTTCCCGCAAATTGTTAAACCTTTGCAGCAAATGGTCAAGCAAAGCATACAGTTCAAGTGGATAGACATAGAAAAGGATGCATTCAGAGACATTAAGGTAGCCATAGCTAAGGCTCCTTCCTTAAGAAGCCCATATTTTGACCAAGATTTTATCTTGTATACCTTTGCTTTGGATGACTCACTTGCAACGGTGCTCACGCAAAAGGTAGAGTTAGGAGACGAATATCCAATCTCGTTTGTGAGAACTGGTCTACAAGGTGCTGAACTGAACTATCCCGTGGTCGACAAACATGCATATGATGTCTTCAAAGCAGTCAAACAATTCAGACCATATATTCTTAAGAGCAGAACTAAATTTATAGTTCCTCACCCAGCGGTCAGATCCCTTTTTGTTCAAAAGGAGTTGGGGGAAAGAAGGGGAAACTGGGTCATGGCTCTTCAAGAATATGATTCGAAATTTAAACCAGCCACCATCATTAAGGGGCAAGGCCTGTGTAAATTGCTTATAGAGCATCCAATTGATGAAGAGCAACATTTGAAGAATGAAGCCAAGCTGAATTCAGTTGAGGTATGTCCCATTTTCATAGCTCCTGGATCATGGTATAGAGATCTAGTGCATTATTTGCAGCAAGGATATATACCAGAACATTGGAGTTCTAAGCAAAGAAGGGCACTCCATTTGAAATTAGCAGCTTATCAAATCATTGATGGGATACTTTTAAGAAAAAATTACGATGGAATTTTTCTCAGATGTCTAGAAAAGGAAGATGCAAGCAAAGCTGTCAAGGAATTGCGTGATGGCCCTACTGGTGGAAATTATTCAGGATAGACAACAACTCACAAAATACTCAGAGCTGGATATTATTGGCCCACCTTATTCTGAGATGCTCATGCTTATGCACGGAACTGTGATATATGCTAAAGCAGTGCTGGGAAATTACCTAAGGCAGCAGGACCTTTGCAGCCGGTTATTATCTCAGAACCTTTGGAACAATGGGGTATAGATGTCATTGGAGAGATAAATCCAAATTCTTCTCTTCAACATCGATACATCCTCACAGCCACGGACTACTTCACCAGATGGATGGAGGTAATCCCATTGCGTAAGATCAATGAAGATACAATCATCAGCTTCTTGAAAGAGAGCATCATAACCAGGTTTGGGGTTCCAATTTCCCTAGTATTTGATAATGCCACTTATTTCTCATATTTTAAAATAAATGAATTTGTTTATGAATGGGGAATTAAACTGCATTATTCAGCCAATTATTACCCTCAAGGAAATGGATTAGTTGAATCTTCAAACAAAAATCTCATCCGAATTCTCAAGAAGACTATGATAGAAAATCAACGAAGTTGGCATATAGCTCTCCCAAATTCCTTATGGGCAGATAGGGCGACTCCAAAGAAAGCATTAGGGGTTTCCCCCTATATTCTCATCCATGGAAAATAAGCTAGTCTCCCTCCCAATATCTTGCTTCCATCCTTACATTTGTGCCAAGCATCTCGAGGGTCAGGTAGTCAAGTCCTACAATCCAGGATCAGTACCTTGCTTCAACTTGAAGAAGCCCGTCAGAAAGCTAAAGACTGGTTTCATCATCACCAAGATATAGTCAAAAGATGGTTCGATAAGAGGAAATTGGGTAAAAGAAGTTTTGAGGTAGGGGATTTAGTCCTGAGATGGGACCATAATCATGAGGGCAAGGGGATGCACACGAAATTCCAACACTTATGGATAGGCCCTTACCAAATTTATGCAAAGCTCGTCCCATCCACTTACAAGATGATAGACCTCCAGGAAGAGGAAGTAACCCTTCCTCTCAATGGCCTCGCCTTGAAACAATACTTTGCATAGTCTCAATGAGATTTTATGTACATAAATAAAAATTTTCTTTTATTTTACTTTAGTCTTTGTTTTCTGTGCTTCAACTAGATTGCCTTTTTCTCTTAGCCTTTGAACTTTTTGTACAAATTTGTCTCCCTGAATCACCTACAATTGGGCCTCTCATGAAGGAAGATCTCGCAAGAAATTGCACAACTCATGAAGCTGGAAATGTATACTAGAAAGAAAGTTTACCCATGCATTTGGGGTTTTGCTGATCGTTCTCCAGAATGAAGAGATCCTGTTTGATTGGTCACACTAACCCTTGTTTAAATAGCAGAGATCTATGATTATCTTTACCACTATCTTCGAGCTCCATCCACCATCACACTTAAAATCATCTCAACAAGATCGCTGTGGTTGGACCCACGGAAAAGTAGCACATCTCGAAGGCATAGGGTATTGAAATGGCTCCATCCTACAAATTTAAACCCAAAAGGGCTTATAATCAAGGGTCTGTTTTCCAGGGATTCTCGCCTCAATCAAAGCACGGCTGAGATAAAATCAAAGCATATAGGTTGAGGAAGCTGTCCAAAAAACTCAACTCAAGCTAGGCTCCTCTCCGTCCGTGAGGCTTGATAAAACCATAAAATCTCTCACTCACACAAAAGGGCATTATGGATTGAGGAACCAAAATCGAAGATCGTATTTTAAATAAAATATTCATGGAAGGCTCAAACAACGAAGCTGTCAAATGTATGAACATCCAAATGGATGCAGGCGACATGGGAATGAGGAACAAGAGCTATGAGATGTTGTTGCAAATCCTGTGGAGTCCGCTAGCAGCGGTCATCTGAAAGATGAATCTTTTAAAATGAACCCCATATGTTGGCCCTTGGAAAGTTTTAAAGATGTCTTCATCGAACTTCCCTTCTCCCAATGACCAATGGATAAAGTGACTTCTTCCTTTGCCAAGATTCTAATGCTTAAGCCGACTGCTGCACATAAGGTGAATAGCTTTTAAAAGGAATTCTTCCAATAAACGAGATAGTTTTCAGAGATCTGTGTTTGCCAGTGATTCGCCAATTGTTGTTGCTGCAACATCCTTCCCCAAAATCTTTAAGTTATTTGGGGCCCCTCCTTTTAACTCTTTTGTAGAAAGCCTTTTTTACTTCACCCTTCCATTTTTCTTTAACTAGGTAGAATTTCATCGCCTGCTTCCGAAAGAATTATCTCATTTTATCTAAGGCAAAGTCATCCTTTTCCTTTAGCGCAGATTTTGGTCTCAATTTCCCCACTGTAGCGCAAGTTTTAGACTTAAGTCTTCCGCAACTTTGACGCACCTTTAACCATAAGTTCCTCGCCTAGTGCAAACTCTAATCATAAATCCTCCGTCTAGCACATACCTTGGCTCTAACTTAGCTTCCCTTTTTGACAAGTCCCAAGTCTGTTATCTGGAACGCATGATTAATAATAAGCTAGCCACCATTAGCGCAAGAGATAATTTTTCTTGGTCGTCAAAGGCGCAAGAATTATCATTACCTTCCCCACCTTGGAGCTGCGCTTCACCTTCTTGGAAGAATTAAAAGTTGGTGTGCTTCCTCCCAAGCGCAGACCGTGATGATAGAGTCGACGCCACAAGCGCAGGGGACGCGCTTATCCTTCCCGCTTGCAAATCCGCAATCCGTCTTTCGCGATAACTCATGTTTGGCATGGTTTTATGAGCACAACCCTAATGTCAGGATCGTCGTTTGAGCGCAAAGTTTATTTTTGAACATGCGCTTACCACATAGCGCAAAAGATTATGCTCCTCGCTTGGCGCAAAAGTTAAAATCGGTACTCAACGTGAAAAGATCTCCTCTATCCCTATGCACCGATGGAGTTGGTAGGGCCTTTAATGAGGCCATGTGCCACTCTTAATGACAGATTTCTCGAGCCCCGTGCTCATAACCCCACCAACTTTAGACGTACGTGATCATTTAACTCTCCCCCTATTTAATGCATGCAATGGCGTTTTGGGTTTTATTTAGTCATTTGCACTCTGAGCACTTGCCATTTGCGTCGAAGTTCAAGACTGCCATTTGCTGCAAACGGTTGAGGTCTCGGAACGCTCTCCATACTGACAGGTAGGCACTTTCCCAATCCTGTTCTTGGGTTAGTAGGTTAAAAAAAAAAATCACCCATGCATAGTTTGAGTAGCTCAACGGCCTTCGTTTTACGTTGGATGAAAGCTAGAGAGGGCATAGCATAATCACTGTTCTTTTCCCTATGAGGATACGAGGCCACCACTTTCGGACTATGGCAGAGATGGACCCATCTCGTAGGCACACAAGTCTTTCCCCTTTGTCACATTTTTGGCTTCCCTGGTTTTTCCTAGCAGAGCTTTCGTTTTCCAAGCGAAACCCGCGGTTCCCCATGACCGCATTTGAAAGTTTTTATATGTTTTTCTTGGTTGCATAATAGATTGTCTCTATTTAAGCTCTTCTTACATGAGTAGAGTCTCTGTCTTTTAAAGTATGAAGTGCTTACCCTGCTTTGGCCATAAGGTTGAACTGTCCCAGTGGTATCTTAGCGGCCGCAGAGTTTTTGCTCAAACTTGTAGAAGCCATAAGATCCCAAGGTCTTGTTTGCAAAAATCCTGGACTAGCATCTATTGCACGTAAAGCCCAACCCTTCTTGTTCCTTGCAGCTAAATTTTCATGCGATAAACACTGAGATTCACTGCTCAACCAAAAGCAATGTTCATTCACGCCAAGGTTGCACAAAACCCACAATACTTGGCCGAAGCTGCCATGGTGATGTGTTAAATCAACCCATCAAGCCCATTCATAAACTTGAAGCCAAGCCTGATCCTTAACTGACAGAGGCCTGCAGCAGCGGGATTTATCCATCTTTAGCACAACCTCCACTAGCAACTACCGGCACGTTAAATGTTTAAACACTAACGCATAGTAAAATGTTAAGTGTCAGCACAGAAATAAAGAGAGGATAGCACATGCGAAATTATTTGAGCTAGCGCGCGAAGGTGTTTAGCTTTGGTGCACAAATAAAATTAGGGTGCTGGCGCACGAAATATTTTAGGCATCAACGTAGAAAATGCATTATCTCTTGGCGCACAAATAATATTAGGTACCAGTGCACATGAAATGTCTAAGTGTTAGCACATAAAATCCTGCTTGTACCCCAGCGCACACTAGATCACCAATCTTAGTGCGCGCAGAATCCCAAGCGCGGTGCAAAACTCTACTTAAGCGCCAACGCAGAAATCTTCATCAGACTCGTGCAAGTGTGTGTAACAATTCAAGGGGTACCTGCAAGTTGAAAATGAATGGTGCAGACCCAAAAATGATCTTTCTCGTTGTCCGGATGTTTTGTCTTTGTTTTTAGCATGGAGGGACATTGTTGAATTAAGCTTAAACATGAAATGAAGATAATTATGGTTGTTTAAGACAACCTCTATTTTGTGAAAATGTTATATTTTGGCTTTGCCATAGAGTGTTGCTAATGCTTGGAATAGTGGTCTAACTAAAGTCTTTGTGATATTGCCTTGCTCACCATAGGATTACCATGCATAGGAAGTCATCAAAGAAGAAGGCCGCACAGAAAGTAACCTCAGATTCAGAGGTTGAAATTCTATTGGATACTTCTCTTGTCACGATGTTTGCTGACACACAAGCTACCACCAATGTTTCCCATGGGAGCACCGCCCCTGAATTTCAATGGGGTGATATATACAGATTCATCATGGCTCAAGATAGTTCAAAAACCTCTATAGAGGATGCTCTAGTATATGCCAACATCAGAAGGTCCTGTTTGCATAAGGCAACAGCTCGGCCAGAGTTGTTCCCTTGTTCTGAAGTTGTTGGATGGCTAATTCCTAATATCCGGACCGACACAAGGCTCATGACTGATAAAAATGGGTTGATCCTAGCATCTTTCGCTCCTAAGCATGTTATTGCTGCCTATAGATTGCCTTCACCTAGGGCTTCTTTAGATGATGAATGGATGGCAAAGCATCAAATGGACTTGCTAGAATCTTCCCGTAAGATGACAATAAATGATCGACAGATCAAGAGAAGGCAGAAAATGAATATGAAAGCAACCTCCTGAAGACCCCTTACAGACTCATTGTCCTGATGTTGAGTCATCTCTTCGGCATGCCTAATGGCAATGTATTTAAGATCGGATGGGTGCCGGTGATGTTTCACATAGCCACGAAAGGCACCATCTTCAACTGGGATGAAATAATTTCAGATAGCTTGGCCTCATAGTTAACAGCAGCCCAAGGAGGACTAACCCAAAAGAAGGAAGATTTCTTCATGTCTTCATACCTGATTGACTGCCTGTTAAGCAAGCATTCATTCCTGGACTTGGGTTGCTCATGGAAGTCAAATGAAACAGCTCTCTTCATAGCTTATTAGTGTACATGGGAAAGTAAGTACGCAAACCACTACAAGATGGTTTGCGAAAGGTTTATCATGCCATTGTACCAGCTTATTTTCGTGCAAGAACCAGATTGTATGTCAGAGAATGCAATGCCTATCATTGAGCAATTTGGGGACTATTATCACAGCACAGAAGGCACATACATCAGAATGAGTGGAGAGACTCATGAACCATTTATGCTCCCTCGGTATGTTACAGACTTTGTAATTCATAAGGAGGCCATGAGACAACTCTTCGGCACCAGTGCCATAAGCAAGTTCTTAACAAACTGGAGGAAGGGCATGTATCCTCCCATGCCATTTACCATAGGAGCTTACAACCTCCCAAGAGCAAGAGACGGGGAAAATTATGCTCAAGGCTTAGAATTTTTCCATTTCGGCTCAGTCCCTTTCAAAAGGCATGACCCCAATGGTGCGGTAAGCAGGCATTGTCTTGACCTCAAGATACCCTTTGAATACACTCATGCGACGGACTGAGATGAGGAATTCTTCAGGAGCACCCTCAACCTAACTGAGTTAGGAAAGCATTACAATACGAAAGTTGTGAAAGATCCGAGCCCCAAACCTGTTGGTTTGATCCAAAGAGAGCGGGAGGCATCAACCTCACAATTATGGGAGCCATTAGAATTGGAGTAGGATAGAGTGCTCTGAGAGCAAGCTCTCAAGCAGTAGCAGGACTAAGAACAAGCAAGGATTCAAGGTGAGGTAGCTACCAAGCTTCAGCAAGAGGAAATTGCAAGGAAACAACAGGAGCAAGCCTCTCAGTTGGAACAACAAGAAGAGGCTTCCAGGATCCAGAAAGAAGGAGAAGATCAGGTATCCCAGAGTAAGATTCCAAGAAACAGCATGAGGAAGAGCAAAGGCCCCTGGGTGAAGGAGTTGATGGATTACAAGCTCAGCAAGGAGAGTCTAAAGGAACAGATGGATTGCATACACAACAAGAAGAGTCAGCACGAGAGAAGGATAAAGAACAAACAAAGAAGTCTCTCGATGTGAAGAACCTACAATAATTAATTAATGCAAATACACGAGATATCAGAAATAATAGAACTCGGAATCACTTTTATATTGATCACGGGCCACTTCGAGGGGGCAACCTCCTTTGAGCAAGCTCAATACAATTAACTTCACGGTGCCTTCAATGACCTCAACACACACTTATATACTAAGTCTATGCCCAATACTATGAGTCAAAACCATGGGACATATAATACTACGGAACGACTTACAAAGCATATGTGTCCAATACTATGGGTCAATACTATGGGATAATATAAACTATGGATCAACAAATACTACGGGACGTCTTACAAAGCATATGCGTCCAACAACAATATACTAACATAGTAAAGAGAAGGGTTGACATGGGTTCCTAACATCCCTTCTCCCTTAGAGAAAGCTTTGTCCTCAAAGCTTTGGTTGGGGAAATTGTTGCAGAATCTGAACAAGTGGTTCCCCGGCAGCATTCTAGGGTTGCATTTCGTGCCACTGATGACTTTAGAGTGTCAGGGAGGATTGCTTGGAAGGCTGTAGACGAAGAAGAACCCTATCAACTACATGGAAAGTGTGCTTAGAACGGTGTTGATCGGCTTGTTGTTTCAGTCGAATTCTGGCCATGTGAAGATTGTCCTGTAGAATGAGAAGAATCTGATCACAGTTTCGAAGAACCGAGTCAATTTCTTGAACTGAGGAGCTGCTAAGGGTGTATGGAAGAAGAACTGGTGGTGTCTGTCCATAGACTGCTTCATATGGTGTCTTTTGAGATGTGGTATTGTACCACCAGAGTGCTGCTAGGAGATCCATAGAAATAGTTGGCCAAAGCTATGTAGGGATGGGCAAGGGTTTGAGCAATCCTGAAAGGAGTGTCGTTTCACCCTTGTTGACTTGGAAGGTATCACAGTCAACCACCATCTGTTGAATTGTCATTTTTAGTCCCTGCCAAAAGAAGTTACATTGTTCCCGGTCATACAGTTTGAAGAACCCAGAATGCCTTGCTGATGAAGAAGCATGGAGTTCATAGAAGAGATAGCCCTATTGAACATATTGCAACCAATTTGGAACAAGTAGAGAAAGAGATGTAAGAGAAACTGGGTCATCAATTGTGTGAGAAGGAGCATCTGCCACCATATTGTCCTTACCCTTCTTGTAAGTGATCGCATAGGATAACCCATGAGTTGGATAACCCACTTAAGGTGTGTTGGGTAGGAGACCCATTGTTCTAGAAAATTTTCTAGACTCTGGAGATCAGTCTTAATGCAGAAATATTTCCCTAATAGGTATGGCTGCCACTTCTGTACTGCATGCAAAATAGCCATCAGTTCCTACTGAGAGGTAGATGCGACTAAATTCTTATCGGAAAGGTCTCTTGAAGGCAACAAGCTCATTGGTTCAACAAAGACACCTGCATATCTATCCAAGGAAGTAGTGGAGACCATTGATGGGTGCATCTGAATGGAATGGAGTTGAGCAATGACACCATGTAAATTCTTCTTAAGGATTTTTTCCAGGCGATGTGAACTGATGATGCAGAGAGACCCTGGTTGTGAGCCCATTAATTTGTGTTGTGCCCCATTGACTGAAAACTACATCCAAAGTTTCACAAATTTCCATAAGATGGGGCCAAGTGTGCATAACCATTGAATTCCCAAAACCACATCACATCTGCCTAAGGACAAGGAAAACATGTCAGAGCACAGGTTATAATCTTCCATAGAGATACGCACATTGTGACACTTCTTCTTGCAAGGTAAGGTGCCCCCATTAGCAACCATGACTTCAAAGTTGGAGCAAGGATGGACAAAAAAATTAGCCTGTTTGGCAATCTAAGGGTCAATGAAGTTATGAGTGCTACCAGAATCAATGAGTATGGTAAGAGGGAGCTTCTTGAAGTATCCCCTGACTCGCATTGTTTGTGGGGTGGTGACGTCGGTTACAACATGGAGAGAGATCTCGGGTGGGTCGTCCTGAGATGGGGTGTCAATAGGCAGGTGTTGAATGTCGACCTGATCATCTACTATATCTAGAGCTTCTTCATCAAGTTCTGAGGCAGGTGGAGAATCCACATCTAAGAGATAGAGATTTTGTTGAACACATCTATGTCCCCGAGTGAATTTCTCATCACACTTATAACAAAGTCCTTTTTCTCGGTGTGCCTGCATCTCTGTTTCAGAAAAATGCTTGATAGGAGTTGGTTGAAGAGCAGGCGTGATGGGAGGTCATTGGGAACCCATATTTTTGAATGGAACAAAGGTGGGTTTGGAGCATTGTTGAGCTACAATCTTATCCTCTGCCAACTTAGCCAACCATAGGACTTCCATCATTGTGTTGGGATAGAACATTTTGACCTCTAAGCATATTTCATCCTTGAGACCACTGATAAAACAACTCCTGTAGAATTCATTAGACAATCCTTCTGTGTGATTGGCTAGTTTCTCAAATTCCGTCTGATACTCTCTCACTGTGCCAGTTTGGTGGAGTTTAGTGAGTGCTCCTGTGAAGTTGTCAAAAGCACTAGGACAAAATCGTGGAAAAAGGAGTTGGCAAAAATCTGTCTAGTTTGGCTTGGGATGAGCTTTGATGTACCAACGGTACCCTTGAAGGGCTTTCTGTTCCAAATGAAAGGATGCAAGTGGAACTTTCTGGACATCAAAAGTATTATATAGACTGAAATATTGTTCTTCTCGGTATATCCATCCAGTCGGATCAGTACCATTGAAGCGAGGAAAATCAAGCTTCGGCCCACGAAAATTGATGGAAGAAGAGAACCCTGTGGCTGTAAAAGATTCTGGATATCGGTTATTGTTCATAGATGAATGCTGAAGATGGAGGCTAAGAAATTTTTCATCTAGATCTTGGAGTTTGGTTTGGATGGCTGCAAGTGCTTTCTCCATGGTTTTTGCTCCTACGCAGGTGACAACCACAACCAGGAGTTTTTTTTTTTTTTGAAATGGATAGAAAAACAAAAACAAAAGCTTATTTAGTAAAGGAAAATTTGGATTTGGGAAAAACTCAGATTGGTAATTGGGGTTTGACTAGGACTTGGACACTTTCTGATGGACAGGGAGGAAAAAATGGGGATTTCAGAAGCGGGGTGAAAGAATGAGAAAATTTGGTAGAGAGAGACAAAGAAGCAGAATTAGGAAAGGAACATGGTGGCAAAATTTGAAGGCGTTTGGGTGAAAATTGAAAGAGTTATGGCAAACCCTAAAAATAGACAAATGTGGGATTTCTGGTCTTGGGAAGTGGAATTTTGGATAGGGTCTTTAGGAATGAAATATGAAGAATGAGATTGTAGGGGTTCCCCATAAGTTTCAAGGGAAACAGAGTGAAAACAAGGGAGATATGGAGCTGCTATGGCTCGGAAGGGATCTGAAACAAATAGATCTGCAATGGCGCCAAATGGATTGAAAACGGGTGGATCTGGAACGGCTTTCAGAATGGATCTAAATGGATGGATCTGAAACGGTGCAGTAGTGATCGATAATAGTTCAGCTGAAAATAGATATGGACACCAGGTATGTGTGGCTTCCTAACAGTTCAGGGGTTTCACTCGGCCACCGATGCTGTCTGACAGCTTGGGTATTGGGGCAGTACCCCTCGCTCCATGGCTCATGTAAAATTGATAACCGCTTTTCCACAAACGATAGCTCTTGGTTTACCTCACGGGTGGGAACTAGTCAATCAGGTAGGGGTCGTTTCCCTTTACCCTGGCAGGTCCTCTCAATGGGCCAGCTAATTCGTGGTTCCTGTGGCACTCCTCACAATGAGTTTTAGGGCTTATTCCCAAGTACTTCCCACAGTTAAGTGGATAGGGATTATCCCCAGATCCAAACTTGCAACAGATGCAAAAAAAAATTGGGTAGAAATTCCACCCAACGAGCCCAAGAAAGTGCTCTGATACCAGACGTGAAGAACGTGCAATAATTAATCTATGCAAATACACAAGATATCAGAAATAATAGAATTCAGAATCACTTTTATATTGATCATGGGCCACTTCGAGGGGGCAACCTCCTTTGAGGAAGCTCAATACAATTAACTTCACGGTGCCTTCAATGACCTCAACACACACTTATATACTAAGTCTATGCCCAATACTATGAGTCAAAACCATGGGACATATAATACTACAAGACGACTTACAAAGCATATGCGTCCAATACTATGGGTCAATACTATGGGCTAATATAAACTATGGTTCAACAAATACTACGGGATGACTTACAAAGCATATGCGTCCAACAATAATATACTAACATAGTAAAGAGAACGGTTGACATGGGTTCCTAACACTCGAGCTAGAGCCATCTACTCCGACAGATATGGAGGTGGACCCACCATTGATATGCACCCCAGGGGGAACTCAAGAAAAAGGTGCCTATTCTGGGAGCTTAGCGCTGACCCCATATAACCCCAGGAAGCAGCGCAAAATAGCATACCTGGATACTATATATTTTAGTGAGAAGAAAAGGGCCATCATTGATAGGAGGGTAAAGAAAATGGAAGGAAAGACAAAGAATAAGGAAACTGAGAAGGATGAATATGAACTATGGATAACAAAGAAAACATTGGTCCAAGGAACTAATGCCGACCCCACATTCCAAGCCCAATGCACCGTGGCATCAGCTAAGGCAACTAAAGCCAATATTGATTTTTTGAAAGAAAAGATAAATCATTACAGGGAACAATGCCTTAAGATCAAAGATCATAGAAAGAGGGAGGTATTGGAAGCAAACAAACTGAAGGAGAAATACAATGAGTTGTTAGGAGAGCATCTGGTGCTCAATTCAGGAGTTCTCTAGCTCGAGAATGAGAAGAACTCCTTAGAAATGCAGTTGGCTATCTCTGAAGGTGAACTGGAGAATCTGAAGGCTCGGATAACAGAGTTGGAAGAACTCGAAGCAAGCAGAGCTCAGCAAATTCAGCTCCGCCAGCATGAATATGAGGGGCTGATTCAAGAAAAGGAACAACTAGCAAGACAGCTCAAAGAGGCAATGGAAGACCAGCAAAAGTTGTCCACATTTCACAAACAAGCATGTGATATGTAGATTAAAATCCATCAATTGCTAGTACTGATCTCAGAAGAGATTTGGAGCATGAAAGAGATGATTAAGAAGATGACAACAATTGAAACCAAAGCCCTAAAAAATCGAAAAAAGTTAGCAAATCATGTAGAGGAGCTGAAACAACAATCTGAGTGGAAAAAGGGAAAATCTCAACTGCCTTCACACTTACGCGGCCCTACAGGGGATGAATTGGATGTGGATATAGGAATTCTTGAATTTGCCAAATTGCGGTACCTAGCTAAGTTTGGAAATCAAAAGGAAGGTCCGCAAGTGTTGTTCGATCTACTCCATGCTCAGGGAATCGCTTAGCAAGTGTCATCTAGTTCTCCCCGCCTCCATTTATGATTTCCCAAAAGAAGAAGACCGATTGTTTGAGTTGCAGAACGAGCTGGACGAAGACTTGGCTTATATCAAGAAGATAGAGGTATTGATTTAGGACGAATTTCAACAGTTCATTTTCCAACTTGCAATACATATTTACTTCCTAGAAGCAATGGCAAAAGAGGCCACACAAGGGAAAGCGCTGATCAAATCGGACCTTCGCAAGCATGAAATAGCGTCCCAGACAATAGTCTCTTCCCGTAGCAAGCTCCTCATAAAGGATATCAACCAATGGACTTCATACATTCAAAGTATAGATGGCCGGGTAATTTCAAGTGAGCCAATTGGTGGAGGCATGTCTTCAAGTCAACAGGCAGAAGCCCCAGCAAAATAGGCAGATCATTCTTATTTTGTTTTAATCAAGCGGAAAATCTAAAATTCTACCTTTGTATAATTGCTCTAAAAGGACAGCCAGTCCCTAGTTTTGTCCTATTTGTAAAACCTTCCATGTATTCATAGGCTTTGTAAGGATACGATGAAAGCCAGGGAAGGAGGTTATAGAATTAGGCTACACTTGCCAGCCCAAGTGGCGCTTTGTAAAGTTATAAATAGAAGGTTAGAAGGAATAGAGAAGGGCTTTTTGGTAGGGAAAAGAAGCTTCTTAGCTCGTACGAACTATTTTGTAATTAGCTCCAAGAAAGCGATTTTTCCTAATAAAGAGCCTTAGGGAGACATTTGTTTTGCTTGGAAATGGATGTTGGATGTTTGCTGGATTATTCTTGTGGCATTCATATCTTGCAGTGAGATGTTTCTTTGCTATTCATAATTATTTCTGTGTGTTGAATGACCTAACTACTTTTTTTCTATGCAATGATGTTTCTCCTAACATGAGTAATAGAGTGCTTTCACATGGATTAAAAGCTATCTTTTATATCTTTAATCTCTTGCTGTAGATGTATCTTTATGATTTAATGTTTATCTGTTGATCTTTAGATATTTCTTTCAGCACATTGCTCATATTTACAAATTACTCCTTGCAAGGATAGATTAGATTTATTTCAGTCCTAGATATAGATTTGTTTCAAGCTCTACATTTAGACTAAATTAGCTTAGGCACTTGCACATCATTTTAAAAATAAAATAAAAAACAACGGTGGAACAGGCCATAACCGGTGTAAAAGGAAGCAAATCTAACGGTAGCCGGAACTGCTAACTAGACGGATTCCCCATACCAAACAATGGACAATCTAATTGGGATAGTTTACCAAGGAGAATCCCTTTCTGCTTGATACTGTGATCTTCGGGGAATCAACAAGTTTTACATGTGAACATTAACATATTTCCAGTTCTCAGTTTGCTAGTTTTAGTTATGCAGGTGTTGTTGGTTTTCAGTTTAAGGGTTTCCATCTACCACCGTTAATTGTTTATCAAATCAGGTTTAGAAGTTGTTTATAAATCCATATACTCTTTACATCAAGTGTGAAGGATTCCATGTACATAAGAAGAATCATAATTTAGAGAAGAAGGAAAGAATGCTCGCAAGAAACTGAAGAGAAGCCATTCAACCTGCATCCAAAGGTTGGCATAAAAAGACATAAACCAAATTAGAGTTCACTCAACCTCAATGGGTGAATAGGATGCATAAAATATAGAGTATAAAAAGAGAATAATCTTCCATAACATATATGTATCGTTCATATCTCAGAAACAAAGATTACAAACAAGTTTCCAAGTAGAAATCCATTTGATCCTACATCCGATCATTGACAAAATGAGCATGTACTCAAATGAAGTTTATGACAGCCACCAAGGGTGCATTAGAAAATATATACATAGAATATAAACACATGAATAAACATATAATATAGTACTTATATTATTGAAGAGAAATTGGCTTCAATAGGACAACCTTCCTCTCAGTCGTAGGCATAGTCCGACCAAATCTTACTTGGATAGGCCACCCCCAAGTTGAGGCCAAGGAATCCATAGGAAGGGTACACTCAAGCAATGGAATATCTCAATATCAGATTCAAAAACACAAATCAATCCTTTCATCATCTACTTACCTCTCCATCTACACTACCTGGCGCAATGTGACTCCCTTCACTACACAAGTCCCGTGGGACATCACCATTCTTCCTAGAATTTAGGTGATGATATGGGGTAGATATAAGCAATGGGAGTGATGAAATCTTGTTGTATCAGCAATGGAAAATAATCTCTATCAATGGTTCAACACCATCTCAACTCACAATGGTTCACAGTGCACATAGCTCTCATAGCATCATTATTCACACTGTCATGAATAGATCACATAACATGAATGAGGTAACTGGTAACTTTCCAATGAAGGTATCACTTGGCTTTATAGATAAAGGAGGAAATTTGAATTCACTGTCCCCTCTACTCCTCCAACTACCCCTAACTCCTACTCCTCTCTCTCTCTCCCAACTCATGCACACCCTCTCTCCCAACTCCTGCATTCCCTCTCTCTCTCTCTCACCCTTACTAATCCCCTCTCTCACTCTCTCACCCCACTATTACTCCCCCAAAATTTAACACCCCTCCTATATCTCTCTCCCCTAACCCTTACTAACCCCCTCTCTTACTCTCTCTCTACCCTGATCCTCCACCTACACCTAACCCCCACCCCTCTCTCTCTCTCTCAACCCTCTAAAACCCCCCCTCTCTCTCCCTCACACACCCACTACCCTAACTCACATTCTCTCTCCCTAACCCCACTCATACTCTTGCTACCCAAAAACACCCCCTAATATATGCTCTCTCTCTCTCTACTACTCCCCCTCCCCCTAACCCTCCCTCTCTCTATGTCTCTCCCAATCCCTCTCCCTTTACCACTTATCAACCCCTCATCTCTCTCTCTCTCTACCCCCACCCTATACCCCCCTTATCTCTAACTTACCTAATCATTGCTAAACCTTTAAACCCTCCCCCATCCCTAAACCCACACCCTGTCCCCACTCGCCCTCTCTCTCTCTCACCCATCTACTCCTCCACCTAGCTCTAACCCCACCCCTATCTCTCTCCCTTGACCCCCAAACACCCCCCTCCTCTCTCTCTCTCTCGCACACACACCACCATTCCTCCCATTACCACTAACCCCCTCCTTTCTCTCTCTCTCACTAACCCCCTCTCTCACTCTCTTTCCCCCTTACTCCTTCACCTACCTCTAACCCACCCTCCTCCTCTCTCTTTCTCTCCTCCCTCTTCCCCGTAACCTTAATAACCCCCTGTATCTCTCTCTCTCTCCCTTACTCCTCCACCTACACCTAATCCTCACCTCTCTCTTTCTCCCCTGACCCCCTAACAACCCCCCCCTCACACATAAACACACTTTCACTACCCCTAACCCCCCCCTTCTCTCCCTAATCCCCCTCCTACTTTCCCTATGCCTAACTACCCCCTCCACCTCTCTCTCTCTCTCTAAACCCATCTCTCTCTTTTTCTCTCTTAATCCCCCTCCCTCTACCACTTACCACCTCTCTCTCTCTACCCCCACCCTATACCCACCCTTCTCTCTAAATTCCCCAATACTCCCTAAACCCCTAACCCTCACCCCACCCTCATCTCTATCTCTTTCTCTCCCACAACCCTCTTCCTCCCCCTTACTCGCTCCCCCACCCAGATATCTATCTCTTTCTATCCCCCAAACTAACTTCTCCCCCCCACCCCTAATCACCCAAACCCTCCCCTCACACTCTGTCTCCCATCTCTCTCTCTCTCTCTCTCTCTCTCTCTCTCTTTTTGACCCCTCTACTCCTCCACCTACTCCTAGATGCCACCTCTCTTTCTCTCTCACTCCCACCACCCTAACAACCCACTCCCTCATTCTCCCTCTCTCTCCCTCTCTCTCTCTCTCTCTCTCACACACACACACACACACACACACACCCACCTAATCCTACCCACACAACTAACCCCCCTCCTCTCTCTCCCCCCTCATCTATCTAACCCTTACTATCCCCGTCTCTCAATATCTCACCCCCTACTTTTAACCCCCCCCTCTTCCGACTTACCCTTACTAACCCCATATTTCACTCTTTCTCTCCCCTACTCCTCCTCCTACACCTTAGTCCCACCGCTCTATCTATCCCCCAACCCCCTAACACCTATTCCTCTCTCTCACACACACACTCTCACTACCCCTAACTCTCCCTCTCTCTCCCTAACCCCCCTCCTACTCTCCCTACCCATAGTCATCCCCTACACCCACCTCTATATATCTCCTACTTCCCCTGTCTCTCTCTGTATCTCCTACTCCACCTACTCCTCTTTCATAATCCCCCTCCCCTTACCACTTATCACCCCCCCCATCTCTCTCTCTTCCCCCACCCTATTAACCCTCTTCCCGCTAATTACCTTAATCCTCCCTGAAAACCTACCCCGATCTCTATCTCTTTCTATCCCTCTACCCCCCTCACACCCCTTACCCTTTGATCCAAATATTGAGGGTTGAGCTCTAGAAGGATTGAATGCCTAGAGAGGAGAGAAAAAATAAAAATATGCCATGAAATGAATCACCCAAGAACATTGATGAAAATACATTAATCAAATACACCTCAAAAATATGTGAGAGAGAGAGAGAGAGAGAGAGAGTTGGATAAGAAGGATTCAATTAATACCAAGGATAATTTTAGGGGCGAAATTTAGCCCATGGGCTATTTTTCCATGTTTTTTTCCAAAAAACGATTCGCCAATTTACATTTTTTGAAGCCCCATTTCGCCTAATTTTGACAGGGTAAACTTTTTTCACTCTAAAATTCGCCAAATTATTATATAAACTATATAAAATCCTTAGAAATTGAAATAATTTTAGAAAAATATCGCCAAATATTTTATAGTTGACATTTTAAGAATTGGTAAGATTCGCCAAGTTTTATACACTTTTAAATAAGTATGGGTCCTTAAAATTATCCCTGAAATTTAATACGAACCATTATATGCAATGAGGCCAATTATGGACCTCTCCTTCCTGATTCTAACTCTTCCCCTACTACTTTTTTATAAAGTGTCTGGTTGACCATGTCAATTTTGAATAACTAACTCCATTAATTACATATCCATCATGCTCCATGTTACATTTAATAAAACTATGAATCTTGGACTTTCACATCTGAAATTAGACTATAAGTCTGCCTAAGATTTAGATCAATCCTCCCCCCTTAATAAATTATGGTCCCCATCATTTCACCAGGAAATAAAACAAAGACCCCATGATGTATCATATCAATATGTTTACATTTTCCAATTGAAAATGAAAATAAGGGTTTTGTGTGTTTTATCCATAACCATGGGTTTGTGGATGACCCATAACTGAGCTAGAAATGAAAATATAAATATTTCTCTTGGTACCAAATTAACGTTTGTAAACTTTACATGCCCAATAAATTACATTTATTAAAATAAAATTACAATGGGATTTAATAAATCCAAAAAAAAAAATCATGAGACATTCATGACTTTTGGTATAGTTGATGTCTTGCTGCAAATTCTTTCAGAACTTTTTCTATGGACAAAAAAATTAAAATATGTCGAAGACACATTTAGATATGAGAGGGACATTTCCATTGGTATATGTAAATTGTTTTGTTGTGGTCTACGGAATGAGAAAATGTGTGTTGAAGTTAAAGTTTTGTGCACCCGACTTGGAACAAGTACATGCATGGATTCAATCAACAATATCTTTCAAACCAGGATATGAAACAAAATTCCATAAAATACCCATTTTAGATGACAAAAATACCCTTGCAATGAGCTATGGTAGACCCTCTAAAACACCTGGTATAGGTCACAACATCCATCTAAAGTTTGCATATGTGGTTTGGCCTTCCATCTATCCATCATTCTTCTTTTATGGTGGTCATGTAAATATGGTTGAGCTTAGATAAGGATTGAATAAGGTCTCACAAGCCCCAATATGCATGCAGAAAGTATTATAAGTCATTATATTGCCATATAAAGATGAAATAATGCTCGATGTGATAGTGCAAAGGGTCACGAAGGATGCTAAGTGTTTGTAGAGCAACATGGGATGATGTAGAGAACATAGAATCTCTGAATGCATCATAGAAACCTTGCAAAATTTCTAAAAATGTTGCAGATCAATGGATGTAGTGAAATGCATGTATGATGCTCCCACAATGATGAATGAAGATCCGAGGGTAGATCAACTTTGTAGTTCCTAAGGACCAACTGCGATGCTTGCAAGGTATGGCCGAACAAATAGACTTTGAGAGTATCAAAAGGATTTTGGAGGTCTTGCAACTATTTGAACCCAAAATATGCTTCAAACCCTCATTCCCATGGAGCGATAACATACTCTGATGCCAATGACCCGGATCTTGAAGGATGAGATCTAGAAGGCTTGAACGCTGAGAGAGGAGGAGAAAAAAATCAAAATATGCCATGAAATGAATCACAAAAACATTGATGAAAATACATGAATCAAATACACCACAAAAATATGAGAAAGAGAGAGAAAGTTGGAGAAGAAGGATTCCATTAACATGAACCATTACATGCAATGAGGCTAATTTTGGGGCCTCTCATTCCTGATTCTAAATTCCCTACTACTAACTTTATAAAAGTTGTCCAGACGGTTGACAATGTCAATTTTGAATAACTAACTCCATTAATTACATGTCCACCATGATCCCTTTTATATTTAATAAAAATATGGTTTTTTTACTTTCACATCCAAACTTAGACTATAAGCCCCCCTAATATTCAGATCACCCCTAAGGTAAATTTGATGTCTATAACATCATGCACGTGTTTAAATGATAAAAAACATATGCACATTTTGTAGAGCTAAAATGCGCACACATTTTTGTTTTCATGGCACCCAGATAGGCGAGAAAGGAATATTTGAATTTAAAATGAACACGCTCACAAGCCTTCTCATGTGTTTTTATGTCATCTTTGTTCTTATGTGTCTACTTCAGAGTTAGCTTCAGATTAACCAAACTTGTGCTATGGAATATGATAAACCATAGCTAATTGAGCATTTCATCCATTTTTTCAATATGCCTATGTTTTGCCACTCGTTCCAGTATGTTAAACACAATCATTTTTGATGAAATTTTAGACCCAAGTACCGTTTTTCTATAGATTCTAAATATGTTTTTTTTTAATATTATTTGTTTCAATTTGTTTCTAATTTTCGTGTGTTATTACTCGTTAACTCGAAAAACAAATCGTTAGTGTTTCTTCCCTAACTTTTTTGTTTCTCAAGTATTTAAAAAAAATGTATGTTGCACTACTAGACATTGTCCTCTACATGTTATAAAAAAAACCATTTCATGATCATTGCATTAAGACCTTCAAAAGTAGGACCCACACTTAATGTACTATTTTCGAGGTTTGGTCACTTAGATAATTAAAAAAATAAAAAAATTAGTAAATTTATTTTGGAAAAATAGTGCCACACTAGTACTATTTGCTCTCTATTTGTCTACCAATTTTTGTAGGTTGATTCCATCATTTAGGCACTCAAAGGAGGGACCCACAAAGACATATACCTTATCATTTTCCAAAATTAAATAAAATTTATACATTCTGAAACGTAATTCAATTTCCTACATTTCATCTTTTTTAATCAAAGCAAGATTTATTGTGCAAGTATCTCAAAATATCCATGTCAGTTAAGGGTTGCCTGTTCTTTTAGTTTTCTATTGCACCTAGCATGTCAAAAGAGACCCTCAACCCCACTTATCTAACTAACTCTTAACATCTTTCTAAAAAAATGGTCATAAAACCACAAGTATGATTGTATCTTGTAAAATGTCAGTAGAGAATGAGGCCCTAAAGGGAAGGCGTCCTCAACAAATTTGGAACAAGATTAAAAATCCATGTGATGGCCAAGGTAGGGCTCCACAAAATGTGCACAAGATAGTGGAAAATCTCTCGGTATATGGTTTAACTAACCTTAAAACATTCTTCATGAAATGTAACAACCCCTCAAAGATTGGTTCTTGTGAACCACATCAATGATCAATGTGCAAAACTTCCCAAATGTGGAACGTTATCCTCGAACATGACAATGAACGAAGTGTATAGCCCTCCAAAGGGTAGCGCTCAAGGAAGGAAACCATAGATCTTCTTCATAGGGCATGGACCCACAATGTCGTCCCCTAAAAGAATGATATGCATATGGCTCTACGAAGAAAGAGGGGACCAATTGCCATGCCAGATCCAACAAATAACTTCAATAACTTCAAGATCACCTTCTTCAAGACCACCTCGGCCACGCAATGTGTAGTAGGCCTTTAGATGTAGATGAGTGTTGAACACCTACACATAAATATCTAGCTAGCAAGAGAGAACACACAGCTTGCAAACACAGGAAAATAGTGAAAACCAAAAAAGGAATGAAAAAGAAAGAATTATGTTAACATATGCAAATGGTTGCAATACATGATATACCCTGAGTAGCACCGACCAGGAAGCGTGCCATAGTGGTTGTCTAGAGAGATCTAACACATCCCATCAATCATAGAGTGAACTGAGTGATTTCTATCAGTTACAGAGTGAACCACAGTTTAGTATCTCCAACACCCCCCTACACACTACTATGGGGTAATAAAGAAAGGGCTCTGGAAAGGGGAAAAACCTCATGGGAAAACCCCCCCCTCAAGATATAATGTAGCAAAAGAAGAAAAAGACAATTGCTAGGCAACTGTGTCCTTCACTCTAAGGCGATCATGTAGAGAGTGGAACTTCTGCTCAGTGAAGGTCTTGGTGAATATGTTGGCAGTCTGTTCAGCTGAAGGACATAATTGCAAGTCGATGATCCCATAGTGTATCAAATATCTTATGTAGTGCATGTGGATCTCTATGTGCTTCGTCCACTGCCTCTGTACTAGATCTTTGCAAAGCTTTAGAGTGCTCTGGTTGTCACACTAGATGACAGTACGCTGGTGGAACTGGATTCCCAACTCAGTGAGAAAATGTTGTAGCCACAAATCATGAATGGTTATGTTGACTACCCCTCTGTACTCAGCCTCGACTGAAGATAAAGCAATAGCATCCTGCTTCTTGCTCGACCAACAAATGGGCCCTGAACCTAGACTAAGTGAGTACCCAGATGTGGACTTGCGATCAATGTTATCCCCATCCCAATCAGAATAAGTGAATCCAATGAGATCCAATGTAGAATATGCTGCATAGTGAATCCCAAAGGTGATGGTGCCCTATTCGTATCGAAGGAGTCACTTGGCAGCCTTCCAATGCAGCTCATGTGGTTCATGCATGAACAGGGAGACTGCCCCAACTACATACGAGAGGTCTGGTCTAGAGTGTGTAAGATACAACAGGCTCCCCACTAGCTATTTGTATAGAGTGTTGTCAACCAACGGAGTGTCCCCGCCATCCTCAAGTTTGACCCCAAATAGGAAAGGAGTTAGTGCATACTTACAGTCTATCATATTGAATCTCTCTAGGAGATCTCGTGCATACTTGGCCTAAGATAGTTTGATACCTAAGGCATCATGGCTGATTTCAAGACCAAGGAAAAAATGTAATGGACCCATGTCCGTCATCAAAAATATGTCATGCAGAATCCTCTTGACTGTAGCAAGTGCTGAAGTTGAGCTGCCAGTGATCAACAAATAATCCACATATAAGACTAGTAGTAGAAGTGAGTCAGCTATCCTAAGCATGTATACATTCGGATCTGACTTACATCGTACAAAGTTTCGGGACAATAGGCAGGAATCCATCTTGGCATACCATTCTCTCAAGGCTTGCTTGAGACCGTAGAAAGACTTCTTTAGTCTGCAAACCAAGGATGAATCCTATATGAAGCCTTGTGGCTTCTCCATGTAGATCTGCTCAGAGAGATCACTATGAAGAAATGCATTCTTCACATCCATCTGATGGACTTCCCACCTCTTGGTTGCAGCAATGGTAAGTTCCAATCGAATGGAATCCATCTTTGCTACTGGAGAAAATTTCTCATCATAGTCTATCCCATGAACCTGCTGAAAGCCATTAGCAACTAGCCTGGATCTGTATCTGTTGATTTGTCCGTCTGCTTCCTTCTTGGTCCTGTAGACCCATCTGCATCTGACAAGCTTCCTGTCTGAAGGAAGTGGAACTAGACCCCAAGTCTAGTTCTCGAGGAGAGAATTGTGCTCCTCCTGCATAGCGGCTTCCCAGAGGCAATTCCCTACAGCCTCTGCATAGGCCCGTGGGTCTTAAGATAGAACCATGTAACAATGCATGGGAATCATTGGTTCATTTGCTGTGAGTGCATGAGAAGGCTCCTCAAACTAGGACCTCATCCTCCTCGGATCCACTAGGTCCCCCACAAGGTCGCATGCATCCTGTGGGGTGGTCTGTGCATATATCTCTCTTAAGCTACTTATTCTCTCAGGGGAGATAGGATGTGGATCAACATATTCATGCTCATGTTATTCCTCAGGTTTGGAACTCAAATCTGAATCATGATCTAAATGAGTGGACTCATC
Organism: Larix kaempferi; assembly: GCA_027924585.1. Lineage (NCBI taxonomy): Eukaryota > Viridiplantae > Streptophyta > Pinopsida > Pinales > Pinaceae > Larix > Larix kaempferi. The sequence continues at coordinate 10,393,823 of BSBM01000596.1, read as the reverse complement.
ATCATGGATGTTTGGTTCAAGTAGAGGAACAAAGGTCTCTGCATTTGAATCCAATGGTGCATTCAAGGGGCTTTCCTCAAATTGGACACTTCACTCAATAAAGAGCTTGTTTGTTGATGAATCAATGAACCTGTACCCCTTCACATCATCAGGATATCCCACGAAGATACATGCGGTGCTCTGAGGATCTAATGCTTTCCTCTTTTCAAAGGGTATTTGGACCCATGCACATGATCCAAATATTTGGAAGTGGGTGACTTCCGGTTTGAAACCATTCCATTCCTCAGAAGGGGTTTGTTCCTTGACAGATGTATGAGTAGATCTATTTTGTATGTAGTTAGCACAGTTAAGTGCCTCAGCCCATAGTTTGGAAGGAAGAGACCTTGCATGCAACATGCAAGAGGCCATCTCTTTGAGGGATCTGTTCTTCTGCTCAGCCACTCCATTCTGCTATGGATTGTATGGTATTGTATGTTGCAACTGTATACCTACCTCTAAACAAAGATGTTGAACATTCCTTTTCACATACTCCCCCCCATTGTCTGTGCGGAGGATTTTGATATTTCTCTCGGACTGATTCTCTACAAGTGCTTTGTAGTCTTTGAGATGCACAAAAACTTCAGATTTATGCCTGAGAAAATACACCCAAGTATATCGTGAGAAATCATCAATAAATGTAAGCACGTACATCACATTGCTAATGGACGGATGAGGAAAGGGTCCCATCATATCACTATGGATGAGCTCCAAAGGAGAGGAGGCCCTCCAATCCTTCCCTTTTTCAAACTTTTCTTGAGGATGTTTGCCAAGAACACACCCTTGACAAACTCCTTTGGAAAAATGAATGTTGGGAAATCCAATGACCATTCCCTGCTTGTGGAGTTGTTGCATGTATCTAAAATTAAGATGGCCAAATATTTCATGCCATAACCTACTACTATCATCGGCACGCGTAAGTAATAAGGCAGAATCTGGTTCAATGAATTCAGAAAAGGTGTACATCCTAGATCTATGATTTACCTCACTAGTGGAAACTTTAGAGTTACTTTGTATGTAAAAGATATTAACATCATTAGGAGTGAATTCAACTCTCTTTCCGGTGCCAAAATGTGTAACCTGATAGACAGAGAGAAGATTCACCGAGATTTTTGGAACATGAAGCACATTCTCAAAGATACCATGATTGAGTTCAATTCTTCCCTTGCCGATGATCTCGACAGAAGAATCATCCCCCATGAGTATAGGAGGACCATTGCATGCATCCAATGAAGAGAAAGTTTCCTTTGTGGCAACCATGTGATGAGATGCACCTAAATCTACAATCCAGGCATCAGGAGAGGAATTAATGGCAATCAAAGCATGGCTAGAGTTACCTTTTCCCAGGAGCATGATATCCATGCTTCTTCTTGGCACCCTCTGGAATGTGATCCCCAAGGTTGTGCTTCTGAAGTATTTGTGCCATCTAATCTATCTGCTTCTTCATGCATGAGTATTCTAGATGGAATCCTCTTTGACAGTATGCACATTTCTCCCCTTTCTTCCCCTTTTCACCTTTGGATCCGGAGGAATCATTGAAAGGTTTTGTGTTCCCTTCCTTCTTTGGATTTGCATGTGCCTTTCCTTTGTATTTGGATTTAGATCTCTCTTTTGGGTTATGACTTCCATCATGTACAGCAAGAGAATGTGCTTTGGAGCCCTTGATTTTTCCCATACTAATGAGCTTGTCTTGTTCTTGAGTCAAATATTCAATAAAAGCATCAAGAGTGGTCATATTCTAGTTATTACAACAGGTGAGTCTCACTAAATGAAATGTGGAGACAAAAACATAGTATTCTGGTCTAAGCTTGAAGAGAATGGAGAGAACCATTCGTGTTTCCTCCTTATATTTATCAACCCTGCAACCCTTGAGTTGCAGCAACAAATCCTTATATCTTGTGAAGAAATCCTGTATATTGTCGAAGCTTCGTGGATCCAAGAGAGCAGCTCCACCTCGAGCATGTGACCTTTCTGTTAAATTTTTAGAATTTACTTCAATCTGATCTAGGATCTTAACTGAGAGAACAACATGTACAACAAATCTACAGCATATCAATCATGGACACAATAGTGCAAGCACACAAGAGACACAGAGTTTACTTGGGGAAAACCATAAAGGTGAAAAACCCCAATAACTTCCTCAGAGATAGATAGAGCAATGATACAACCAGAATACAAGAGATAGTCTTCTCCTAGCAACAGAGCCTCCTCCTCCACAAGTGCACCACTCTCCCAAGTGTGAGTGAGAGAATAGAATGTGTAAAATGAGAGAGACACACTCTCTATTTATACACTAACTTGACTTGACCTTTACTCAACTAGGTCGGCCTCAACTTAACCACTTAACATAATGCTGACTGGGCCGACACCTAATAGGGTGGTCTAATAACCCTTTGACCCACATGGCCGACCCCCAATAGGGTGGTCTAATAACCCTTCGACCCACATGACTTATACAGGGCTGACCCCAACAAGGTGGTCTAATAACCCATCAAGTATAAGTTACAACACTTACAATATAAATGACGACACTTCCGTATAGAGGAATAATAACATCTCTATAGGAATACAATATACATATATGTGAAATACATTCCAAAGTTACATATACATCAACACTACCTCTTAACTAGGAAGGTATTTCTTGACACAGGTCTTCTATCACAAGTCTTCTTCTCTGGATCATCGTCACTGCTGCTGCTATCTCAATCAATCTCTGAATCTAATCGTCATAGGAAGTTCTACATAGCCAGTCCTTTTTCATATTGGATGTAGACCCACCACCTGCAAGTCTTCGTCATCACTGGCCATATTGTGGAATCCTCAGGACTTATTACGTGTGTCACAAAAACTCAAAAGAGCATCCCAAGCTGTTATGAGCACACCGCTCTACATATAGGATCTCCCAGGGCCATATTATATGTGACCTCACCACAAAACTTCGCAAGAGCATCCCAAGCTATTACGAGCACACAGCTCTACCTATAGGATCTCCCAGGGAAAGATTATATGTGGTCACCACAAAACCTCGCAAGAGCATCCCAAGTTGTTACGAGCACATAGCTTTATCTATAGGATCTCCTAGGGACAAATTATATGTGGTCATGGAAAAACCTCACAAGAGCATCCTAGGACTTATTACGGGCACACATCCAAACCTATCGGATCTCCCAGGGACATATTATATGCCATAGGACAAAACCTCAAAAGAGCATCTACCAGATATCCCAGGGCCAAATTATATGCCATAGGAAAAACCTCGAAAGACTATCTGCAGATCTCCCAGGGCCAAATTATATGTCCTCCCAGAGCAAAACCTCGAAAGAGCATTTGCTAGATATCCCAGGGCCAAATTATATGCTCATCTGCACAACCTGATCCACGGCCATAGAGTATCAACCTGATACTCACCATACATCATCCTGATGTATACATGATCATCCTGATCATCATCACTGCAACATCCTGCTGCAAGTCATCTGGAGCAACATCCTGAAGCTCATCATCCACGATCATCCTAATCATATCATGCATCTACCTGATGCATACCAAGTATCTACCTGATACATATAATCATGCATGATCCACCTGATACAAATACAAATACATGATCCACCTGATACATATACAGATACATGGTCCAAGCATCCAACATGATGCATACATACATAAATGATCCAACTGATCATATCCAACATCCAACATGATGCATACATACATATACATATAAATGATCCAACTGATCATATCGAGCATCATCCTGATGCATATATAGAGTAGTAACTGGAGTATCATCCTGATGCTCATCATCTAGTGCTTACATCCACAGCCATGTGAAGGATCCTCCTTCCAACATGCTTGGAATGGCCTCTGCAAATGTGTCCATCACTTCTTCCTCGAAGTGTCATCAATCCGAAGAACACCAAGCCTCTCTCTGAAGTACTCAAACTTCACTCTGGCTAGTGGTTTTGTCAACACATCTGCAATCTGCTCGTCCATCGCAATGTACAGGAGCTTCACAGCTCCTCTCTGCACCATATCCCTGATATAGTGATATTTGATCTCTATGTGTTTCGACCTATCATGAAACACTAGGTTCTCGGATAGTTTCACACAACTCTGGTTATCACAAAAGATACTAGTAGCATCCAATGGGAGATCAAATAACTCAGACAGTAGCTTCTGTAGCCATACTGCCTCACAACTAGCTGAACAGGCTACGACATACTCTGCCTCAGCTATACTCAGTGCTACGCAGGACTGATTCCTTCTAAACCAAGAGATCACACCTGATCCCATACTGAAGCAGCATCCAGATGTGCTCTTCCTATCTACAGCACTACCAGCCCAATCTGAATCAACATAACCCTGTCGGTTAAACTTTTGATTCGCTTCATACTTGAGTCCATAATCCACTGTACCCTTCAGGTACCTCAAAACATGCTTTACAGCAACCAGGTGAACACTCCTCGGATCTGTCAGGAACTAGCTCAATGTGTTCACCACAAAGCAAATATCTGGTCTCGTGTTCGTCAGGTACATCAAGGACCCAATCATCTGATGATACATAGAGACATCAACCGGCTCAAATGAAGCATCACAAAGAAGCTTCAGATTTGATGCCATAGGTGTGGCCATGGCCTTGCAATCCATCATCCCGAACCTCTTCAGGATCTCTATTGCATACTTCCCTTGTCCAAGGAAGATTCCATCTACACTCTGCCACACCTCCATACCAAGAAAGTAGTGCATCATACCCAAGTTCTTCATCTCTAACTCGGCAGCAAGCTTCTGTTGTGTGTCAGCAATCAATCTATCTTCACTTGTAACAAATAGGTTATCCGCATACAAAAGTAGTATCACTGGATTGCCTTCCTCAACCTTGTAGTAAAGGTTGGAATCCGCTTTACTCTTGGTATAGCCAAAACTGGATAGAAAGTTGTCTATCCTACCAAGTTCTGCACACATATATGACTACACCATTCAAGAAGGCTGTCTTGAAATCCATCTGGTGTATCTTCTATTTCATCACTTTTATATTTCTCTATGCTGCCATCTGCAGCATGCTTGATCTGATAGTTCCATTTGGAAGTCACAATAGACTTCCCTTCAACTCTTGGGACCGCATCCCAAACATCGTTCTTCATGATCGACGGATCATGGCATTCTTCCCGTATCCTGGGAACTTCAATATCTTCAATAGATAATTTTGTTGCTTGAACAAATGTTGTAGTCCTTCTTTTGTAGGTGAAGGTATACAGTATTTTCTACAAAACAAGTTAAATTGCATGATTAGAAACATCTCATAATTTTCAGACAAATTCTTACACATAAAGAAATATGTCATACAGTCATGCAATTATCTTAGCCAATGATTTAATACAACATTTATCCATGTTCCACAACTTTATAGATGCCTTCCAGTCTCTACCAGAACATTGTTAAGAGTTTGCACTACTCCCAACATGTCAGCAAAGAGGTTTCATTCTAGATAAGTAGCATTGGAATGTTGTACAGTGCCATAGGCCACTTACCCATCACATGCATATTAGTAGTATACTATTCATTAATGCAATCATTCTAATATGCACAATACATATCCTAAGTCTAGGAACATGAGCATATACATCATTGAACAATTTTATTTAAACAAACAAATATGCAAGAAATGATAATTAAAAATACTTATCTTTGTTTGGTTGCTAGGTGGACTCCCTCTGAGTCTTTGCTTCCTTGCAGGAGCTGCTGAAGTAGCTTCTTCTACACCTTTCTGTTGTGAAATGTAGAAAGATGGTCAACTCCCTCTGAATATCTGCATCCTTACAGAAACTACTGAAGTGTGCTCCTTTGCTTTCTTGCAGGAACAATTGGAGTGTGCTCCCTCTTGATCTTTGCTTCCTGGATTACCTGTCCTTGAACTTACATACATCCTTAATCACTATGCATTCTTATTAGTATCATCATTGTGTTATCCTTGAGGTCTCATACATAATCACACATTTATTAGTATAATCTTAATACTATCAAAACACAATAATCTTAAACATGTATAGTCATGATCATTCACAGATAATAAACATTAGTATTCAAGGTTTCAGGGAAGTCTTCTTTTACTCATGCATATTCTTATTTGATCATAGGACTCTTCTGATTAGTTAAATCAACAATGCATAAACCCGTGATTACTCAAACCTATACCTTCATGATTCTTCTGGTTAGACATATCATCAATTATGGTAAGAAACATAATATGGATACAGCCATGACTATTCAAACCTATGACTTCATGAATAATCATTATCAACAACACAACAATATAAGATCCTAACACAAGGTAGGATTCTAGCTTGATATAGGAAAAACATACCTGCATTAGCATGCTAGCTAGTTATGTATAACATACCCACATAATGTCTTCTGGTTCTCTTCAGTGACTTGTGCTAGTAACCTACATGTCTCATAGGTTAACCATTGTAGGACCAAGTTATACATACCTCGAAAGTAGACCTTCTATGTGATCCATGACAATGGATGAATCTTTGTCTTCATGTCACCATGATCATATGTTTTTGAAGTAGAACATGATTTGTCTTTCTTGGTGTACCTTTTATGTTAGCGAACAACATAAACCTCATACAACATCACAATGCATTAGTACATTCATAAGTGTCAAAACCTTAATCAATGAATATCTTCTATTAAGGTGATACGACAAGTCTAGTAATTAATCAAGATTGTACTGTAATGATATGAAGACAAACATATGATAAAATTAACCATGAAACATACCTATAAGCCATACCTATCAAGATCGCTTGTAATCTTCTTATGGAAGGCCTTAGCCTCATCTCCCTCTGAGACAGGAACTTCTTCACTTATGCAGGTGACCAATCCATCTTCTTCTAGTATTAACCCAATCCACTTTATTTGCAAGAACTGGACCTGGAGCTGGATTAGGGTTTGTCAAGGAAACCCCAAAAATTCAAACTTTGAATTTCAAACTTCTGAAAGGATAGAAATATGCACCTTGATGAGTTGATCAAGTTGGTATATTCAGAATTTGAAAACTGCAAAGTTTCACCCCTCGAAATTGCATTTTAGATTTTTGGATTCACTAGGGAGGACCTTGAATTAGGGTTTGAGTTTCCCAAAGCTTCACCCAACCAAAATATTTGATTCAAATATCTAAGCTTTGATTTTTCTGAGGAGCTTCCAGCTGTGGTCACAGATTTCCAAAATTCCAAGTTTTGCAGAATCCCTAATTTTCCATCTTTCCGATCAAAGTCCCGAACTGGGGTTTGATCAAGCCCGACCTTCTGACCAACCAAAAAATATGATCTTGGACACTAAATTTCAATTTTTATGAGTAGCATCCACCCGTGGCCTCCGATTACAAAAATTACAACTTTCTCCGAAGCCCTAAATTCCGGAAGCCATGAATGAAGGTACTAAAAAATAATTTTGTTTTGACAGAAATATGTACCTGATTGTTTCTAGTGTAACTCCAAACTTTTCGATCCACAGGATCTAAAAAAATTTCTTGCGATAGCTCGACCTGTTATCTTTCCATCCCGACAGGTCTGACCTCAATTGGATTCTCTGAGAGAGAGTTATGCCAAGTGTTGCAACGTGACCTGTTTATGGGATAATACAGGAGAGAAAACTTGTACGGCATGCCACGTGTCACTTGTTCAACTTCGGCCTTTGAAACATTTTCTTGAGATATCTAGACCTGTTATCTTTACATCCCAATAGGTCTGACCTCAATTGGATTCTCTGAGAGAGAGTTATGCCAAGTGTCGCAACGTGACCTGTTTATGGGATAATACAGGAGAGCAAACTTGTACGGAGTTCCATGTGTCACTGGTTCAACTTCGGCCTCTGAACAATTTTCTTGAGATAGTACATTCTGTGTACTACCTGTCACATTTTACGAAATTTCATTTGGAGCTTCCTAGCCCAAGTTATGACCTTTTTCCCAAGGTCACCGGATTTTGACTCAGATCTAGAAGAGGCAGAAACCCTATATTGTACATATCATAAATCACAAATTACAACGCATTAGAGGTTTTCCTTTGGAAAAAAGGTACATGGGAATCTTATCTTCGACCTGTAAAAGTTTCATATCTGAAAACATCGCCAAAACGGATTTATAGCGAAAGTGCTACGATGACTGGATTTTGCTATATCAAGCCCTAACATCGTAAGTGCAACAAGTGTCATATATGCCATATCATGCCTTCTTCTAGGCTAGCTCTAATACCATGTTAAATTTTTAGAATTTACTTCAATCTGATCTAGGATCTTAGCTGAGAGAACAACATCTACAGCAAATCTACAACATATCAATCATGGACACAATAGTGCAAGCACACAAGAGACACAGAGTTTACTTGGGGAAAATCATAAAGGTGAAAAACCCCAATAACTTCCTCAGAGATAGATAGAGCAATGATACAACCAGAATACAAGAGATAGTCTTCTCCTAGCAGTAGATCCTCCTCCTCCACAAGTGCGCCACTCTCCCAAGTGTGAGTGAGAGAATAGAATGTGTAAAATGAGAGAGACACACTCTCTATTTATACACTAACTTGACTTGACCTTTACTCAACTAGGTCGGCCTCAACTTAACCACTTAACGTAATGTTGACTGGGCCGACACCCAATAGGGTGGTCTAATAACCCTTTGACCCACATGGCCGACCCCGAATAGGGTGGTCTAATAACCCTTCGACCCACATGACTTATACAGGGCCGACCCCAACAAGGTGGTCTAATAACACATCAAGTATAAGTTACAACACTTACAATATAAATGATGACACTTCCGTATAGAGGAATAATAACATCTCTATAGGAATACAATATACATATATGTGAAATACATTCCAAAGTTACATATACATCAACACTTTCAACTCATATTGCTTCCCAAAGAGTCCTTTCATGGTGGTCCAGACTTCATCGGGAGTTTTGCAAGAAGAAATATGGAAAAGCAACTCAGGGGAGATGTTCATGCAGAGGGCTCCGTAGTCCTCATCCATCTAATTGAGATATTTTGAATTTTTGGCTGATGTAGGCTCAACCTCTGTAGCCATTACAATCCTATACAATCCTCTGCACCAAAGAAAGATCTCCATATTTGCTTCCCATGTAAAGTAATTGTATGGTGTGAGAATAGCTTCCTTTGGAAACTCCATTCTTTTGGCAATTTTCAATTTTATGTGCCTGCAAATAAAGAATGTTGGTGCACCTTTGTCCTAGCAGCTCAACTCTGATACCATTTAGATGAGTGTTGAACACCTGCACATAAAGATCTAGCTAGCAAGAGAGAACACAGAGCTTGCAAACACAGAAAAATAGTGAAAACTAGAAAAGGAATGAAAAAGAAAGAATTTCGTTAGCATATGAAAATGGTTGCAATACATGATATACCCTGAGTAGCATTGACCAGGAATCGTGCCATAGTGGTGTTCTAGAGATATATAACACATCCCGTTAGTCACAGAGTGAACTAAGTGATTTCCGTCAGTTATAGAGTGAACCACGGTTTAGTATCTCCAACATTAGACATGTAACAAATACTGAAAACATGTTAGCAAAGAACATGCCCTCAATCCCATACAAAAATTATTCCAAGCACCATAATTTAAAATTCATGTGCAAGTAGGAGGATGCACCAAAATCCCACACGATTGCAACTAGACCTCGACATCTGGGCATCCGAGGCTTGATCCTGCTGTTAATGGAGAAGATTTTAGTTAACTGTTATGCTCATAGATTTTAGTTAACTTTTCTGCTCATATTTTCAAAAACATTCGAACCTAAATATCTAGTCATGGTATCATACCTCAAAATATCCAGGCAGAAATACTATGGCCCCAACTCATCAAGAAAATGTTGGTGATCGACTCCATGATCCTTCAAATAATGTGTAGTTAATCCATGAAATGAAGTTGGTAAGCCTCGCTATGATAGAAATCGAGGATGTCTTCACAACCTTGGCATCCCTAGGATTATCTAACAGTTTCACAAGAGCATTTATACGTGGAAACTATCAAGCATCTACTGAGCTTCCAAGTCCTGTGACCACGAATACATCACTTCTAGTTGAAAATCAAACCCAATGCATCACATCTAAGAGTGAAATACTTGATGTGATATTTGCAATTTTCCTTCCTAGTTTCCTGAATCATAGCTTCGTCGGCCAAATTGTTCAGTTATAATGAGACCATCTATTTATGCCATATTGCCTCTATGGAGGTGATATTGGTGTAGTCTTTGTTGCAAGAGTACATTGTCATCTTCCTTCTCCCTAACAATTGTCGCTCCTTCTTTGAAGCTCTATAAGATACTTGAACCTTGATTGTGTTGGACAAGCACGGGTTCAGAAAAATGAAATATAAACTAAAATTAAACACCAAAGCACTCAGCTACAACTGATTAAAATATTGAAGCAATAGGATATTTCTAGATCTTCTCTATTAACTCAAGAACTCTATCTATTCTCTCTACATATTGAAATGAGATTTCACACATATAAACATGTCTTATACTAGTTCATGAAGTTTCTCGCATTAACTGAACTACCTAACATTATTTATAACTATCACTTCTATTGTCAAATCTGGGAAACTTACATTGCCTAGTTTACTTCTATTAGTGAAAGAAATTACTCTTTATTACACTCTCCCTTAATTTCTACCTTATACATTTCATGACTACCTATACCTAAATCATTCCTTTGAATTACAAATGTATCTCTTTCCAATGGCTTAGTAAAGGCATCAACGAGTTGGTCTTGAGATTTACAAAATTCCAAACGTATTTCTCCATTGCTTACAAACTCCTTGATAAGATGATATCTGGTATCAATATGTTGTATTTTCCGATGGAAGACATTATTTTTGGATAACGTTATGGTTGAGTTGTTTTCACAAAATATGAATGTTGCTTCTTGAAGATCTTCCAATATCCTCCTCAATCATACAACATGATAGGCTGTTGATGTTGTTGCCTCATACTCTACTTCTGCTGGAGATATTGTCACAATGGGATGCTTTTTGGATTCCCATGAAATTAAGCCTGATCCAAGATGAAATGCATAACCTCAAGTGCTCTTTTTGATGCCAATGCTTCCTACAAAATCATTGTTAGTGTACCCAACAATAGAAAGGGAATTTGTAGTTGAGTACATGATGCAAAAATTAAACTTGCTGCATACATAATGCATAGTCTTGTAGTTGTTAGATACATCATGTTGCTAAATGTATTTTATACAAGGTGGGATCCATTGTTGTTCCTTGATCCTACTTGCTTAATTTTGTGCATGTTACTACTGGAGTGGTTGTTGACTTGAAATTTGTCATACTAAATCTATTCAAAACATTTTTAGCATACTTTTGTTGACATATAAATATGTCATTATATGATTGTTCAACTTCAATGCCAAGAAAATAAGTCCTTAAACCAAGATATGTCATTTCAAACTTTGTCTTCATGACTAATTTGAAAATTTTCATCATTAACTTTCTTGTATAGATCATGTCATCCACATAGAGGCATACAATAAAAATTCTATTTTTCTAATCTATTTTGGTGTACAAAGTGGGTTCACATATGCTTCTGCAAAACCAGTTACTACTTAAATATGAGTCAATTCTTCCATTCCAAGCTCTTTGCACTTGTTTTAAACCATATAGTGATTTCTTCAAGTTGTAAACTGTATGCTCTTGATTCTTGATTTCATACCTAAGTGGTTGATCAATGTACTTCTTCTTCCAAAATCCCGTTTAGGAATGTTGATTTGACATCTAATTGATATACTTTTCATTTGTTTTGAGCTACTAATGTCAGCACTATTCTAATGGTGTCTAACCTTGCCATTGGAGAAAATTTTTCTCCATAATCAATACCAAGCTGTTTTGCAAAGCCTTCTAAAACAATCCTTGCCTTATGCTTCTCCACTTCTCTTTTTTTATGGAATTTATTTTTATAAATCCATTTAACTGCATTGTTGTCCTTTCCTTCTGGCAGATCTACAAGATACTGAGTGTCATTTCTTTTCAATTGCATCTATTTCTTCATTCATTGCCTGAATCCATTTTTATTCCTTAATGTCCCCTTCAAAATGCATAGGCTCACATGAAAATAATGTAAAATGTTCTTGCATACCTGCTTCATCATCTTGATTATAGATTTCTCTTAAGATTATAGTATTTTTGTTTCTCATTAAAGCTGTTGTGGGATCTGACTCACTACTAGAGTGTGGATTGTGAGTTTGTTGTTCTCCATGTCTTGAAGTTTCACCTTGAACCTATAACCTTGGCAATCTGGATAAAGATCATTGTTGTCTTGTTGGTTCCACTTGATCTTCTATTGGTAATAAGGATGTTGAACTTCCAGCTGTAGTTGATTGTTCAAATTGACTATTCCAAACTTCCACTTCTTTGAATTACACATCTCTGCTTACTATAAATTTCTTGGTAACTGGATTGTACAACCTATAGGATTTTGAGTGCTCATTGTACCCTGTAAAAATGCATTTTTCACTTCTATCATCCAGTTTTATTCTCAGTTGTTCAGGAACATGTGCATATCCTACACAACCAAATACACTAAAATGTGAAACACTTGACTTTGTTCCACCCCATTATTCATGATGAACTTTGTTTTTGACACTCTGTGTAGGTGATCTATTCCAAATATAGATTGAAGATGCAACTTCTTCACCCCAAAATTCATTTTGAAGTTGTTTTTCTTTGAGCATACTTCTAGCCATATTCAATATGGTTTTGTTTTTCCTTTCTGCTATCCCATTTTGCGAAGGAGTATATATGGTTGTAAATTGTCTTTTAATGCCATGATGTCTGCAATAATTTGCAAAGTCTTTGGAATCATACTCACCTCCTCTGTCAGACCTCAAAAATTTGATGTATAAACCACTTTGTTTTTCTGCTAAAGCCTTAAAATTCTTGAACTTGTTGAAAGTTTCATATTTCTGTTTTAGGAAAAACACCCAAGTCTTCCGACTAACATCATCAATAAAATTCAGAAAATAAAAGTGTCCCCCTAAAGACTATATTTGCATGGGCCCACATAAATCAGTATGCACCATATCCAATGGTGCTCTTGCTCTGTAGGATGCACTAGCTGGAAAACTATCCCTGTGTTTTTTTCCCAATATGCAACTTTCACAGGAACTTGTTGGTTCATGTATCACTGGAAATCCATTAACCATTTGCTTCTGTTGCAATAAATTCAATCCATAAAGTGAAAATGACCAAATCTCAAATGCCATAACCAAGACTCATCTAGAGTTGTAACGTTGTGTACACATGACGTTAATTTGTTGACATTCCTTAGAGTTAAAGGAAACATCTTATTCTTGGTCATTTTAATTTTAGCAATGAGTTTCCTACTTGGAAATTTGTCTAGGGTTGTACAAGCATTATCGGTAAAGACGACTTTATAACCATGTTCAGTGAGTTGATCAAGACTTATTAAATTGTGCTTTAGAACAAGGACTAGATAGACATTAGAAATATTCTTCTTCTCATTTTGATTGGTTAGAAAAGTGAGTGTCCCTTTACCAACTACATTGACACTTTATCATCTTCCAATATGACATCGGACTTGACTAAGCTATCTACATTTACAAAGAGACTTGTATATCATGTCATGTGATTACTACAGCCATTGTCTAACAACCAAAGGTCTTTATTATGTTCTTGAGATTCATGACAGGTTAAAAACGTGGCCTTTGAGGTACTTTAAGATGTATTAGAAACATTAGCTTTGTTTTTGTTTAGGTTTTCCTGCTTTTTATTACATTCATTCACTAAATGATCAAATCATTTACAATAATAACATTGAGTTTTATATTTTTCATACCTTCTTTTTTGTTGATAGCCTCTGCCTCTCCCCCTTGAACTTAAAGGGTGTTGTTGTGGCTTGTCTTCTTGTTCCATAATTTTCTTGTTTTCTCTTTGTGAACTGTACCTGTTAGATCTTCCCCCGGCTCTATTATTTCTTCCTTTGCCTCTGCTGATAGAAGCTTGTGTCCTAAAAGCATGTTCAAGTGGTTCTTCTTCTCTATTAATTATTGATTCATAATGCAATAATGATCCTATCAAATCATCTATTGAGTATGTTGAAAAATCCTTAGATTCTTCAATAGAATCTAGTACCATACCAAATTTCTTTGTAAGACTCCTCATAACATTTTGCACAACCTTCTCATATGTTATGTCTTCTCCATGAATTCTTTGGTGATTGACCACTGTCATTACCTTGGTCATAAATTGGTCTAATGTCTCATGTTCTTACATCTTCAAAGTTTCAAATTCTATTATGAGATTCTATAATTTCACATTTTTAACTTTGTCTATGCCTCGATAGGATTTCTACAAAATATCCCATGCTTCCTTTGTAGCTTTAGCATTTGTTATTTTTGGAAAAATTGAGTCATTTGTGCCATGTTGAAGTAACCATAATGCTTTGGTTTCTCTCTTCTTTTGTTATCCATGATATCTGTACATTGATCATGGTCTGAATTGTTCTTGATCTGGTTCTATGAACCCAACTTCAACAATTTCCCAATGTTCATGAAACCGTTTGAATGTGTTCATTTTGAATGACAAACAATTATAGTTTTTTCCTATTAGAATAGGTCCTTGAGATTGATCCAAGTTTCTACTAATTCCCATTTTTTTTAAATGCAATATGAACTTTTAAGCTTGCAGAGTTCTTTGCTTTGGTTTTAATCACCTTGTTTTAAAAAAAAAGGGTTTTTTTTTTTTAATTTTCCTCCCTTTTTTTAATATCAACTTCTTCAAAAAAAAAACAACTTACTTTTACTGTGCACGCTCTTCTTGTTTTTCACTTTTCTCCCTTTTAACTAAACTAAAAAACTTTCCTCTTCTTATCTCCCTTTTCAATTTAAAAAAATTCTTCACTTACAACTCCTTCTAACATGCTTGGATTTTAACTTTTAATTCACGAAGGAGTTACGGAGATTGACTTTTTCACAACTCTCATCAACATGATCCTTTTTTTTAAACAACTCGTCCAAATGCTCCTTTATTGACGTAAACACATCAATGAGGAGTTATGAATTTTAACATAGATTTTCCATGGTAAATCTGAGATGCAAAATTTTATTTTAATTATTTTAATTTTTATTGGGTTTTAATGCATACCTTTTTCCCGCTTATCCTTTTTCACACATGCATCAATGATCTTGTAAGAACAATGGGAGCTGCTTAACAACCTCAACACACATTGCTCCTTTTTTTTTAAAACAACTCATCCAAATGCTCCTTATTTTAGTTGTTTTCATTTTTATTGAATTTTAATGCATACCTTTTTCACGCTTATCCTTTTTCATGGAGCAGTATAAAATATGGCCAAAATCGGGAGAGAGTATTTATCTTTTTATTGCAACCAACATCAACTCACTCTCGTTTCTTCTTTTTGTCCTTTTGATTCTGTGACATTTTATTATGTGGGTTTTGAATGAATCCAACAATAACAAATTCAAAAGTAATGTACCCAAATCCCTCATATTGTTGTCACTTAAGACAGACTACCTAGAATTGAGGTATAATTCTACTAATGACAGTTATATGTTCAAAACTATTGTAACCTTTTGTAGTTGATTATTCCTTCAATGTTGCAAAGCACCCACAACACCCTTTCTCATGCCCAAGATGCCTACAATTCACTTAGACTTTGAGACAACAACTCCCTTTGTTAGGAACCTATGTCAACCCTTCTCTTTATTATGTTAGTATATTGTTGTTGGACGCATATGCTTTGTAAGTCGTCCCGTAGTATTTGTTGATCCATAGTTTATATTAGCCCATAGTATTGACCCATAGTATTGGACGCATATGCTTTGTAAGTCGTCCCGTAGTATTATATGTCCCATGGTTTTGACTCATAGTATTGGGCATAGACTTAGTATATAAGTGTGTGTTGAGGTCATTGAAGGCACCGTGAAGTTAATTGTATTGAGCTTGCTCAAAGGAGGTTGCCCCCTCGAAGTGGCCCGTGATCAATATAAAAGCAATTCTGTTCTATTATTTCTGATATCTAGTGTATTTGCATTAATTAATTATTGCAGGTACATCACATCTGGTATCAGAGCACTTTCCTTGGCACAAGTGGGAAATTTTTTTTCTTTTTTTGGGCGGTGACTTTCAGATCAATTTCTGAAACTTTCTACACAAAATCAGAAGAAACTGATTGCATATCTGAATTCCTCTTTCAAAAATACACAGTTTCAAAAAAAAAATCATCTCATTTGGAGTTCTAAAAGTGGAGATATCGTGGATTTAAAATCAGCAATTTTTCAGAATTTCGGTGACGGCCGCGGAAATTGTGGCAAGAAAATCTTTTGACCGAGTGCCCAGATTTCTATTCCGCTTTCAAAAGAAGAAGCAGAGTGGTTGTTCTAGTTCCGGAAACATGCTATAATAGCGATTCTGAGCAATATAGATCCGGTTTTGGAACATTGGGTGGAATTTCTGCCCAAATTTTTTTCTGTTGCAGGTTTGGATCTGGGAATAATCCCTATCCGCTTAACTGTGGGAAGTACTTGGGCATAAGCCCTAAAACTCATTGTGAGGAGTACCACAGGAACCCCGAAGTAGCTGGCCATTGAGAGGACCTGCCAAGCGAAAAGGGCAACGACCCCTACCTGATTGACTAGTTCCCACCCGTGAGGTAAACCAAGAGCTGTCGTTTGTGGCAAAGCGGTTATCAGTTTTACCTGAGCCGTGGAGTGAGGGGTACTGCCCCAATACGCAAGCCGTCAGACAGCATTGGTGGCCGAGTGAAAACCCTGAAATGTTAGGAAGCCGCACATACCTGGGGTCCATATCTACTTTCAGCTGAACTATTGTCGATCACTGCTGCACCGTTTCAGATCCATTTTGCAAGCCATTCCAGATCCAGCCATTCGGCGTTGTTCCAGATTCCTTCTGCGCCGTAGCCGCTCTAGTCTGAACTGTTAAAAAAAAAAAAAAAAAAAAAAAAAAAAAAACCTGTCACCTGTGCAGGAGCACACACCATGGAGGAAGCACTTGCAGCCATCCAAACAAAACTCCAAAATCTGGATGAAAAATTTCTCAGCCTCCATCTTCAGCATTCAGCCATGAACAATACCAGACAGCCAGAATCTTTTGCAGCCACCGGGTTCTCTTCTTCCAACAATTTTCGTGGGCCGAAGCTTGATTTTCCTCGCTTCAATGGTACTGATCCGACTGGATGGATATACCGAGTAGAACAATATTTCAGTCTGCATAATACTTTTGATGTTCAGAAAGTTCCACTTGCATCCTTTCATTTGGAACAGGAAGCCCTTCAATGGTACCGTTGGTACATCAAAGCTCATCCCGAGCTAAACTAGACAGATTTTTGCCAACTCATTTTGCCACGATTTGGTCCTAGTGCTTTTGACGACTTCACAGGAGCACTCACTAAACTTCACCAAACTGGCACAGTGAGAGAGTATCAGATGGAATTTGAGAAACTAGCCAATCACACAGAAGGATTGTCTGATGAATTCTACAGGAGTTGTTTTATCAGTGGTCTCAAGGATGAAATCCGCTCAGAGGTCAAAATGTTTTGTCCCAACACAATGATGGAAGTCCTAGGGTTGGCTAAGTTGGCCGAGGACAAGATCGCATCTCAACAATGCTCCAAACCCACCTTTGTTCCCTTCAGAAACATGGGTTCCCAACGACCTCCCATCACGCCTGCTCCTCAACCAACTCCTATCAAGCATTTGTCTGAAATAGAAATGCAGGCACGCCGAGAAAAAGGGCTTTCCTATAATTGTGATGAGAAATTCACTCGGGGACATAGATGTGTTCAACAAAAGCTCTATATCTTGGATGTGGATTCTCCGCCTGCCTTAGAACTTGGTGAAGAAGCTACAGATACAGTAGATGATCCGGTCGACATGCAACACCCACCTGTTGACACCCCATCTCAGGACGACCCACCCGAGATCTCTCTCCATGCTGTAACCGGCGTCACCACCCCACAAACAATGCGGGTCAGGGGATACTTCAAGAAGCTCCCTCTTACCATACTCATTGATTCTGGTAGCACTCATAACTTCATTGACCCTCGGATTGCCAAACAGGCTGATTGTTTTGTCCATCCTTGCTCCAACTTTGAAGTCATGGTTGCCAATGGGGGCACCTTACCTTGCAAGGGGAAGTGTCACAATGTGCGTATCTCTATGGAAGATTATAACCTACGCTCTGACATGTTTGCCTTGTCCTTAGGCGGATGTGATGTGGTTTTGGGCATTCACTGGTTACGCACACTTGGCCCCATCTTATGGGATTTTGCTGAACTTTGGATGCAGTTTAAAATCAATGGGGCACAACACAAATTTATGGGCTTACAACCAGGGTCTCTCTACATCATCAGTTCACATCGCCTGGAAAAAATCCTTAAGAAGAATTCACATGGTGTCATCGCTCAGCTCCATTCCATTCAGATGCAACCATCAACAGTCTCCACTACTTCCTTAGATAGATATGCAGGTATCTTTGCTGAACCAATGCGCTTGCTGCCTTCAAGAGACCTTTCTGGTAAGAATGTAGCCCCATCTACCTCTCAGCAGGCAATGATGGCTATTTTGCATGCAGTACAGAAGTGGCAGCCATCCCTATTAGGAAATTATTTCTGCATCAAGACGGATTTCCCAAGTCTGGCAAATTTTCTGGAACAATGGGTCTCCTCCCCAACACACCTGCAATGGGTTATCCAACTCATGAGTTATCCCTGTGTGATCACTTACAAGAAGGGTAAGGACAATATGGTGGAAGATGCTCCTTCTCGCACAATTGATGACCCAGTTTCTCTTACAGCTCTTTCTCTGCTTGTTCCAAATTGGTTCCAATATGTTCAACAGGGCTATCTCTTCTATGAACTCCATGCTTCTCCATCAATAGGACACTCTGGGTTCTGCAAAATGTATGACCGGGAACAATGTAACTTCTTTTGGCCGGGACTAAAAATGACAATTCAACAGATGGTGGCTGACAATGATACTTTCCAAGTCAACGAGGGGGACACGACACTCCTTTCAGGATTGCTCCAACCCTTGCCCATCCCTACACAGCTTAAGCAAACTATTTCTATGGATTTCCTAGCAGTGCTCTGGTGGTACAATACCACATCTCAAAGGACACCATATAAAGCAGTCTATGGAAAAACACCGCCAGTTCTTCTTCCATACACCCTCAGCAGCTCCCCAGTTCAGGAAATTGACTCGGTTCTTCGAAACCGCGATCAGATTCTTCTCATTTTGCAGGACAATCTTCACATGTCCAGAATTCGCCTGAAACAACAAGCCGATCAGCACCGTTCCGAGCGCATCTTCCACGCATCTGACAGGGTTCTTCTTCATCTATATCCTTCCAAGCAATCCTCCCTGACACTCCAAAGGCGTCAGTGGCCCGAAATGCAAACCGAGGATGCTACCGGGGAACCACTCCTTCAGATTCTGCAGCAATTTCTCCAACCAAAGCTTTGAGGACAAAGCTTTTTCTAAGGGAGAGGGGATGTTAGGAACCTATGTCAACCCTTCTCTTTACTATGTTAGTATATTGTTGTTGGACGCATATGCTTTGTAAGTCGTCCCGTAGTATTTGTTGATCCATAGTTTATATTAGCCCATAGTATTGACCCATAGTATTGGACGCATATGCTTTGTAAGTCGTCCCGTAGTATTATATGTCCCATGGTTTTGACTCATAGTATTGGGCATAGACTTAGTATATAAGTGTGTGTTGAGGTCATTGAAGGCACCGTGAAGTTAATTGTATTGAGCTTGCTCAAAGGAGGTTGCCCCCTCGAAGTGGCCCGTGATCAATATAAAAGCGATTATGTTCTATTATTTCTGATATCTAGTGTATTTGCATTAATTAATTATTGCAGGTACATCACACCCTTTTGTTGATTTATTGTTGGATTCAAAGGTACACTCCTGCCATGCACATGCACAGGACACCCATGCAAATATGGGGCAATAGAAAGTTTTATGGTCATTTTCAAGATCATGATCACTAAAGATGTCAAATTTTATTATGTGTTTGTATGCATGGATATCATATTAGTTTTTTTTTAATGGAACACATTGTAGGAAACCCCCCTCATTTCGAAGATGGTACCCAAGGTAAACCACTAGCCCTGATTATGGGGCATAACCCAGTGGGGACATCAAGTAAGGCCCTACATAGCCATTCGAGGATTCCTACATAGCCATTCGAGGATTTGACTCCGAGACCTTCTGCTTGTGATTGCAACACTCAACCACTTGAGCTAACCCACCGGGATACATGGATATCATATTAGTTACCATCCAAACCATGGATATAAGTTATTTGATTCGATATAATGATCATAAGACAAATCTTTCTACGTTAGCAACTTTAGATTTTTTCATGCTCCCAAGTTTCAACAAGCAATATAATGTCATTCACTTCAAGGATCCAACTTAACATGGGACTTTTTCTCCACGGAAATCCACAATAGTTCTAAGAGAGGATATAAAGTGTCCCAAATTGCTACATATTATTTATTATTTTGCTCTCTTTATGTAATAATAATAGCTTTTCTATTCCTAATTATTGCCTATTTTGTTTTCTTTTTCTAACTTCTTTTAGTTCTTAAAGTTCCTTATTCTCAATTCATCTATATTTGTGTAGTCTCTATCGCTTTCTCAATTCATCAATATTTGTGTAGCCTCTATGTTTCTAACATATTGTTTTAATTTGAATTTTTTTATGATTAGTGTTAACCTAGTCTTTCTCTTTTTTCAAACCAAAAATTAGGAAATAAGGAAATTTTATTTTATATGTTTATGATAAAAAAATCTATTTATATGAGTGTCTTGGATTAGCCATTCATTGGTTTATTGTTTTATATATATTAGAAAACACTTAAATACATAATAGGTTGCCTTATATGTTTTATAGATATTAAAAACACTTTAAAACATAATAGGTTTTCATGTACAATACTTTGACAATAAAAACGATTAACTAGCAACAATCACATTAATAATATTAATGTGTTTGTTGATAGGCATAAATTTGGCACACTATAGAGAAAAACATTATCAATGTGCCAAATTTACGCCTATTGACGTATTTAGACACATTAATATTATTAATGTAATTGTTGCTAGTAACGAATGAGCGCATAGACATATCTCCAAAATATTAATAGAATAATATTGTTTAATTTATTATAATATTATAAGTAATTAAAAATAATATCATTTAATAAAATAGTATTAATAAAATGATATTATTTAAATAAATAAATAATTAATAATATAATAATTTTAAATTTTAAAAATGATGTCATTTGTTAAATTTTAATTAATTAATCATAATATTTAAAATTAGATTATTTTAAACTAATTATTATATCATAAACATTTAAATACTATTATTTTGACTTAAAGTATAATATTAAATTATTACTTTGATTATAATTTTAGTTAAATACCATATTTTTATAATATTATAATATAATATAACTAACATTATTATAATTAATTACTTAAAATAAAATAAATTACATTATTCTTAATTTTTAATTATTATATTATTAACTATTTAAACAATATTATTTTATTAAATGGTATTATTTTTAATTAATTTTAATTATATTATATTATACCATTATACGAATATGGTATTTAATTAAAATATTATAATCAAATTAATAATTTAATATTATTATTAAATTCAAAATAATATTATTTAAATATTTATAATATAATAATGAGTTAAAAATAATTAAATTTAAATATTAAATTTTTTTTAACTTATTTTTAACTAGTATTATATTATTTTTAAAATATTAAATTAAATTAGATTATTTTTAATTATTTAAATATTTCAAAAGTAATATACTGATTAATTAAAATATATGTTCAAAAAATTATAATATTATATTATAATTTAGTTAAAACAAAGATGATGCATATAAATATTAAAAGCTAATAAATAATTATATAATAATTAAATATGTTATTTAAATAATAATAAAAATAATAAAATTATTTAATTCAAAATATTTTTATTTATTTCTTATTTAATTAGATATATAATATTTTAATATCTTATTTAATTAAAATTATATAATAAAAATAATAATAATAATAATAAATTATTTAATTTTAAATAATTTATTTTAAATCATTTTTGTAATATAGTATAAAAATTATTATATTCATTTTATGTAGAGATATTAAACTAGTATTTGCCCCTGTAGGGGTAAAATAAACGTCGAAGGTATGAAAGTCAAATGAAGGTTTAAGGTTGATTGTATTTTAATGCTACTGCCTTTCGCGTTTATGTTTATGTTGAAAATAAGTTGTGGTAGAAGATGATGTTCTGCTGATGCCTTGAAATGCGTAGCATCATGCAGCAAGGGATTCTCCTTGAGAAGCAATCCTAATTAGATTGCTCACTATTTGTTGTGAAGAATCCGACTGGTGAACTTTCCGACCACCGTGTGAGCTTTAAAGATTTGTTTATTTTATCGGTTGCGGGATGATCCAATGTTTATGTAATTTTGTATTAAAGAATGCTATGCAAGTGCTTTAATCTAAATGCATGCAATTAAACAATATGTTCTAAGCTATCTAACTTAAATAAACTTATTCTTGAAAAGAGCAAAGCTTTGATAACTTTGATTTTAATTACAATATTTCATTACTCATGAGGCATAGAAATTTTTTCAAAGAAAATGAAATGATTCACAGCATAGAATTAATTCATATAAGATAGGAAAGATCTCATTGAATATAGATGAAAATTGCTGAAATAATTCAAAAAACATCCATGATAACTCCATACAAAAGAATGTACCAGCATTCATAGGCCAAAATTGTTTTCTCCATTCATGTAGCGCAAGTAGTTTTTTTACATAAGAAGAACATTATTTCATTTGCCAAAAGTCCTTCTTGCTAACCTAGCTATATATAGCTTTACAAAATGGTTATTTTACAAAAAAGGATAAATATCCAAATTATTTACAAAACAACAAGAAATAACTTTAGAATGTTCTATTGATGTCCCAAAGTATAAAATCAAAATTAGAAACTTAGAAGGGTGTGTTGGCTTTTTCAAAATGTGGTCAAAGTACTTCATCCTTGGGTTGGTGCTTCTGGGGATTTAGGCACCTCTATGGCTGTTGGTATTGCTGATTCTGATAGTGAGGCTATTGGAGTTACTGGTATTAGTGGAGCAGTTGATGCTTCTAATGGGGCTTGTGATGCTGCTAGTTTCCTCTCTTCCTCTTCTATATAACTTATCCACTGATTTGCATCTCTTATAATAATGTTTCTAGCTAAGGGAACCAAAAATCTAAAGGACACTTCTTGTTTAACAAGCTCTTCCTCAAGGATGAGTATTTCTTCCATTGTAGCTTGATGACTTTTTTCGAGGAGGTGTGCATGAATGGAGGCTCTTCCGATGAACTAGTCCAGGTCCTCTAGGGTTAAAGCGACTATCTTCTTCACATAGTTAGTTTCCTCTTGCAAGGTTTTTCTTATCTCAGATAAGCGTTGTTTTTTATCTAGAAAATCTTCTATACTTTCGGGCATGATCATTTTGCAAGACTCATGAGTAGCTCGTATTTTGAGGTACAAGTTCTTACATTGTTCATAGGTATGTAAGACCACACTGTTCAAATTTACTCCGCAATCTTTAGAATAGGTCAAAGTGCGTATATCCGCTATGTATTCAGAAACAGACTTAAGGGGGAGAGTTTTTGGGAATCTTGATTTCCCTTTTCTCCATTCAATGTACTTGTTAATATCTCCAGCAATGTGAGTGTGTTTCTTTCTGATCTTGTTGGTGTCGGCACTAATTTGTTTCATCCTGGCCATCATTGCTTTCAATTTGTAGATTTGTTCTGATATGAGTGTCTGGAAATCATAGGTCCTTGTCAATATTTCACAAGCTTGTTCACGAAAAGAGGTCATGTCACCTAGTTTGTTGTTCGCAATATTTTCTTTTAACTCGTCAATCAGCTGGATGAAATCAAGTTTCTTGGATTCCAACTTCAGGTTCTTATCTTCAAGTTGTCTTTTTTCTACCTATGATGCTCTTTCTTGGATTGACAAAGCTCTCCTTTCAGCTTCCATATGTTGAATTTTCCTATTAAGCTCCTCCTTTCGAGACATAAGAGCATCATTCTTTTCAATCATTAAATTTGTATAATTTTGCTCCTTGACTAAGGCTTCTTGCAGCTGGCGGGTTTTCTCCTTTTCTTCTGTCAATTTGTCTTCCAATATGTTGACATTGTCAGTAGTTGCGACAACAGCAGACACAGAAATAGATGCCATGAAGGCAGGGTCATTCTGGGTACCCTTCATGACAGTAGTCTCATGCCTGGTGATTACATCTGCCTGACAAGGCCTTTTGATACTTGTAATGGTTTCCTTGATGATGGATTTCCTTTTCTTATTGAAAGAAAACCTATCATATGTGGTCACCTTGCTACCCTTAGATGGTGTGAAGGAACAAGTGGAAGATTCTCAATAGGGATGTTCATGTCGAGGTCTTGTATGCTTGGACTCATAGAACCAGCATCTTCCTTTTGTAATTTCTCTTCTTCAACCTTTTTCAGTGCCTCTTCTTCTGCTTCCTTTTTCAATCATTCATTTTCTTGTTGCTTGGCAGCTTCTTGCAGCCTAGTTTATTCTTCTTGTTGAATTCTACGGTCTTCATACTTAGCTTTTTGAACTTTCTGGGCTTCTTCTTCAGCCCTATTCAGTGCCTCTTCTTCTGCTTCCTTTATTAATCTTTCATTTTCTTGTTGCTTGGCAGATGTCTCTTGCTTAGTTGTTTCTGCCTGTTGAATTGCACGGGCTTCATCTTGAGCTTTTTGAACTTTTTGGGCTTCTTCCTCTCTAAGTTTAACTTGTTGTGCTTTCCTTTCATTTTCCTTGGTCCATTTTTTTATCTACTCAACTTGTTGCAGAACTGTTTGTTCTTCCATTGAGAAATTCTCAGTTGCTCCTAAGGCTTCTTTACCTTCATGATGTTTTGATCCCTTGGGAGTGTTGGAACTGGAGCTAGGTTCACTTTTTCTATTTTGGAAAATTAGCAACTCAATCATGTTGTTGATTCCTTGGTATGACTCTTCCTCAGAATCATAATAGTGGACATACTCGAAATGACCATGTACAGCTTTGCAATGCTGGGAAACCTTGCCCCGTCTGTCATTTCTCTAATATATTCTCTGTCCAAAATGAAAACTTGTTAGATCTGCTTTAAAATCTTCTGCTAACGTGATCTTGGAAAATTTATAAGCTCCCAAATAGAAGGGAAAAGGAGGAAATGTGGCTTTGTTTGCTTTATTCATTACACTGCCAATTCCATCTAGAAAAAATTGTCGCAGGGCTTCCTTATGAACTATATAGTCCATGGCGTAGTTTGGTAGGATATAGGGTGGTTTTGTGCCTCCATACATTCTTATGTACGTTCCATCCTTTAAAAACAAGAAGTCACCATATTCTTCTAGAACTGCCATGGCATTTTCTGATAGGCAAATGGGCTCTTTATTGAACATCAGCTCGTAGAGGGGCATGATGAAATTTTCACAAATGTTTTTGTAATTGCTCTTGTAATTTTGAGGCCAGAATATTTTGTACGCGGTGAAAACCAGTCCTCTTGCCTCATTCCATATGCATTGTAGTTTTGGGAAGAGCTGCTTCACCACAATACAATCTATCAAATAGGAGGGCATGTAGAACTCTGCCTTTTTTACTTCTAAACCTTCTTTGGCCGTAGTTATGGCTGATGCCAGGATTTCTGAAATCATTTCATCCCAATTAAAGATAGTTCCTTTGAAAGCTACATAGTGAATAATGGGTACCATTTGAAGCATAAACATGGTCCCATCAGGTCTTCCAAATATTCTGCTCAACATGAGAGCAACCATTCTGAATGGAGGTCTCAAGTTTTGAACCTTATACTCTTCATTATCATTCTTCCTGAATTGTTTTCCTGTGATGGGAAGCTTTCTTACTGATTCCAGGTTATCCATTTTGACCTCTACTAACCATTCATCATTCAGGTACTGAGTTGGACAAGGTAACGTGTATGCTAATGAGATATAAAGTGGGTTAAAGGATGCGAAGGTTTCTCTCTTGCTATTTGTTAAAATTCGCGCTTGGGCATCTGCGTGTTGCAAAATCCATTCGATGACCTCTGCACAAGGAAAAAGATCAAGGCGAGTAGCTGCTTTTGAAATGCAGGATGCTCTGATGTTTTGATATAGATATCCTTCTTCTAACAGAGTGTCTGGGATATCCTAGTCTCTTATCATTCGGTAAATGTCACGCCATTGGGCTTCTGGTAGTGCACCTGTGATGCATTTAGTTTCGTGATAAATGGTCTCAATCCTCACTTCTTCAGTGGATTCTGTAACAGCTCCCTTTGACTTTTTTCTAGCACCTTTAGTCATTTTTAAGTATTCATGCCTCAATACACGTTGTCAGTCATAATAAATTAGAATGTGAGATGAGTGGCCTACATGCAAACATGTCAAACAATTTTCATAGGTGTTTCTATATATATTTATAGAAACGTTAAAAACTGCTTTCTGTCACTCTAAAATATTGTTTCTTAAACGCATAGGCATCAACTTTGAACAATAGTGTTTGCAATTCATATGGTTTCATATCAAAAAATGAATTAAAGTCAACCACTCTGGACTGTTATAAAGATTTTGACCAGGAGTTTTCAAACGAAATAGGAATATAAAATAATTTGTTATTTGTTTTTTACCAGGGTACTGCGCTGCGCTGCACTTTAAAACAGTAATTAAAGAATAAAAACAAATTGTGTTTCCAAAATTTCAGGCAGAAATAGAAAGCTCTGAAAGATGGATATTATGGATATGCTTTCATAATTTAAATATATATTTGTAAATTAAATAAAAAAGGAAAGGGGAAAAGAGAAGCGAATTTATGCGAGGCTGCGGGTGATTTTATGTAGCTTAAGCGTAACAATTCATCAAATAAGAACGAAAAGTTCATTTGCCATTTTATAGAAGAGTTGATCGAAAATGTCCGCCGTTGCACGAAAATTTGGCGAGTTCCTCCACCGTTTCGGAAAAAGAAGAGTAATTATTCCATCATGCCAGACTTGTTCATCAAAAAAGGGTGTTGTGGTAGACTTAGGCAAGTTCCTCTGCGGTTTCGAAAAAAGAACAGTAACTATTCCGTCGTGCCAAACTTGTTCGTCAAAAAAGGGCATTGCAGTAGACTTAGGTGAGTTTCTCCACTGTTGCAAAAAAATTTGGCGAGTTCCTCGGCCATTTCGGAAAAAGCACACTAACGCTTCTGTCATGCCTAACTTGTTCGTCAAAAAAGGGTGTGGCAGTAGACTTAGGCAAGTTTGTCCGCCGTTGCGGTATACTTAGACGAGTTTCTCCATTGTTGCGGTAGACTTAGGCGAGTTTCTCCGCCGTTGCGGAGGATTTTAATTAAAACTTTCCACGAATTCAGAGACATCTAGGTAGGACATTTACATCATTTACGATGATAATTGAATAAGTATAAGCTACTACATAATAAAAAAAACATTCTTATATCCTATGTTTCATTAAATTAATTGAAGTAATTACTTTTGAAATCATATCAAATATGATCGGTTAACAATACACTTGTAACCTATGAAACGAATTTAATTGCAATTTGACTTTTATTTCAATTGTGCACAACATATGAATACTTTTATAGAATTATAAATTGAATCTAAATACCAATTCAATTTTTGATTGAAACATTGAAACCTATCAATAAATTTTTTAAAATTATAAACGAAATATAAATATAAATACCATTTATTTTTCATTTTGAATATTCAGAACATATTAGTAATTTTATAAGATTATGAGCTAAGTCTAAACACAATTTCATTACAAATATACCGAACATATCCATTCTTTTATAAGATGTAAAAATGGGTCAGGTTACTTTTCAAATTCTTTAAGAATGTGGACCTTCTATTTATATACAGGCGTGATGAAAAAACTAAGCCATATGCTTTACAACCGACTCATTCAATGGTAACGCTGTCGAAATTTTGGACAGGAATACCAAATCTCAAAGTTACAGGGTTGTGGGAAGTTTCTGGCTGGAAAAATGGTTGTGGGAATAACATATTTTGAATAAAGACAATGATACATTTGAAAATTTAAAGCAAGAGAGCATAAGAAACCTCCATTGCAAAGTCATTTGGCACCGGTCATAATCCCCACATCTAAACTTGGGTATCTATACAACCAATTTTGTATGTATAACATCACTGAGCTTCCTAATTTTGAAAAGCTTTATTTCTGTGGTATCATTTCTAGATTCATTGTTGCGTGAGAAAGTATTATACAAAGGAGCTAGTTCCCTGGGGTATATCAATCTACGGATAAATCAATTTAACGTAATTCCTTTCTTAAAAAGAAGAGGTAGGGCATGTTGGTAGAATAAACAAAAGCAATGTGCTGCATGACCCAATCAAAATGAAAATTGCGGAACCAAATGTCATGAAAGAGATAACAGGAAACAATAATGTACCAACCCGTTAAGACGGGGATGGTGACTGGTGCGACGATGCCGAAGTCCTAGAGCAGGTGCGCACAAATTGTGACTGGTGTGACTGTAACGAAGTCCTGGAGCAGGTGCGCGCGAATTCAAACGGAAACGAAAAAAAACCTTCAACGAATGAAAGCAATGAAATTGTTCAATGGGGTTATCGCCTATATAAAGGATCTGACGCATGCGGGGCATTAACAGGGCATGTGCGAAAATTAAAAATGGGCTTAAGTGAGCCGTATGGACAAGTCAAATCGATTCTTTTAGTATTAAATATGGCTGTCAAAAAAATACGGGCAAATGGTTCCGCTGTTGCGGAAAGGATAGGTGGATTTGACTACCTCTACGGAAAGTGAATGCAAGGTGGGAAAGTACACATATCTTTTCTGCAACAGCAGAGCAAGTTGGCTAAATTTTCTGCCTTACACTTTCGTGCCTATCCACAAAGGTGGGCAAGTCCGCGTAGCTTTTCCGCAACGGCGGGCAAGTTCGCATATCTTCTCCACAACGACGGGAAAGTCTGTGTATCCTTTCTGCAACGGTGGAACCATTTGGCCGTCTATTCCTTTCTCTTCCATTTCATGTTTCCGCAAAGGCGGGCAAGTTCGCGTATCTTTCCCGCAATGGTGGGAAAGTCCGTGTATCTTTTTCGCAACGGCGGAACCAGTTGGCTAAATTTACCGCCTTACACTTTCGCGCCTTTCCACGGCGGGCAAACTTGGGTTCTCTTTCTGCAAGGGTGGAAAAGATAACTGAAATTAGTCATTGTTACGGGTAATTTTATGTAACTTAAGTGAAACAATTCATGTTAGAAGAAGGAAAGGTTCATCTGTCCTTTTGCGGAAGGGCTGATTGGAAATGATCGTCATTGCGGGAAAGATACGCGAGTTCCTCCGATGTTTCGGGAAGAGACGTTAACTTTTCCGTCGGGCAAGATTTGTTCATTGGAAAGGTTGTTGCGATTGACTTACCCGAGATCCTCCGTTGTTGTGGAGGACTTTAAGGAAAACATTCTGCGATTTCGGAGACATTTAATCTATTTCCTCCAACAAAGCAGACAGAATGTTTTAACTGTTCCGGCGTTGCAGCTTAAGTCAAATCGATTCTTTCACTATTAAATGCGACCATCAAAATGGAAAGATAAGTCCAAATGGTTCGGCAGTTGTAGAAAAGATAGGTGGACTTGCTCGTATTTGCAAAAAGAGAACCGAAGTTTTTCCAATGTGGAAAGGCGCGAAAGGGTAAGGCAGGAAAGGTTTAGCTGCCCTTTTGCAGAAGGGTTGATGGGAAACGTCCACTGATGTGGTAAACATAGGCAAGTTTCTTTGCTTTTTCGGGAAAAGAACCTTAACTCTTCTGTCAGGAAAAGAACGTTAACTATTTGAATCCCCATCAATTTACGTAGAAACGGTCCTTTTCAAGAGGCAAATCCTTTTGTTTTCTATTCAAAATCAAGGTTTTTCTCTCAAACCAAACTCATATTTGTTTTTATAACAACCAAGAAGGTTCTATTGTATTTTTTTTTTTGGAAGGTATAGGATGTTCGTGTCACTGCACTATAATTTATTTACTCATTCACTTGTATGTTCAACTTTTAAATTTAGAATTTAATCATGTATGTGATTTGTTTACTGGTTTCACATGCAACCGTGCTTGATTGATATATATTCAGTTCCTTGTGTTTACCAATATATGTTTCTACTAACTTGGGCAAATATACTTGCACTACAATAAATTTTGTCTCATACAAAAGTTGCCACTTTTGGAAAGTTGATCTTTTATTTCTCAGAATTTTCTTGTTTCCTAGTTCTGCAATAACCTATTCGTGCTACTCACCCCCTATTGAAATTCGTTGTTGGTTCTGTTCCTTTTGTCCTATTTGCTTCAAATTTATTTTTCACATCTTCTGTTCTGCACCACATATTATTTTTACCAAGATACTCTTTACTTGTTCCAACTTCATTTAAATCTGCTTCTTATCACTTTCTATCATCTGGATCAAGTTGTTTTCCCACATTTGCAACTTTACTGAGATAAAAAAAAAACCATATATGCATTAGCTTTATATTTGCTACAACAACCACAGGTGCTTGAACTTCTATTGAGCTGCCTCTACAACAGAGTCAAAAGGTGTTGTAGTTCCTATGCACACACCCAAATTGTTCTTAGTTTCTTCAACTATGCATATGTTTTTTTCTTTCATTCTGCATTCTCAAATCATAAATATGAATATCAGATTGGATACCTACACTACACATTAGAACATGTTTCCAAGCAAAGCATATTTTGTAACACAATATAGAATATATAAAATACATCAATTGTACATTGTTACCAGCTTACTAACAAGGCCTAGGTTCCAAGCAAAGAGCATCAAGTATTGCTCCCAAGTCACCACTCAACTGTTACTCATCTGTTTCAAAACTACAAGGCCCCAAGATATATCACAAAACAAGACCTAGAAATATATCTAGCTATAACAGTTGCCACCTTTCTATGGAAGTAGCTACCCTTCCATTTCAAGAGTGTTTACTTTCATGTTCCCCACTGTTAGTTGACTTGCCATCTTGTAAAAAAAACTGCCTTAGTGTGATACATGACCACTAGAGATTGTTCCTATCTATCAAAGATCCTAAAAGGATCCATCTATTTCCATCAAGCAATGACGGATACCACTACAGCCAAAATTAAATACAAGGTTGATTGGCTTGCCATCAAAGTCAATTGTTCTGATTTTCTGTTCAGCATACCAAGTATTCTATGTAAACTCTGTAACTCTATTTTCAAAAGATATTTGTTCTAAGAATGAAAAAGGCATTTCAAAGAACAGGTTTCCACTTCATTGATTCACAAGAGATGTGTTTTCTACATATGTATACCCTCTTTCATTTTCAGCAGATTCGTTCCAAGTTCAGTGAAAGTGCGATACTGTTATAACAAATTGTCATAGATTTTTATATGAGAATTCCCAAGACTGTAATTCACATTCTACACCATCAAACTGATATTTCTATCTATTGTGCCCTTTTTCTTATGTTCTTAAACTGCTAACTTGAACCCAACACTTTTTTTTCTTCTTTTTACATGCCAACTACTCCAAGCAGGTTCAATCATCAAAGTGATTAAATGTACATGCAACATATTGCACATACGATGTATCATTTGATTTCTACCTCTTGTTTAAACTTGTTTTAGATTGCACTCCCAATCAATCTACAATTTTTTTACCTATACTTACTTAGCTTAATGCTTATTGCCAGGATTGTCTCATTGGAGACATTTGAAATTGTCACTTTGGAAGCAGCAATAGTTGGAGACCCATCACCTTTCAACTTTACCCCCAGCTTGACCTCCCCTAGCAATTCATCTATTACAGAAATGAACACCATTGATCCCCACAAGCCTTCACTTGTTATGCCTTGCTCGCAAAACACAACCACAAACCCTATTGCAGCTTCTCTTCAACAAAGGAGTAGGATGCAACTTTATGGATTATGTGGCTGCAAAGACTTCGAAAAAAGCAAGGTCTCTTCTTGTATTTTGTGGTGCACATATGGACAATATTTCATCCGTGAATACCTACAGAAGGAAAAAGGTGGAGATATGCAAATCCCTAACAAAGATTTAACTCTTGATATTGCAGTGAATGTAAGGCCTTAGCGGTCAATTTTGCCAATGTCTATTGTTGCATTTTGCATAGTCATCCCTTATGCTTTATGGATTGTCAAACCCCATGCCCTTCGAAGTGGCACTTGCCTCCATGTACCCCTTGTGATAGGAGGGATGGGGACATAATCTGGATTGGAATAATCCCACAGGGTTCCTTTGTAGTGTAGAAATTCGATCACAACATAAGATGGTAATCTAGGAGGTTGATCATTGGAGTTGTAGACAATTGAAATAACTTTCTCAACTGAGCCGTTTACAAGTCCTGCAGATACACACAAGTTGGATGTCAACATGACTTCTTGACTAATTGATAGTAGAACCTTCAATGGAAGTTGTTCATCATCTATTGAGGTTTTCACATGTTGTTTATTTTGCTATGCAAAGCAATGTGCAATTGGCATGTTTAGGTCTTTCAGCATTTGCTTGTTGTGCAACTCAACAGAGCTTTTAGTTGCATATAAATGAGTGGAACTATCAAATGCATTATTCTCTTCATGTGAAAGGGATGACATTGTCCTTGACATGAGAAAGGCCCAATCTTCAAGAGTTGGTGTTTCATTTCGGAGATTGAGTAGGAGTTAACGGAAGGAAACTTGAGAAGGGTTGTTGCCTTGTTGTCGAAAGATGGTTTAAAGAGTGACAAAAGTGTCAAATGTGCGCCAAAGAGAATTGCCTCGAGATGTGCCAGCATACATGGGGATGTCCTTTACAGGAGGTAGTTGTCCAAAATCACCAAGGAAGATGATGGAGCAACCACCAAAGGGGGTTGTGCATTGCGAAGGGAAGCTTGACGTAAGCGAGAGTCAATTTGGGATAGCATTTTTGGGCCAACAAAACTCATTTCGTCAATGATGATGTATCAGATATGGAGAAATTTTTCTTGGAAAGTTGAAAGGGATTGGCCTTCAAGAGGATGCATGTCAATAATGGGTATGCGAAGGGCAGCATGTATTGTCAATGCATTTATGTTAAAGGCAGCAATACCAGTTGGAGCAAGGAGGAGTAAGGGGGAAGGGTTGTTGCTTGTGAGATGTTGGAGTGCGGATTGAAGGCAAGAAATCAAAAAAGACTTTCCTGTTCCTGCTGTTCCTTGAATAACCATTTTGAGTGGGGGAATATTTGTAGCATTTTTGGAGTGTGCAAGGATAAGGTCAAAGGCCATGCATTGTGTGGGAGACAAAGAGGTAGAAGAACACAAAGTTGAGAAGCTGTCTTGGGGTATTTGGGAGGACAATCGTGCATGATCAATGAATGATATGGCTGTTGCATGCATGTGTGACGGAATATGGTTTTCAGACCAATTATGTTCTTTATCAAAGTCACGATGGCCAAGCATCTCAAGGTCATCAACAAAGAGGTTGTTTCCATAGTGAAGTTGAGAAAGGAGTTCCCATTCATCCATGGTAGGTGCTAAGGGAATGTGGTTGGAAGCAGAAGTAGAATCATCAGAGGGAGGTGTATTGGGGGTTTCTGGAAAATGATCAACATGCCATGCAGTGTATGTGTCTTTAATACAAATCCAATTAGAAGTTATGGCCAATTCTGTGGAACCAATGTCATCATGGAGGTTGCGAAATGGTTTGTATAAGAGGAGCTCACTCCAACAAAAGGAAATAAAGGAATCTGCAGTAAAGGGTGAAATGGTAGTGAAGCGAGGAAAGACACGAACAATTTTGGCAGGGATGTTTGGTTTCCAATGGGAATGCTTTCTACGAGACGAGTATGACCAAGAACGTGCAGCTTCAAGAAGGGCAAGATGTTCGAGTGCAGTGGGTCGTTGCATGTATGCAAAAATGAAGGTTGGTGTTGGTGGGTTATTGAGAGAGTCATTGGAAATACGTCGGAAAACACTCTGGCTAACGTTCAAGGATAAAAAGGAATGGCTCCAAAGACAAAGAGGGAGATTTTGGAGCATGTGGCAAGTCTCTTGTGCGCCAATGTATCGATCTGCAACAGTTTTAGATAGGAAACGTCTTATTGGTTGAAGGACTGGTGCATCATGTGGACTTGCATGTGCAAGACGAGAAAGAAGTGCATGGTAGCTTTCTAATTTCGGCTCTACCTTTGCTACATATTTTGAAATATATTTGAGTACAACATGTCTAGAGAGAATAGGTTAGCAATCAACATTAGCTCGCCAAATTGAGAGCATGGTAGGGTTGTGAATATTTAGGAGGGAATCATTCCTTGCAGGGTTGTATGTTTTTCGCCCATTTGCATCAATGAATAAGGAAGAGGTAGGCTGTAGCTCAAATGGAAATCCGTAACGACATTGAAGAGATGATCCTTTTTTGCGGAGGCAAGAAGATTCAGAACATTTTGTGTGCCTTTGGACACAGTTAACAAGTTCTTCATAGTCATTGAGGTGATTTGTTGCAAGTATGGAGTCTAATGCAATGGCGCATGGATCATTTATAGTAGAGGCTTGCAAAGATGGCGTTTGAGAATGGTTGACGCAAGGATTCCATGTTGTAATAAACTTGTCAAACTATTGTTTTGCATCTTCGACCTTTGCAACATTTTCCCAATCTAACGTGTCCATATTTGGTGCATTGTCCACAAATAGGAAGCCATGTATATATGTTGATCCCCTATGTTGCCATTCATACCTACATGGAAAATACAAGTGTTAGGAACAAATATTTGAGGTTTTGAATATATTGAAAATCCATCAGACTATGGTTTGTTATCAACCTGCACCAGTAGTCTTTTGTAGAAAGGCCTTTTTGAAAAACTTCTTCCAGGAATAGTTTGAATCGTTTGTCCATGTATTGAGATGCAATGTGTGGATTGGATATAAGGTTGCGAATTCTCCATTGGTATTGTTGATGTGAATTAGTTGTAGCTTGTCTAGGCATCAAAGAGTGCAATTCTGGCCACTTCATGTCAGCTACGCTGAGTGTGAAGAAGAATGTTGGTGTCCCTTGTTGTGCGATCATGTCAGTTAGTTCACCTCTTCTTTTGTTCCAGTATGAGTGCGTCCCGTGGAGGGTAGAGCCAAACCGCATGACCTACTCAGCTATTTTAGCATTGGGCACATCTTGTAATTGCTGTTGAAGTTCTGTGACTATTGGAGGCAACGTATTTTCAATGTTACATTTTACAAACACGGAAGCAACAGCATGGCTACGGTGGTGCATCATGATGTTATATATGTAATAACGAAAACGAGGATGTTGCCCAAATCTATTGTCGTCATATCGAAGTAGGTGTAGTGCATAATCATCGATACCAACATCTTGAATGTGTGGTTGTTTAAGCATTGCAACTCCAGTGGGAAACAAGGTTGGGAAGGCCATTGAGAGGAGGCCAATTGTGTTGTATTCATTTATAGCAGAAGTATCTATTGGGGGCCAGTCAATGCAAGGTGGAGTGGGTCCATTGCTTGTGCTTAAGAAGCGTTTGATTTCATCAACCTCATTTCTACAATTTGTTTGTGTAGATATAAATGAGGAGGATTGTTCTTCATGGGGTTCAAGGAAGGTGAGTGATTGAATAGCAGCATTTGAGGCATTCGCAACAAGTGGGGTTTCTTCGGCTTTGACATGCCGAAGTAGGGAGGAAATGTCGATTGGTTCAAGAGCCAAAGAAGACAATGCAATTGAGTTAACTTGAACATCCTTGTAGTAGGGTTCATTTGAAAGCTTGTATTCAAGAGCAACAAGAACACGTGTTCGGCTGACAAACAATTCATAAGGCTTCTTGTTAGGATTGGATTTACAAACAATTAGGATGTCAATTTCTGAGAGCAAGCGAGGGAGCAAATTGGCAATGCTTGAAATGTTTTGTGGGAAGCTAATAGTCTGTCCAAAATATGTATATTGACCCCCACGAGCATGAGTGACCTGTAAAATTGGGTTAACACAAGAAATGAGCATTTCTTCAACTTGAGTAAGGATAGCTAGCACAATTGGTTTTATCCCTCGGTCCATGTTCTTTGCTAAGGAGTAGTGATGGACTTTTTTTCTGCAATACAACGAAAGCATGCAGATGCAGAAGAAGAGTGCTTTGTTTTAATTCCACAATAAGACTCCATGCATATAGAGCATACATCCATGCTAGATAATTTGTCAACCCTTTTATGGAATTGATGTTGTACACTATCTAGGTGGATACTTGTTGGATGTGTTGGGGTGGTTGTGCATGGTGTTGAGAGTGGTAAGGAAGCTTGAACAACGTGAAATGGAGAAGGGATATGAACAAGTTGGCGAGTAGCTATATATAGAAGGCGTTGATGTTTGTTGTTTTGTTTTTTCTTTTCAGCATAAACAATTCTTCTGCGTGCATTGATTTGATCATTGACATCATTGGTTGACATGGCTACAAAAAAAATTGTTTTGTGGTTATCAACTTTATTGTGCCTTTGTTGGAAGACAAACATAGTATATATTGAATAATTGAACAAGTAAACAGATATAGAGTGTAAAAGATAAATGGAGCATGGATAATATATGCCAAGTTATTGCAAGAAGTATAAAGTTGACAAAGTTAGCATCATTTTAAGTATAAATGTGAAATTGGAAAGATAGATTCCAATGAATATGTACTTTTACAAAATGTTACAACAAAAGTAAATCATATAATATTTAAAAGTGCTAATTGATGGTTACAAGTAGTAGTTAAACAATGTTCATTTTAAGTAAAAGTTTGTTTATAAACAAAGAAGTATAAAGTTGACAAAGTAATCTTTATTAAAAGTATAAATTTGAAAGTGGCAAGATAGGTTGCAATGAATATGTAATTTGACAAAATGTTACAACAAAACTAAATCATATAATATTGAAGGTTGCTCATTGATGGTTACAAGTATTAATTACATAGCATTGTCTATACAAAAAGCATGTAGTGGATAAGTATCAAGCAGGAAGAGAAAAAAGTTACATTTGAATTGCACAAAATTGTGTGACAAAGGATTATCAAAGGTATAGTTCAAAGTCTGTGAACAATTGAGCGTGTATTAAGCACAATGGCTTCATTTGGATCAACTAAAGCAATAGGTGGTGATGACGATCAAGCGTCTTCAGACATCACAAGAAGCACCTTCAAGCGAGCATTTGAATTAAAAGTCTATGTCTTCACCAATAAGGTTAGAAGGTATTTGTGAGCACAAACACGTTGAACAATTTCCGACATAGATGCTGGATCACTTGAGAGAAGGCATAAATCTTGTGCAGATATGCCCATGAGTTGTTGTGCAGAATCATCGAAAGCTATCGATAAGAACATTCTGTAAACTCCCCATCACATTTTGCACAATTCCATACATTACCAACTTTGTGGGAAATTTTTTTCATGCATTGTATTGCATCGACAAATAGAGGACATGCAAGGAAATAGAAGTCATCGATGTTAATATGGGTGATTGTAGCAATAAGTGAATACCAAGTTGTTTTTTCAGAGGGTTGCAAAGATTGAAGCGCAGAGATGGAAATGTGTTTGCAAGAGATAGAAGAAGGTGAGGTTGATTTTCTGCTCAAAGATGGCGAGGCTGAACGAAAGCCATTGTCATCAAACCATGTTTGGAGAAGATGAGCTTCCTCAATATTTGGGTTTATAACAAGGTTGGTGTTTGAGAGGGTGCCAATGGTTTTTCCATTGAATTTTGTAACACGACCACCTTTAATTTCAAGGATAGGGGGAGTAGGCAAACATCGAAGGCTTCCAAGGTGGGAACCCTTGATTGTACAGTGATCATTCCAAAGTGTTATGTCTATGCTATACCCCGACATGTCCCTCAACCCAATTGTTCATTGAATCGTTTCAGAGCCATCCCTTTTGCGTATAGTTGATGCAGGGGAAACAAAAATCACAATTCCAATAAGGTCAACCATGGAATTGATTGGTGTAGTTTTGATTTCATGGATAGATTTAAAGTGGAAGCAATGAAAAGGGATTAATGGGTACTCTTCCAAACATGGTTCAATGGTTGAGGAGGGAGTAAGAAAAAGCTCAAAAGAACTTGTCAAATGGTTGTATGTTGGGTTGACTACTTTAACTGTGCCATTTGAGATAGTGTAGACTGTGCCAACTTGTATTTGTTCATATAATGAGGTGGCTAGTTCATTGAAAGCAGAGATATGAATCTCATCTTTGATATCACTAACAAGGTCAAAGCCAAAGAGTTGACCAAGCCCTTTTTGATTGGTGTAGGTTGTCATACTAGTATTTGTAGTAACGCGACCTTAAATCGACCAAATTTTGTTGGAAGGGTTGAGCAATGTGAATTGAAGAGAAGGTGAAATAGGGTTTGTGGTTGCGTTTTGCGAGCAAGGCATGTCAAGTGAAGGGTTTTGGGGATCAATGGTGTTCATTTTTGGAACAGATGAACTACTAAGGGAGGTAAAGCTGGGGGTAAAGTTGAAAGGTGATGGGTCTCCGACTATTGCTGCTTCCGAAGTGACAATTTCAAATGTGTCCAATGCGACAATCCTCGCAATAAGCATTAAGATAAGTAAGTATAAGTAAAAAAACTGTAGATTGAT
This sequence comes from Larix kaempferi, assembly GCA_027924585.1. Lineage (NCBI taxonomy): Eukaryota > Viridiplantae > Streptophyta > Pinopsida > Pinales > Pinaceae > Larix > Larix kaempferi. The sequence goes on along the minus strand of BSBM01000596.1, from coordinate 10,354,991 downwards.
TGGGAGTGCAATCTAAAACAAGTTAAAACAAGAGGTAGAAATCAAATCATACATGGTATTGTGCAATATGTTGCATGTACATTTGATGACTTTGATGATTGAACATGATTGGAGTTGGTGGTTTTCCATAGCGCTGTTCTAGCTAGTTGGAAGCAATGTATTGTGGCAATGAATTCCATCAAAGATACAAATTTGGAAGCGAGCAGTTGTTGAGTGAAGAGAGTTGACTTGTTTGAGAGCAACAACTTGTACAAGTGGGCAGAGGTCAACAACACCATTCATCAAAAGTGAAATAGCGTTTTCAGTTAATAGAGTCTCCATACCAGCGTACTGAAAATAGTGGCACTACAAAAGCAACTTGGAAAAGGGCTATATTGTTATTAGCAATGAATGTTTCTATTGGAGTAATAAGGAAACAAGCAGAAACAACATCATAGATTATTTAGTAAATTTTGAAACTTAAACTGTACATTATTGAAAGACTTAAGATTTGGTAGAATGTTAGAAGAGTAGTTGGCATGTAAAAAGAAGAAAAAAAAGTGTTGGGTTCAAGTTAGCAGTTTAAGAACATAAGAAAAATAAATATTAGTTTGATGGTGTAGAATGTGAATTACAGTCTTGGGAATTCTCATATAAAAATCTATGACAATTTGTTCTAACAGTATCGCACTTTAACCGAACTTGGAACGAATCTGCTAAAAATGAAATAGGGTATACATATGTAGCAAACACATCTCTTGTGAATCAATGAAGTGGAAACCTATGCTTTGAAATTCCTTTTTCATTCTTAGAACAAATATATTTTCAAAATAGAGTTGTAGAGTTTACATAGAATACTTGGTATGGTGAATAGAAAATCAGAACAATTGACTTTGATGGCAAGCCAATCAACCTTGTATTTAATTTGGCTGTAGTGGTATCCTTCATTGCTTGATGGAAATAGATGGATCCTTTTAGGATCTTTGATTGATAGGAACAATCTCTAGTGGTCATGTACCGCACTAAGGCAGTGTTTTTTTACAACATGGCAAGTCAAATGATAGTGGGGAACATGAAAGTAAACACTCTTGAAATGGAAGGGTAGCTGCTTCCATAGAAAGGTGGTAGCTGTTATAGCTAGATGTCTTTCTAGGTCTTGTTTTGTGATATATCTTGGGGCCTTGTAGTTTTGAAACAGATGAGTAACAGTTGAGTAGTGACTTGGGAGCAATACTTGATGCTCTTTGCTTGGAACCTAGGCCTTGTTAGTAAGCTGGTAACAATGTACAATTGATGTATTTTATATATTCTATATTGTGTTACAAAATATGCTCGGCTTGGAAACATGTTCTAATGTGCAGTGTAGGAATCCAATCTGATATTCATATTTATGATTTGAGAATGCAGAATGAAAGAAAAAAACATATGCATAGTTGAAGAAACTAAGAACAATCTGGGTGGGCGCATAGGAACTACAACACCTTTTGACTCTGTTGTAGTGGCAACTCAATAGAAGTTCAAGCACTTGTGGTTGTTGTAGAAAATATAAAGCTAATGCATATATGGTTTTTTTTATCTCGGTAAAGCTGCAAATGTGGGAAAACAACTTGATCCAGATGATAGAAAGTTATAAGAAGCAGGTTTAAATGGAGTTGGAACGAGTAAAGAGTATCTTGGTAAATAAAACATGTGGTGTAGAACAGAAGATGTGAAAAATAAATTTGAAGCAAACAAGACAAAAGGAACAGAAGCAACAATGAATTTCAACAGGGGGTGAGTAGCACGAATAGGTTATTGTAGAACTAGGAAACAAGAAAATTCAGAGAAATAAAAGATCAACTTTTCAAAAGTGGCAACTTTTGTAGGAGACAAAATGTATTGCAGTGCAAGTATATTTGCTCAATTTAGTATAAACATATATTGGTAAACACAAGGAACTGAATATATATCAATCAAGCACGGTTGCATGTGAAACCAATAAAAAAATCACATACATGATTAAATTCTAAATTTAAAAGTTGAACATACAAGTGAATAAGTAAATAAATTACAGTGACATGAACATCCTATACCTTCCAGGAAAAAATAATAATAATAATAATAATAATACAGCGGAACCTTCTTGGTTGTTATAACAACAAATATCAATTTGGTTTGAGAGGAAAACCTTGATTTTGAATGGAAAACAAAAATCTTTGGCTCCTGAAGAGGACTGTTGCTTCGAAAATTGATGGGGATTCGAATAAGTGAGTTGATGTCACAATAACAGTAGCAAACAAAAATACAATCACAGAGGCTTGACCCATTGAATTTTATAAAGGATTACGAGGAAAGGTGGTGGTGCATTGGTGTCTGAGCACATTTAAGCATTCTTGCATTGAAATTTGTTCTTGTATTTGCAGAAGATACAATGTACAGCAGGTCCAATCAGTCGACTTTTGGTCTGCGTCAATAGGAAAAGATCTGTACGACTCAAGCGATATTCATAACTTCATGATGGATTAAACCCAAGGAAATAAATGTTGATGTGGGAAACCTTATAGAAGGTTGTTCCATGTCCAATCCGTAATTGAATGCTCAAGTTTAGAAAAAGAAAATTTATACCTGGTAAGCTTTTTCCATGTAGAGATGGATCGAAGCCTTACACTAGGAATATGATTATTTTTTAAAACTAAATGCATAGAAAAAGTATTTGATCTACGGGAGATGGATGATTCAATTGAAGCAATGCAGAGGCCCATCTCAGAAAAACAAATCAAAACTGCATTTTTCTGTGCAGGGGGGGGTTTGTTCATTCGGTTGCCGGATCGAATCACATGCTCGGAGGAACTCGCCTATTTTTTCCACAAAGGCAGACATATTCGATCAACTCTTCCGCAAAAGGGAATATGAACCTTTCCTTCTTCTCTGATGAACTGTTTCGCTAAAGTTACGTAAAATCGCCCGCAAGCTTGGAAAAATTCGCCTATCTTTTCCACAAAAGCGGATAAAACTCGGCTAAATTTTCTGCTTTACGTTTTTGTCCCTATCCATGGCAAGAAAACTTGAATTCTGTTTCCACAATGGTGGGCAAACTTGAATTTTCTTTCCGCAGATGAACCTTTCCTTCTTCTCTGATGAATTGTTTCGCTTAAGTTACGTAAAATCGCCCGCAGGCTCAGAAAATTTCGCTTATCTTTTCCACAAAAGCGGATAAAACTCAGCTAAATTTCCCGCTTTACGATTTCGCACCTGTCCACGGTGGGAAAACTTGAATTCTCTTTCTGCAAAGGTGGGAAATTCCACGTATATTTTCTGCAACGGTGGAACCATTTGGCTAAATTTATGCCTTACGCTTTCGCGCCTGTCCACGGCGGGCAAACTTGGGTTCTCTTTCTGTAAAGGTGGGAAAGCCCACGTATCTTTTCCACAATGACAGGAAAGTCCGCATATCATTCCCACAACAGTGGAACCATTTGGCCATCGATTCCTCACCCTTACATTCCATGTTTTTGCAAAGGTGGGCAAGTCCGCGTATCTTTTCCGCAACGGCGGGCAAGTTCACATATCTTTTCCACAACGACGGGCAAGTTTGGAGGTTTTATGGACGTAAATGTGCAAGAGGTACAGGCCTACATCATAAGAGAGCACAACGATAGCTCTGTGGCTCTCTGGTCGAGCATCATCATGGCTAACAAAAAACCTCGAAGCCAGACCAAGCTGCCAAAGGGAACCAGGCAAAAGCAAGAAAAACCTGGAGAAGACTAAATCGACAGCCAGTTCGCGAGGAGTTGATCCAACGGACTGAGAGCAACCTCCATGTGGCAAGATTCCATTCACTCCATGAGTGAGGAATCTAGCTGACTTGGAGGTTATGGACCTCCATGGTGAAACGTCTACGTCGTACAAATAGTGAAATTTAATGAAAAATAATTTTATTTAATTATAATATTATAATTATATGTTATATATATTTTCATAAACTATTATAACAGTGTAATACAATATTTTATTAGTAATAATATTATTTTATTATATTTTTTTAATATTATAAAAACAAATATAATAGAATAATATTATTTAATTTAAAATATTATTATTTAACTATCATATTATAGTATAGTATAAATTATATAGATGAAAATACTATTAATCTTTAGATAATCCTTGGTGAATGTCGTAGTTCAACATAACCCTTGATGAACGTCGCATTGTGAAAAAAATTGTGGTTAACTTTAGTGAACCATATTTCACTTTGGTTAACCATGTTTGACCTTAATTTGACGATAGGTAACTATGCTTGACTTTAATGGTTCATGTTTGACTTTAGTTAACCATAGTTGACTTTATTTACCATGGTTGTCTATATTTACCAAGGTTGTTTATATTTACCATGGTTGACTGTTGTTTAAACATGGTTGACTTTAGTGAAACGTGGTCATAGTTTACCACGGTTAATTATTGTTTAACCATGCTTGACTTTAGTTAACCATTGTTGACTTTAATGAACCATGGTTGATTTAATAGACCATGGTTAACTTTAGAGAACCATTTTTTACTTTGGTTAACAATGTTTGACCTTAGTTTGATCATAACTAACTATGTTTGAATTTATTGGTCCACGTTTGACTTTAGATAACCATAGTTGACTTTATTTACAACCTTTGATGAATGTCACAATCAAACATAATCCTTAGTGAATGTCGTAATCCAACATAAGCATTGATGAATGTCACAATGCGACAAAACCATTAAGGAATGTATCATGGAGGAATGTCGTAATCCAACATAAGCATTGATGAGTGTTGTATTCCAAGATAAGCCTTGATGAATGTCACAATGTGACAAAACCACATTATGCCTAAATGTGACATACTCTTTGATGAGCATTGCAATGTGATATTAAGGAACATAACCATAATGCAACATGAACATGGATAAATTTCACAATCCAACATAAGGCTTGATGAACGTCATAATCCAACATAACCCTCAATGAATGTCGCAATTGCGACAAAACCATTAAGGAATGTACCATGGAGGAATGTCATAATTCAACATGACGCTTGATGAATGTTGCAATGTGACATAAGCCTTAATGAATTTATGTCACATTGGATTGTCAACATTAATGAATTTATGTCACATTACATTATCAACATAAATGCAACATAACCTTTGATGAATGTCACAATGGGACAACAACCCTTGATGAATGTCACAATCCAACATAATCATTGGTGAACGTCGTAATCCAACATAACCCTTAATGAACGTCGCATTGCGACAAAACCATAATGCAACATAGCCATGGAGGAATGTTGCAATCCAACATTGCCCTCAATGAATGTCACAATGGTTCCCTACTATTAAAAATCATTGTTGGCCATTTTTACCTTAGTTTGACCATAACTAACTATGCTTGAATTTAGTGGTCCATGTTTGACTTTATTTAACCATAGTTGACTATGTTTGACTTTATAATAAATCTCATAATGCAACAAAATCCATTTAGGAACATAACCATAATGCAACATAACCATGGAGGAATGTCGCAATCCAACATTGCCCTCGATGAATGTCATAATGGTTCCTTATTATTAAAAATCATCGTTAACCATGTTTGGCCCTAGTTTGACCATAACTAACTATGTTTGACTTTAGTGATCCGTGTTTGACTTTATTTAACCATAATTGACTATGTTTGACTTTATAATGAATCTCATAATGCAACAAAATCCATTTAGGAACATAACCATAATGCAACATAACCATGGAGGAATGTCATAATCCAACATAACCCTTGATGAATGTCGTAATGCTACATAAGCCTTAATGAATAACGACTTTCAACATTAATGAATTTATGTCGCATTGCATTGTCAACATAAATGCAACATAACATTCGAGGAATGCCACAATGTGACAACAACCCTTGATGAATGTTACAATCCAACATAATCCTTGGTGAATGTCGTAATACAACATAACCCTTGATAAACGTCTCAATGTGACAAAAAACGTAATTGACTTTAGTGAACCATATTTCCCTTTGGTTAACCACGTTTGACATTAATTTGACCATAGGTCACTATGCTTGACTTTAATCGTCCATGTTTGACTTTAGTTAACCATAGTTGACTTTATTTACCATGGTTGTCTATATTTACCAAGGTTGACTATATTTACCATGGTTGACTAAGCTTGACCATAGTTAACCATGGTTTACTATTGTTTAAACATGGTTGACTTTAGTGAACCATGTGGTCATAGTTTACCATGGTTTTAATTATTGTTTAACCATGCTTGACTTTAGTTAACCATTGTTGACTTTAATGAACCATGGTTGATTTAATAGACCATGATTAACTTTATAGAACCATTTTTTACTTTGGTTAACAATGTTTGACCTTAGTTTGAACATAACTAACTATGTTTGACTTTATTGGTCCACTTTTGACTTTAGATAACCATAGTTGACTTTATTTACAACCTTTGATGAATGCCACAATCCAACATAATCCTTGGTGATTGTCGTAATCCAACATAAGCCTTGATGAATGTCACAATGCGACAAAAAAGGAATGCATCATGGGGGAATGTCACAATCCAACATAAGCATCGATGAATGTTGTATTCCAACATAAGCCTTGATGAATGTCACAATGAGACAAAACCACATTATGCCGAAATGTGACATACTCTTTCATGAGCATCGCAATGTGATATTAAGGAACATAACCATAATGCAACATGACCATGGAGAAATTTCTCAATCCAAAACAAGCCTTGATGAACGTCATAATCCAACATAACCCTCAATGAATGTCGCAATTGCGACAAAACTATTAAGGAATGTACCATGGAGGTATGTCACAATTCAACAAAATGCTTGCTGAATGTCGCAATGAGACATAAGCCTTAATGAATTTATGTCACATTGGATTGTCAACATTAATGAATTTATGTCGCATTACATTGTCAACATAAATGCAACATAACCTTCAATGAATGTCACAATGTGACAACAACCCTTGATGAATGTCACAATCCAACATAATCCTTGGTGAAAGTCGTAATCCAACATAACCCTTGATGAACGTCGCAATGTGACAAAACCATAATGCAACATAACCATGGAGGAATGTCGCAATCTAACATTGCCCTCGATGAATGTCACAATGGTTCCCTACTATTAAAAATCATCTTTAACCATTTTTACCTTAGTTTGACCATAACTAACTATGTTTGAATTTAGTGGTCCCTATTTGAATTTATTTAACCATAGTTGACTATGTTTGACTTTATAATAAATCTCATAATGCAACAAAAGCCATTTAGGAACATAACCATAATGCAAATAAGCATGGAGGAATGTCACAATCCAACATTGCCCTCGATGAATGTCATAATGGTACCCTATATTAAAAATCAGCATTAACCATGTTTGGCCTTAGTTTGACCATAACTAACTATGTTTGACTTTATAATGAATCTCATAATGCAATAAAATCCATTTAGGAACATAACCATAATGCAACATAACCATGGAGGAATTTCATAATCCAACATAACCCTTGACGAATGTCGTAATGCAACATAAGCCTTAATGAATGACAACTTTTAACATTAGTGAATTTATGTCGCATTGCATTGTCAACATAAATTCAACAGAACCCTCAATGAATGCCACTATGTGACAACAACCCTTGATGAATGTCACAATCCAACATAATCCTTGGTGAATGTCGTAATCCAACATAACCCTTGATAAACGTGTCAATGCGACAAAAAATGTGGTTGACTTTAGTGAACCATATTTCACTTTGGTTAACCATGTTTAACGTTAATTTGACCATAGGTCACTATGATTGACTTTAATGGTCCATGTTTGACTTTAGTTAACCATAGTTGACTTTATTTACCATGGTTGTATATATTTACCAAGGTTGACTATATTTATCATGGTTGATTATTGTTTAAACATGGTTGACTTTACCTAACCATGTGGTCTTAGCTTACCTAGTTAATTATTGTTTACCAATGCTTGACTTTAGTTAACCATTGTTGACTTTAATGAACCATGGTTGATTTAATAGACCATGGTTAACTTTAGAGAACCATTTTTACTTTGGTTAATAATGTTTGACCTTAGTTTGACCATAACTAACTATGTTTGAATTTCTTGGTCCACGTTTGACTTTAGATAACCATAGTTGAATTTATTTACAACCTTTGATGAATGTCACAATCAAACATAATCCTTAGTGAATATCGTAATCCAACATAAGCCTTGATAAATGTCGCAATGTGACAAAACCATTAAGGAATGTATCATGGAGGAATGTCGCAATCCAACATAAGCATCGATGAATGTTGTATTCCAACATAAGCCTTGATGAATGTCACAATGCAAAAAAACCACATTATGCCGAAATGTGAGATACTCTTTGATGAGCATCGCAATGTGATATTAAGGAACATAACTATAATGAAACATGACCATGGAGAGATGTTGCAATCCAACATAAGCCTTGATGAATGTCATAATAGAACATAACCCTCAATGAGTGTCACAATTGCGCCAAGACCATTAAGGAATGTACCATGGAGGAATGTCACAATTCACCATAACCCTTGATGAATGTCGCAATGCGACATAAGCCTTAATGAATTTATTTCACACTGGATTGTCAACATTAATGAATTTATGGCATATTGCATTGTCAACATAAATGCAATATAACCTTCGATGAATGTCACAATGTGACAATAACCCATGTTGAATGTCACAATCCAACATAATCCTCGGTGAACGTCGTAATCCAACATAACCCTTGATGAATGTCGCAATGCGACAAAACCATAATGCAACATAACCATGGAGGAATGTCGCAATCCAACATTGCCCTCAATGAATGTCACAGTGGTTCCCTACTATTAAAAATCATCATTGACCATTTTTTACCTTAGTTTGACCATAACTAACTATGTTTGAATTCAATGGTCCATGTTTGACTTTATTTAACCATAGTTGACTATGTTTGACTTTATAATAAATCTCATAATGCAACAAAATCCATTTAGGAACATAACCATAATGCAACATAACCATGGAGGAATGTCACATTCCAGCATTGCCCTCGATGAATATCATAATGGTTCCCTATTATTAAAAATCATCGTTAACCATGTTTGGCCTTAGTTTGACCATAACTAACTATGTTTGACTTTAGTGATCCGTGTTTGAATTTATTTAACCACAGTTGACTATGTTTGACTTTATAATGAATCTCATAATGCAACAAAATCCATTTAGGAACATAACCATAATGCAACATAACCATGGAGGAATGTCATAATCTAGGATAACCCTTGATGAATTGTTGGTTGTGGAGCCTGATCTCCAGATTTAGAGATATTATTATTCAGCTATCTTCATACACCAGGTTTGGTTATGATCCTGACATGACTCTAGGGGGGTTCGCCAATAGTTTTCAGGCCCATGATTTTGGGTATCCCATGGTATTTTCTCATTGTATTTCCCTTATAAAAGAAAGACATTGTAATATGGCTAGGGTTGATGTATTAGGTTTTATGCATTGTATATATCTCTGAGATCGAAAGACTAACTGTGAGACAATGAAGAGGAAGTGTAGCGGCTGTGCTGTAGGTTGTGTCCCTTCACTTTGTTGGATGGTATAATAATAAGGACTAGCAACTTCAGTGTGGACGTAGCCCAAGTTGGGTGAACCACGATATATCTATATGTCTCTCTTGTAATGTGTATGTGTGATTATATTTGCATTTCTGTTTATTGTTATTGCTCTGTGATCCTGTTTTGCTAACAATTGGTATTAGAGCCGAAGGTCTATTTGGCAGTTAAACCCACAGAAAACTAAGGTTTCTGGTTCAAGTGGGAGCAATGGCAGAGAAAGGAAAGTTTAAGGTTGAGAATTTTAATGGCCAAAACTACCAGTTATGGAAGATGTAAATGGAGGACTATCTGTACTGGAAAGATCTATTCCTACCATTGGGAGGAAAAGCAAAATACCGGCGGCTATGAAAGACGAAGAATGGGAGGTTCTTGATAGAAAGGATCTCGAAACAATACGGTTGAGCTTTGCTTCATCGGTGGATTTCAATATCTCAAAAGAAATGACAACGGAGGGGTTGATGATCACATTGGGTAAGTTGTATGAAAAACCCTCGACCTCCAACAAGGTATTTCTAATGAAGTGTTTATTTAATATGAAGATGTCTAAAGGTGGATCTGTTACTGATCATTTAAATGATTTTAATACGGTTACAAATCAACTAAGTTCTATAAGTGTGAACTTCAATGATTAGGTTAGGGCTCTTCTAATCTTGTGTTCATTGCCAGAAAGCTGGAATAGCTTGGTCATGGCTGTAAATAACTTTGTCTCTGGTTCAAACACCTTGAAGTTTGATGATGTTATTGGTGTTATTCTTAGCAAGGAAATGCGAAGAAAAAGCACAGGTGAGACATTAGGTAATGCGTTGACCATCAAGAGCATGGGAAGACAAAAAGAGAGAGGAAAGAACCAAGGTAATCATGGCAAGTCTAAAACGGGCATATCCAAGTCCAAACTAGGAAAGATAGAGTGCTGGAACTGTGGAAAGAAAGGACATCTGAAGAAAGACTGCAAATCTCTAAAGAAGAAAGGAGATGAACAGAAGGAAACTACCCAGGAAGCAAATGTGGCAGGTGATGTGTTACAAGATGTTTTGATTCTTGCATTAGATAATACTAGTGATTCTTGGGTAGTAGAGTCAGGGGCTTCATGTCATGCTACACCCCATAGGAAATATTTTCATGATTATGTTCCAGGCGATTTTGGACATGTTTTATTGGGTGATGATGGGCCATGTAAAATTGTTGGAATGGGTAAGCTATCGATAAAAGTTAAGAATGGAACTGATTGGTTGTTGAAAGATTTAAGGCATATTCCTGCTATGAAAATAAATCTGATCTCAACAGGGCAGTTAGGAGATGGTGGCTGTCTATCTACATTTGTAGAAAAGTGGTGGAAGATCACTAAATGATCAATGGTGATAGCAAAAGGAGACAGGGTAGGTATGATATATTTATTTCCTAATAATACTGACCATTCCATCTCTTTAGCTTCCATGGGAGTAGATACAACATTGTGGCATCATAGGATTGGCCACATGAGTGAGAAGGAGATTCAGATTCTCCACTCAAGGAAGTTGTTGCCAAATTTGAAGCAGGTAAGTTTGGAATTCTTTGAAAATTGTGTTTATGGAAAACAAAAGAGAGTCAGATTTCTCAGGGTTGGGAAATAGAAGAAGAATGGAAAGTTAGAGCTTGTTCATACAGATGTATGGGGACCAGCTCAGGTACAATATCTTGGTGGCTCTCATTATTATGCTACATTTATTGATGATGCAACTAGGAAAACTTGGGTTTATTGCATTAGACAAAAATCTGATGTGTTTGCTACTTTTAAGAAGTGGAAAGCTTTGGTTGAGAATGAGACTGGAAAAAGGTTGAAGTGTCTCAGATCTGATAATGGAGTTGAGTATTGTGGCAAGGAGTTTGATAGTTACTGTTCATACCATGAGATTTGTAGAGAGAAGATAGTCCCAGTAACACCACAAGAAAATGGTGTGTCAGAAAGGATGAATAGAACTATCATGGAGCGTGCAAGGTGTATGAGATTGCATGCAGGGTTGCCCTTATAGTTTTGGGCAGATGTTGTAAATACTGTTGTTTATTTAATAAACAGAGGGCCTTCAAGTGCTTTGGATGGTGGTATTCCAGACGAGGCATGGACGGATAAAAAGGAAAACTACTCATTTCTGAGAATGTTTGGTTGTGAAGCATTTGTCCATATTGATAAAGAAAATAGAACAAAGCTTGAAGCTAAATCCAAGAAATGTACCTTTATTGAGTATGGGGTTGATGATTTTGGTTATCGCTTATGGGATTATGAAAATCACAAAATCATTAGAAGTAGAGATGTCATATTCAATGAAAAGGTTATGTATAAATATCAATTGTATGGAAAGAAATGGGAAAAGGAAAACACAAAGTACACAGTACTTGATGAAATTCAATAAAATGAAGTTCCAAAGGTGCCAAAAAATCAAAAACAATAGCAAGTACCCGAAACTCCTACAACTGCAAGAAGATCTACTAGGTTAAGTAGACTCCTTGAACGATACTCTCCTTCAATGTATTATTTGTTAATGACTGATGCTGGTGAACTAGAATGTTATGAAGAAGCAATGCAGGTGGAAACTAAAAAGAAGTGGGAGCAAGGCATGAATGAGGAGATGGACTCATTGGTAGGAAACCAGACTTGTGATCTGGTTCACTTGCCTGCTGGTAAAAGAGCATTGCAGAACAAATGGATTTACAAGTTGAAGGAAGAAGAAGGAAGTAGGAAGCAGTACATGGCCAAACTTGTTGTAAAGGGGTTTTCACAGAAGAAAGGTATAGATTTTGATGAAATATTTTCTCCTATTGTTAAGATGACTTCAATTAGGACTATTTTAAGTTTAGTGGTGGTAGAAGATTTGAATCTTGAATAGTTAGATGTAAAAACATCCTTTCTCCATGGTGATTTGGAGCAAGAGATATATATGCAGCAGCCACAAGGGTATGAGGTCAAAGGGAAGGAGAATTTGGTGTGCAGGTTGAAAAAGAGCTTGTATGGCTTGAAGCAAGCTCTAAGGCAGTGGTACTTAAACGTTGACAGGTTTATGATAGAACAAGGTTATAGTAGATGTAATTCTAACCACTGTGTTTATTTCAAGAGGCTAGATAATGGAAGCTATATTATCTTGTTATTGTATGTGGATGACATGCTTGTTGCAGGGTCTAACATGCAGGATATAAATGTGCTCAAAAGGAAGTTAGCTAATTCATTTGCAATGAAGGATTTGGGTGCTGCAAAGCAACTCCTTGGTATGAGAATAACAAGAGACAGGAAAAATCTCAAATTGACATTGTCTCAGAGTGAGTACATACAAAAGGTGTTGGAGAGGTTCAGAATGTAGAATGCAAAACCAGTTAGTACACGTTTGGCCAGCCATTTCAGTCTAAGTAAGGAAATGTGTCCCAAGACACAGGAAGAGACAGATTACATGTCCAAGACTCCCTATCAATAAGTAGTTGGAAGCTTGATGTATACCATGGGGTGCACAAGACCATATATTGCACATGCAGTGGGGTCAGTGCAACCTAATGAGGGTCACTTTTGGCGTCTTAGATGCAATAGAAAATTGAAAAATCAGGCATCCCTCAACTTACTTGGATTTTTTGAGATACTTACGCAAAATATCTTGCATTGAGTAAAAAAGATGAAATGTAGGAAATTGAATCACGTTTCCGAATATATAACTTTTATGTATTGAAAATTTGCATAGCTATGCCAAGTTTCATTTTTCCTAACAGACACGTTTTATTTTCCAGGCAAATGATAAGGTACATGTTTTTGTGGGTGCAGCCTTTAAGGGCCTAAATGATGCGATCAAGCTACGAAAATGGGCATGCATGTAGAGAACATATAGCACTTGTGCGCCATTATTTTTCAAAAATTTAATTTGTAATTTTATAATTTTTTTATAATTTTCTAAGTGATCAAACATCGAAAATAGTACCTCTTTTGTGGGTGTAGCCTTTGAAGGTCTTAATGAAAAAATCTTGAAATGGGTTTTTCATAGAACGTGGAGGTTAGTGTCCTCTTATGTACCATCGTTAAGAACCCATGTCAACCATTCTATTTACTTTTTTAGTATATTGTTGTTCGATGCATATGCTTTGTAATTCATCCCATAGTATTTGTTAATCCATAGTTGTGTTATTGTTGTTTGGCGCATATGCTTTGTAAGTCGCCCATAGCATTGTTGATCCATAGTTTGTATTGGCGCATATGCTTTGTAAGTCGCCCATAGCATTGTTGATCCATAGTTTGTATTGGCCCATGGTTTTAACCCATAGTATTGGCACCTAGACTTAGTATATAAGTGTGTGTTGAGGCCTATGAAGGCACCATGAAGTTATTTGTATTGAGCTTGCTCAAAGGAGGTTTCCCCCTCGAAGTGGCCTGCAATCAATATAAAAGTGATTCTGAGTTCTGTTATTTCTGTTATCTCGTGTGTTTTCATTAATTTAATATTGCAGGTTCTTCACAACCATACAAATTTTTTTTGAAATGACCAAGAATTGAAAATTTTATGGAAGAAACACTAACAGTGTGTTTCATGAGTTAAGGAGGTAGGACACAAAAGAAATTGAAAGAAAGTAGGAAAAAAAAAAATTTAAATAAAAGTTACATATTTGGAATATACAGAAAAAATACTATTTGTGTTTAAGATTTCGTAAAAAATGATTGTGTGCAGCATACTGTAACGAGTGGCTAAGCACAGGCTTCTCCAGAAATTGGAAGAAATACCCAATTAGCTTTGGTTTATCATTAACATAGCACAGGTTTGGAATTACCAAAGCAAACTCCAAAGCATACACATAGGATTATTGTCGACATGTGAGTAAGTGAGTCGGCTTGGTTTAGGTTGTACAAAACACGTACGTGTTCTGTTTAAATTCAAAAATATTGCTGCGCTTTTAGAATTACATAACGCGCATGTGTTATATAACTACATAACCCACATGCGTTATATAACTACATAACACGTATGCATTATGTAGTGACAAAACGCGCTCACGTTATGTAAATCATAAAATATATGTTTAATACTTGAGAGAGAGGAGGTGTGGAAGACTCAAGGGAATTTTTGGTTAATATTTGGGAAGGGGTAGGGAAGGGTCAAGGGAATCTATGGTTAATATTTAATAGGGGTGGGAAAGGGTCAAGGGCTTAGAAGGATGTTGGAAGCTTGAGTGGGGAGAGATGAAGGGAATGATAACATGATGGGCTACAGGGGGTGAAGGGAAGTGGAGCTTGAGAGCACTATTAGGAGTAGAAGAAGTTCTGAAGAGGTATAGGGTTAGAAGTTAAAAGTGAGACTTTAGTGACAAGGGGGAATGGATGGAGGCAAGGGGGATGTGAGAGAGAAATAAAGAATACAAGGGGGGGAGAGACATAGAGAGAGAGAGAGGGAGAGGGACAATGGGGAGGAATGGATTTAGAGGGAGTGAGAGATAGATGGGGATAGAATGAAATAAAGAGATAGGAAGGGAGGGACAGAAAGTGTTGGTGGGACACATGTAGGGAGTGGTGGCAAGAGAGAGAGAGAGAGAGATGAGAGGGATGGGACATAAAGTGTGAGAGAGAGAGGGAGTCATGGATATATTGGGATAGGTTGAGGGAAAGAAAACATGAGGGAGGGATAGAAGGTGAGAGAGATAGAGGCAATGAGAAAGGGAGGGAGAGAAGGTAGGGTGAGGGATGGAGGGAGAAAGGTGGAGATAGATATGGATGGAGGGGAAATGGGTTTGAGAATGGAAAGGGACATAATGTGTGTGTGTGTGTGTGTTCAAGAGAAAATTGATGGTTGGGGAGAGAGAGACTAGAGGTAGGTGTGAGAGACAAAGAAAGTGGGACGTTGTGTGTGTGTGTGTGTGATAGGGAAGGAGGAATCAGTGGGGCGGCAGGGACGAAGATGACCTATAAGGGAGAGAAAGCGACATAGAGGGAGGGAGGTAAAGGGAGTGAGGGACATATCCATGGATAGATCTAGAGAAAGAGATAGGGAGGGAGGGATACAAGGTGAGATAGAGAGGGTAGGGGGGAGGGATAAAGGCACATAGGGAACTAGTAATTAAGGGTGAACGAAGGGAGAGATTTCTATAGGGACTTGGATAATTGTGAATATATACATAAGGTGGATACCCTCCTTGTCATCATCTTCATCACCATCACCATCATCATCACCATCTTCATCATCATCACCATCATCATCATCTTCATCCTCATCATCATCATCATCATCTTCATCATCATCATCATCATCTTCATCACCATCACTGTCATCATCAACATCTTCATCATCATCACCATCATCATCATCATCATCATCATCATCAACATCTTCATCATCATTTTCATCTCTAGGTTCTCCATCAACATCTCCATCATCATCATCTTCTTCATCATCATCATCTTCATCACTATCATCATCATCAACAACATCTTCATCATCATCACCATCATCATCATCATCATCATCATCATCATCATCTTCCTCATCAAATCAATATCTCCATCATCATCATCATCATCTTCTGAACATCATCATCATCATCATCTGAACATCACCATCACCATCAACATCTACATCTTCATCATCATCACCATAATCATCATCATCATCTTCCTCATCAAATCAACATCTCCATCATCATCATCATCATCTTCTGAACATCATCATCATCATCATCTGAACATCACCATCACCATCATCATCGACATCTTCATCATCATCACCATCACCATCATCATCAAAATCTTATTCGTCATCACCATCACCATCACCATCTTCATCATCATTGTCATCTCTAGGTTCCCTGTCAACATCAACATCTCCATCATCATCATCTTCTTCATCATCATCATCTTCATCACCATCATCATCTTCATCAACATCTTCATCATCATCACCATCATCATCATCATCTTCCTCATCAGATCAACATCTCCATCATTCCACCATCATCTTCTTCATCATCACCATCATCATCTTCATCACCATCATCAGCATCAGCATCAACATCATCAACATCTTCATCATCATCATCATCATCATCATCATCACCATCACCATCACCATCACTATCATCATCAACATCTCCATCATCATCATCATCATCATCATTATCATCATCTTCATCATCATCATCATCATTATCATCTTCATCACCGTCACCATCACCACCACCATCAACATCAACATATCCATCATCATCACCATCATCATCATCATCATCACTATCATCATCATCATCATCTCATCATCATCATCATCATCATCATCATCATCTCCATCGTCATCGTCATCTTCTTCATCACCATCAACATTATCATCATCATCATCATCTCCATCATCATCATCTTCTTCTTCATCACCATCATCATTATCATCTTCATCACCATCACCATCACCATCAACATCTCCATCAACATCTCCATCATCATCACCATCATCATCATCATCACCATCATCAAAATTATCATCATCATCCTCATCATCATCATCTCATCATCATCATATCCATCGTCATCATCATCTTCTTCATCATCATCATTATCATCTCCATCACCATCTCTAGGTTCCTCATCAACATCTCCATCATCATCATCTTATTCAACATCATCATCTTCATCACCATCAACATCTTCATCATCATCACCATCATCATCATCTTCATCGTCATCATATCAACATCCCCATCATCATCAGCATCATCAACGTTTCATCATCATCACCATCTTCATCAACATCAACATCTTCATCATCATTGTCATCTCTAGGTTCCTCATCAACATCTCCTTCATCATCATCTTCTTCATCATCATCATCATCATCATCACCACCACCACCACCACCATCATCATCATCAACATCTTCTTCATCATCATCATCATATTCATCATCATCATCATCACCATCACCATCACCATCACCATCACTATCTTCATCAACATCTCCATCACCATCACCGTCACCATCATCATCACCATCAACATCACCATCATCACCATCATCACCATATTATATCCTCCTCTTCATCATCATTGACATCTCCCCCTTCCCCATCAACATATCCATCATCATCATCTTCTTCATCACCATCATCATCATACTCATCACCCTCATCATCATATTCAACATCTTCATCATCATCACCATCATCATCTTTATCATCTTCATCTGCATTTACATCATCTTCACTGTCATCACCCTCCTCCTCATCATCATCTTGTGTACTTATGCACTTAGGGATTAACGTTTAGAAGAGTATCTAAAGGCCTTTATGGGGGAGGGGCTCTAGAAACAAGGTAAGAGAGAGAGGGTAGTGGGGAGGGATAAAGGCATAGAGGTTTAGTGATTAAGGAAGAAGAAGGGAGAGAGTGCTATAGGGAGGGATAATGACGAAGATAAATAGAAAGTGGAGAGATGGAGAGTTGGGTGGTAGGTACATGGTTGGAGTAAGGGAGAGAAAGAAACATGAAAGAAACATGTAGGGAGGGATGCAGAGAGAATGAGGGACAGATATTTAGAAAGATATAGGGGGTTATCTAGGGATTATTGGGAGAGAGATAGGGGGGTATTAAACCATACAAAACATTTGTCCCACACTAAAAAAATTTGTTTTATATGTAACCATACAAAACATTTGTTTTCTTCTGATTTTATTCGTTGCCCTAGTCGTGCACCTAACCTATTTATTGTGCTTAACAATATCGCGTATGCGTTTTATCTTTATATAACACGTATGCGTTTTAGCTTTATATAACCTGTACGCATTTTGTAAATCTATAAACAATGGACTGTCCCTGTCCGAGAGCAACTTTCAACTGTCCAAACCAAAACAACAAATCCCACGATTTTTTCGAACAGCACGAGCCCGCCATTGGAAATACTCACCATTTACACCATCTCCATCATTATTTTTGTTATGCAGGTGCAGCATTGAGGACATATTTCATGGTTGCTTAGTGTGGTGTTGGGTTATATGGCCATATTTGAAGAAGATAATCAGTAAGCTTGAAGAATCTCCAATTGAATAACACCAAAGACAAGGTATTTGAAAGATTCATTTTGCCTATATTTGAGGAGCACACAAGATAAGATATCAAGCTTCAAGACCATTTCATGGTGATAGTGGATATACACAATTGTACAAGAGAATCAAAGAGCCCAAACAATTTATGATTTAACTTTCATTTGCTTATTATTGAAGAGCACCAAAGGTAAATTTTCTCATTCATGATTGTTTTGATGGGAAAGATGAACATTTGAGAAGGAAGATTGTAGCACCTTGAAGGATCTATAGTTCTAGAAAGCACTAAAGGTTTGAAAGCTTGTAATTGAGGAGCAACAAAAACAAACTATATTGAATTGATCATTGTGGTGATGGGGAATCCACGTAACCGAGGAAGAAAATCAGCAAGGAGGAAGAGACCTCAAGAAGTCATTGAAGAAGAGAAAGAAAAGAAAAGAATACACATGATGAATCAGAGGCTTTCTTTGGAAACTAATCCAAATCCAATTATAGAGGATACCATGGTTCATCATATTAATCCACGACAAGAGGGACCTTCAATTTCCACAATAGTTGTTGAACAAGCACCCCATGGAAGTAATCAAGAAGAAAAACGTAGGTGCTCATTAGGGGATGCTGCAATTCCCACTTCAAGCCAAAGTGATAAGTTACCATCTCAAGATGAAGCTAATGGAGAAACACAAAATTTGTTATCTGGATGTGGTTATACAAGTGATGAAGTCAGAGAGGCATTGGACATGTTGCCTACTGTTGAAGAAGAAAATGTTATCCGGACCATCAATGAGGATGTTGGACTTCCACAAGAGGATGTTGGACTTCCACCATCCAACTACCAGGAAGAGAATGAAGGACACCAAGATACTACTGAAATGCCAGAGTGCCTTGGTGATGCGCTACATGATAGAATTCCAACTCCCTTACCTCCACTAGCAAGCACACGTCGAAGAACTCTCAAGTGTATACAAGTTGATGAAAGTCTCCTCAATTCCATTGAAGGTAGGCTATCTAAACATAGTATTGCTTATCAAACTCAACAGATACTTGATCAATATTTTGTTTCTAAATGTGATGGAGATAAATGTAGATTATTTTTATCATTGTTAAAATCTAGGAGCATGAATGTTGTTAGGAAAAAGTTAGGGATAAAGATGATAAAGAAATCTGAACCAAGTTCTCATATAGTTAAAAGCTTAGTAGATGCATTTGGTAAAATTGGTAAGAACACATGTTCAAAGGATTGCAATGCAGCTCATCATGTGTTGTCACAAGCAATTGCAAATAAGAACACCAGGGTCCTTTGTAATATTAGGCCTACATCCCAACTAGTTAATTTGAATGTAAAAACCCTCCATAGGTATTCTATTAGAAGAGAACATCTTGACACAATCGATCAGACAGATTTTTGGGCCTTTATTGGTCGGTTTCCACGTCATGACATGAAGCTAGTTGATGCAGTAAAGGGACTAGTGCATATTTTTTGGCATGATCACACAAGGCCTTCTTCAAACCGAAAGGATGTACTAAAACTGAGAAGGGGTTCAAAGGATCGTGAACCACATACTAAGCATCTTCTTGATATAACACAAACAAAACTATATGAGAAATTTAGGAATGAACATAGACAATTGAACTTGGGGCAAAGATCCTTTGAGAAATGTAAGCCATGGTATGTTAGAATAAATACTCTTCGTAACACTTGTTGTTGTAGATACCATGTAGAATATGAATATTACTATGAAACATTTTTGTACATTCATCGTGTGTTGCATACTAACCATGTGCAGGATTGCTCCCTGACAATACCACCGACTTCATTAATAGAATTCATTCATAGCTTCATGTGCAATAGGCCGGAGGGGAAAACATGCTATGCAAAATCTTGTTTGGATGGAACATGCCCCAATTGTGGTGGAATGACATTATTGAGCCAATGTATGCATGAGAGTGGAGACAATGAATTTGGTAAAATGGTTGTAGACATGAAAAGTTTCAAATATATCAGCTATGAAATAGTCCCAGGGAAAGAAAGCAAAAAAATACAATTGGTGACATCCCAAGTATGCATTTATATCTATAAAATTATGTTTGAACAGTCGCATTTCAATCCTTGCTTATAAAAAAACTAACATTGAGATCATTTTGTGTCACCAGGTACCAGTTAGTGACTTTGTCAAGGAATTTATTGAAAAGACACATGATTAAGTTCATCATGTCCATTTGGCATGATGGCAGGATGAACAATTTAGAATATGTAGAGATACATTTCCCTAGGTACTATACTTTCAGTTGTTGATTTTGTCTAGAACTACACTCTTTAACCTCAAAATGAGATCCAAAGTCAATATTATCACTTTGAGTAGGTTTCCTTGATGGTCCATATCACATATAGGCATGGCCCAAATAGCACTGAAGAGAAAAGAGAAATTCTGAAGGAATATCACTTCTACATAAGTGATGATAGGTGCCACAACTTCCACTATGTACGTCATTTCTTCATCATGTTCTATGCTCACTTGAAGGGAAGGAACATATAGATGGATTGACACTGTATTTGGTCTAATGGATGTGCTGGTCAGTTCAAAAATGCACACATATTTCAATGGTTGTGTTCATTGCATAAAAACTACAAAGTGCCACATATGTGAAACTATTTTGAGACTGGGCATGGTAAAGGAGAGCATGATGGAGCTGGATCATGTGTCAAAACAACCCTACGAAGAGAGGAATTGAAAGTATCTATAGAATCTACTATTCAAAATGGTCAATTTATAGTCAGGTGGTGCACGTCAGTAATGGGACAGGAATAAACTATGCGAGTAGAATCAACAAGAAAGAGACACGTGGAGAGATTTTTTTGGGAGGTGGTAGACATAGATCGTTCACATGCAGGGGAATGTAATACTGTGCCTGGGACTCGTGGATTTCATTCGGTCCGAAGCTCTGATAACTCGGTATTTGAAATTTGGACCAGAAAACTTGCTTGTTTTTGCTGCCTTGTTGTGATGGTGACTAGGATGGGTGTGAATCATTGGATTGGGTTGATGGATGGGATCGCATATCACTTCCACTTGATCAGCGTGCAATTGTTGAGTTAACTCCATTGGAAGAAGACCAATCATCTATTTCTATAGATTTTGATCATGTCTCAGACCTTGTACAACCCGATATGATGCATTTCCTTAACGATTATGTAGTCTTCAAATGCACATTAATGGCCTTGTATTGCATGAAAAATATTTTGATCATATACCTACAATCATATAATGTAGGGCACATATACGCAGTGGTTTCCTCAAAAGATACTGAATGGGGTGGTGATTACTGGTTGGCACACTGTATAGATGGAAAACAAACCCTCATTATGTCCATGACTAACGATGAAAACAACCACTACCCAACCGGGTCTATGGTTGTTAAAGGTGAATACTTGACACAGGACAACAATGCAAGAAAGAAGGGTGGATATGTTTACAGGGATTACAAACCAAGTGCAAGTGTGTATCACTTTACCAACTTAATCATTGGTACAAACCTCCAGGTACGAACAATGCCTAGCCAAAATTCATCGAAGGTACGCTGCTTCTTACCAGATACAGAGCACGAGAGATTAATGGAGACCATCAATATAAGAGATGATTCGGAGGGCTTGGTTGTATGATAATATGTGGGATCTAGCATGATGAGGTATGTTACATACTTTAAATACTATACTATTTATACTATTTGTAATTGAATATTGCTATATGCTCAATTTTCACATGTATGTTATTTTGAATATGCCAATTTTGTGTTCTTGCTATGCCAAATTTACATTTATATTGTTTATAAGTATGCCAAAAGTTCTCTTGTATGTCAAGTTTATAAATATGCCATTTTTTACATATGATCAATAAACCCTAAGATTAGGGTGATTTAACGCTAATTTGTTTGGCTGAATACACATGGTGATCTTCATCATCACCACCATCATCATCATCTTCAACAATATCTTCATCATCATTGCCATCTCCCCCTTCCTCATCAACATCTTCACCATCATCATCTTCTTCATCATCATCATCTTCCCATCCCCATCACCATCATCATCATCATCAAAATCTTCATCATCATCATTGTCACCATCATCATTGTCATCTCTAGGTTCCTCATCAACATCGCCATCACCATCACCATCACCATCAAAATCTTGATCATCATCATCATCACCATCCCATAACCATCACCATCACCCTCACCATCACCATCAATGTCTTAAGCATCATCACCATCATCACCATTATCACCATAAGTGCCCGGAGGATGATTTTGCAAGGTGGACCCTCGTGTGCAAAAACTGCACCCTCCCTTACTAAGGAAAACCCTAGTTTCCAAAATGGACCTACAAGGTGACACCTGGGCCATGGGACTGGAGGAGGGGGGCACCCTTAGCACTATTCTAGTGCCCTGAATCTAGCGGAGTCGACGGTTCATTGATCCGAGCCAAGGTCGTCATTCTATGGCCCATTCCGTCTCGCATCCAAAAGGCCTTCAAGGACACCTGCTGGATACTTACTGGGGGCATAGAATTCCAACCGTGCAACAAAACTGGGTTTCGGGGAGTCATACAAGTGTGTCTAGGAAGGTTTCGGCTGGGAACGCTAGCCATAAGTGCCCGGAGGATGATTTTGCAAGGTGGACCCCTGTGTGCAAAAATTGCACACTCCCTTACTGAGCAAAACCCTAGTTTCCAAAATGGACCTACAAGGTGACACCTAGGCCATGGGACTGGAGGAGAGGGGCACCCCTAGCACTATCCTAGTGCCCTGAATCCAATGGATTTGATGGTTCGTCGATCCGAGCCACGGTCATCATTCTATGTCTCATTTTATACCCCTATGTCCTAAGAAGGTTGAAGTTGTAAAGCCACAGCTCTCTAGTATTCATCCTGAAGCTCTTTTGTTTATGTCTAAGATAAATAAGCTCTCAGTTCGTGAGCTAGAACATATCAATCTTAATAGAATTTATGGGCTATGGGATATTGCATTAGCTTTTCTAATGGGCGAGCATCTTACAGAAGGAAATATGGTGGCTGTAGGTATCTATGCTTTTCTTCTAACGAAAATTGTAGCAGGATTTCCATTGGAAATACAGGCAAATTTTTTACTAGTTTCGTCAAGAGAAAGTATCATTTTCTTGAACAAGTGGAACCAGGGAATCCTTCATTATGCTCCATTAGCATTTTGTTATTCAAATACGAATAATTTCCCCCTCTTCACCTTTTTCTCTTGGAGTTTATGTTAGTTTCTCTCAGTCTGCACCTGCCACTTAGTCTGACATGAATTATGGTCACTGGATAATCTGGTGCAGGTAAGAGTTATACCTAAACTGCTTACTTTGGTTTCAGAACCGGTGCATAGTTTTAGAACAGGATCAACCTTTTATGGCCTACCCACCTGAAATTTTTAACCATTGAAACTAGCCCAATAGAGTCATAGGGGTATTATTTCTCAAATTCATTTAAGCGGGTTGAGTGGAGGAGCATGAGCGCCTTTGAACTAGGAAGAGGTAAAATGAGCTAGGTTGAGGACAATAAATGCTGTATTTTTCCACACAATCTAATGAAAAATTGCCACGGAATTGGGCGGGATAACTCCCTATCAACAATGGCCAGCACAGATCTACAAAACGGGGTTAAGGGAGGGTTTTGCATATTTGACCCACCAATGCGAGATTGCATGCAATGAAACTGAGCAAAACCCTAGATTACGAAATGAATGCACAATGAAGGCACTGGGTCGTGAGAATATGAGAGAGAGGCCCCCCCAGAGGTAATCACACTCTAGGAGACCAACGGAGTCGACGGTTCGTCGATCTGACCTCTGGTTTTTGAGCTATGTCGAGTTGCAAATCGCATGAAAATGTCATTCAGGGACACTTGGTGACTTTCCATCTGGGAGCCAAAAAGCAAACGGAGTAGAAAGATTGCGTGTCGTTGGCTCCTACAAGTGTGTATGGGCAATGCCAACATGGGAACAGTGCCAACACTGGCTTGGGAGGGGGGGGTTTGCAGAGTTGACCCACCAATGCAAGATTGCATGCAATGAAACTGAGCAAAACCCTAGTTTATGAAATTAATGCACAATGAAGGAATTAGGCCATGAGAAGACGAGGGAGAGGGCCCCCTCAAGGTAATCACACACCTAGAGACCAACGGAATCGACGGTTTGTCGCTCCGACCTTCGATTTCTGAGCTATGACGAGTTGCAAGTCGCATGAAAATGTCGTTCAGGGACACTTGGTGACTTTCCGTCTAGGAGCCAAAATGCAAACGGAGTAGCAAGATTGAGTGTCGTTGGCTCCTGCAAGTGTGTATGGGCAATGCTGACGTGGGAACACTGCCAACACTGGCTCGGGGGGGGGTGGGGGGCGGGTTTGCAAAGTTGACCCACCAATGCGAGATTGCATGCAATGAAACTGAGCAAAACCCTAGTTTACGAAATGAATGCACAATGAAGGCATTGGGACATGAGAAGATGATGGAGAGGATGCCCTAGAGGTAATCGCACGCCAGGAGACCAACAGAGTTGACGGTTCGTCAATCCGACCTCTGATTTTCGAGCTATGATGAGTTGCAAGTCGCATGAAAATGTTGTTCACGGACACTTAGTGACTTTCCGTCCGGGAGCCAAAAAGAAAATGAAGTAGGAAGATTGCGTGCCGTTGGCTCCTGCAAGTGTGTATGGGCAATGCCAACATGGGAACACTACCAACACTGGCTCAGGGGGGGGTTTTGTAGAGTTGACCCACCAATGCGAGATTGCATGCAATGAAACTCAACAAAACCCTAGTTTACAAAATGAATGCACAATGAAGGCACTAGGCCATGAGAAGGCGAGGGAGAGGTCCCCCTAGAGGTAATTACACGCCAGAAGACCAACGGAGTCGATGGTTCATTGATCTGACCTCCGGTGTCCAAGCTATGACGAGTTGCAAGTCGCATGAAAATGTCGTTCAGGGACACTTGGTGACTTTCCGTCAGAGAGCCAAAAAATGAACGAAGTAGCAAGATTGCATGTCGTTGTCTCCTGCAAGTGTGTATGGGCAATGTCAATGTGGGAACACTGCCAACACTAGATTGGGGGGGGGTTGCAAAGTTGACCCACCAATGCGAGATTGCATGCAATGAAACTGATCAAAACCCTAGTTTACGAAATGAATGCAAAATGAAGGCACTGGTCCATGAGAGGATGAGAGAGAGGGCCCTCTAGAGGTAATCGCATGCCAGGATACCAACGAAGTCGACGGTTTGTTGGTCCGACCTCCGGTTTCGGAGCTATGACCAGTTGCAAGTCATATGAAAATGTCGTCCAGGGACACTTGGTGACTTTCCGTCCGGGAGCCAAAAAGCAAACGGAGCAGCAAGATTGCATGTCGTTGGCTCCTACACATGTGTATAGGCAATGCCAACGTGGGAAAACTACCAACATTGGCTCACGGCGGGGTTTTGCAGAGTTGACCCACCAATGCGAGATTGCATGCAATGAAACTAAGCAAAGCCCTAGTTTACGAAATGAATGCACAATGAAGGCACTGGGCCATGAGAAGATGAGGGAGAGGGCCCCCTAGAGGTAATCGCATGCCAAGAGACCAACGAAGTTGACAGTTCATCGATCCGACCTCCGATTTTCGAGCTATGACGAGTTTCAAGTCGCATGAAAATGTCTTTCAGGGACACTTGGTGACTTTCCATCCGAGAGCCAAAAAGAAAATGGAGCAGCAAGATTGCATGTCGTTGGCTCCTACAAGTGTGTATGGGAAATTTCGACGTGGGAACACTGCCAGCACTGGATCGGTGGGGGTTTTTGTAGAGTTTACCCACCAATGCGAGATTGCATGCAATGAAATTGAGCAAAACCCTAGTTTACAAAATGAATGCACAATGAAGGCACTGGGCCATGAGAAGACGAGGGAGAGGGCTCCCTAGAGGTAATCACATGCCAAGAGACCAATGGAGTCGACGGTTCGTCAATCCGACCTCTGGTTTCTGAGCTATGACGAGGTGCAAGTCGCATGAAAATGTCGTTCAGGGACACTTGGTGACTTTCCGTTTGGGACACTTGGAGACTTTCGGTCCTCCTAGGGTTTATGCTTTTTAAGGATTTTATAATTTCCTTCTTGATATCTCACCTCTTATACCATGTTAAATTTTTTATACTTGATCTAGATAAATGCTTTATACCAATCATAACCATTAGTGAAATGCATAAATTTAACCATAAAACATTTACATAAAGAATTTAACATGTAGGATCTAGTTAAGAATAACAATGCACAAGAGGCACAACATTTTATCCCTGGAAACCCTCATGGGGAAGAAAACCTAGCAACCTTTCATAGAATAATTATATGTTTAGAAAACAAGTACAATGAAACCACATGAACAAACCCTAACCCTGAAGGGTCTTACCACATGAAAAAACCTTAATGACACATGACAACAAGAGTACTTATCTACATGAAGATGACCTCCAAGCCATAAGGATATCCAAGCATATCCTTCCCAACCAACAATAGAAGGCACTTTATTTCTCGAATCCCGAGGTAACGTTTGTTCCTTACACCAATGTTGCTTTGAGTAATTGTATGTAGTTACTCATATGTAGTGTTGAATCTAATTGTACAAGCAAATATTGGGTGT
This sequence comes from Larix kaempferi, assembly GCA_027924585.1. Classification (NCBI taxonomy): domain Eukaryota; kingdom Viridiplantae; phylum Streptophyta; class Pinopsida; order Pinales; family Pinaceae; genus Larix; species Larix kaempferi. The sequence goes on along the minus strand of BSBM01000596.1, from coordinate 10,327,620 downwards.
TGATGAAATGTGTAGCATGTATTGCACTTAGTTTTATTAAATTACACTTGAAAATTGACTTAACTTGTAATTTAATCATCCAAACTCACAAATTTTAATTAGAACTATCTCATTAGTGTGCATGAGTGAGTTCATTGAAACCTTGAAAAACATTGTATTTCACTTAGTTTGATTAAATTACACGAGCAAGAAATTTGACTTAACTTGTAATGATCATCCAAAATCACAATTTTTAATTAGATACCAATTAGTGCACACATGTAGTGAGTTCGTTGAAACCTTTAAATATAATAGTTTGTTCTTTTGACATATTGCATTCATGAGTAATAGATAATCCAGACAAATCAACACAATAGATTGACAAAAGAACATGTGGAAACCAAAGAACAAATACAAAGTGAAATGTATAATTCATTTATAAGTGAAATGTCAAAGTACATGTCTCCAAAAGTACATGTATCCAATGAAGTCAATGTACATGTCTCCAAAAGTACATGCACAATGAAGTCAATGTACATGTCTCCAAAAGTAAATGTATCGAAAAGTACATATATATCCAAAAGTATCCAAAAGCACATGTGTCCAAAACTATCCAAAACTATCCAAGCCACATGTACATGTATCCAAATGTACATATATCCCATAAGACACATCAAAACTCAAGCTTCCTCTTGTTCTTTTCCGACGTTGATCCTCTAGGCACATCTCTAGGATCAATGTGCGTCTATGGATCCTGCAAATTAAATATCAATTGTTAAATTAATTTAACTATGTACTAATACATTAGCTCAACAATTATCAACTTGTGCATGGAAAGTGCATGAAACACTTGGTCACTGATGGACATCTCACCTCAACTGACAAAAAGGGAATTGTGTTGCTTGTGTAATAGATGGAACCGTTGGTTGAACATCTAGGATGGTCGAACCAGGGGGGCCAAGAACTGCTCTTGCTGGTGGTGGCTATAATGAAAAAATGTTGAAATAGTTAGAAATGCATGAATAAACAATAGACAACAATAATAAACTATGTAAAGATAATGTTGAAATAGTTACATACCTGTGTATGATCAGTTTCCATTGCAGATGCAGCACTTACTGCTGCATCAACCATCGATGCGAGGTTTTGAGTAGACAACTCGGGTTCCTGATGTAGTAAACATGCAATTCAAACATTAACAAAAACAATTTATGCACTGGATTTCAAGTTAAATAACAAATATCATCGAAGGATATACATTACCATGGTATGAGTAAGCCCATGGTCGTGGGAAGTTAGAGTCTTGCTAGGAGTAGGCCGCCTCACAAACACATGACCCTTGTTCATGAATGGCCTAGTGGGAGATACAAATCCAGGCAATGGTCCAGATGTCTCGGATGGTGCCTACAGTCAACAAGTGTTCATGTAGTTAGACATGCATGATTCAACAAACAAACATGTATTTAAAAAATGTCATTTTTAATTGTTTACCTGGAGCCCAGATGTTTCCTCGGATGGCACGACCATGGGTGCTACCTCCACATTACCTTGCCCCAGTGAAGGATCTGTCATCTGCAAGTTTAATAATTGTAAATATTAGACCGTAGATAGCATTAGTGAACTAAAATGTAAAGTATGTGGAAATTAACAAATTAACAAGTATTAAAAAACTGAAATTTTAAAATGTTTACCTCGGTGTGAGATACGGCAATAGGTGCTATATAAGATGGGCCTGCCAAATGGGTAGCATCATTCCCCCCTGTAGAGTCTGGAACATCTGACTCTGGGGTGTCGCTGCCGGCATAAAGCATCAACTAGAAGTTCACAAAATTAATATATTAGCTCAAACTATATATATGTGTACAAAGACGAAAATAAATGAAGAATTTATTACAATTAACCATCTACATACCTCTCTCAAAAACCCACTGAAGGCAACATCTAAGGCAATACCATAGCAGGGACAACCAAATGATGTGCACTCATGAGGATCAGTACTAGGATGGGGATGTGTCGATGGTCCTGCACTAATGGATGGTCCTGCATGGTGACGACCTAGTGTATATACCACACTAGGGATAGATGTCCCTTCCTTACCCATATGTTGAACCATAGTGCCATCGCGAACAACCGCCTGTGCCAAACTCAAAAATGCATCATGTGTCTGTGGAATAATAAGATGTGTAGGTGGGACATCTGGCCCAGGCAAATTCTTGCGAGGTGCAAGGATAGGGCGATCCTGATCTCAAAGCCTCGCATTGGGTCGATTTTGGGGAATCCCCCCACCGATCCCCTGAAACTACAAGATGTCAAAATAGTTTACGTGTTTATGTAACACGAACTCTGCGTACATATTTCGAAGGAAATACAAGGGATTTTCCCTGTTGTTATGTGGTGGCATATCAAAAACCATGTATCATCTATCCATCTAGTTATCAACAAATGGTTGAAACGTACACCACTCAATGGAGATATGAGGCCTGTTTGCATTTGGGATTTTCCCCGTCCGAGGGTCCCTAAACAATGCAAATATGAGCTCTTTGGATATTTTCAACTTTTTTATTGCATTGTAGTCTAGCCCATCAATGTATTCTTGTCTTTTTCTTTCTCTATATAATGTAATATCATATAGTACATTGCTAGATTCTGAAATGGTGTCAACAATTGCATCCAAGGTTGATACAAGCGAGCGGCGAATCCTGTCACCACCACTAAAAGCTGCATTAATGCCCCTCAAGTGTGAAAGCTCAATCAGTATCTCGGCATTTGTGTCCATAGTCGCAACTGCAATAAAACATCAATACGAAAATCATTGAAAACATATACATAGTATATAATGATGTCTCTTCAAAATTGAAAATGTATTAAATCAAACTCAAGTAACCAATTTAATGGCATTCACTTACATACATTTAAAACTTAAAATTAAACATTTAACAATTAAAAAGTAAGTTTCGTTCAACTTCTTTCTAGAAGTTAAGGCACTTCTTAACCCTCATTGGTGACTTTTCCATGCAAACTTGGGTTTAAACTTCTTAGAAATTAGGAGTGTTATTGTGACATGTTTTGTCCTTTACATTCCTTGCAGAAAACAATATTTCCATCAACTTCATAAACTAACATTAAATTTATTGATTTCAACATATTACGCCTTGTGGTTGGAGGGTAGGACAAAGTGGCATGGAATGAAATGGATATACATGTATGAGTTTGTCTTGCCAATATGATTACATATGTACTTGAGATGACTATCAATGATTAAGATGTTGAATAATCAACTAGATATTGTGACTAGAATGACAATAACAACAATGTCAACTTCTCAAAACAGAGACAATTTCTCTCTACAAAATCGGTCTCTACATTGTATGGCAAGTTCAGAAAATTAAATAAAAAACATAGTGATTTTCTATATGAAGTCTTTGAGTTGAATCGACGGTCCCTAAGCGTTGAGTAGATTGATCGAGGGTGTGGATAGGGCAGGCCCGAGAGGCACTTTGTTAATGTGTTTTGGCATTTAGTCAAGGGTGCTTAACTAAGAGGCAATGTATAGCTACATGATACACTTCTGATGAAATTTTGATTATGTTCATGGACAAATGATTGTGATGAAATTTTGAGAAACCAAGTTACTAATTTTTTATGCATTTTTTCTATTCACACTTGTGCATGCATTTCATCTTGTTATGGCCATTTCTAAGGAAAATTAATTAATTAGTATCATGGGAAATGGTCTTTGAGGGTTGGAAATTTGGGTTTCATGTGGATGGATACATTGTAGAAAGGGAGGAGTTCTATTTTTTTCAATTTTTGGTTGGATTAGGAATTTTTTATTTTTTGAAAAAGGATTCATTTTAATTATTCACTCATCTTGGTTGAGGGAGATGTGAATTTAATTAGAGATTGGGTTATCCTCGTCCAACCTCTAATTCACAATCCATCCTCGTCCAACCTCTAATTCACGTTTCTGATGCATGAAGAGCGTCGTGGGTGGTAGGGACTGTGTTTTTAAATTGATTTTAGATTTGCATAATGCGTATGCATTTTGTAACTACATAACACGTACATGTTTTGTAGTTCTATAATGTGTATGCATTGTGGTTACCTATCCTACATGTCTAGTGACATGTCAAGCTTGGGTTTTACCATACCAAGTGCTAAGTATCAGAAACGTGTTATGTTTGTATGTATCATAAACGAGTTTTGAAAAAGTAGGATTGCATCTAAAGTGACCTTCATCTTCTTGCACACACCCAGTGGGAGTTGTGAGCAGATATATGAACAATCCAGATAAAGAACATTGGAAGGTAGTACAGTGGATTCTCAAGTATTTGAGAGGTACTACCACTCAGGCATTATGTTTTGAAGGTTCAGACACTGTTCTACAGGGATATGTTGATGCAGATATGGCAGGTGATAAGGATAGCAGGAGGAGCACCACAGGGTATGTGTTTACTGTAGGTGGAATAGTAGTAAGTTGGATTTCGAGATTGCAAAAGGTTGTTTCACTTTCAACAATGAAAGCATAGTATGTTGCTTTTACAGAGGCTAGTAAAGAAATGATTTGGCTGCAGAGGTTTATGGAGGAAGTGGGTGAGAACCAGAAGGATAGCAGGTTGTATAGTGACAGCCAGAGTGCCATTCATCTTGCAAAGAACTCAACATTCCATTCCAGGACTAAACATATACAACTCAAGTACCATTTCGTACGCTCTGTTCTGGAAGATGAACTGTTGAAGCTAGAAAAGACACATACGAGCCAAAATCCTGCAGACATGTTCACAAAGGTAGTGACCAGAGAGAAACTGATTTTCTGCTCGGTTTCAGTTGGCCTTATAGCATGAAGGTGAAGATGATAAAGTTGCCAAGTCCAAGGTCCAGCAAGTGCAGCAGCGGTGGAGTTGTTGTGATCAGTCTCCAAGTGGGATATTGTTGGTTGTGGAGCCTGATCTTTAGATTCAGAGATATTATTATTCAGCCGTGTCCGTACCCCACGTTTGGTTATTATTCAGTCGTGTCTGGGCCCATGATTTTGGGTATCCCATGGTATTTTCCCATTGTATTTCCCTTATAAAAGAAAGACATTGTAATACGGCTAGGGTTGATGTATTAGGTTTTATGCATTGTAAAGATCTCTCAGATCGGAAGAGAGACTATGAGACAGTGAAGAGGAAGTGCAGCGGCTGTGCTGCAGGTTGTATCCCTTCACTTTGCTGGACGGTATAATAATAAGGACTGGCAACTTTAGTGTGGATGTATCCCAAGTTGGGTGAACCACGATATATCTGTGTCTCTCTTGTAATGTGTATGTGCGATTATATTTACATTTCTGTTTATTGTTATTGCTTTGCAATCCTATTTTGCTAACAGTTCCCTATTATTAAAAATCATCGTTAACCATGTTTGGCCTTAGTTTGACCATAACTAACTATGTTTGACTTTAGTGATCTATGTTTGACTTTATTTAACCACAGTTGACTATGTTTGACTTTATAATGAATCTCATAATGCAACAAAATCCATTTAAGAACATAACCATAATGCAACATAACCATGGAGGAATGTCATAATCCAGGATAACCCTTGATGAATGTTGTAATGCGACATAAGCCTTAATGAATGATGACTTTTAACATTAATGAATTCATGTTGCATTGCATTGTCAACATAAATGCAACATAACCTTCGATGAATGCCACAATGTGTCAACAACCCTTGATGAATGTAACAGTCCAACATAATGCTTGGTGAATGTTGTAATTCAACATAACCCTTGATAAACGTCTCAATGTGACAAAAACCGTGGTTGACTTTAGTGAACCATATTTCACTTTGGTTAACCATATTTGACCTTAATTTGACCATAGGTCACTATGCTTGACTTTAATGGTCCATGTTTGACGTTAGTTAGCCATAGTTGACTTTATTTACCATGGTTGTCTATATTTACCAAGGTTAACTATATTTACCATGGTTGACTATGTTTGAACATACTTAACAATGGTTGATTATTGTTTAAACATGGTTGACTTTAGTGAACCATGTGGTCTTATTTTACCATGGTTAATTATTGTTTACCCGTGCTTGACTTTAGTTAACCATTGTCGACTTTAATAAACCATCGTTGACTTTAATAGACCATGGTTAACTTTAGAGAACCATGTTTGACTTTGGTTAACCATGTTTGAACTTAGTTTGACCATAACTAACTATGCTTGACTTTAGTGGTCCATGTTTGACTTTAGATAACCATAGTTGACTTTATTTACCATGGTTGACTATATTTACCAAGGTTGACTTTAGTGAACCATGTAGCTATGTTGGCCTATGACAACATATTAATTGTTTTAAAATTTTATTAAACCCATAACTTTAATCATGATCCTTAAACACTAATCCATATACCTTAAATCAATTTTAATAAAATAAAATTATTCTGAAAATGTGGAATTTGGTTTTAAAATGTCTAAATTATAATTATTTTTACAACATATTTAACTAAGTCCATATAAATGATGTGTATTATTAAAACCTATAATGATAACATACACATTGTTTTAGAATTTTACTAAACCTATAACTTCAATCATGATTCTTAAACACTCCACATCTTTAAACACTAATCCTTAGATACCTTAAAGCTTAAATATTATTCCTTAATCCCAAAAAAAAATCTCATAACCTTCAATTTTTATAACATGTAACTAATTTTATAGAAATGATGTGTATTATTAAAACTTATAACTAATTTTCTAGAAATACAAACTTTTAAAATTTATAAATATTCTGTTTTTAATAGTTATTATTATATATATATATATGAAATATAATGTACCTTTTAGCGAAATAAAATGATTTCAAATTTTAAATTACGAGATATTATAATCCATATTTTTTCCGAAAACAATATGCATTTTATTTTTTCCGAAAACGATATGAATGAAAAAAGAAGTGCATTAAATTATATGAGCAACCCATAAATGGGAGTTTATTTAAAAGTTACATTTTGTGAGAAACCCATAAATGGGAGTATTTAAAAGTTACATTTTTTGAGGATTAAACATTCGTAGATTTAAAAGAAAAATTCAATAGATTTAAACATTTGTAAATTTAAAATTATTAACACTATATATTTTAAACCAACTTTATACGAAGTTTTAAAAACTTAAGTTTTTTAGGTTTATAGTTTATTTCGGATTATTATAATTTTTGCAAACGTGTGAAACCGTGTGGATTAATGGGATATTTGGTCAAATGAATCTTTTACAATCTTTAATAATGGTGTTTTATCACAATCAATATTAAAAAATTACTCACAAAGATTATGTCTGAATTGTATATTTTTTAAGAAGAAAAAAACATATTATTAATATTTATAGGAAATCAAATTGTATATTTTTTAAGAAGAAAAAAACATATTATTAATATTTATAGGAAATCAAATAGTACATCCATAGTGAAATTCATTCATGGCATCACCTTCTTCAAAATGATAAACTTAAAGTATCAAAAATATCATCAAAACAAGATTTTACAAAAAAACATTCATATTTATGGATTTAGTCATATATGGATTTAGTCATATAGGCGCAGAGTTCTCATATAGCAGATATGAGAATCCTGAAATTCCTGTCAAATTAAAACTTCCACTTTTCCATCCAGGGTCGTCTTTGAAAGTTTGTCTGCAAGTGAATTGTGTTGTCTGTATATATGCTAGAATTTAATATTTCTGAACAATTTGATTTCTGTGCTCATGCTACTGCACCAGTACATGATATTGATAACTTTTAAAGAGTACTCTCATATTGCCCATTTTATAGTTATCAGAGAGTCTCCAAAGACTTTAATGTCGTCAAACCTAAAAAAATTAACCACCTTTCGAATACACCACAAACCAAAAAACTCTGCTAAGATCAGTATAACTTATCATATATATATATATATTTATGCTAATAAATATATATATTTAGTAAACATTATTAATGTAGAATGTACCAAATAAAAACAAACACATTATTATTAAAAGAGATCAAATTTTTACTGTTTTGCAATAGAGTTTTTCTTGCACAAATAAATGACACAGCTGCCATTGACTACGACGGATGAAAGGCAGCGTAGGAAAGGTAGATGAACTTGGCATCTTTAACTAATAAAGCGTCTTCATATGGACTGCAACATCTCTAGCACTTGTCTCATGGATGGCCGCCGATTTGGAAAGTTACCTGTACACAGTAAACCAAGTTCCAACATACCCAGCATTTTCTCTCTACAACTACCAGTACTACCTTCATCTTCAGCCTCAACTTGTAGAATTCGCCTGTCCAATAGCCCCTGCTCCTGCTCTTCCTCCTGGTGCAACACCGCTCCCCGCTCGTCCGGCACAGGTAAGGATTGCCAAGAAAACTCTCATTACAAGGCAAATGCTTGAATGTGGCCGGAATTGAAACAGACAAACGATTTCCAGATAAGTTAAAAAAGGTTAACGCCAGAAGCCCAAATTCAGGAGAAATTCCCCCTCGAGTAGATTGTTTGACAGATCTAGAACGCTCAAATCTGTGGCCGCTGGCTGAACGCATTTCATAAACTAAAATGTGAGCTTCAGCAACGTCCATGACGTTCACATATGTCTGAGTTAAGTTCACATACGTCTTTGCAGACTCTGCTATTAAATCACTCCATTCTATTATATATGTAACTAACCAACCAACTTTAATATATAGCATTACCTATCTGCCAAATATTTCATAATATGAGCAGTGCTGGCGTTCATGGTGGATTGCAACAATGGACCTAAAAACAAGCACTGATTGATTACTAGCATCTCTAATTTCACAAGTTTCACAAGCTCAAGCCTTTCTTCTGTTACTTCCAACTCTCTTAGATGCTTCTACTTGCCATCCTCTGTACTTCAATCTTGAAATTGTTAAAATGCTTTCCATCCAAACTAAGCAAGTTGCAACAATTATGTCGTGTGATCAGTTCTGGGCGAATATAGTGAGTTATCTGTTAATTGATCATAGAGAGATCGAAGAAAGTGTAGTTATTGAAGTAAGAGATGATTCAAAATATTTAGAACACATGAAGTAAGAGATGATTCAAAATATTTATAAGAACACATTCATTCTTAGGAAAGGAACTTTAACTCTTCTATTAGCTTATTCTTTCATTATCACAAGATCGAGAGCAGTCAACCAAGAGTTATTAAAAACAAAAATCCACAATATTTAAAAACACTCAACCCACCAACTAAAAAGTGCACATTTCTCTCAAAAATTAACATCCTTAGTACCAAAGCTCCGGGAAAGGAAAATACAGCTTAATGAAAGTACTAATTAACACCTACCAGGGTCGCCACGAACTGCTCCTATGAGGGGTTTATTCACAAGCCATCAGACAATGAATTTCACTTATTCCAATCACACAAAGTGAATAGTAAATGGCTGCGTTGGGCTTCGTATTTGAGTCTATACGTTCAATAATAACGAGGGGGAGTCGTTGGAAGAGTCCCAATTCAAAGAGAGATGATCTTTGTTTAGGTGTTTATATCTGAATTTAAAGAGAAGTTATCTTTATTATATCGATAGGTGGAGGATTAAAATTTATGTTTTTCCTAGATTGCATGAGTATGATTAGACAAGTGCGCTGTGAAAATTGATTAAAAAATAATTGGTAATTGATGCATGAATAACTTGTGTCCACTAGCCACAAGTTATGTGAGTGTGCTAAATACATGCATAAAGTAGGGCGAGACATTAAGCTCTTCCATATTAGAGGAGGATGACTAAAAGAATGAAAATGAGATTCATTCTCCACATTGTAAAAATGCATTCTACATCCCAACAAGGAGTGGATGTGCTCATCCTAGAACTGACATTTATCCTTTTAAAAAATTAATAAAATATTATAAAAAATAAAATTTTTCAAATTAGATTTAAATCATTTAGAAAAGCATATATATAAAACTACAAAAATTAGATAAATTAAAACCACAAACATTGCATTATACATTTGAATAATGACTATATCACAAATATTGAGGAAGGGTTTTCACATCAAAGAAATTTGATCCCTCTTAGAGTTAAGTAGATTCCCTTTAAGATTGATCTATGTTAATTTAACTATAAGTTAGGTCAAGTTTTTAAAATTTGTTGTTATAATTTGTTAAAATTGAAGAACGTGCTAAATTCCCTCTAAGATGGACTTATATTGATTTAACTATAAGTTAGGTCAAGTTTATAAAATTTATTGTTATAATTTGTTAAAATTGAAGTTCACGTGTAAGTAAATTATAACAAATTGAAGAACGTGTAAGTAAATTGAAGTAAACATTTCCTCTCTCTTTTTCGGCAGAGATCTCTCTTAATGTTTATTTAGTTTTAAAATAAAAAATTGTTTAACAAAGTCTTTATAAGAAGCTCAGTTTTAAAAGAGATTTTTTTTTAACAAAGTAAAACATGATATATTAATTAAAATAACAATGACAAAATTAGGAAGCGTGTGGTAAAGAGAATATATAAAGCTTTATGATAAAGATAATTTTTTTTTACATAAAAACATGCTATGAAAAGTAAAGAATTGTTTTCATATTCGGACAATTATAATAAAAATGAGGCAATAACTTCTAATCTTTATTCATTTAAAGTATCCAACATAATTGTGTGGGTATGTAAATGTTATTAATAAATCCGACTCCAAAGAAATTTGCATTGAGTGTTTTTTATTAGGTCTATATACTAACATATTAATGTTTCCATTACTAATATAGTAATGTTTGTATATAATTTTATTATGTTTATTTTTTTATGAATCATATAATCTAAAGAGTATTAAATTTATTTTAATAATTTATGATAATAATAAAAATAATTTTTATATACTTAAAATATATTTTTTTTTAATTTTAATTTTAATTATTTTAAATTTTTTAAGGAAATAAACTTTTCCATTGTCTAAAAATGCAACATTTTGCACTTCTTTGACGGGACAAGAATTCAACAACTTTAAGAGAAGGTATAGAGGAACTCTGCCACTACATTTTTGGAACTCCGTACCCATCTGGAATTTTAACTAGATACATTAAAAAAAAACTCTACATCCATTTATGGAGATAGATAGATTTCATTCCATCCACCATAAATTGAAACATCTTCTAGCTTGAATGACCCACTGATAGATATGAGATATTTATAATAATTTCAACGTAGAATCGCGAACTCGGAAAACATCTGCATCGACTTTGAGGTGCACGCAGCTTGGCACGGTGCAAGGCAATTCAAAGAATTATACGGCCATTGAATCGTGCCAAACTGCGGCCCTCAAAGAGTTTACAGTTGTCACATATTCGCCACTGCAACGATATCCATTGATGCTCGCCTCGCCTCAATATATGTAGCCAACCATGCCGCGGGTTTGATTTATATCACCATGTGAGGCCAGATAAAGATGCCCATCGTCAGTGAAATATTAGTAATATAATCATCCTGACATCAAAACTTTGGAGTATGCGCTACACAGGGGGCTGAAGTTTAGCAAAATGACACATACGGAGATCTTAATATCATATTGGATTTGTCCACATATTGTACGGTACCACAATATCTCTGATTTTACTGAATAAAGTTCAGTTCCCTACGCAGATAAGCTGCAACGAGACAATGCTAGGTAAGAATAATTTCAATTATGCATGAGTGAAAGCTTTGAAATCTGATCAATAAAGAGGCTATTTTTGGATTCATATATGTCTGGGACAGGTTGCTAAATCTAGCAATATAATCCGGACAATGAAAAAAACAATTAGGGCTGTCGTGGTGCGTGTTCTTATATATTTAAATAGATAGGATCGACAGAAAAGACAATCCTTCACCAGTTTTTCTTGCAAACTTGTGATGGGAATGGCGATAAACTTTGAATGTCTTCTTGAAGAAGCTGCGTTTCGGAATTATAAGATGTGACATGGGAATGACAGAAATGAGATCAATATCCGCCGCATATGGCGGTCATATAAAAGTTATGTTCAAAGGCCTATCAGTAGCATAGATGCATGTGAACCAAAATTCAAAATAATCAAATAAAACCCACACACAAACCAATAAATCTCTTATAATAATAATGATAATAAAAATATTATAGTAGTGTGTTTGCTGTGTGATAATGTATTTATCAAAGAAGTCGTTTAAAAGTAGATGATTTCGTCAAAATTTGGTGGGAATTTGGCGATATGAAATTTAAAAATTTCGCTATTTATATTGATTAAATCGTTTTTTGAACATTTATATGAATTCAACAAAACCCCAGGACATCCAAATTATACAGGATTATCACTATTATTTGAGATTCTAAAGATTCTATCCCAAATTTAGACATATGTGTCTGAAAATACCATTTTTCAAGTAAAATTGTAACAGTTTTAAACAACTGGCTTACCAAAAGGTTTTTGAAAGCCAAGATAGTTTGCAGCGATTTCTATTTAAGTAGATAAAGGGTCCTAAATGAAGAGGAATTGAAAATTTAATTGAGGTAATTTCAAAGTATATAAGTGGAGAGGATGATAACACAATCTCTGAACCGCCCAATTTATACTCTTATTAACATATATGTAGGTGACATTATTAAAAGAGAAAAGTAATGCATTGCAACCATATTTTGAATAATAAGATAATTATGAAAATTTTAAATTAATTAATAATTATTAATTCTTTTATATAGTTAAAAGATGGAGGGCTCGTTACATCTATGGTGAGCTCTAGGTTTGGGATTTTAACCTCTAAGAACCCAGATATACTCAAAGATTTGAACCTCCGAACTCGACTACTTCCATCTTAGACTCGAAATCTCCAACAAAATGAGCTACCCTTCAAGGCTAATTAATAATTATTAGTTAATATTCCTTTTTCACCTTTAAATACTTAATACATTAACATTTACTCATATAAAATTATATAATTAAAAATGATTATAATTATTTATAGAATAAATATAAATATCATTGTATTTTTATTATATTTATATTAATTATTTGTTATATATATTTTAATAGTTTAATATTATTAAAAGTTTCTAAAAAACTACCCATGATTCATTATGGTTGATCATGTATGATTATGGCTAATAAAGTGGTTGACTATGTTTGACTATGGTTAAGCATGCTTACTATGTTTGACATTGGTTGAATATGGTTGACTCTGTTTAAACGAGTTACCATGGTTGAGTATGGTTTAACTATGCTTTGATTATTAATGATGGTTGACCATTTTTAAGCATTATTTCAACATGGTTGACCATTGTTGAATTATGTTTTACTATGGTTGACTTCGTTTAACTATGTTTGACATGGTTAAGTATGATTGACTTTGTATTACTCTATTTACCTATGGTTAGCTATGGTAAACTAATTTTGACCATGGTTGGTCATCTATGAATATGTTTGACCATGCTTTACTATGGTAGATTATGTTTGAGTATGGTTGACCATATTTTACTATGGTTGACTTTGAATGGCTATGGTCAACTATGTTTAAATTTATGGTTGACTTTGAATGAATATGGTTAACTATGGATAGATTTTTTAACCATGGTTGAATTTTGTTAACAATGAGTTTTTATGGCTAGATATGGTTGACCATGGCTAACTATGTTTGAGCATGTGTAGATATGGTTGATCATGGTAGAATAATGTTGACCATGGATGACCATCTTCATTATTGATGAAGATGATTAACTTTGGTAAAGGGGTTGAATTCAAAATTATGTCACATTGTAACATGAAGAAGTTGAATTTAAAATCTTGTCACATTACAACATTAAATGGTTGGGTTATGCTGAATTTCGATGGTCCTCAATGGTGATGTCACATTGGAATCTTCCTCAAGGGTTATGTTGGGTTGTGATGATCATCATTTGTTATGTTGAATGCAACATCCATCTTAGTTTACTTACATCAAATTGCTACACCATGGTTGGAATTGCTTGACCATGGTTGAATTTTGTTAATTATGATAATCAAGGTTGACTTATGTCACATTGTCATCGTCCTAAATGGTTATGTACCATTACAAAAATTGTGAAATGGTAGGTGACATGTGATGATCCTTAAGAGTTATGATGGACTATGGTATCCCTCAATGGTTATGTTGCGAAATTCATCGCACTTGATTATGTTTAGAAAGCTTGATTATGGTTGACTACATTAAATTGTGTTGACCATGTTTGACAAAGGTTGAATATGTTTGACCATAGTTGGTAATGGTTAATCACGGTTGACAATGTTAATTAGTTGTGGATGGGTATGATTGACCATGGTTAAAACGACTTAACTACTTCAACAATATTTTACGTTATGACATAATATATGCACGATAATAATATTATGTCATTTTATGAGATTAAGAAGTTGACTTCAATAATATATCATAGTACGACATAGAGAGGTCGATAATATAGTTATGTGGCATTGGTATTATGATTTCATCATGCTTGACTATGATTATTTGGCACTGTGGCGTACTTAAAGGGTCTTATCAAATTACTATGTTTCTCAATGGGTATGTCGCAGTGCAACATTCATCTTGGTTGACATATGTAAAATTGTTAGATTCCATAATTTTCATGTCGCTTGGCAATGCTCATCAAGGGCGTTTCCACATTGTAACATTCCTAAATGATTTCATTCCATTGCCACTTTCCTCTTTGTTGACTTATGTGGAATTGTTATGTTCTTGAATGGATATGTCACATTTCATTGTTCATCAAGGGCTATGTTGCATTGAGATATTAAGAGAGATGACCATGGTTGATGTTAAAAATATGACTATGTGCAACATAGTTGGCTTATATCAAATTGTTATGATTTGCAATGGCTATGTCACACTCTGATACTCAAAATTATGTGGCATTGTGATAATGGTTATGTCACACTGCAAATTTCATTGCACATTACCATGTTGACCAATATTGATTATCGTTGATCACATTTAACTATTGTTGACCATGGTTGACCATGTTTGATAAAGGTTGAATATGTTTGACGATAGTTGGTAATGTTTGATCATAGTTGATGATGTTTAGCTATGGATACCTATGATTGACCATGGTTAAATGTAGACTACTTCAACAAATTTTTACATTATGACATAATATGTGTGATAATAATATTATGTCACTTTATGACATTAAGAAGTTGAATTCAATATTATATCATAGTGTGACACAAAGATGTCAATAATATTTTGGTGTGGCACTAGTATTATGGTTGACCATGATTGGCTATGGTTATTTAGCATTGTGACATACCTGAAGGGTATTGTTAGATTGTGACTTTCCTCAATGGGTATGTCGTAGTGTGACATTCATCTTGGTAGAATTATGTCAAATTGTTAGATTCCATAATGTTCACATCGCTTTGCATCATTTAACAAGTGTTTTGTCACAGTGCAACATTCCTAAAGGGTTTCGTTTGATTGCCACTTTTATCTTTGTTGACTGTATGTCGAATGGTTATGTCACATTGAATTGTTTAATAAGCGCTATGTCACATTGTGACATTAAGAGAGATGGCCATGGTTGATATTAGAAATATTACCACATGCAACATAGTTTAATTATATAAAATTGTTATGAATGATAGTGGCCATGTTGCATTGTGGCGTTTAAGATTATGTAGCATTCCAGTATCCCTCAATGGTTATGTCACATTGTGACATTCATTGTGCTTGACTATGTTGACCAAGTGTTAACACCCAAAAAGTGCTCACTACCTCATCTACCCCATTACATGACTCATTTGTCCATTTTCCTACCATATTTGTCTTAAAAACCCTAAAAATCCCACTAAAAAGCCTCCACAAGGCCTAAAAAGCCTCCAAAAGGCCACAAAATCGTCAAAAAAAGCCTCAAAAAGGCTAAAAAACCCCTTTTCCCGCAAAAAATATCCAAAATTCCTCCAAAAATAGCAAAAACCCTCTAAAAGGGGAATAAAAAATATAAAAAATGAGGAAAAAGAAGAAAAAAGAGGAAAAAACCCTATACAGCTGACCTAAACCATATGGTTCCTAAAACCATGGGCCAGCACTCCACCACCAAAAAACCTATAAATAGGTGATGGAGACCCCTTATTTCACATCCACAATCAAGTATACCCTTACTCTGCCAAAATCACTCTTGAGACCCTAGCTCACCCTTGAGCTACTTTCACCATTGAGTGCCCCTTTTGGCCCATTTCCACCATTGGAGAAAGAGAAGGGGTAATTTGGAGTTTGGAGCAACCCTCTTGGATCATTGCAAGAACTTCACCAACCTCTACACTTGAGGTAACATTTTAATACAAAAGAAAAACCATTTATATTCCATGTTTTGTTATGTTTCTTAATGCTTATGCTAGTTTAGAATTTACATTGTTTTAGCATTTTTATTTACTGTTTATTGAACTGCTACCGAGGAGTCCCTTCTCCTTAGTAGGTGCTCATTTGCACAAGCTAGGGTGAAAACCCTAGCTACAGTTTTGGTGACTCCCCTTGGTTTGAATTTCTGGTTCTAGTTTTTAAATATTTTCCTTTCGGCTGTCCCTTTCAGTCGCGTCTTTTATCCCTACAGTTACGTTCCGACCGCGTCTTTGAGGCCTTTTCCTACGACCCGACCGCGGCTCTCAGACTGTTTCCGGCATTTTGCCAGCAGATTCAAGTCTGTTACCTGCGATTCGACCTTGCGATCCGACTGCGGCTGTTACAAATCTTCCCGCGTCCCGACCGCAGATTTAAGCCCTTTTTATGTGACCAGACTGCGTCTGTCTCCCCTTTTCCCACGTCCTGACCGTGGCTTTCAGCCCTTTTGCTGCAACTCGACTGCATCTGTTCGCCTTTTTCCTACGTCCCACCTACAGCTCTCAGCCACTTTCCTGCGACCCGCCTGCGGCTTTAGTCCTTTTTCCCGCGGTCTGACTACATCATTCGGCCACAAACCCATGTCTCACCTGCGCTTGTTGCACTGTTTCCCGCGGTCCAATTGCATCATTCGGCCAAAAACCCGCGACTCACCCACACCTGTTGCTCTGTTTCCCGCGATCCGACTGCAACATTCGGCCAGAAACCCACAACCCACCCGCGCCTGTTTTTCTGTTTCCCACGATCCGACCGCTCTGTTTCGCCACAGACCTGTGGTCTGGTTTCTGCATTTTTTTCCTGTTTTGAACCCAGCACTTTGCTGCACTATTTTCTGCACCAGCACAGCCATTTTTCCTACCTGCAGCCATACTTCCCTACAGCCTTTTCTGTAATTTTATTTCTGTTCCATTTACAGAATCGTTTTTTAAACAATTTGAAAAAGAGAAAATTTTGCATGCTAAAGTTTACATTCTGTATTGTTATTGTTAGTTAGAAAGTTGCCCCCCTTGTGGAACTTTTATTTGGGTTCATCACCTCACACGCACACACTCTGTCACCTAATTCAAGTGAGCCTTAAAAAACTACTTAACTCAACCAACATTCTAACCCCACTTGGGGAACACATACGAATTTTTGTAGTTAGGTAGGATCGGGGGGATAGGCATCCAAATAACACCCCTCGGTTGCTTACACTTGAGACATAGCTGTTGTCCATTAGGGAAGCAAAATCCCCTAGTATTTTTTGGCACGGTCATGACCAGTTTATCAGAGGGCCTCTCCCCTAGGAGGGTTGAAGTCGCCAGACTGATTCTGGAGGCCTGAGTGGAATACCGCACTCCATTCAATAACCGAAGGGCTACCTTTCGTAGTTCTCATAGTATCCCTGTATAGGGGTACTACGGTAAAAGGACCAAACGACAGATTCACCTTTCTGGACGTGTCATGAACGGGGTATCTTAGTTGCCTTTCTTCTAGGATTGACTACCCGGTGTCCCTCCCGATAGGGGGATATCTTTAGCCACTTAGCTCTCCTATCCATATTGTCTGACTTGGATTTCATCACCTTCCAGAGGATATGTCTAGTTGAGTCAGAATACTATTTAGTTAGGTGTTTACATGCTCCCTTACCTCCTATTGGTCTAGTGAGTCCACCATTTTTCTTTTTTAGGAAACCTGCTGCTTGTTGGTATTCTGACCATTTCTGTTGATACTCCACTTATTGTAGCACAGCTATTACAGTAGGTGTTTTGAATTGGTTGTTGGCCTGAGTGCCATATTTTTTGAGCTCTCCTTCTGCACACTCGGTTGCATTAGGGTTTTTGAGCCGTTTTTCACTCAACACAACCCCCAGATATTTGACACCATCTGTCACCATTGAATCCCCGAGACATTCTCGGTGCCTCAGGGGCGAGCCCCCATAGCACGGTTCACTTAACACCACCCGTCATAGACTTAGATCATCATCACTTAATACCACTCATCATAGATCTCGTGCTTTGTCACTTGACTCCACTCGTCAATGGCATAAGACTCCATCGCCTGATCTAGACGCCCCTATTTTACCTCCGATTCTGAGGCAGAGTCCGAGAACCCCATTTACACTGCACCCACTAGCCCCATGGCTGGCGTGACTTCCACCCCTTTCTTGGTAGGGACCATTGGTGGAGCATCCACCACTACACCAGCTACCACACCCACTTTGGGTATGCCCTCAATGGGGCCCATGTCTACCGTTCCACTCACTGCACCCATTCCAATAGCTGGAATACCTATCCCACCTCCCTCAGTGACTCACACTACCCTGGGCGGTGCAGGACCGTTCCATACCACGTTTGTCCCTCCACTTGGGGGAAACATCCCAAACCCAGCTCCTCCACTTGGGGGCATTGGCCCCAATTTGGTCACACCCACTAGTATGTCACATCCTTCTACTAGTTTGCCATTCATGGCTAGCCTCAACCTTCCTGACCTAGCCAGACTCACTAACAATCCTATTAGACACGACCCTGCGTGGCCTCACATGCCTACCAAGCTCCCCTCTGACATCCCTAAGTTTGAGGGCAAGGCAGGTGAGGACCCCCAGAACCATATTATGTCCTTCCATCTATGGTGTTCCTCCAACTCCATAGTGGACGACTTTGTCTGCCTCTGTCTGTTACAGCGCACCTTCACTGGCTCTGTAGCTAAGTGGTACATCGAGCAACCCCATGGGACCCATACCACCTTTACTTCCCTTGCCTCGACCTTCCTGCAGTTCTTTCAGTTACCTGTCCGCTATGATGCGGGAGTTGAGATCCTCCTGTCCTGTAGACAGAACACGGCCACCCATATCACTAACCACATTCATGAGTGGCGTCGACGTCGTAGTCTCTGCAAAATCAAATTAGATGACCGTATCTTCCTAGATTGGTTCCTAAAATCCCTCCTTCCTGTCATTGCCAAGGATGTGGCATCCGAACGACCCCTGTCTGAAGAAGAGGCCATCCTCAAAGCCCAGCAGTTTGACCTCATATATGCCCAGTCGGGTTACCTCTATACCATTATCCTTGACGCCTCTCGCGGTGATTCCTCCCAGCACGATGCACTGGGGGCATCCCACGCCGCAGACGGCATCATTGGCTATGTTGCCTCACATCCCCAACCCTTTTCCATAGCACGTCCTAGCCCTGGCCCTGATCTTTCACGAGCTACATCTCAATCCGGAGCAACCAATTCGTATGCTCCTGTGACACATCACCACCATTCTCACGGACCCTCATGTCCACCTCAGTTATTTGGGCATGCATCCCCTGCTTATGCTCCCCCAGTCGCACCTCAGCCCTATTACCATCCACAAGCTGCCCCAGCTCCTGTGACCTCCCAAGCCCAACCAGCTTATTACCCGCCACAGACATCCCCTATGACAAACCCACAGCCCGCTCCACAGACGTATCAGCAACCCCCACAAGGTTCCGCACCTGCACAGCCTCCACCTACTTATTATCCACCGTAGCCTGCTCCCGCACCTGCACAACCACAGAACCCACCTGCTGCCCAAGGGCAAGTATACGCCCAACAAAATCCGCAGCCAAACCAAAACAACCAGCGCCAACAGGGCCAGCAAAACCGTGGCAAGGGCCGTAACCATGGGAACAACCCTCCTCCAGACCAAGGTGGTCAACCTCCCAATCCCCCAGACAATAATAACACAGGCCCCTGCCAACCAAAACCCTGATCGGCCATCCAAGCAGGCTAAAAACCCTAATTTACGAACAAACCATCCTTGTTCTATTTGTGGGGTCTATGGCCACTACACACATGCTTTCCCACATTTAGAGTGAGCCAGGAAAATCTGGGTTGATGATGCCCATTGCCAAGGGCACACAGCTCCTCCAGTGCCACCCAAACCCCCACAACCTCAGCAGCCACCTTTGGTGCTTCAAAACACCTTACCAAACCAAGGCGTGGTGAACACTCAACCATTGGCTCCCACTCAAGCCAACATGCCACCACAACAACAAATCACATATTCTGCTCCTGATCAACCCATGTTTGACTCAGGTACCCACCACTTGTTGATGATGTCATCCGCTGATGTCAACCTCCAAACCTGTCGGAACCAATATGGCTCCACCCCTGAAGCCCCCCCCGCCGACAAAAACAATAACGCTCATCCCACTGATCAGGCGTTACGTATACCTCCGCCTCCACTAGATGGCGCTTCCAAAGCACCTCGTTTCTCACTTCCCCGTATCAACAATAACCCCAATGCACGCGCTGCATCAAACTACAACATTGTAGATGACTTAGCCGAATCCCCCGCAGCCATGTCTGCATTAGAAGTCTTGAAAAACTGTCCTTCACAATGCAAGACTTTACTCTCAGCCATTGGGGCTATTGACCCAAATGATTCGAATTTGATGGCCTTCGATTTGGACCAGTCCGAACCACGCCTGCCTTCAACTTTAGCATTCCAAGTTTCTATTTTCGTTCAAAATCTTTTCATCCATCGATGCATCATCGATGAAGGTGCCTCTACATGCATTATGTCCACATTCGTATGGCAGAAGTTGGGATCCCCTACTCTCTAGCAGTCCACCACTGCGTTACGTGCCTACGACGGTCGTTCAGCTCAACCCCAAGGTCTCCTAGCCAATGTCCCCGTCCAGTTAGGTGGTAAAACCATACTCATTGACATAGAGGTCATCAATGGCCTGCTTGATTATAACCTCTTACTTGGCCGTAGCTACATGTATGCCATGTGGGCGGTTGCTTCTTCCATTTTTCGTACCATGATGTTCCCCCATGATGGACGCGTGGTCAAGGTCGACCAACTCACCTACTATGATCCCAGTGCCCCCGCTGCACCCGAAAATGTTCTCCCTATGGTTGAACAACCCATTAGTGGTGCAACCACCTCTCTAGTTTCCTCCGTGGGACCTGGAGTTTACTCAGTTCCACCGATGACGTCCACATTCCAATCCATTCCTCCCCCGTCACTTGCGATCGAAGTATCTGATCTATGCACCCTATCCCACAATACACAAACACCCAGCAATCAACCGCCCTTGTTACCTAAACCACCATTGGTACCTAGTCACATTGGTGTTACACCCATCCACACCATCTGCTTCCTAATCCCTCCCTCAGGAGTAGTAAGCGCCCCGGTTATGGCTACCCTTAGCCTCCTTGGGTTAACCTTGGGATTACCCGTGTGGTATCTTTCACCTCCCGTTCCCCCGCCGACACCAGATGTCGTCCTGCAACTGGTGCAACCCATTGTCACTACTACTCAGCCACCTCCCGGTGTTGCTACCCCTTCATCCTCCATGAATCCTCCTCCTCTTAGCAAGCCCACTGGGGTAGAGGCCCACAACCATACACTGCTGTACCCCCTCCCAAAACAGTAAAAACCCCCCCAGTGTTTCGTGCTCCTCCCAAATTCTCGTTGTGTGATGAGTTAGGCCATCCGACTCATCAATGTCCATAGTTAACGACATTACAGGAACACATGCAAATGCTTGACGATGACCCCAACATCCCTGTTGTTGAAATCGACCCAACCCCCAAGCCCCGTGATAAATCACTGCGTACCAACCACCCCTGTGCGATATGCGGTATTTACGGCCACTACTCACATCATTGTCCTGATCTCCCATATTACAGAGCATCTCTCTATGAGATGAATAATCTGGACCTTAAGACGGCACCACCCACCATTGAGGAGATCCACCCCCCAGTCTCCTCCCCTTCAAGAGAGGTTAACAGTATTTATATGATCTCTTCAATCACCACTCCCTCGTCAACCGATTTGATGACTCCGAATTTCCATTTTGATGAGGAGATTCTTGAGGCACTCACTGCCCCGGAGTATCCCTGGGATGACATGCACCATCGTTCGTATTTCCTCCCAGAAGCATCCTCCTCTCGCACCGCTACCCAATTTGCAGTTGAATCCAAAAATTTCCTTCCTACCAAGGTCGACTGGTTTAAGGATCCTATTCTTGCTCCTGATGCCTTTGAAGAAGGCAACATGGCAAATATCTCACCCGTCATCCAAATTGATATCACTGCCCCAGGAGGTACACCTGAACTCATAACTTTAGGAGCCTCCTGCAGTGCGTATGAGATTGAGGAGTACAAAAAACTCTTCCAAGAATTTTGTGATGTCTTTGCCTGGTCCTATACCGAAATGCCTGGTCTTGACCCCGCCATTATAGAGCACCACATTGACACATGGCCTAATGTACCCCCCGTTCGTCAGAAATAGCGCCCCATTCATCCCTTAAAGCTCCCAGCTGTCAAAGCAGAGATTGAGAAACTTCGCAAGGCAGGATTCATTTATCCTATTACTTATACCACCTGGGTTTCAAACCCCGTTCCCATTAACAAAAAACAAAGCACCATTAGAGTATGCACTGACTTCCGAGATTTAAACCGCACCTGTCCCAAAGACAACTTCCCCACGCCATTTATTGACCAGCTCATCGATGCATGTGCGGGGCATGAAGTCTTGTCTTCCATGGATGATTTTTTTGGATACAATCAGATTCAGATCTGAAAGGAGGGTCAGTACAAAACTGCCTTTACCACCCCATGGGGTACTTTTGCCTATCGCGTCATGCCATTTGGCCTCAAAAATGCTGGTGCCACCTTCCAGTGGGCCATGAACTATTTCTTTCACGACTTTGTCCATATCTTGTTAGTCTACCTTGATGACCTTATAGCTCGTTCCTGGAAATGATCAGACCACCTTAACGACCTTTGGCAAGTTTTTCTGCGATGTCGCAAATATCAAATCCGCTTGAACCCACACAAGTGTGTTTTTTGCGTTCCGACAGGCCGATTGTTGGGTTTCATTGTTTCCCAGAAAGGAATTACTGTTGACCCCCTGAAAGTCCAAGCCATCCTAGACCTTCCCTCTCCTCGCACGCTCTGACAGCTCCAAAGTCTGCAGGGGCGATCTAATTTCCTCCATCGTTTCGTTCCTGATTACACTACTACCGTTCATGGTTTCTTGTGCCTGCTCCGTACCCACATACCCTTTGTCTCGGATGAGCAAGTAGAAGCTGCATTCGGAGCCCTCAAGAAATCTCTCACCCAAGCCCCCTTGATCTCCCCTCCGGATTTCTCTCAAGACTTCATCCTCTACGTCTCGGCATCTTAGCATGCCGTGTCTGGAGTCTTGGTTCAAGAAGATGCTTCTCACCAAGAGCATGTCATTTATTACGTCAGCCAGACCTTGTCTGGACCACCTCTACGTTACCCATATGAGGAGAGACTTTCCCTAGATGTGGTCTTTTCCATCCAAAAATTGTGACACTACATTTTACTTAGTCATACCACAGTCGTCGCCGACTCCAACCCCATGGTCTATCTCTTAAACCGGCGGCTACTGCAAGGTCGTGTTGCTAAATGGGTCATTATCCTCCAGGAATATGACCTTACTTTCAAAACCCCTAAGAGCACCAAAGCCCTCGCACTTGCCCAGCTCATCACCGATCTCCCCTCCCTGCTACCGTCCACCCAAATCTCCAATGAGTTACCCGACAACCATTTGTTCACCATCTCGTCTGATGAACCATGGTACGGTGATATTTTGCTATACCTGTGCATGCAAAAGTTCCGACCCAAAGTCACCCGCAATGGATGTCGTCGTATCCGTCACCAGGCCTCTCGCTATCTCCTCTTAGGCGACGTCCTTTACCGGCGAGGGGTCGACACGATTCTTCGTCGTTGCCTTACACACGAGGAAGCTGAACACGTCCTCAATGACTGTAATAGCGGTGCCCTGCGGCGACCATTTCTCTGGGATGGCCACCACCCAAAAGGTAATCCGTGCCGGATATTTCTGGCCCACACTCTTTACCGACTACATCACAGCGGTCAAACATTGCCATAATTGCCAACCTTTTGCCCCCAAGGCCCAGACACCACCTACTCTGTTACACCCAGTCATCACCGTTGGTCCCTTTTGTAAGTGGGCCATCGACTTCATGGAGTGTAAACCCCCATCTGCTAATGGCCATAAATACATCATTGTCGCCATCGATTACTTTACCAAATGGGTTGAAGCCATGCCTACTTTCAACTATACCGCTGATACCAATGCCCGTTTCTTTTTTAACCATGTTATCACTCGATTCGGGGTTCCCAAATAGTTGGTCTCAGACCATGGTTCACACTTCGAAGATTCTGTTTGGCGTGAGTTATCCACCCTCCTCAAGTTCGAACATCAATTTTCCTCTGCTTACTACCCCCAAGGGAACGGCCAAGTAGAGGCCATTAACAAAATTCTCAAAACCATACTTCAACGCACTGTTGATTGGCATAAGTCCAATTGGCACCACATGTTGTTCCCTGCCTTATGGGCTTACCGTACCTCTACCAAGACTACCACTGGTTTTACCCCATTTCACTTAGTTCACGGTGTAGAGTCTGTCCTCCCCATTGAGTGTCAGATACCTACCCTACAAATCGCCCTCGAGCTTCTCCCCGACACCTCCCCACTCAAGCAACGTCTGCTATCCCTTGAACAAGCTGATGAAGATCGTCGTGCCACTCTCCAGACTATTGAAGCCGCCAAGAACCTCTCCAAATCCGGTTACGACAAACATGTACACCCTCGAACTTTCCATGAAGGGGACCTCGTCCTCGCATATGACCAAGCCCACGACAAAACCGTTAAGGAAAGTTTGAATCTATGTGGCAAGGCCCTTACATCGTGCAGACTTGCCTAGGAAAGCGGGCATACATTTTAACTGACTCAGAAGGTTTCCCTTTTCGCAACCCTCGTAATGGGTTGTACCTTAAATGCTTTTATCCCTAGATCACTCGCAGCCCCATTGGTCCGTATTGTATAGTTTGTTATCTTTTTTGTTTTTCACCTTTTTTACCTCACTCTCATATTCATCATTTTTGCATGACCACAGATGGACCATCTTCCACCTCATTACACTGGCTTCGCTGATGGAGCAAGCCGCTGGTCTCCCAACCTGGCTTCTGCAGCATGGGTCTTATATTCCCCATCCCATGAAATAATTCACCTTGACGGAATCTTTATAGGAGCTGCTACCAATAACTAGGTAGAGTATGATGCTGTGATCGGTCTCCTAACTGCTGCCCTCCAGATGGGCATACGTCACCTTCATGTGTTCCTTGACTCCCAGCTGCTTGTCTCCCAGCTCAACAACTGCTACCAGGTGTGTGATCCCTACCTCTTTAGAAAATTCCTGCGCACAAAACAACTCAGCCGATATTTTGAATCCATAACATTCACCCATGTCCCAAGAGCTCAAAATAGTGTCGCAGATCAAATGGCTAACAACATCCTAGATTGGCACATCAATAACACCATGTAAAACTTCCATCATGCATCATCATCCCGTAACATCTCATAAAAATATAAAAAACACAAAAAGATTGCAAGGGGCATCCACGTTCCTATCGTCACATAAACATTTGCATCCACGTGCAATAAAAATAAACATAAAAACACATAACATACACAAGGGGCATCCATGTGCCCAACATCCTATACTACTTGCATCCACGTGCAAACAATAAACCATAAGCGCATCCATGTGTGTACACTAAAATCATCATCACGAAAAGGTGCATCCATGTGCACATATATATATATCAAAAAATAAATGTTACAGTGCTACACATGTCCTGAGTACCCTAGTACTCAGCTATACAAAAAAAAATATCTATACATCCCTAAAGCCTCATAGAATACATGTCGTAGCTACAAAAAGGGGGGGAGTCCCGTGCACTCCCTAATGAGAGTCATACCCTGCATCACTACCAGCATCACTTGCCTCCGAGTCCTCCCCTCGCTCCTCCTCCGGTAGCTCCTCATCCCCTGCGAGCTCCTCTGCCTGAGCCCTGTCCACCAGTATAGCTACCCGGATCACAATCGACCGGAACTCCCGGGGCGCCCTCATGCAATCCTGAATAACATCTGGATCCACATCCCGCCATCCCTCGTCGGTCACTCCAACTAGTAACTGATCTAGCAACACTCGTACAGACTCCAAAGTCCCCTCTGCGTCCCACCGACGCACCTCCCCTCGACCCGGTAAGGCTGGTACCCGCCACATGCCCTCTCCGCGCGATGTGTCCTGGTGGTGGTCTCGGACCCACATCTGTAGATCACACATCAGTCAGTCACAATCACACATCATACATAAATCTTGACATCTATAACATGCAAGTAAATAAATACGTACCATCCAGTCCCCATGCCTATCCTAGTGCCTGCGGTGCCTCTGGGTCCCCGGTGTAGTCCATATCCCTATACGGGTAGTCATCTAGTGGCAACGGCATCTGTAGCCACTGCAGTTACAACTCCTGGGTAAAGTATCTACCCACCTCACCGCCACCTCAGCGGTGCATCATCTCCCCCCATCGTACCATGCGTGGCTCCCTCATCCCTCCTACCCGGACCGGTACCCGCGGCCGCAGTGTCGGTACCCACTCCATAAAGAACGCACATAGAAAGGACCCGTAGCAAAACCCCTTGCCAGATTTCTTGGCCGATGTTAGCTGTCGCTGAACACAGGTGAGGAATATCTGGCCCCACGCATAGTAAACACCATCCAGTACGCACTCCACTAGTTTCATCTGGCCCCCAGACACCTTCTCCGGTGACTGGGACCCCAACACACGAACCACGCATGCTGCAATAGCCTGTATCGCAAGCTCCTGTAGGTCTATCACTCGGAGTGCATTCCTATGCACCCTAGCCTATGGAACACAGTACCGCTCCAGCATGTCCTCCATATCTACATCGGTGGATACTCGCGGCTGTGTATCTGCCACCCTACCTAAAAAGGGCAACCCCGTCAGGAAATATATATCTGTCAGGGTGAGGTCCACCCTCTCACCCTGCACCCTGAACACCTGTATGTCTGGCTCCCAGAAACTCACTAGCCTGTTCAACAGCAACCCTGTCGAACACATCATAGGTGCCTGCGTGAACTTCAGTAGCCTGCACAATCCCAGCACCTCCCGCACATGATGATCCTCCCGGACGATGGTCACTATGTCATCTGGGATCTCCCACTCCCTCCACAGTACCAGCGGCATCCTATCAAACACGCAAGGCAAACTCATCAAACTCATGTCAAAGAAATCAACCCTGTGCCCCCCCTCCTAGGGAAGTCCTAACAGCTCGCTTCAAAATGTAGCTTTAGGCCCCCTTGTCGCGGTTTTCGACCACGGCTGTCTGGCCCACAGTCGTGGTCCAAAACCATAACTGTTGAGGCTGAACCCGCTGTCCCAAACTGCGACTGTCGAGGCCCAACACGCGGTACCAAACCGCGTATTCAGCCTCGCAACACGCGGTCACAGGCCGTGTGTTCCAACTCGAACCCTGCGGTCTCCACGCGCGTCATTCGCCATGGAACCCGTAGTCTCCAATCGCAGTTCCCTCCTACAAACCCGCGGTCCACCCCACGTGGACCGTACAAATACCCCCTGGGACCCACTACCCACCCCCCTAACCTAAAAAAATGTAGGTATGAGTTCGACGGAATACCTGTAACTCCGGGATCTGAAAACGGCCAGTCGGATCGTCCAGAAATGCCACCTCAGCTTTGGCCCACTCTGATCACTAGTTAAAGTCAAATAGTACAAATGACACCTGTCATGTTGGACCCACTCACTATTTATAGTCCGTTGACTTTTTCTTGTTTTGGCCATTTTGAACCCATACGGAGTCTATTTTTCGAACCGTTTCCACCATCAGAATCAGCACAACAAGACCGTCATGATGGTCCTCTTGTTTTCTTATTTTTTCCACATCAGTTTTTGAGCATTTTTTAGACACCCCTCGTCACCTCGATTTGCGTGCCACATCAGCCGTTGTCCGTTTTTGACACTTTTTATATTGCCGGATTCATTTTTCTGAGCTCGTGATGATGCTTGAGATCATTTCTCGCTCTCACTTGGTACAATTTCAACATTGTGTCTTGACACCTTGCTGCCTCGGTTTGTGCGCCAAATCGGCCGCCATCAGATTGTTCCACTTTTTTCCATGAGCCATTCACTCCTGTCATATTGCAACTATTTCATTATTTTGCCACCATTCATTACCCCGCAAGGAGGCCCATCAGTGTTCCCCGCCACCCTCGTTCTTGGTCATCATTAATGTCCTTTGATTGAGCACTTCCTCCTTGCCTGGCCATTCCTTTTGTTCAGTATAATTTTATCCCTTTTTCGGGTCGGACAAGTCTTTTACGAAAAAGGCACTTAGGGAGTTTCTGTTAAGCTCTTTTCTGACTCCTAAAACAATGAAAAGATCGCCGAGCAATCTTGGTTCCTTTCATGCTTGTTAAAGTACCTGAAAGGGCGTCTATCTGGTATAAGTTTAACCCTTTTCCAAACCTGGTAGACTAATTATGAAAAAGGAATACTCTAGTCACACCGGCTAGAAGAGTTCTTCATTGCATCCTTTTATGCTTCTTTGGGCCTTGGAGACTAACACACGAAAAAGCAACCCCCTGGAGTCTTCTTATCGCTTTCAGACTCTCTAAAATTGAAAGCAACCACGAACATAAACTGTCTTGGGCTCGTACAAATCCACACGACAGTACCATTCCATTATTCCAGAGTCTTCTTATCGCTTTCAGACTCCTTAAAATTGAAAGCACTCATGAGCATGAACTGTCCTGGGCTCGTATAAATCCACACGAGAGTACCATTTTACACACACTTCTTCTAGTTCCTTAATCCATGAAGAAGTCCCCCCGTGCCTCCTGGCACTATGATCGATCATCTCGGCAGCACCCCCAATCAGGTCACCTTTGTTCAGAGTAGTCTGCAGTCTCCTGCCATTTTACACCAGCTTGAGTATCCCTCATCCCAGTGACTATCCTTGATCCCTTACAACTATGATCCCTTTCCCATCAGTCAGTTTCATATGCTGCCCGATCATCCCCGCCATTATACTCTGAACAAAGGAAGTTTGAGTCCACCCACTCTACTTGCCCATTTATCCCCCATAGTATGTCAGTCCTACCATTAGTACTCTCACACTTCAGTTCTCCACCTTGCGCTCCTGTTAAGGAAACATCATTTCCTTGATAGTTGCAAGTCTCCCTCTGTCGACGACAGCCCCTCTATTCCAGAGGATAGACCCAGAGGTCCCTGCGCCTTGGACCCATCACCATCTGTGGTGAGTGCCTACGGACCATTTTGAGAGGAGTCATCATTGCCTCTCCGAGTGGTTGTTTCTCACATGCTCGACTTCAACACCTTGATCGCATCATTGAGAATCGCGCAGGGTTTATATCCCTTCCATTATTTGTCAAAGACCCCGGATTTCCCCCGACTCTAGCACATTGGTGAGTCACTTCGGAACACCCAGTTATATGTTCCCGTGGATGTCCGGGCTGCGTTGGCGATTGTATTTGGAAGCCATCCAGTTATATGCTTCCTTGAGTACCCAGTTCAGTCCCAGTTTAGTCCCAGTTCAGTGTAACATTGAGAGTATGACCCCTTGTCACGATGATCCAGCAGCTCATCAGTTCCTCTGGTACCACACTCAGTAGCACTGTTGTCATTCCAGTGTATGAGTCCTTCAGCTCTGACATGGTTAGCTCAGTAGTATGTCCCAGATTTGTGTCCCTTCTGGACCCTTATGACGTACACAGTGGTTCTCGATGTATCTTACAGGTCCCCATTTTCGGGCCTCCTAGTTATTTTTTATGTATCTTGATACGAGCATGGGTATGCCTGCCTCATCCATATATTGAGATTCTTCCTCATTCATTATTTGAGGCCATGTATATTTCAGGTCCCCATATTTTGGACCCCATTGTTATTATTGTTCATACGAGCATGGGAATGCCCGCCTCATCCATATGATCAGATGATTCCTCATCCCTTATTGAGGTTATGTACTTTCATTTTTTGCAGTTGTTCGGGATTGTTGTTCCGAGCTCCAGTTTGTCTCTTCTCTTCTCCACACCCCAAGAAAACCATACAGGACTTATGATGTCTATCGGCCATACGATGAGCTCCTGCCCTCACACATCAGGGGGCAATCTGTTAACACCCAAAAAGTGCTCACTACCTCATCTACCCCATTACATGACTCGTTTGTCCATTTTCCTACCATATTTGCCTTAAAAACCCTAAAAATCCCACTAAAAAGCCTCCAAAAGGCCACAAAACCGTAAAAAAAAGCCTCAAAAAGGATAAAAAACCCCCTTTTCCCCAAAGAATATCCAAAATTCCTCCAAAAATAGCAAAAACTCTCTAAAAGGGGAAAAAAAAAATATAAAAAATGAGGAAAAAGAAGAAAAATGAGGAAAAAAACCCTATACAGCTGACCTAAACCATATGGTTCCTAAAACCATGGGCCAACACTCCACCAAAAAACCTATAAATAGGTGATGGAGACCCCTTATTTCACATCCACAATCAAGTATACCCTTACTCTGCCAAAATCACTCTTGAGACCCTAGCTCACCCTTGAGCTACTTTTACCATTGAGTGCCCCTTTTGGCCCATTTCCACCATTGGAGAAAGAGAAGGAGCAAGTTGGACTTTGGAGCAACCCTCTTGGATCATTGCAAGAACTTCACCAGCCTCTACACTTGAGGTAACATTTTAATACAAAAGAAAAACCATTTATATTCCATGTTTTGTTATGTTTCTTAATACTCATGCTAGTTTAGAATTTACATTGTTTTAGCATTTTTATTTACTGTTTATTGAACTACTACTGAGGAGTCCCTTCTCCTTAGTAGGTGCTCATTTGCACAAGCTAGGGTGAAAACCCTAGCTACACCAAGCTTGATTATCGTTGGCCACATTTAGCTATTGTTGTCCATAGTTGATAAAGGTTGAATATGTTTGACCATAGTTGCTAATGTTTGATCATGGTTGAAAATAATTAACTATTGATGATTATGATCAATCATGGTTAACTATTGGCTACTTCAACAAAAATTTACATTATGACATAATATGTGCAATAAAAATATTATGTGACTTTATGAAATTAAGAATTTGACTTCAACATTATATCATAGTACTACATGGAGAGATCGAGGTTGGTGCAAGGTAATGATACCCACTTATGACGCGTTAGTTGCAATGGACTTCCTGAAAAACAGAAATCCGACCATTAAAATGAATTTTTAGAGGTACCTACATAGCTTTTTAGAATATGGTGTAAAAAAGATGAAACGTAGACAGTCAGATCATCTTCTGGAATATATAACTTTTATATATGGAAAATAGGTGTAAATCCCCCAAAATGGCGTTCTTCTAAGAATGGTGTGTTATTTATTTCCTAAAACATAATGCATATGTTCATATTAGACCCTACGTTTGGTATGTAAGCTATCCAAATTTGTAAAAAACCTTATGTAGGGTTGTAGATAACAGGTGGTTCTAATGCAGTGTTATTTTTCCAAAATTTTCCAAGCTAATTTTATATATTTTTTAAATTAAGGAAGTCAATGAAGCCCTAAAATGGCAAGGTCAAGCATTACGCCTCTCTATCATGGTCTTAACATAGTCAATTTAAATTTTTTTTAGCGTGTAGGTATTCCAGTATACTTCTGCAGGTTCTTTTCCATTTTTGAAATGGGTGAGCCAATTAAAAGTTATAGTTGAAATACATGACCTATGTTTTGTGTAAATATGACATGATTACAAACAAAAATGAATAAAAAATAGAAAATACTTACAAATTTATTCAAAAAATAGATATTTGGATTCTGCACAGAGAGTTCTATAAGTGTGTGTAGTTTCATTAGCAGTGGACAAGTGGATCATATACATATTCAATGTTGAAAAACATGAATTTACAAAACATCATGTGTTTTCCTATAATGCAGTCCAAGGTACAATGTTTGACAATATGAACATACAACCAAAACTTCCAAAGCCATTACACATAGAAATGAAAAAAGGAAAGCACGCCAAAAATAAATAAATTTTAGAGTGTGCGTGCATTAATAATGTGTGCACACTAATAGAGCACTCACACTATTAATGCGTGTGCACTAAAATCATGTACACACTAATAACAAACACTCACTAATATCCTAATCCCCCTCCTGACTACCACTAACATCTCTCTCTCTCTCTCTCTCTCTCTCTCTCTCTCTCTCTCTCTATATATATATATATATATATATATATATATATATATATCTTTGCCCCTACCCTTAACCACCCACTCAATTTCTCTCTCCTAGCCTCTCACCTATTCCTACCACTAGCAACCACCCCTGATCTCTCTCTCTCTCTCTCTCTATATATATATATATATCCCTCTGCCCCCTACCCTTAACCACCCACTCACTATATTCCTCTACCCTTACCCCACTATGTTTAGCCACCCACTCACTCTCTCTCTTTCAATATCTCACTTAGTCCTACCACTAACCATCACCCCCTAATCTCTCTCTCTCTCTCTCTCTCTCTCTCTCTCTCTCTCTCTCTCTCTCTCTAAAACCCTAACCCCCGATCTCTCTCTCTCTCTCTCTCTCTCTCTCTCTCTCTCTCCCTCTATCTAAACCCCTAACCCCTAATATCTTTCTATATATCACATCCTCCAAACCCTCACTCTTCACCCTCATACCCCTACCCACCCTCTCTCTATATATCTCTCTCTCCCCTACCACTAACCATCTCTCCACCCCTCTCACTCTTTCTATATCCATCGTCCCCTACTCCCCCCACCCTTAACAATCCACTCTCTCTCTTTTTATTGGTGTCTCACCTACTCCTACCACTAACCACCTCCCTACTCTCTCTCTCTAAACCCATAACCTCTAATATCTCTCTCTAAACCCATAATTCCTATTTTCTCTCTCTAACCCAATGGACACCTCTGCATCCCTCTCTCTCTCTCTATTTATATGCCTCTCCCCCTTACTCTACCTACCCTTGGAAACCCACTCACGCTCTCTATTTTGACCTCTCTCACTCTAAATGTGTAACCCTGCATATTTCTCTCTCTCAACCCCTAACCTACAATCTCTCTTTCTCTGTATTCGTTGCATCCAAAACTTCATACTAGATATTGGTCACCTTCTGCATCTTTTTCTTTAAGACTTCACACTATTTCACATCTGATACTCTCTCTCTCTCTCTAAACCCCTAACCCCAAATATCTCTCTTCATCTCTCTCTCTAAACCTCTAACCCCCAATATAAATATATATATATATATCCCTAACCCCCAATCTCTCTCTCTCTGAATCCCTAACCCCCAATCTCTCTCTTTCATTCTCTCTCTCTCTTTAAACCCCTAAACCTCTCTCTCTTTCTCAATCTTTCTCTCTTTCTCTCCCTAACCCACAATCAGGGTAATTTTTAAGGGCGAAATTTCGCCAATTGGCTATTTTTCGGACTTTTTTTCAAAAAATAAATTCGCTATTTGGTCATTTTTAGTCTCCAATATCGCCTATATTTACATAAAATATGTTTTTTTATCATAATATTCGCCAAAATTTACACATTTCAGTAGTAAATTGTATGTTTCATACTTAATATTCGCCTACCTATCAATAAACATGTTTTTTTCAATCCAAAATAATCGCCTAAGATACTATACTTAAGTATAATATTATAATCCTTAAAAAATACACTGCCCACAATCTCCCTACCTCTCTCTCTCTAAAGCCCTAACCCTCTCTCTCTCTCTATAAACCCCTACCCCTCACTCTCTCTCTATACCCCTTCAAGGCTTCACACTCTTTCACATATGATGTTCTCTCTCTCTCTCTCTCTCTCTCTCTCTCTCTCTCTCTCTCTCTCTTCGGGGTATCCAAAACTTAATAGTAAATATTGTTCAGCTTCTGCTTATTTTCCTTGAAGACTTCACACTCTTTCACATCTAATACTCTCTCTCTCTCTCTCTCTCTCTATCCCTAACCCAGAATATGTCACTCTCTCTCTCTAATCCCCTAACGCCTAGTCTCTCTCTCTCTCTCTCTCTCTCTCTCTATTAACCCCTAACCCCCAAATCTCTCTCTCTCTCTCTCTCTCTCTCTCTCTCTCTCTATTAACCCCTAGCCCCCAATCTCTCTTTCTCTCTCTCTCTCTCTCTCTCTCTCTCTCTCCAAATCCCTATCCCCCAATCTCTTTCTCTTTAAATCGATAACCCCCAATATCCCTCTCTCTCTCTCTAAGCCCCTAATCCCCAATCTCTTTCTCTCTCTCTCTAAGACCCTAACCCTCTCTCTCTTTCTAAACTCCTTTAAGACTTCAAACTCTTTCACATCTAATACTCTCTCTATCTATCTATCTATTTATCTATCTCTTTATCTATCTCTCTATCTATTTATATATATAGCTATCTCTGTCTTTCTGTCTTTGGGGCATCCAAAACTTAATAGCAAATATTTGTTAGATTCTATATCTTTTCCTTCAAGACTTCACACTCTTTCATATTTGATATTGTCTCTCACTCTCTCACACTCTAGACATGTAACACCCAATATCTCTCTCTCTCTCAAACCCTAAACCACAATCTTTGTGTGTGTGTGTGTGTGTGTGTGTATTTGGGGCATCCAAAACTTCATAGTAGATATTGGTCAGCTTCTGCATTGTTTCCTTTAATACTTCACACTCTTTCACATCTGATACTCTCTCACTCTTTTTCAAAACTCCTAACCTCTAGTCTCTCTCTCTCTTTCTCTCAACCCCTAACCCACAATCTCTCCCTCTCTCTCTCAAAACCCCTAACCTCTAGTCTCTCTCTCTATCAACCCCTAACCCACAATCTCTCTCTCTCTCTCTAATACCCTTACCCCCAATCTCTCTCTCTAAACCCTTAACCCTCAATCTCTCTCTCTCTCTCTCTCTCTAAACACTTTCAAAACTTCACACTCTTTCATGTCTAATACTCTCTCTCTCTAAACACCTAACCCCAATCTCTCTCTCTCAACCCCTAATCCATGATCTCTCTCTCTCTCTCTCAACCCCTAACTAGGCTCTACACCAGCTTTTTCAAACCCCTAATCTCATAATTAAAGCATGGTTAATGTTGAGTTTTATCGCTTATTTGGGGATCACTTTGAGAAGAATGATTTATTTGATTTTACATGAATATCAAATTTATGCATCAAGATCAGTAATAAATTGTGAATTTAATGTTTGTGTGACACAACTTCAAATGTACAACCATTTTAATTACTTGTGTGTGTGTGTGTGTGTGTTAGTCACTTTCTCTTTATCTCTCTCCATAGACCCGTACCCCCCTTTATCTCTCTCCCTGAACCCCTACACCCTATGCTCTCTCTCTAAACCCCTAAACCCCAATCTCTCTTAGTCTCTAAACCCCTTCAAGAGTTCACACCGTTTCGCATATAATACCCTCTCTTTATCTCTCTCTAAACCCTTAACCCCTAATATCTCTCCCTTTCTTTCTTAACCCCTAACAAGGTTCTACGTGAGATTTTCATGCCCCTAACCTAAGAATTAAAGCATGGTTAATGTTAAATTTTATCGCGTATTTGGGGATCACTTCGAGAAGAAAGATTGTATTTGATTTTACGAGGATACCAAATGCCTACATCGAAATCAATAATAAATTGTGAACTTAATGTTCGTGCGACACAGCTTTAGTTGTACAACCATTTTAATTACCTCTCTCTCTCTCTGTCAATCAATGTCATGTTGTCTCTCTCCCTAGACCCCTACCCCCTTGATCTCTATCCCTAAACCCATACCCCTCGTGTTCTCTCTCTCTCAACCCTTAACCCCCAATCACTCTCTCTCTCTCTCACTCTAAACCCATAACCCACAATCTCCCCGTCTCTCTCTAAACCCTTAACCCTCAATCTCTCTCTCTCTCTCTCTCTCTCTCTCTCTCTTTCTAAACTCCTAACCCGCAATCTCTCTCTCTCTCTCTCTCTCTAAACCCATTCAAGACTTCACACCCTTTCATGTATGATACCGTCTCTCTCTTTAAACCCATTCAAGACTTCACACCCTTTCATGTATGATACCGTCTCTCTCTCTAAACCACTAAACCCAATCTTTGTCTCTCAACCCCTAACCCCAATCAATCTCTCTCTCTCTCTCTCTCTCAACCCCTAACAAAGTTCTACATTAGCTTTTCACACCCGTAATCTCATAATTAAAGCACGGTTAATGTTGAATTTTATTGCTTATTTGGGAATCACTTCAAGAAGAAAGACTGTATTTGATTTTACATGGATATCAAATGCATGCATCGAGATGAATAATAAATTGTGAACTTAATGTTTGTGCGACACAACTTCAAATGTACAACCATTTTAATTACATCTCTCTCTATTTCCCACAATCTCTCTCTATGTCAATCACTATGTCTCTATATCTGTTTCTGTCCCTAGAACCCTATCCCCATTAATATCTCTCCCTAAACCCCTATCCCCTTGATCTATCTCTCTCAACCCCTAACCTGCAATCTCTCTCTCTCACTCTAAACCCATAACCTACAATCTCCCTCTCTCTCTTTCTATAAAACCCTGACCCCCAAGCTCTCCCTCTATCTCTCTCTAAACCATTAACCACCAATCTCTCTCTTTCTCTGTAATATCTCGATTTTGACCATATTGCATTAAAATTGTAAATGATGTAAATATCGTTATAAAAATCGTGGTGAGAAGCTCAAGGCCAAGGCCCCACCATTGATTTAGCATTTTATGTATAGGCAATTAAAAATCGATGCATATGGTTCTCGTGCTATCTAGGCACAATAAAAATTACAAACGCCATGTAAATATGCATTTTAATAAAATACCCACAACTAGCTATGCAATGCAACAAGAGTATGGGGGCATGATTTTTACAAGGAATAAGCAGGGAGAATACTCAAATCCTTGAGTCAATAGTGTCAAGATAAGTGTCAATGAGAGAACCCACAAACCCTCAACTACCAATTTTTACTTATGCACCTAATCATTTATTTCTTCCAAGAATTGGTTGAGGTAGTTAATGCTTTGGGGAATGGAGAGGTATGGCTGCCCAATTTCGTGTATGGATAAGCCATCAATTTTGAAGATCACGTTTTTGCTTCTTGGGAAAGAAAGGAACCACAAAATTGCTCCCCAATCCATTATTCAAGAATTGTCTTTGCTCCCTCACGTAGTTTGAGCTTCATGGGCATTTTCCTCCATGTTTTTGTTGTGGTTTCCTTCATTTTTCTAGCTGGGAGGGGCGTTTTTGTGTTGTATAACAGTGGGGAAGAAGGGAAATCTATTTGGGGGTCCATAGAGCCTATTTTTTTTCATTTAAATTCTCAGATACCTGTGTGAGAAATATTTTTCTTCCTTGTGGTTATTTGTCCATCCCACAATTCAGTTTTGTTGTGTCATGATATGGGAAAACCCATGGAAACCTCATTTTGTTCATCCCATAGTTAAAAATTGTTTTCCATCCTCATCAATTGTGTAAATATGTGTGTTTGAGATATAGCATTTTCTTCGTTTATATGTATCCCTTGATTTTGCTTTATTTGGGTGTAAGAAACCAAGAGTAGAACAGGATTCATAATTGGGTTGATAAACCTAGTGAAGAGTGTAACCTCACTAAAGATCAAGGGCTTTGGCTACTTTTCTATGCACACCCTGAGGGCACCAGAAGGGAAGGTATGGCCTGAGGGACTATGTAGCAGTGAAAGGAATACTTCCTTGTGTTGGGTGTGTAGGTATTGTGGGTGCCAAGCTAGCTAGATCTTGTAGAGGTGCCAATAGCTCTATGGTTGAGCTCACTAGCTTAGCAATTCATTCCCTTCTATTTCCTTAGCAACTTGATAAACCCAACTGTGGATTGGCTTAGATGAATTCTGAAGCATTACTTGGCTATGTGTTAGTGGTTGTTCCCTTTTTCCTTGTGGAAATCATGCCCAACTCGGGGGTGGCAACTGTGTTGAGAGATTGATGAGTACAGTTGGCTTGTGGCTGGGTGGAACATTGTAGTTGCATAGCCAGTTTCTCGAGACTACTTCATTTCAAGATAAGTAATCTCTCTCTTGTATTTCAGTTATGCAATGTTTTTAATTGATGATTTTTTTAATTATGATTATGATTGAAATTTCATACAGATGAGTGTATTAGAATTTATTCCGTTGTGTCAAATTTAATCATGCATCTGCACACATATGTATTTTATTTGCTATGATTTATTTTAATGATCATGTGGCTAGAATCCAAAACTTAGTGTCATGTTCCCTTCCCAGAGTGGGATTGATGGAAGGGAATGTGACATTCTTTCTCTCCTTAAACCCCTAACCTCTAATCTCTCTCTCTCTAATACCCTAACCCCCATTATCTCTCTCTCTCTCTAAACCATTAAACCTCAATATCTCTCTCTCTCTAAACCCCTTCAAGACTTCACACTCTTTCACGTTTAATACTCTCTCTCTCTCTAAACCCTTAAACCCCAATCTCTCTCTCCCAACCCCTAACCCCTGATCTCTCTCTCTCTCTCTCTCAACCGCTATACAGGCTCTATGCTAGCTTTTCACACCCCTAATCTCATAATTAAAGCATGGTTAATGTCAAATTTTATAATTTATTTGGGGATCACTTTGAGAGGAATGATTGTATTTGATTTTAGACAAATATCAAATTTCTGCATCGAGCTCAGTAATAAATTGTGAACCTAATGTTTGTGCAACACAACTTCAAATGTACAACCATTTTAATTACCTCTCTCTCTATCTCTCGTTATGACAATTTCTCTCTTTGTCAATCACTCTCTCTCTATCTCTCTTTATGACAATTTCTCTCTCCATAGAAACCTACCCCCCTTTATCTCTCTCCCTAAACCCCTACCCCCTTTGTTCTCTCTCTCTCTCTCTCTCTCTCTCTCTCTCTCTCTCTCTCTCTCTCAACCTCTAACCCCCAATCTCTCTCTCTCTCTCTAAACCCCTAACCCTCAATCTCTCTCAGTCTTTAAACCACTTCAAGATTTCAAACCCTTTCACGTATGATACCCTCTATGTCTCTAAACCATTAACCCTTAATCTCTCTCCCTCTCTCTTTTAACACATAACCATCAATCTCTCTCCCTATCTCTTTTAACCCATAACCATCAATATCTCTCTCTCTCTCTCTCTCTCTCTCTCTCTCTCTCAACCCTTAACTAGGTTCTATGTCATATTTTCATTCCCCTAATATTAGAATTAAAGCATGGTTAATTTCAAATTTTATTGCTTATTTGGGGATCAATTCAAGATGAAAGGTTGTATTTGATTTTGCATGGATACCAAATGCCTGCATCGAGATCAATAATAAATTGTGAATTTAATGTTCATCCGACACAGCTTCAATTGTACAACCATTTTAACTACCTCTTTTTCTGTCAATCAATGTCACTTTGTCTCTCTTCCTAGACCCCTATCCCCGTTGATATCTATCCCTAAACACATAACCCCCTTGATCTCTATCCCTAAACCCGTACTCCCCTTGTTATCTCTCTCTCTCAATCCCTAACCCCCAATATCTCTCTCTATCACTCTAAACCCCTAACCCACAATATCCCTCTCTCTCAAATAACCCCTAACCCATAATATCCCTCTCTCTCTCTCTCAACCCCTAAACCCGTCCCTCTCTCTCTATACCCATAGCCCACAATCCCCCCCCTCTCTCCCTAAACCCATAACTCACAATCTCCCCCCCTCTCTCTACATATTAATTGAGTACAACTGTGTTATTAGAAATTAATAAAAAAATAGATTTCACGCAAAATTATATCTACAATGTAGTGAACGTTCACCCAGCACATGTAATGTCATGAATAATTTCTATTCAATGCATATAGGAGCACGCGCGTATTAATAGCATGCATGTAGTATTAGTGCATACATGTTAATAATGTGTGTGCACTCCTATACACATTAACTAGCAAACATTAACCACAATTGTACATTGAACATTTGCAGTAAACGTTTGCTAGTTAATGCAGATAGAAGCGTATGTGCAGTAATAATACACATTCATTATTAGTGCATGCGCATTATTAACATATGTGCGCTCCTCTGTCTTAGAAAGATAGCAAAACGTTTCATGCACATAATCTATTTCAATTTTTCATGTTACACGGTAAAATCCTTCTCTTTCGCGCAATTTTAGTTCTCATCTTCTTGCACTCATGCAATCAATTGCATTCTTTGGTAAATTGGAACCAGCTCAACAATCTTTGACACAACATCTACACTTGACAATTCTCAGAGCTCATTTTGGAACATTGGACCATTTTCATAACTATTGGACACATTGGAGTTCATTCATTTTGCAATGCATGTAAGAAGCTATTAAATAAAGGTAAGGTGACAAATTTTCAACATGAGTTCTATGAGTTGTCTCCCATTGTAATATACAATGGTTGGACATACTGTATTCATTCAAACTTAAAGATTATAAATTGAAATAATTTTATATATTTGCTTGATTTTTGTTCTAATTGATCTATATACGTGAATGTTTCAATTCCAAATATCAAATCCATATAAGACACATGATATTTAAGATAACTAATAGTGTAACAAGTGTATAAATAAAGACATGATTTTTGTTAGAATGAAAAATATGCTATACAAGTTTTTCCACAAATATGTTAATATTAGGAAAAAAATAAACTCTCTCATAATTTAGGAAATAATATGGAGATGTTACAATCACAATCAATATAAGGGGATATATCACTCAGTAGTACCTCTTC
Organism: Larix kaempferi; assembly: GCA_027924585.1. NCBI lineage: Eukaryota > Viridiplantae > Streptophyta > Pinopsida > Pinales > Pinaceae > Larix > Larix kaempferi. The sequence goes on along the minus strand of BSBM01000596.1, from coordinate 10,286,603 downwards.
CCATTAAACATAATATGTGTCCCTAAAGGTATCATCATATACATTTCACATACAACTATGAAGCTCAAAACCAATAAGCTTGACTTCTTGGTAAAATAAAACATCTAGCATAACCTTGTTCAAAATTCCCCATATAAACTCTTTACATCCTGGGATTGTCATCTATTTCACATTCCAAGAAAGATGAAAATTGTTCATTCAAGAAATAGAGGGTTTTCCATAGTACTGAATCTACTACTTAATCCCACATTGTCAAAGGAAGAGACACCCTTGATTAGGGAATATGCCACAACTTCCTGGAATGATTTCTTCCCAAGGATCAAGATGCACAATTCTAGTAGGATTATCGAATGGATAGGGATTTGAGGGCACCTTCCTCTATTTGGAAATAACTTTCCAAAATTGATCAACATACATACCTAGGACCTAATCATTGATACACATATTAGAATCCATCATAGTGCTCTATCCTTGTTAGCCTTTAATAGGTCCAAATTCAAAATACATCATTATTTGTGATCCAATAATCCAATAATTCTAAGAAATATGTAAAGACACCCCACTACTAGAACCTAATACCAATATTTGTGATGGGAAAGATAAGATATCACCAACATAGGCTTTTGTATTGACATCCTTGGCCACTTGGCTGGGATCAACTAATTACCCACCTATGTTAGATGAGGCAATTGATGCTGCAACATCTATACCTTGAGAAGTTGTAGAAATTGTACCATGAGAAGCTACAAAACTTGTACCTTCAAAGTCTATGGGAGGTGGGTTTTGATGTGGGATGTCACAAATGAAGTGCTCATAAGCTTGATAGGAAAAACAATTATTGTATAGATTTAGATAATGCACCTTCTACTGACAAACCCCATCCACTATAATAACTATAATAACAAGGGGAATCTTGAAATTAACTACTTCAACCATTTTGGATAAAAAAATTGCTAAACATATTGGAGAACAGGTCTATAAAAGGTAATATAAATCAACCAAAAGAGAAGAGAACCCCAACCAAAAAGGATATTGAACTTGTTCTTAATTTTCTAGACTAAAAATTTCCATCCATGACTAAACATAGACTATGGAGTTGGTGATTTTCCATATACCATACTACAACACCTACACAATGTTAGGATACTCCTATACTCCATCCTAGTCCTACCAGCATTTTCATCCTTTGCATTTTTAGTCTTGCATGCAGCATGCATTCTGCATGCATCCACATGTTTTCCAGTCATCAAGTTGACACCTCCAGCACCTAATCCCTAGTCTTCCAACACTCAGGAGCTTATTTCCACTCAGATTGAGCCCTCCTAGCCAGTGATGCACCCACATCTCACCATCCACTTGACAAAGGCGCCCTTCTTCACCTACCAGTCTAGTTGTCTTTAGTTAACTGAGTTCTCTCCTTGATTTTAGGCTTGACTCACTCTTAACTGACCTTACCACTCTGATGGACCTCCAGTGTGACTAGAATGCTCATTCTGACTTCAGTTAGCTCCTCATGCGCCCTCCACTGAGCCTCCTTCATTCAGTTAGTTCCAGGTCCACTTAGTTACACCTACCACACTCAGTTAGACTCAGTTTGATTGATGGTTGACAGTTACTTGAGCATTGATAACTCCACTGATGATGATGTAGACTTCTAGTTGTGCTTTGATGACACTCCAGTGATCTTTTGATCACTCCATGAAGGCTAATTTGAATTTCCACCTTGGCATTCAAATCCTCATGCATTGTACTACTTATTTGTCCATATTGTGATTAATTAATTAGTGTGTGTGAAGTATTTTTTCTTCTATCTGAGTTCTACTGTATTATTATTCTATTGCTCATCTTACTACATTGACCACTCTTAATCTTATTCCTAAATTCTTTCATTGTGAGGTATACATCATCTCTTAGATCTGCTGTGAGGATTTTCACATGGTATCAAAGCATGTTGAGAGTATTGTTTATCTCCATTCCTGAGAGTTTTTTGCAAGTTATTATCAAGATTTCGAGTGCAACAGTTTCTGCACCCTTGCAGCAGTAGCAGTTGCAGACATTTTCTATTGTTTTTGCAAGTCTTCTACAGCTTCCATGAATTCAGAAGAAATCCCTCCTCTTTCTCCATTCAACTATGATGAATGGAAACAAAAAATGATAGCATATTTGAAGAGCCATGGCCTCTTTGATTATTGTTTTGAAAGAGAGTTTGAATCCTCTGAAGAAGAGAATGGCTGGTTAAATGAAGGTGAAAGAGTGAGTTCATCCATGTTGTTTGCTATGTCTCGATGCATGGTAATCCACTTCCTTGATTTTGATGATTATGAATCTCCAAAAGAGCTATGGGCGATGAAAGATTCGGCAAACAGGATGAAGGGATTGGTCCAAACCCTTTCGAGAGCAAGTAAAGTGTTGCATTCGCCCTTCTTGATGATCTCATTGATCATGAAGCAGTATCAAACATATCTCATATTGAAGTTGTCCACAAAGAAGAAGAACTTGCAGATTCTACACTCATGCTCCAAATGTCTTCTATTTCGAATTCTGTGCCAGCTCACACTCTACAAACTGCAGAGATTCCTAAATCCTCTCTTGCACCAAAGTCTGTTGGTTTGCATCATGATCTCATGAATATTTCGGAAGTTAAATCAGCCATTGGAGGTAATGCATTCGCTCTCCTTGATCAATCACCTCTCATTTACTACTATATGATCATTATTTCATGCTTTCAGAAGGTTATTGAAGATTATGGACATTGCCATTCGCTTGGGATAATTTCTCATGCACTTACTGGTTTTGATCTCACCTCTAATGGTTCAAAGGAGATCTCAAGAAACCATGATTCAAGTCTTGGATCTAATTTGGATTCCAAGCAAACACTGATATTTGATGGCCATTTCCATTCACTTGGGATAATTTCTCATGTATTCAATGGTTTAGATCTCCATCCTAGTCCTACCAGCATTTTCAGTCTTGCATTTTGCATGCATTGCATGCATTTGCATGCTGCCCAATCATCAGGATGACACCTCCAGCACCTAGTCCTTAGGCTTCAAGCACTCGGGAGCTTATTTCCACTCATATTAAACCCTCCTAGCCAGTGATGCGCCCACATCTCACCATCCACTTGACAAAGGCACCCTTCTTCACCTACCAATCCAGTTGTCTTCAGTTAACTGAGTTCTCTCCTTGATTTTAGGCTTGACTCACTCTTAACTAACCTTACCACTCTGATGGACCTCCAGTGTGACTAGACTGCTCATTCTGATTTCAGTTAGCTCCGCATGTGCCCTCCACTAAGCCTCCTTCATTCAGTGAGTTCCAGTTACACTCAGTTACACCTACCACACTCAATTAGACTTAGTTTGACTAATGGTTGGCAATTACTTGAGCATTGATGACTCCACTGATGATGATGTAGACTTCTAGTTGTGCTCCAATGATAGTCCAGTGATCTTTTGATCACTCCATGAAGGCTAATTCGAATTTCCACCATGGCATTCGAATCCTCATGCATTGTACTACTTATTTTTCCATATTGTGATTAATTAATTAGTGTGTGTGAAGTATTTTTGCTTCTATCTGAGTTCTACTGTATTATTATTCTATTGCTCATCTTACTGCATTGACCACTCTTAATATTATTCCTAAATTCTTTCATTGTGAGGTATACATCATCACTTAGATCTACTGTGAGGATTTTCACACACAATCCTTGCCTTATAATTGTAGAAGAAGAAAACATATTTGAAACCGATGTCTTGATTGGATCTCCTTTGTTCTATTGGCAAACAAAACATTCTACCACAAACGTTTGAACATCAATTCCAATAATTTCCCATCATAAATACTTCTTGATCCCATGGTAAGTTTTCAAGAACCATGAATGTCCTTCTATAGAAGAAGTGTGCAATTCCAAAAGGACTTTATGTTTGAGCTTAGAATTCTTACATAAATATAGGTGATCCATGCACCATAATGAATTATTATTCCACAAAAATTTAGCTAGTGATATAGTGCTCCTCCAATAGTTTCAAGACCTTGTCAACATATTGGTTGAGGTAGTTAATGCTTTGGGGAATGGAGAGGTATGGTTGCCCAATTTTGTGTATGGACAAGCCATCAATTTTGAAGATCGCGTTTTTGCTTCTTGGGAAAGAAAGGAACAACGAAATTGCTCTCCAAGTGATTATTCAGGAATTGTCTTTGCTCCCTCACCCAGTATGAGCTTCCTAGGTGTTTTCCTCCATGTTTTTGTTGTGGTTTCCTTCATTTTTCTAGTTGGGAGGGGCGTTTTTGTGTTTTATAACAGTGGGGAAGAAGGGAAATCGATTTGGGGGTCCATAGAGCACGTTTGTTTCCATTTAAATTCTCAGATACCTGTGGGAGAAATCATTTTCTTCCCTGTGGTTATTTATCCATCCCATAATTCATTTTGTTGTGCCATGATTTGGGAAAACCCGTGGAAACCTCATTTTGTTCATCCCATAGTTGAAAATTGTTTTCCATCCTCAACAATTGTGTAAATATGTGTGTTTGAGATATATCATTTTCTTGGTTTATATGTATCCCTTGATTTTGCTTGATTTGGGTGTAAGAAACCAAGAGTAGAAGAGGATTCAGAATTAGCTTGATAAACCTAGTGAAGAGTGTAACCTCACTAAATATAAAGGGCTTTGGCTATTTTTCTATGCACACCCTGAGGGCACTAGAAGCGAAGGTATGGCCCGAGGTACTATGGAGTAGTGAAGGGAATACTTCCTTGTGTTGGGTGTGTAGGTATTATGGTTTCCAAGCTAGATAGATCTTGTAGAGGTGTCAATAGCTCTATGGTTGAGCTCACTAGCTTAGCAATTCATTCCCTTCTATTTCCTTAGCAACTTGATAAACCCAACTGTGGATTGGCCTGGATGAATTGTGAAGCATTACTTGTCTATGTGTTAGTGGTTGTTCCCTTTTTCCTTGTGGAAATCATGCCAAGATCGGGGGTGGCAACTGTGTTGAGAGATTGATGAGTACACTTGGCTTGTGACTGGGTGGAACGTTTTAGTTGCATAGCCAGTTTCTTGAGACTATTCCATTTCAAGATAAGTAATCTCTCTCTTGTATTCCAATTATGCAATTTTTTTAATTTATGATCTTTTTAATTATGATTATGATTGAAATTGCATACAGATGAGTGTATTAGAATTTATTCTGTTGTGTCAAATCTAATCATGCATCTGCACACATATGTATTTTATTTGCTATGATTTATTTTAATGATCATGGGGCTAGAATCCAAAAGTTTGTGTCATGTTCCCTTCCCGGAGTGGGATTGATGGAAGCATATGTGACATTCTCTCTCTCCTTAAACCCCTAACCTCTAATCTCTCTCTCTAGTACCCTAACCCCCAATCTCTCTCTCTCTCTCTCTAAACCATTAAACCTCAATATCTCTCTTTCTCTCTCTCTAAACCCCTTCAAGACTTCACACTCTTTCACGTTTGATACTCTCTCTCTTTCTCTAAACCCTTAACCCCCAATCTCTCTCTCCCAACCCCTGACCCCTGATCTCTCTCTCTCTTTCTCAACCCCTATACAGGCTCTACAATAGCTTTTCACAACCCTAATCTCATAATTAAAGCATGGTTAATGTCAAATTTTATCACTTATTTGGCGATCACTTTGAGAAGAATGATTTTATTTGATTTTACACAAACATCAAATTCCTGCATCAAGCTCAGTAATAAATTGTGAACTTAATGTTTGTGCAACACAAGTTCAAATGTACAACCATTTTAATTACCTCTCTCTCTATCTCTCTTTATGACATTCTCTCTCTCTCTTTGTCAATCACTCTCTCTGTCTCTCTCCATAGAAACCTACCCCCTTTATTTCTCTCCCTAAACCCCTACTCCTTTTGTTCTTTCTGACGCTCTCTCTCAACCTCTAACCCCCAATCTCTCTCTCTCTCTCTCTCTCTCTCTCTCTCTCTAAATCCCTAACCCTAAATCTCTCTCAGTCTTTAAACCACTTCAAGAGTTCAAACCCTTTCACATATGATACCCTCTCTCTCTCTCTCTAAACTATTAACCCCTAATCTCTCTCCCTCTCTCTTTTAACCCATAACCATCAATCTCTCTCCCTCTCTCTTTTAACCCATAACCATCTCTCTCTCTCTCTCTCTCTCGCTCTCTCTCTCTCTCTCAACCCTTAACTAGGTTCTATGTCAGATTTTCATGCCCCTAATATTAGAATTAAATCATGGTTAATTTGAAATTTTATCGCTTATTTGTGGATCACTTCAAGATGAAATATTGTATTTGATTTTGCATGGATACCAAATTCCTGCATCGAGATCAATAATAAATTGTGAACTTAATATTCATCTAACAGAGCTTCAATTGTATAACCATTTTAATTTCCTCTCTCTTTCTCTATCAATCAATGTCACTATGTCTCTCTTCCTATCCCCCTATCCCTCTTGGTATCTATCCCTAAACCCATAGCCCCCTTGATCTCTATCCCTAAACCCATACTCCCCTTGTTATCTCTCTCTCTCAATCCCTAACCCCCAATATCTCTCTCTATCACTCTAAACCCTAACCCACAATCTCCCTCTCTCACACACAACCCCTAACCCATAATATCCCTCTCTCTCTCTCTCAATCCCTAAACCCCCCCTCTCTCTCTCTAGACCCATAACCCACAATCTCCCCCCCCCCCTCTCTCCCTAAACCCGTAACTCATAATCTCCCCCCCTCTCTCTACACATTAATTGAGTACAACTGTGTTATTAGAAATTAATAAAAAAGTAGAGTTCACACGAAATTAGATATACAATGTAGTGAACGTTCACCCAGCACATGTAATGTCGTGAATAATTTCTCGTCAACGCATATAGGAGCGCACACGTGTTAATAGCATGCACGCAGTATTAGTGCATACATGTTAATAATGTGCATGTAGTCCTATACACATTAACTAGAAAATGTTAACCACAATTGTACATTGAACATTTGCGGTGAACGTTTGCTAGTTAATGCACATAGGAGCATGCGTGCAGTAATAACACACATTCACTATTTGTGCATGCGCGTTATTAACATATGTTTGCTCCTCTGTCTTAGAAAGGTATCAAAACGTTTCATGCACATAATCTATTTCAATTTTTCATGTTACACGGTAAAATCCTTCTCGTTCGCGCAATTTTAGTTCTCATCTTCTTGCACTCACACAATCAATTTGCATTCTTTGGTAAATTGGAACCAGCTCAACCATCTTGGACACAACATGTACACTTGAAAATTCTCAAAGCTCATTTTGGAACATTGGACCATTCTCATAACTATTGGACACATTGGAGTTCATTCATTTTGCAATGCATGCAAGAAGCTATTAAAGAAAGATACGGTGACAAATTTTCTACATGAGTTCTATGAGTTCTCTCCCATTGTAATATCCAATGGTTGGACATACTCTATTCATTCAAATTTAAATATTATAAATTGTAAAAAGTTTATATATTTGCTTGATTTTTGTTCTAATTGATCTATATACGTGAATGTTGCAATTCCAAATATCAAATCCATATAAGACACATGATATTTAAGATAACTAATAGAGTAACAAGTGTGTAAATAAAGACACGATTTTTGTTAGAATGAAAAATATGTTATACAAGTTTTTCCACAAATATGTTAATATTAGGAAAAACATAAACTCTCATAATTTAGGAAATAAAATGGACATGTTACAATCAAGATAAGGGGATATATCACTCAGTAGTACCTCTTCTCGTTAAACATAATATGTGTCCCAAAAGGTATCATTATATACATTTCACATACAACTATGAAGCTCAAAACCAATAGGCTTGACTTCTTGGTAAAATAAAACATCTAGCATAACCTTGTTCAAAATTCCCCAAATAAATTGTTACATCCTGGGATTGTCATCTATTTCACATTCCAAGAAAGATGAAAAATGTTCATTCAAGAAATAAAGGATTTTCCATAGTACTGAATCTACTACTTAATCCCACATTGTCAAAGGAAGAGACACCCTTTATTAGGGAATATGCCACAACTTCCTGGAATGATTTCTCCCAAGGATCAAGATGCACAACTCTAGTAGGCTTATTGAATGGATAGGGATTTGAGGGAACCTTCCTCTATTTGGAAATAACTTTCCAAAATTGATCAACATACATACCTAGGACCTAATCATTGATACACATAGTAGAATCCATCATAGTTCTCTATCCTTGTTAGCCTTTAATAGGTCCAAATTCAAAATCCATCATTATTTGTGATCCAATAATCCACTAATTCTAAGAAGTATGTAAAGACACCCCACTACTAGAACCTAATATCAATATTTGTGATGGGAAAGATAAGATATCACCAACATAGGCTTTCGTTTTGGCTTTCTTGGCCACTTGGCTAGGACCAACTAATTACCCACTTATGTTAGATGAGGCAATTGATGCTGCAACAGCTATACCTTGAGAAGTTGTAGAAATTGTACCATGAGAAGCTACAAAACTTGTACCTTCAAAATCTATGGGAGGTGGTTTTTGATCTGGGAAGTCACAAATGAAGTGGTCATAAGCTTGATAGGAAAAACAATTATTGTATAGATTTAGATAATGCACCTTCTACTGACAAAACCCGTCGACTATAATAACTATAATAATAAGGGGAATCTTGAAATTAACTACATCAACCATTTTGGATAAAACAATTGCTATACATATTGGATAAAAAGTCTATACAAGGTAATATAAATCAACCAAAAGAGAAGAGAACCCCAACCAAAAAGGATATTGAACTTGTTCTTAATTTTCTAGATTAAAAATTTCCATCCATGACTAAACATAGACTACAGAGTTGGTGAATTTTCATATACCATACTACAACACCTACAATCCTTGCCTTATAATTGTAGAAGGAGAAAACATATTTGAACCCGATGTCTTGATTTAATCTCCTTTGTTCTGTTGGCAAACAAAACATTCTGCCACAAACGTTTAAACATCAATTCCAATAATTTCCCATCATAAATACTTCTTGATACCATGGTAAGTTTTCAAGAACCATGAATGTCCTTCTATAGAAGAAGTGTGCAATTCCAAAAGGACTTTATGTTTGAGCTTAGAATTCTTACATAAATATAGGTGATCCATGCACCATAATGAATCATTATTCCACACAAATTTATCTAGTGATATAGTGCTCCTCCAATAGTTTTAAGACCTTGTCAACGTATCATACATGATTTTCCCAAGATTTTCTATAGATTAGTATGTCACCAAAAAATACTAACATAAATTTCATGAGGAAGGATTTAAAAATAGAATTCATCAAGCTTTGAAATGTGGAAGGTGCATGGGTAAGGCAACATGGCATGATCACCAAAACTTTATAATGACCTTCATGTGTTTTGAATATTTTTATTAGAATGTCTTGCATTTAATGGATAGATTACAAGATCACTCCCATAAACATTCAATGGATAATATGGAATGATACTCACAATCTTGTTGAAAATGTTTGTTTATTTTGCAAGGGCAATAAACTTGTTTTCTTAAAAAAAAATTGGAGATGGCAACAAACGGACTAGATAAAAAAAGTGTAGAAGGAAGGATCTCTCTCCTGAAAATCTCCACGATCTAAGAGAAAAAGAAAGGTTGGGCATGGAAAAACATAGACATGCAAATACCATTGCCTCATATACTAAGCCACTTTCATGTTCCTATTCTTGTTTGAATTAAGCCCTAAGTATTCCTTCTAACACTAACTTTAGCAAAACTAATCTCCCTCTCACTTAACAACCACCCATTGCACCAAAAACTGATTATTTTCTCCATTTTTCAAAGAGCTGCATAGAATATTTTTTGTTGTAACCATTATGGTTTAAGCCCTCATAGAAACCATTATCTATGAGAGTATATTTGTTATTGTTTACCCTAATTTCAATTATCCTAATGGTTAGATTGTACACAACTAGATTATACCTTATATTGTACCCAACTAGTAAATCTTACCTCATCCACCTATGTGAGAAGATCCTCCCCTATAAAAAGATCCTCTATGAGAAGATGTCGAACAAGCCTATAGAAAGTTCCATAGTCCACCCATTTGGCCCTAGGATGTTATCCTTGTGCATTGTAGTGAGAATTTCAAGATGTAGTCAAATGAGAAGAGGACATTTATCTTATTGTCAATTGATGGTGTCTAAAGACATCAGTGTTCCTTCTATCATCAATGCCATAGATTCAATTTGTAACATAGGCATACAAAAGCCTATATAAAGTTCCATAGTTCACCCATCGGTCCCTGGGATCTTATCCTTGTACATTGTAGTGAGAATTTCAAGATGTAGTCAAATGAGAAGAGGACATTTATCTTATTGTCAATTGATGGTGTCCAAAGACATCAATGTTTCTTCTCGCATCAGTGCCATAGATTCAATTTGTAACCTAGGCATACAAAAGTATTTTATTATAAATTTCAAAAGTAAATAAGAGAAACTCAATGAAAGTGTAAACCATTAACTTTAATCAAGATAACTAATATATAACTAATAACATATTTATTTCATTGTTCACTTGAGCAGGCCACTTGGATTGAGTTTCTTATAGAAATCATATAAAATGTTTAGTATTTTAACAATTTCCTTTTTATGATAGTGCCATTTGTAGAAGTTGAATAAGAAAATTGAAAAGGGCTTCATGTATGGCTTGATAGAAGGTCATCATGCCTAATTTAAAGTTCTATCTTCAATTTTTTAAAGGCCCTGAGGGAAAACAATTATGCTTATTTCAAAGATCAAATACCATATTTACAAAGGTCGTGACACTTCCATCAGTTCTTGTTTTAATATTTAAATATCAATTGACATATTTGAAAAGGATCGATGGCAATTTATCATGGTTATTATAAGGATCCAACATCAATTTGTACATGTTCTTATCCTTTGATAGGATTCCTCTTCATTATGGAAGGTGATATCTCAGTTGAAGGTGCAAGGGATGGTGACATTGGCATATAAAAATGCTCAACTAAACAAGGTGTTGTAATAAAACTATTATTTGAGGATTCCAATCTATGATGGGAATAATTTTTCTCCTAAGGTGGGGGTATAGGTAATAAAACTATCACTACCTCATCTAATTAGTTAACACTTGAATGTTTCAATTTAGTCAGAGAATTTTCACTCCACTTAACATGTGATAACTATTGAAGTTGATGGAATTGATGCCAAAGATAGAGTGTTAACTATCAAATTCCTATGGTTTAACTCTTATCATGAGGTACAATTTTTTTGTCTCATACACAGAAATCCTACACTTAATGAGTAGGAATTTATCTCTCATTCATTGAATGGCCATGATTCCTTGTTTGTTTCCTGCATTTTTTTTGGGGTTCTTGGTTCCTTCCTTTGTGTTTTCCAACTTTTATTGGTAGATTCTCGATAAAAAACTTGTGTATATATATATATATATATATGAAAAAATTAAAAAAATTATTCCCTACTTTATATAACAAAATATTATATTCAATAAGCTTCCCTCGTTGTATATTTTACTGTCTCTTACTGAGAGAAAACCTAGATTCCAAAATCGTCGAAAAGGACGGGATCTGGGCCATGGAACCATGCGAGAGAGGAATGCCTAGTGTTATTCAAATTTCTTGATTCCAATGGAGTCGATAGTTCATTGATCCAAGCCACACTTGTCGTTCTATGGCTAGTTGCAACTCGCCTCCTGAAGGCTTTCAGGGACACATGTTGAATCCCTATCGGGGAAATAGGATTTGATCTGGGAAACATAATTTAGTTCCGTCAAATGATGCAAGTGTGTTTGGGAAGGTTTGAAGTGGGAACACTAGCCACTAGTTCACAGTCGATGCATTTGCAAAGATGACCCCCTTGTGCAGAAATTGCACTGTCTCTTACGAAGAGAAACCCTAGATTCCAAAATTGCAAAAAAGGACAGGCTTTGGGCCATGGACCCAATGGAGAGAGGCACCCCTAGCATTATTCTGACATCTCGAATCCAATGGATTCTATGGTTCATTGATTTGATCCATGGTATTTGCTTTATGGCTAGTTGCAACTCGCCTCCTCGAGGATTTCAAGGACACATGCTGAATTCGTCCTCGAGGCATAGAATTTGAACCGGACATCAAAATTGAGTTCTATGAGCTCTTGCAAGTGTCTTTGGGTAGGTTTGATGTGTGAAAACTATCCACGAGTTCATGTTCAAATAATTTCCAAAGTTGACCCCCTTATGCAGAAATTGCACTATCTCTTACTAAGAGAAACCCTAGATTCCAAAATCTACAAAAGGACAAGACCTGGGCTATGAACCCATGAAAGAGAGGTACCCTTAGAATTATTCCAATGTACTAGTTGCAATGGTTTTGATGGATCATCGATCTGAGCCACAGTCATCATTCTATGGCGAGTTGCAACTCGCCTCTTGGAGGCTTTCAGGGATACATGTTGAATCCCTGCCAGGGGCATAGGATTTGATCCAGGTAGCAGAATTGAGTTTCATGAGATGATGCAAGTGTGTTTGGTCATGTACGACGTGGGATCACTAGCCACAAGTTCATGGCTGAGGCATTTCCAAATTTGACACATTACCATGGAAAGAAATGCTCTAATATAATTCTAGAATATTTGAATGTTGTACAAGTTGTTTCATGTTTACTCATTCCACTCTTAGATTATTCTAAAGTAGAAAATGAATATCTCTAACATTAAAATTCTATCTTACAAACTTAAAAATGTCTTATGAATTCTTTCATTTTAGTGATGAAATTTGTTGTTTCATGTGACCTTGCCCTCTTCAAACTCTCTTAAGTAAAATTTCCATCTTTATTCATGTTTGTTTACATATTGTAGATAATTCCTTTAGCTTATATGTGTAACCCTCAATTATCCCTAGTCCTCAATTTTCCCTCTAATTTAGGCATTGAATCTATATTAGTAGTTTTGTAGTAGATGTTTGCTTTAGTACAAAGGCTATTAACACCTCAATTGTAACTTTTTTTATGACCTTAGATTCTACCAAAGAATCTTAGTGTTCTTTTTGATGGACCAAATTATGGTAAAAATGGCAACCAGAGTTTAACACTCATTTAGACAAGGTTAGGATACAAAATCCCCCCTTACAGCTCTATTATTTGGTTAATTTTAGTTTCCTATCATGGCACCTACTAACACCAACCTTAATCATACCTCAATTGGGCTTTTTATTGATTAAGCATAACATAAATCGATGCACACTATGTACAACAAATTTGCACAAATTATATGTCAATCAATGTCTCCTTCTCTCCCATTAAGGTCCAACAAATACATTTTTCTAGGGAACGCTTGTGTATCCTTTTTATTGATATCTCCAAAAAAAAAGTAGTTTACTTTTGCATCCCTGCTAGTATCTAAATATGCAATGTTCAACCACCTAAGGGTTCCTAAATGTATGAGCATCTAAGTTCCAACTTATACTCACTAGTAGTGGAGTAGTGTTATCTATGTTCTCAACATCTAGCTTGTTTTAAACTAAAAATTACATGCCATTATGAGCCAATACGGATGAAGTTGTTCAACACAATATATTTATGGAATTAATTAGAGGGTGTAGTCCTCTAAATGTGTATAAATTTGTAATTTTCTTGTGCACAAAGTAGAATATTCCATTGTGTTAGTGTTAGCTTCCCAATTTTTATTCGTATATCATACAACTTGACCTTTTGCATTAAGAAGGGTTGGATGTTCTCACTTGATCATTGGATCGAAAGAAAGAGATGAACCAAATGCCTCTTCAAAATCATCATAATAAATTAGGAAACACTTGTGACCATAAAGGAATTGGTGGGTTGATGACCACATATATCACTATGCACATGTTGCAAAGGTGGTGTTGCATAGAAAGAGGCACCTTTGCAAAATATCCCAATGGTGATTTTTTAGAATACCCTCTGGATAAACACCATGTTAGCATGAAATTAGAGGAAGGTTGAGCATCATCACATCCTTTCATAATTGTTGAAGTGAGTGGAAATTTAAATGTCTAAATTGATTATGTTAGGGTCTACTAAAATCATCCATGTGTAGACTGAAAGATAAGAGTGACAATAACCACAAGTAGTCAATATTGTGCACCTTAAAAATAATCACTGACATTCCTTGGAGTTATTACATGTTTAAGGTCCTTGAGATTTTGTTTACAACTATGTGATGGGAAAACTTGTTTTACTTTCCCCATAATGAATTTTTGACAAATCTAGGAAATATTGTAGCAAATCCCAAGAAAAAAATACCTGGTTAAAAATGCCACCATCTAATGGAACTATGGTAGACTTTAAATATCCCAATGTCTTATTATAAATGGAGTTCTAGGGTTAGATTAGTGTTTCTAGGGCTATATTAGGTTTCTAGGGTTAGATTAGGTTTCTAGGTTTGTAAATTTGGTTTATAGGTTTCTATATTAGAGTTGTAGGCCTAGATTATGTTTCTAAATTACGTGTCTAGGACTAGGTTAGATTTATAAATTATATCTCTAGGGATATATTAAGTTATAAAGGTATGAATGTTTGTTACTAGATTTTGATCAATGGTGACATTGCATTTAAAGTCTTTAAGGTGACTCTAGGGATTATGGAGGTATTTAAGGTAATATATGGTAGTGTGTAGGTTGTTTTATGGCTAAGGTAGGATAGGTTGGGTTATGGTAGTTTAATTTTAGTGTAAGCAAGTAATAGATCAGAGTGGTTTAGGCCAAGGTATGGTTGGTTAAAGTAGGTTATGTGGTTAGTGCAAGCATGGTAGGGTACGTTAGATAGTGGAGGGTCGAGGGTAGTGTAGGTTCGTTTATCATAGGCTAAGCTAGGGATGGATAAGCTAAATATGATCTAGGTTTGGGTAGTTTTGGTAGGGTGAGTTAGATAGTGGAGTGGTTTAGGCTAGAGGGTAAGGTTGATTTAAGTAGGTTCATTGGCTTGGGAAAGGTAGGGATGAGTCTATGGTTTAGGTAAGAGTATACTACATTATATTAAGGTAGTTTAGATTAGGATGGTTTAGTAGGTGATATTAATGTAGTAACTAAGGATGGGGTAGTTTAGGCTAGATTAAGGTTTTCTAGTGGGGTAGGAAACCATAGGTTTAGCTTATGTTATTAGGTGCATTTTGCAAGGCTAATAAATTAAAATTAATGAGAAATTCAAGTTTTACAAAAATGTATTAGCACTTTAGTTGCATAATCCCCAAAGACACCTAGCAAG
Source organism: Larix kaempferi (assembly GCA_027924585.1). Classification (NCBI taxonomy): domain Eukaryota; kingdom Viridiplantae; phylum Streptophyta; class Pinopsida; order Pinales; family Pinaceae; genus Larix; species Larix kaempferi. The sequence goes on along the minus strand of BSBM01000596.1, from coordinate 10,271,328 downwards.
CCATGTAGAGAGCATACTTAGCATGTGAATGAGATGGTGTTAGTATTTTGTGGTTTTACATAATAGATATGGGTTTCCCAGCCATGCTTGTGGTCTAATGATAAAATCCAATATGTTAGACCTATAAATTATTGAAGGGATCATCGCACATGTACAAGGAATTGAACCATTGACAATCTTATAAAGTGACTTCTTGTCCTACAAGAGGGATATGGTCACTGCTTTGGGGTTTTGCACACAAGGCAAGAATTTCAAGGTTGTGATGTTGTCCAACAATGAAAACAAATGTCTTAGGCCCTAAGTTATCATAATTTTCAATCCTAACCCCTTTTAATATGTTATCACGTGGATTGGAACAGGGATAATAAATACATGCATGACATGTATGGTGATCAAGTTATTTGATTGATTTTTTTGGATAATATTGTATTCATCATAACACACTCCCATTTTTAATGGAATATGTATGAGAGCTAAAATAAATTGCATGTAATAGTCATAATACACATAACATCACATTCACCATTCACCATGAACAATAAACCAATCACATTCACCATGATCCATATAAAAATCATAATATATAACAATAAATCCACATAAATAATGTAAAAATCCATAAACACTATGCCATATACACTGGATGAAAGTCGTGAATTTGTATTGGAAATATGTGCAAAATTAATGTTTTATACAAAATGGAACATCGTTCCCAATAATGGATGCTCATGCCAAAAAATGGAATAAGGGCGGCTCATGGCCTATACACAAATAAACATCTCCTACCGAAATGCCACATTGTGGCTAATGTGCACAATGGGTGTCTCAATCACCCTGGACACCATCAGGACCTTGACGCTCATATCCAAAATCAATCTCCCTCCTCTTTCATCTAGAGGAAACTTAAGCCCCACCGCATCTAGGTGTGGACCATCTCTCCTGGATAGGAAAGGGAAACAACAACATGTCAGTTTTCCCCCAATTCTATCAATTAGTACAATTAAAAATATACAATTAGAATTCAAATATTAAGTACTCACCTAAGATGAGACAACATGTCAAGATTGGGGTGTTCGTCACCTTGATCCAAGTCTATTAGCAATGCCTCCCTCCAACATTACAAAAATCATTAATACATAAAACCAAAATACATTATTTTATGAAATTCATTCATGCTTTATAAGATTTTAATGAACTTAGAAATATCACTATGAATATATGAGGTTATGCAAGAGATTTCCCTTCCTAGATAGGAAGTGGAGCACTAGGCTAGACAGCTTGCTCCAAGGAAATGGTGGTGGAGGGGGATGATGTAGGTAATTGGGTGGGGTTTTATGTAGGGAAAATGGATGGATTTGATGTGGATGGAGCCAATGTGGATGGAGTAGATGGATCCAAATGTTGGATAAGTGGGGGAAACACATGACATGATGGGTGTGGGTGGGGATATAGCCCTAGTGGTTCTACAATGGGTAGGAGCGGCCTATGGGGGGATATGGGTATGTCGATCACAGGGGAAACGTGCCTAGTCACATGAATCGACATGAACTATATAAAAATGAACTATGTGGAATGTATGTAGGGATGTTTGCATATGGTGATCATATGGTAGGATATGCCACCTACATAAACATATGAAAAACATTTAATTAGAAGAAAAAACATGTAAATTAACCATATAAACACAATGAATTTCGCATTAAATATATAATTAATTTTATAGAAGTTACTTGCATGATAGGTGATCTGCTTAGCCTAGGCAGAGACTTGTGCTCAATCACTTCTGCATGCACTTGTGGAAACACGACAACATTAATATTGATTTCTCATATAAAATCTAACAATTGCCACTAACTTGATTTTTAAATACTACAATAATACACTCTTTCAGATACATGTATGTGAGGTGATGCAATATTTATCGTTGTCACCATGGAAGAATCAAGTTTGGGGAGTAGTAATTCCCTCCCACCTTGATTTTTTTGTTTCATATCGAAGCAACTACACATCCCAAAAACATCAATTGCATATAAAATACACTAATCAATGTTCATCTAACAATTGTAAAATGTACAGTTAAAATATAATATGTCATTTACAACCATTTACAAATCATGTACTAACCTCAAACATAAAAGTATCTCATGTAGGATCCTCCATAGGTCCGTGGCAAGTATGGCCATAGTGAGTGCATTGATGGGGTAATCCTCGACTATCAAAAGGATCATTTTCCCCACTAGTTGTCATGGATGGTCCATGACCAATGGGGCTTGAAGGACCAACACCTAATGGTCCTTTTTGTTGCTCCAATGTATCATGCCTGGACGAATCCATGAATGTACTGTGTTGCAGTACACTATGAGTAGGCTGTGATATGGCAGTGGCAGTCTCATCTAGGAGATCTAGTAACTAAGGTGTATGTGGGAGGGGGTGTAATATCCCGACTTTTACCCTATTGCATTAAAATTGTAAATGATGTAATTATTATTATTAAATCGTGGTGAGGAGCTCAAGGCCAAGGCCCCGCCATCGATTTATCGTTTTATGTATTGGCAATTAAAAATCGGTGCATATGGTTCTTGTGCTAGACAGGCACAATGTAGATTAAGACATCATGTAAATATGAATTTTAATGAAATACCCACAACTAGCTATGCAATGAAACAAGATATTGGGGCATGATTTTACAAGGAATAGGGATGGAATATTCAAACCCTTGAGCCAATAGTGTTAATCCAAATGTCATTGAGAGAACCCATAAACCATCAACTACCCATTTTGACGTATGCACCCAATCATTTAATTCTTGTAAGAGTTGGTTGAGGTAGTTAATGCCTTGGGATTGGAGAGGTATGGAAGCCAATTTCATGTATGGGCAAGCTATCAATCTGGAAAATCGTATTTTTGCTTTTTGGGCAAGAAAACACCCACGGAATTGTGCCCAAAGCCATTCTGCACCCATAGCCTTTGCTCTCTCACGTAGTTTGAGCTAGCTGGGACTTCCTCCTTCACGTTTTGCATCATTTTCCTACATTTTCCATGGTTGGGAACTCGTTTTTGGTTTGTATAGTGTCAGGGAGAGGAGAAACACGATTTGGGGGTGTGATGGAGGTCGTTTTTGCTCCTGGAATGTCCATAAATGTTTCCTAAAAATGAATTTTCCTTCCTAGGGGTGATTCCCCATTTATCATTTTGCTTTTGGGTTGTCCACGTTTTTCTTCATACCAAACACTTGTGATTCTGTTGTTATGTGCATCCCTGTTTTAGTTTGAACTTGTGAGCAAGAAATTGGGAGTGGAAGAAGATCAAAATTGGCTTGATAAACCTAGTGAGGAAAGTAACCTCTCAGAAAGATCAAAAGGGCTAGCTACTCTTCTATGCACACCTTGAACAACACCAGAATGGAAGGTATGGCCTGAGGGATTGTGTATTAGTGAAGGGAATACTTCCTTATGTGGGGTGTGCAGGAATTGTGGGTGCCAAGCTAGATAGTTCTTGTAGAGGTATCCATGGCTCTATGTTTGAGCTCACTAGATAAGCAATTCATTCCCTCCCCTTTGCCTTAGCGGCTTGATAAACCCAACTGTGGATTGGCTTGAATGACTTTGGTGTATTTTGGCTATGTGTGAGTCTGATGTTCCCTTTTTCCTTATAGAAATCATGCTCAGCTCGGGGGTGGTCGTTGTGTTGCGAGATTGATAAGCACAATTGGTTTATGGTTGGGTGGAACATTGCAGTTGCATAGCTAGTTGCTCGAGACTACTTCGTTTCAATATAAGTACTCTCTTGTATAAATTCTGCAAATGTCTTTATTTAATATCTGTCATGAAAATGTTGAATGTATGTTAGATATGTAGATGATTTTAATTTCGCTGTGTTTCTTGCATATATATATACATCTGCATATGTCTTTCATATTCCAATGGTTTTTACTTAATTCACATGGGGCTCGATGCCCATTTTTAGCATGGAGTGCTCTCCATATTGCTAGTATGATGGGAGGGGACGTTACAGTGTAGTATCAAAGCCATAGGCTATAGCATTGGGCCTCTATGGGCCAAATTTGATAACAGTTACAAGGAAGACTCCTTCTTGATCACCACAGGTTACAATGTTGGGCCTAAACGAACTAAGCTAAATAGTTTGTAGAGGTAAGGTCACCTCCTATTGAGCAGTGATCATCACAGAAAGAAAGAAGAAGAACGAAAAATTTCAAATTTTTCTAAGTGTTTTGAAATTTTTCCTAGGACTGTGTTGGCGAAAAATATGCTATTTTTCTGCGACGCGGTCAACAGAAAATATACTATCTTTTTGCAACGCGGTCAGCGAAAAATTTCCTATCTTTCTGCGAAATGATTAGTGATTTTTAATCTAAAATTCCACGACACGGTTGGCGATTTTTAGTCTAAATTTCCACGACACGGTCGGTGATTTTTAGTCTAAATTTCCACGACAGGGTCGCAGTGAAAAAGTTGAGTCGCCAACTGGAGAGCAACGGTCGACAATTTTTAAGCTAAATTGCCGCGACACGATCGACGCATTTTAAGCTAAATTGCCGCGACATGGTTGATGCATTATAAGCTAAATTTCCGCGACACTGTTGGTTCATTTTAAGCTAAATTGATGTGACACGGTCGACGCATTTTAAGCTAAATTGTCGCAACATGGTCAACGTGTTTTAAGCCAGATCGCAGCGACCAACGATCGGAGGTCGAGGAAAGATCGGTCAGCGATTTTAACCTTAATTTCCGCAACACGGTCGAGGGAGAAATTGCTAAATCCATCGAAATGGGGAAAATACCGCAGCTTTTCAGTGAAATTTTTAGGTGCCGAAAATGGACCCCCGTCGTCCCCCTAAGACAGTCATTGATTGTGAGAAAAGTATATGATTTGACATATTGTAAATATAATATTTTCCCATGTGCATGAAAGTAATTTATGAATTTATGAGAATATAACGCAGCTAACAGTTGTGTTTATAAACACATTTTGCATAATCATAGTTACATCAAAGGCAGCATTCCATATAGTGTAGTTGGAAATTTTTGGTCTTGGTTGGGCCAAGAAAATCAACATCATGGATGATGCACAGTATCCCTATGAGCCTGAGACAGATGCCATGGGAGAAAAAATACATGTTGATAATGTTGAAATAGAATCCAATGGGAGAAGAAATCAAGAGACTCCCCCAGGTATTGTAGCCACCATGAGGATCCTAAGGGTGGAATTGCAAAGTTGCAGAGAAGATAATGAAAGGATGATTAAAGCTCAGGAAGAACAAAATCAATTGAATGCCGCCATGCTGCAGAATTTGACAGACATCCAAAGGAAAATAAACTCTGGGCATCAGACATCAAATCCAGAAAGGAGTGGCAGTAGTTCAAGGAGGAATTCCCGCAAGAGGGCCAATATCTCAAGAAGGGATTCTAGAGACAGAACATATACACCAGAAATCTATTCTAGTGGATCATCTGAATCTGAAGACTCCATTGAAGGTTCAAGCTCTTCATCTCGCAAGAGTAAGAGGAAGAGGTACTAAAAGAGCAATTCACATGGAGAATTTAAGAAGGAAAAACCTCCTACATTTGATGGAGAGGTAAAATCTGGTCAAGAAGCTGAAGCTTGGCTTCTTGGGATGATAAAGTATTTCCAAGTCCAAGACTAATCTGGGAATATGAAGGAAAGGGTCACCATATTCAACTTGAATGGAAGAGCATCTATATGGTGGGCTCACATCAGGAAAGTGAGGAATATCAATGAAAGAAAGATTGTGTGGAAGCAGTTCAAGAAAATTCAAGCAGAAGTACCTCTCTGAGAGGTACTATGATGATATGATCAAAGAGTTCCATGAGTTGAAATTGGGAGAATTGACCATGGAAGAATATGCAAACAAGTTCTTGGAGTTGCTGAGGTATGTCGAGTATATTCGAGATGATAAGGTGAAAATTCAAAATTTTCTAAGTGGGCTACCTCAGTCATATAAAGATAGGATTCAATTTGATGAACCTTGAACTCTAGAGGAGGCCATAAGGAAGGCCAAGTATTGCTATGATCAAAACAAAAGAAAACCTGATTTCCATAAGACATGGAAGGACAAGAAAAATGAGAAGTTTGACCAAAGGAAGAAAAGTTTCAAACCTCCTCATCTCTAAAATCAGCAACGGCAGCCATCACAAGTTGTGACTAAGCCAACTAGGATGATGGGAGACAATCCAAGAGATCCAAAGGAACCAAGAGAACCACTTCAATGTTAGGGTTGTGTAGGAGACCACATGCTTAGGAACTGTCCACATCGGAATGGGAATGCAGATCAAGTTCACATCATCCAAGGCGCTGAAACTGTGGGTCAAGTGGCGAGGACAATCCCTAGAATCTATGAAGCACTAGACGTCCACCAGGAAGATCATCAATCAAATGTGGTTGAAGTTGAAGGTAAGATTGCTAAGAAATCTGTTTCTATTTTGATTGATCCTGGATCTAATCACAGTTATGTCACTCGTAAAATTGTTGAGATTTGTGCTTTTAAGAAATGAAATCATAGTAAATCTTGGTTAGTTCAACTAGCCACTAGAACCAAGAGAAAAGTTAATGAAATTGTAGAGAAATGTCCATTAGAGATGGATGGGATATTCACTTATGTAGATCTGAATATTTTTCCACTTGGTTGCTATGATATTCGCATTGGGATGGATTGCTTAGAAGCACACAAGGTTAAACTTGACTGCTACAATAAGACTTTTGAATGCATGGATGAAGAAGGAAACCCAAGGGTTTTAAAAGGAATTCCAAAGGTGATTTCTGTTAGATGGGTTTCATCCATGCAGTTGAAGAAGTTCTATAGAAAGGGTTGTCAATTGTATGCGGCCCATGTTTTAGAGGCAACGGACAATGAAACTCTTAAGTTGGAGGACTATCATGTATTGCAAGAATTCAGGGATGTTGTTCCCAATGAGATTCTGGGACTTCCTCCAAAGAGAGACATTTATTTTACAATTGAACTTGTGTCCGGAGTTGCACCAGTGTCTAAGACACCCTACAGGATGAGTACACCGGAATTGCTAGAATTGAAAATGAAATTACAAGAGTTGTTGGAAAAGAAATATATCAAGCCAAGTGTGCCCCCATGGGGAGCACCTGTTCTATTTGTGAAAAAGAAAGATGGAACACTCAGGTTATGTATTGACTACAGGAAGTTGAACAAAGTTACTGTGAAGAACAAATACCCATTGCCTCGAATTGATGACCTTTTTGATCAAACGCAAGGAGAAAAGGTATTTTCAAAGATCGACCTGAGGTCTGGTTACAATCAGGTAAGAATCAAAGAGGAAGATATTCATAAGACAACCTTTAGAACGAGTTATGGACACTATGAGTTTGTGGTGCTACCATTTGGTCTCACAAATGCACCAGCTACATTCATGTGTCTCATGAATAGTGTTTTTAGCAAGTATTTGGACAAGTTTGTTCTTGTTTTTCTAGACGACATTCTTATCTATTCTAAGAATGAAGAGGAGCATGAAGAACATTTCAGAATGACATTGCAATTGCTAAGGGAGCATAAGCTGTATGCAAAGTTGAGCAAATATGACTTTTATAAAGATAAAATTCATTATTTCGGTCACATAATCTCAGACAAAGGAATATCTGTGGACCCTAAGAAAATTTAAGCCATATTGAATTGTCCAACTCCAAGGAATGTGATAGATGTGAGATCCTTTATGGGACTTGTTGAGTACTATAGGAGGTTCATTGAAGGATTCTCCAAGGTCGCACATTCAATCATTTCTTTGCAAAAGAAGGGGATGAAATTTGAATGGACACCAAGATGTGAGGAAATTTTCCAATGATTGAAGAATCTTCTTACAAGTGCACCAATTTTGAAAATTGCAGACCCAGAAAAAGACTTTGTGGTGTGTACCAATGCATGCAATCAAGGACTTGGAGGATTTCTTATGCAAGACAACCATGTGGTATGCTATGAATTGAGAAAGTTGAAGGAGCACAAGAAAAACTATGCTACTCATGATTTAGAACTTATAGCCATAGTACATGCTTTAAAGATGTGGAGGCATTACTTAATGGGCAGGAAATTTGAGCTAAGGACATACCATTGTGGTCTGAAATACTTATTTGATTAGCCAAATTTGAATGCTAGGCAAGCTAGATGGTTGGAATTTTTGTGTGAATTTGATTTTGAAATCAAACACATAAAAGGGAAAGAAAAAAAGGTGGCTGATGCACTCAGCAGGAAAGTACATGAAATGCATGTGGCAGCACTTAGTACTTACCAACCATATTTGAGGCAACAAATTGTTAACCATATTGTTGAGGATGAAGTGTATGTGCAAATAAAGGACAAACTACAGCAGCAAGTCCTGGAAAAGAAGTATGAAGGCTATCATTTGGAAGAAGACAGACTTCTTACCTATAAAAATAGAGTCTATATTCCAAATGTGGTAGATTTGAGGAGGATTGTTATGGATGAAATCCATAAATATCCATACTCTAGTCACCCAGGATATCAGAAAGGACAAACTACAGCAGCAAGTCCTGGAAAAGAAGTATGAAGGCTATCATTTGGAAGAAGATGGACTTCTTACCTATAAAAATAGAGTCTATATTCCAAATGTGGCAGATTTGAGGAGGATTGTTATGGATGAAATCCATAAATATCCATACTCTAGTCACCCAGGATATCAGAAAATAGTTGCTACAGTAAGAAAATATTATTTCTGGCCAGGGATGAAGAATGACGTTTTTGAATACATTTCTAAGTGCATGAAATGTCAGTAGGTGAAGGTTGAACATCAACACCCAGCAGGTTTAGTGCATCCATTACCAATCCCAGAATGGAAATGGGAAGTAATTTCCATGGATTTTATTATAGGGTTGCCAATGACTATGAGACAACATGATTCCATCATGGTTGTGGTGGACACGTTAACAAAGGCAACACATTTTATACCGGTTAAGTCCACACATAAAGCAAATGCCATTGCAAATATTTTCATGAAGGAAATTTTCATATTACATGGATTGCCTAAGGCAATAATTTATGACAGGGATACCAAGTTCACTTCCAATTTTTGGAAAGGTCTCTTTGCAGATTTGGGTACACAGTTGAACTTTTGTACCATGTACCATCCTTAAACAGATGGGAAAATAGAAAGAGTAAATCAGGTGCTTGAAGACATGCTTCGCATGTATGTAATGGACAAACCATCCAAGTAGGAGGATTATCTGCACTTGGTAGCATTTGCATATAACAACAGGAAGCAAGCATCATTGGGAATGAGTCCATATGAGGATTTGTATGGCAGAAGGTTTAGGACACCAGTGACTTGGGATAATCCTGTAAACAGAATTGTACTTGGGCGAGAATTGCTTAAGGAAATGGAACAAGAAGTTGCAAGGATCAGGCATAATTTAAAAGCATCCCAGGATAGACAGAAAATCTATTCAGATAAGCATAGAGTGCATAGAGAATTCCGTGTTGGGGATCATGTGTATCTTAGAGTGAGGCCAAGGAAGAGTTCCTTGAAGCTTGGAAGTTGTGCCAAGCTATCACCTAGATATTGTGGGACATTTGAACTTCTTGAAAGAATAGGGCCAGTTGCATATAGAGTTGCATTGCCTACTAGCACTAGAGCTCATAATGTTTTTCATGTATCTTTGCTTAAGAAATATGTACACGATCCTAACCATGTGATTAATTGGGATGTGATCCAGGTGGAGCTCGAGGGAGAGTTCCAAACTGACCCATTGCGCATCCTAGACAAGAAGGTAACATTGCTCTGGAACCGAGCCATCGGATAGGTAAAGGTGCAATGGAAGCACTACAGTCCCGATGAGGCTACATGGGAGCTGGAGGATTCCATGAGAGTGGCATATCCATTTTTGTTCAATTTTGATGAGCACTGAAGACAATGCTAATGTAAGAGGGAGGGGAATGTAATATCCCCATTTGACCCTATTTCATTAAAATTGTAAATGATGTAAATATCATTATTAAATCATGGTAAGGAGCTCAAGGCCAAGGCCCAACCATCGATTTATCGTTTTATGTATCAGCAATTAAAAATCGGTGCATATGGTTCTTGTGCTAGACAGGCACAATGTAAATTAAAGCATCATGTAAATACAAATTTTAATGAAATACCCACAACTAGCTATGTAATGCAACAATAGATGTGGGTATGATTTTACAAGGAATAGGGATGGAATATTCAAACCCTTGAGCCAATAGTGTTAATACAAATGTCATTGAGAGAACCCATAAACCATCAACTGCCCATTTTGAATTATGCACCCAATCATTTGATTCTTTCAAGAGTTGGTTGAGGTAGTTAATGCCTTGGGATTGGAGAGGTATGGAAGCCAATTTTGTGTATGGGAAAGCCATCAATCTGGAAAATTGTATGTTTTCTTCTTGGGCAAGAAAACACCCACGAAATTGTGCCCAAATCTATTCTTCACCCATGGCCTTTGCTCTCTCATGCAGTCTGGGCTAGCTTGGGCTGCCTCCTTCACGTTTTGCATCATTTTCCTGCATTTTCCATGGTTGGGAACTCGTTTTTGGTTGGTACAGTGACTAGGAGAGGAAAACCATGATTTGGGGGTGTGATGGAGGTTGTTTTTGCTCCTAGAATGTCCATAAACGTTTTCTGAAAATGAATTTTCCTTCCCAGGGGTGATTCCTCATTTATCATTTCGTTTTTGGGTTACCCACGTTTTTCTTCATACCAAACACTTGTGATTCTGTTGTTATGTGCATCCCTATTTTAGTTTGAACTTGTGAGCAAGAAATTGGGAGGGGAAGAGGACTAGAAATGGCTTGATAAACCTAGTGAGGAGAGTAACCTCTCAGAAAGATCAAAAGGGCTGGCTACTATTCTATGCACACCTTTAACAACACCCAAATGGAAGGTATGGCCTGAGAGACTGTGTATTAGTGAAGGGAATACTTCCTTGTGTGGGGTGTGTAGGCATTGTGGGTGCCAAGATAGATAGATCTTGTAAAGGTATCCATGGATCTATGTTTGAGCTCACTAGCTTAGCAATTCATTCCCTTCCCTTTGCCTTAGCAGCCTGATAAACCCAAGTGTGGATTGGCTTGGATGACTTTGGTGTATTTTGGCTATGTGTGAGTCTGTTGTTCCCTTTTTCCTTGTAGAAATCATGCCCAGCTCGAGGGTGGCCGTTGTGTTGCAAGATTGATAAGAACAACTAGTCTATGGTTGGGTGGAACGTTGCAGTTGCATAGCCAGTTGCTCGGGACTACTTCATTTCAAGATAAGTACTCTCTTGTATAAATTATGCAATGTCTTTATCTAATATCTGTCATGAAAATGTTGAATGTATGTTAAATATGTAGATGATTTTAATTCCGATGTGTTTCTTGCATATATATATACATATGCATATGTCTTTCATATTCCAATGGTTTTTACTTAATTCACATGGGGCTAGATGCCCAGTCTTAGCATCACCTTCTCTCCATATCGCTAATATGATGGGAGGGGATGTTACAGGGGGTTAGGAATATGCCTAGGTGTAGGTGGCCATCTCATTGGGTTACGCTTGGAAGTGGGTTGATCCTGGGAAGATCCAAGACCAACACCTAAAACTCACTAATGTTAAAGTAGTTGACATGTAGACCCAACATGAAATCTGCATATAGTTTCCAAAGAAAATATACTAGAACCTTTCGATTATTGCAAGGAGGTTTGTAGAAAACCATAAACCATAAACTCATCAAGTTTTGTCTCCATGGATCATATGTGAACCAATCCATGCAAAGGATCCTTTGTCTTGGATAGGGTGGTAGGTTGGTCCTGGGGTCAATGAAATAACTAACTAGAGTATGTTTTGAGATGTTCAAGTCTTTGATTTGGTCTCTAATGAGATCAATGGAATAATATGCTCTCATCCCAGTAGTCCTATACTTGATTATGCTTACCAATTGACCATGATCATTGTCAACTGAGGCAATGATGTTGTCAAGGGATTTGGATAAGTAGATTCTTGATGGTTACCTAGTGGTTCTAAGCTCTTGAAGCAAGGTTCTTAATTAGTGTAAATGGTAGTTAATTTGAGCTTATGTGGTTGGGTTCTCCTTGGGGTTGATGTTTAATTTAGGGATTTTTGTGGTTGGGTTATCCTCATGCTTGTTTTTTTGGGGGTTTGTCTCTTTTTTTTCGGCCATTGTGATGGAGAAGAGATGAACTGCAATTAAAAAAAATGAATTTGTTTCAATTTTGGTTGAGTTTTTTGGAATGTTTAGAATGTAATTTTTTTTTAAATCATTGAAAAAAAATCACAAATCATGGATGAAAATCGTACATGGATGATGATTTGGAGGTGTTGGTGGTGTAGTGAATGCATGTGTATGTTCAAATGGTGTTTTGGATGCTCGTAGACTGGCATATCCAGGTAGAATGGGATAGAAATGGGCCTTGGCCCAATTTTAATATATAGAGGAGCGTTCTCCTAATGCGTGTGCATTTTAATGCCTACATGGATTCCTAAGTGGCAATTTGGGATTTACCAAACCAAAGCATGCACATGGTCTTAGGTGCATGCATACGCTTATCTTTTTTAGTGCTTGCATGCTCCTATTGCAACACTTTTGGTTATCATCTTCTTCCAAGCACCCATCAATAATATTATTATGTTGCACTAGTATTATGGTTGACCATGATTGACTATGGTTATTTAGTATTGTGACATACCTGAAGGGTATTGTTAGATTGTGACATTCCTCAATGGGTATATGGCATTGTAACATTCATATTGGTTGACTTATGTCAAATTGTTAGATTTCAAGAGTTTCACGTTGCTTTACAACATTTATTAAGGGTTTTGCTCATTTCCTACTTTCATCTTTGCTAACTTATATCGAATCATTATGTTCACAAATAGTTATGTCACATTGAAATGTTCATCAAGGGATATGTTGCATTATGACATTAAGAGAGATAACCATGGTTGATGTTAAAAATATGACTATGTGCAACAAAATTGACTTATATCAAATTGTTATGAATGCTAATTTCTTTGTTGCATTGTGGCATTCAAATTTATCTGCAATTACGATTCCCTTGAAGGGTCATGTTGGATTACAATGATCCTTAATGGGTTTTTTGCATTGTGACGCTCATCTTGGTTAGCTTATGTCAAATTTCTGCATTCCAAAAATGTTATGCCACTTTGCGACATTCATCGAGGATTATGTCACATCAAAACATTCTTAAAATGTTTAGCTCGAATGCAATGCTTATTAATGGCCATGTTGCAATGTGATGTCCATTGTTGTTGAGTTATGTTGAATTGTTAAATGTATCTGAATGACTACGTGACATTGCAACATTCATCAAGGGCCATGCTGCATTGTGAATTAGGAGAGATGACGATGGTTGACATTAAAAATATAATTTCAAAAATATGACTATGTTTTACTATGGCTGCAAATGTTTTATTATGGTTCAATATGTTTGATGATGGATGACCATTATTGACCATGTTTCACTATTATTGACATTGGTCAATGATGGTTGAGTAAGATGACTTTAGCTAACCATTATTATATAAGTTTGACTATGGTTATATCACTTTACAATGGACAACTTGGTTGAAATGTATTTACATCCTATCTAAATGTCAATGGTTATGTCACATTACGAAGTTCAGAAAGAGATATGTGGTATTGTGACATTCCAAAAGGGTCACATTTGATTGTAATATTCCTAAATGAGTATGTCACTTTGTGACATTCAACAAGGGTAATGTCACTTTGTGAAATTCATCAAGGGTTATGTCACATTGTAATTTTCATGAAGGGTTTTGTTTGATTACAATGCTCATTAACACTTATGTCGCATGTGATGTCCATCTTTGTTCATGGCCATGTTTCACTATGTTTGACTTTGGTTTACCATGGTTGACTATGATAAATTTGATTGGCCATGGTTTCCTATGATCACCTATGTTTGACTATAGATGACTAAGGTCAATTATAGTTATGTCAGATTCCAATGGACAACTTGGTTGAGTTATGTTATATGTATGTGAATGGTTATGTCACAATATGACATTATAAAGGGGAGTATGTGGAATTGCAACATCCCAGAAGGGTCAAGTTTAATTGAGATGTTCATTAATGGCTATGTTTCATTGTGAATTCATCTTAGTTAAATTATCTGCAATTGTTAAATTCCAAAAATGTTATGCCACTTTGCGAGGTTCATTAACGGTTATGTGGCATTGTAATTTCCCTAAAGAGTTTTGTTTTATTGCAATATTCATTAATGATTATGTCATATGGTGACATTCATCTTTGTTGGCATATGTTGAATTGATATGTTCCTTGATGGCTATGTGACATTATAACATTCATCAAGAACTATATCACATATTGTGATTGAATATGGAGAAAATATTTGTTTGATGAAAATGAGAATTGGTATTGACTTATAAATTTCCTTTCTCCATGTTTAATATTATGACTTGCTTTTTCAACCATGTTTATGTTAAGCATCTTGATTTCAGGTTTTTTTAATAGATGTTAAGTTATTGAAAAATTTTATTTTGTTAAATTTCCATAATTGTATTCTTACTTACTTAATTGTCTTATACTATGATTTGTACATAAACTTGAAATCCATATTTTATCTTCTTGTTTCTATATACCCATGGTTATTATTAGTCCCTGCCAAGCAGCAAGGACTATAGGAATCGGTTCGGCTAAAAACTATTAGTTTGCACAGTTTCCAAAGAATTTTAACCTAAGTTTTAAGCTTCATATTCATGTCTGACAAATGAGCCATTTCTTTTGTTTTTATATACACCTGGATATCCTCGAAAGGCCTTGTTGGAAGGCCTCGAGATGGGCATATGGGCATGCCTTCCATCTGGCACGGAATCAGAAGGCCTAGAGACGGGCATGCCTTCCATCTGGCAGGGAATCATAAGGTTATTCAACACCCTTTTTTCTGACTTTGTTCTGCAATTGTAGCAAAATTCGATTTGGCTTGTGAAAGCCCTTCGACAATGGAAATTGTATTTTTATTAATGAATATGGCATGTGTATGTGTGTGCGTACCCAAATGTTCATGATTTAATGTGTTATATATATGGAAGACTCATATTTTCTGTGTAGAGACGATTGATATTAACGTTAAGTTTGTTGAAATTAGCTGATAATTACTCCACACTTGCATCTGATTAAGATGTTCTTGCCATTGCAGCTGGAGCAGCAGATCTTGTATACCATGGAACACTTCCTATGATGGAGTAAATGCTGGAATTCTATCAACACACTAAGCAATGGTGTTACAAAACTCTAGTAGGAAGGATCTGACTTTAACAAGCCCATGATGTTAGTTAGTTTGGGAAAATTCGAAGAAATTTTGGGATAATAGTTCATTAAATACATGTATGTGCGTGCGATACTCCTGGTTTCATTGGTTTCACTATTTTTGTGATAGAACTTCTCCCATGACTTCTCACGACATCTTTTGGCAACTTTTGGCATGTTGGCCTCCTTGTGTGGCTATTGCATGCGACCCAAATGTGCATGCTTTGTTTCTATTGCATGCTTCCCAGGTGTGTATGCTCTACCACCACAGCACAGATGTTCTAGTGGCTGCCACATTCTATCTAGCCATCCTCAAAGGCTACTAATTTAATTCTAGACGCATTTGATGAACTTGAGGGGGCAGAAGAACTGTCTAGTGTGCAGCTATTCTATGTGCAACCTATTACACAGATCATAGCTAGTTTTCCAATAACTCATATCAAAGGTAGCATCTCAAAATTTCTACCAATTCTACTCGAAGTCTCTAGCCGCATTATCTTCGAAGTCTCTAGCCGCGCTATCTTTAGTCTTGCTGTAAATATCCACCAACGAGAACCTGAAAGGAAAGGTAAGGCATCTGGGAAAGGTACTATCCATCCTGCTACATGAGAACTAGTATTTAATGCATATTTGTTGTTGAGCTAATTTTCTTGCAAAAAAAATCATCTCCACAATTTATACTATAATTTAATGGAAATGCTTATTATATTTACAAACTTAATTGTAACATCATAACTTAGCGTGATTACATTTGTTGCAAATTGTCATTATTACCGTTAATCTTTATGCATTATGTGAGTGATTAATGTAAGATTCCTAAGAACGCTCAAACTGATAAATCCCTTTTGCAAGCATGCTAGCGTAATACTGTGAAAGAGTGGTGCATTTCTCTTTCTGGCTCTATTCTCCTTATGGTTGTCATTACATAAAAGAAGCTTATCTTAGATAATAAAAAATATTACTGGCTCAGTCATAAATGAAGGTTGGAGGAAGAAAATAAACAAAGATAATGTGGAATGAGCTACGGCTATTCAATCTTTATTCATAAACCAAGATCAACTGATGTAATACAAACAATAATGTAATGTGTATTTAAACACTTATGGAAAACCCTAAAAGCTCTAACCTAGCTTTTGCATGCATGCAAAGCATGCTGTTGCATTTATTAACTGAACTTCTAAATAGTAACTCAAGTAAAAGCTAAAGCTAATTGAAGTAATTACTATTTCTAACACTCCCTCTTAATTACTACTGCTGACTACTGCAACTTTTACAATGCCTAAATTATTTCTATGAATTTCAAAAATATCTTTTGCCAATGGCTTTGTAAATATGTCATCCAATTGGTCAATCGATTTACAGTGCTAACCACGAACTTCACCATTGTTCACAAGTTCTCTTATGAAGTGATGTCTGGTATCAATGTGCTTTCTTTTCTGGTGAAAAACATGGTTCTTGGATAGAGCGATTGTTGAATTGTTGTCACAATAAACCGTGGTTGGTCCTTGTTTCTATTGAAGACCTTCTAAAACTCTGCATAACCAGACTGCTTGACATGCTGTTGATGCCGCTTCTACATACTCTGCTTCTACTGATGAAAGTGTCACAATGGGCTGCTTCTTGGATTCCCATGAAATCACACCTGATCCAAGATGAAAAACATGACCGGAAGTGCTCTTCCTGTCATCCAAACTTCCTGCAAAATCACTATCAGTGAAACCTGTCAAAACATCATACTCAGTGCTTGAGTATAAAATTCCATAGCTTGAAGTCCTTGCAACATATCGTAAGATCATTTTTCCAACTTGCCAATGTGATTCTTTGGGAGACTCCATGAACCTCGAAATCAAGCTGACAGCAAACATAATATTAGGTCTCGTAGCTGTGAGATACATGAGACTTCCTACAAGTCTCTTAAACATTGTTGGATCTACATTGGGACTGTCATCTTTTTTGCTCAACTTTGTACCTATTGCCACTGGTGTAGGTGTCGTTTTGCAGTTAAGCATTTTGAATTGCTTAAGAACTTCATTAGCATATTTATGTTGAGAGATAAATACACCTTTTTCTAACTGTTCTACTTCTAAGACAAGAAAGAACCTCATTAATCCAAGGTCTATCATCTCGAACTCTTTCTTCATAGCAACTTTGAACTCATCTACTGAGAGGTCACCTGTAAAAATCATATCATGAACATACAAACAAACTATTAAAATATGTCCTTGTTGATTTACCTTTGTGTAAAGTGTTGGTTCGCTACTGCTTCTGCTAAAACCATTTTTGATCAGATAAGAATCAATTCTGTTGTACCAAGCTCTTGGAGCTTGCTTGAGCCCATATAGAGCTTTCTTCAACTTGTAAACTTTCTCTTCATGTTCTTTTATTTCATACCCATGTGGTTGCTCCACATAAATTTCTTCTTCAAGAATTCCATTCAAGAATGCCAACTTGACATCCATCTGATACATTTTCCATTTTTTCTGGGCTACAATTGCTAGGAATGCTCTTACTGTGTCCAATCTTGCCACTGGTGCAAAAGTTTCTCCAAAATCAATTATTGGTTTTTGCGAGAAACCCTTTTCTACTAACCTTGCCTTGTACCTATCAATCTCACCTTTTTCATTGAGTTTGGTTTTATAAACCCACTTCACACCAATGGGTTTCTTATTCTTTGGCAGGTCAACTACATCCCAGGTATCATTTCTCTCAATGGAATCTATCTCTTCGTCCATAGCATTTACCCAATGCTCTTGTTTTACAGCCTCTTCATAAAACATAGGTTCACTAACAATAAAAACATAATTGGTATTTGCATCCAATTCATCATAAATATCTGTCAATCTTCTAGTCTTTTTATTACTGTGATCAGATTCATTACCTAATTGCGAACTTGATGCTTCACCTCGAACTGAGTTTCTAGGTGTTCTTTCTGGAGTATTTTCTACTGGTGAAGATGCTATTGGATCTTGTTGTCCAATCAGCTCCTCATCTTCTCCATCTTCTGGTTGGGGTATTGCATCTGCCACACCCTTGTCTATGGTTCCATTCCATGACTCTTTCTCCTTGAACAAAACATATCTGCTAAGGATAACATTTTTGGTAATAGGGTTATACAGCTTGGAGGCTTTAGTTTGTTCACCATTCCAAGAAATATACATTTCTCACTCCTGTCGTCTAGCGTTTTTCTTAGCTGTTTAGGAACATGAGCATAAGCAACACAACCAAATATTCTGAAATGAGAAACATCACAACTCATACCTGACCATGCTTCCTCTGGTACTCTATTCTTCACAATTTTGGTGGGAGATCTGTTCATCACATGAACAGCACAAGCCACTGCGTCTCCCCAAAATTCATGGGACAAATTTCTTCCTTTCAGCATGCTCCTTGCCATATTCATGATGGTTCTATTCTTGTGTTCTGCAATACCATTCTGCTGAGGTGTATGTCTTGTAGTGAATTGCCTCTTGATTCCATGATGTTTGAATTAATCATGAAATTCCTTTAACTCATACTCTCCCCCCTCCATCTGATCTCAATACTTTGAGTTGATAACCACTTTGTTTTTCAACTAGAGCCCTAAATTCCTTGAACTTGCCAAAAGTTTCATACTTCTGACGAAGGAAATACACCCAAGATTTTCTACTTAAATCATCAATAAATGTAAGAAAATAATAGCTTCCACCAATCGATTGAGTTTCCATTGGTCCAACCAAATCAGTATGAATAAGTTCTAAAGGTGCATGTGCGCTTCGAGACATACCTTTAGGAAAGCTATCCCTGTGCTGCTTTGCAATGATGCAACACTCACAACTTCTTTCTGGCTCCTTCATAGGGGGTAATCCCTTTACCATCTCTTTCTGCTACAAAAACTTGAGACCACCAAAGTGAAGATGTCCATATCTAAAATGCCATAACCAATAATCATCCATGCAAGTGGCTTTTTGAGCAAAAAAGGTTACCTTGCTGCTACAATTCATGACTAGTGAATACATCCTGTTCCTAGTCACTTGTATTTTGATGATCAACTGTTGATTTGGGGGTTTGTCATAAATTTCACAGTCTGATCCATCAAAGACAAGTCTGTATTTCTTTTCAGTGAGTTGCTCAATGCTGAGCAAATTATGCTTCAATCCTTGAGCATACTATACATCTGTAATTGTCTTTTATTGGCCTTGTTTGGTCAGAATGTTGACCACTCCTTTGCCAAGAACTGGAACTACCTCATCTGTGCCGACTTTGACCTCTGTCCTCACTGATTCGTCTAGGTCTGCAATTAGACCTCTATCACCTATCATATGGTTACTGCAGCCACTATCTAAAATCCAAAGTCCCTTTGGGATTTCGTGTGCAGCATGACATGTAAGAAATAACATATCATCTTTATCCTCAGAGGTATTAGTCACATTTATGATTTGCTTGATCAGACTTTTTCTTTCTGCATTCATGAGCATAATGCCCAAATTTATTGCAATAATAACACTTAATATTAGATTTATCTGACCTTTTTTTGTCACAGTTCCCAGCTTGATGGTTATGATGGTGATCTTGATCTTCATTGCCATTATTTCGGCCACTTCTGCCTTGTCCTCTTGATCCTCTTCTGCCTCTACCTCTTCCTCTGCATCTTGAGAATGAGACAAGTGCTTTGAATTCATTCTCCAGAGAGGATTCTTCATTCCTCCTTATTCTGGATTCATATGAAAGTAGAGATCCAGTCAACTCATCTATAGAGAGATTACTCAGATCCTTTGCTTCTTCAATCGCTGAAACTTTCGACTCAAATTTGTGGGGTAGGGATCTCAGAACCCTTTCAACCACCCTTTGATCTCCGATATTTTCACCATAGGTATTTAGCTGATTAAAAAACCCCATGACTTTGGTCATGAAAGAATCTACTGAGTCTAATTCTTTCATCTTCAGATCTTCAAAGTCTCTTCTTAGGTTTTGGAGTGTAGCTGTTTGTACCTTACGAGCACCCTGATAACTAGTCGCCAAGATATCTGATGCTGCTTTGGCATGTAAAGACACTGATATCTTTGGAAATACAATGTTATCCAAAGCGTTCATTATGAGATGCAATGCCTTTGCATCATTCTTCCTGTGCGCTCGCAGGACATCCTTTTTTGCGTTTGAAAGGGCTTGAAAAACTGTATCATCTACAGGTTTGGAATAGCCATGCACAACATATTCCCACGCATCTTCTGACCTGAGATAAACCGCCATCCTCATGGCCTAGACATCATAGTCCTTTTTCCCTATAAGAGGAGAAATCTGAGATTGATTGTTGCTGCTAGAAGCCATAGACATTGCGGAGTCCTTCACTGGCCTTTTCAAAATAATCTCCTTCCTCTTTTTATTTTAAATAATGTCTCCCTCTTAAACAAGATTTGAAAAATATCTTCTTCTTTTGTAAAAAGAAAAATTCTCACTCAAGGAATCTCGTAAAAGAAAATAACTTCGTGAAAGTAAAAACAAATTTCATTCTCACAAAATAATGAAGAAAATATCTTTCTCAAAAAACAAAAATCTTCTTCTCTTGCCCTAATTGCCGCGGGTCTTCACTAACTACTGCGCTATGGACTATAGGGAGGGCCCAGTAATTCCAAATTTTATTTTTTTTATAATTTCTTCCAAAAAAAAATGTGTGAAAATTCTTCAAAAAAAAACTTACAAATTCTTCAAAGCTACGGCTTTGGCTTCTTCGAAAATTTATGCTACTAATTTGATCTTCTCCTAAGCTCTGATACCAAACTGAAGGTTGGAGGCAGAAAATAAACAAAGATAATGCGGAATGAGCTACGACTATTCAATCTTTATTCATAAACCAAGATCAACTGATGTAATACAAACAATAATGTAATGTGTATTTAAACACTTATGGAAAACCCTAAAAGCTCTAACCTAGCTTTTGCATGCATGCAAAGCATGTTGTTGCATTTATTAACTAAACTTCTAAATAGTAACTCAAGTAAAAGCTAAAGCTAACTAAAGTAATTACTATTTCTAACAATAAAGGTAATCTTCTTTAACTATTGCTCCTATTCTTTTGCTTGGTCTTGGCGCCGTATTTCGTATTGTGCCTTATCTTTCATGTAGCTACTTGAATCCTTCAACGTAGCAGCTCAAAGTTGGACACTGCACTCAGCTTTCTATATAGGCTAATAAAATGAACCATGTTCCTCCCATAGTAGCTCGAAGCCAGACATCGCACTCAGTTTTCTACATGAGCTAATAAAATGAACCATGTTCCTCCGACAAATTCGTTTTATCCAACTCTTCAGCGACGGCCAAACCAAGCGCCATCTCCACAACAATAGCAATACCCAATAACTAAAGGGACACAATAATCATTCATGGCTGCTATCTAACATAAACTGTTGGGGAGGGTTGTAATTTCATTACAATAGTTGCTATTGTTGTTGTTACTATCTGTAATTCTTTGACATCTCGGCAAAGGACAGTTCAGTTCAAAGATTCCAACAAGACCAACATGGGTTAAAACATGTGAAGAAATGTTATATAAAGCTCTACCTTTTGTGCTTGGGTCGCTTTACATGGTGGGTCCTCAACAACAACTTCCCAAAGCCATGGTAGCTTAATGCCATCATAATAATTTTGATGACCAACAAAACTCTTAGGACACCCCAGTTCTAAGTCCTGCTTCGGTGTTTTAATTATTTATTTGCTTTGGCATTTAGAAAGAATATGTCCCAGGCATTTAGAAGCTAGAAATAAATCACTATACAAGATTTAAACTAATCTAATCTTGAATTTTATTATAGTAACTCTTAAGAACTATAACTCCAGCATACTTACAGAGTGTAGGTTTGTAGTAATGGATAGTGAACTGTGAGATGTTGCCTCAGCAAAGTATTTAAGATTATGGCATTGTCTTTCTTGAAAGGACACCTTCAACCACATCTTTTGAACCAACTTTTCTGACTGCAAAATAGTACTAGGAAGCTTGACATTAAAACCCGTGATCTTGATTTGGAAGGGATGGCTTCAACAGTCAGGTTTGACTTCATTCCTCAACTTGTGGGGTTTCTCAACTCGCGGTCTCTATGGAAATGTGGCTCCACCTTCAGGAATAGTTGATCTTACTATGAACCAGGACCTAAAAGACAGATTGGAGGTAAAGTTTGAATGTGTGGCAACATGATTTATACTTGCCATCCATGGTTGAAAAACAAGTGGGAGTTGACTTAGGCTTGTGGTGGATTGTAAAAAAACAAATGATAGTTGGTCGGAACTCAATTGTTCCAACATTTTGCATCTGTGACGTTGCATGAGTTGCACATGGAAGCAAACGCTCAAGAAGAGTCGAGCATTAGGATCTAGGCTTTAAATCACATCAGTAATTCTTACGAGCAAGCATCTTACTAACAATCCGAACAACATCTTGGTCGAGGTACGAGTGATAGTTTGGGACGTAGCACATTTCTTGTTTAGAGATATAATTATAGCGGAACTTGTATCAAGGTCTTGGAGAGCTGCTTTTCCTGTCCACCAAAGATAGTGTTGCATTTTTCCAAATGGGAAGTGAATTAAAAAACGACTTAAAGTTTACCTAGCTTATTATAGGGGTTAATAATAGAGTGAATCTTATGCGAAGTATTTAAGTTTTATTATGCAATTTGGAGAGGTTAGAATTCAAACCTCCTTGGGATCCTCAATTACTAGAATGTGCATTGGATTTCTATTTATCCTCGGTGTATAATTGTATTATGTGATTTTTCTTACATTAGGTTTCATTTGGCTATTTTTGACTTAGATATACATGTACCAGTCAGTTGATAACCATAATTGGCTATGTTACATGTTTTCAATTCGTGTAACTAGTTGGCATATTTAATTACTCCTTTCATGAATCAATGTTCTGTTTTGCCACTGCCCACTAATCTTCACGACCTTTATACATGCCATATGCATTGAATACTTTCGATTTGTTGGCATCAATTTTACTATGAAAGCTCCGACTGTCGTGGTGTTAACTTCAAGGAATTAATTACAATCTTTTTACCTCATTTGAGTTCTTAGTAGTAGGAAGGTTAACTTCAGTAGGTCGGTTCTTCTCAAATAATTTAATGAAGACAATGAACTAAAGGATAGATTTTAGCTATTCATCTCATTTCGAATAAGGTCCAAGAACATTTTTATAACAATTCCTAAGCAACATACAGAGAAATTGCCATTTCATTTATTTGGTTCTTTGAAAAAAGAACTATGTAAAAATTATTTGATTCATAAAGCATCCCCAACATTGAGAGTTATCCAAATCGTCCATCAAATAATGAATTAAAAGACATAAGCAATCTTTGTCAAGCATGTTTTGAATGCACTTTTGTTATAAACATTTCTACAACAGTGATGAGTTGATCAAACCTCTTCAAACAAGTGCGCTTGTCAAATTTGCTCAAAATATTAGACCATAAACATTTGTTATTTAGATGTTACCCTTTTTATGAGATAAAAGTATGCTACTTACTTTTCATCTGTATAGGGATTCACACACCTCTCACCAATATTTAATGGGTTAAAATACTAAAGATGCTTGACTTCTTTTAAAACAAAATGTCTAACCTATACAAATAAAAAACTCTATTTAATAAAAGACTGAAAATATTTATAGTAACCTAGTAACACTATATAAAGAGTTATTAGACAATAGATCCACTTAAAGTGCTTAGCTGGTATCTATAGCATTTTTTCTTGTTAATATTAAAATATGTATAAAACTTAATAATAATTCATTTAACAAGTATTTCATATTTAAATTTAATGGATATTTGGCCAAACATAAACATCCTCTTTGAGAAGTATGACCAATCATCCTCAACGATTTTTTATATAGCAAATAATTGTCACATGGACTTTGTTGCTTATCATCCAAGACTTTATTTACCAAAGATTTTTTATATAGCAAATAATTGTGACATGGAATTTGTTGCTTATAATCCAAGACTTTACTTACCAAAGATTTTTTATATAGCAAATAATTGTGACATAGACTTTGTTGCTTATAATCCAAGAGTTTACTTATGGCATAATGGTTCAATCCTTATGCCTGGTTTACCATTCAGTGATAATAATATTAGAAGTAATTCACACAGAGTCTTCAATTTGGATACATGTTATTCAAGTTGATTTCTCTTCAAGTTGCTTTCTACTAAAGAAAATATGAAGACGAATGGAAAGCTATGAGATTATACGGGGTTGACGAAACTGAACGAACTGTTTGGCTTCTTTTGTAGCATTGCTTCAAGTCAGAGAGTTTCTGCCCTCTCTCTGGTGTCGAGAGTAACTTGGGATCTATCGAAATTCACAACCAAAATTAATTTCTTATCTCGTAAATTCAAGGTAACGTGTGGTGTTTCCTGCGTTTCTCTCCATACGTGATGCGTGGCCATCTCCACTATGTGTTTTCTGACTGGTATGTGCTCGATGAATTGTTGTTGTTTGGTGTGCATGGCCAAGTGCCTTAGTGGGCCAAAACATAAAAGCAAAATCTTAAGCCAAAGTCATGGCACGAGCGCAAAGCTCTAGGTCAATACACATGTTGCAGTAGCATTTGTTCTGTTTGCTTTCACATGTAGATTAAGAGGTTCCAATTCAACTTTATAAAACTAAATCTTTAGTTTTATTTCAAAGAATATTGGATGCTTGTAAAATACATATTTAAAGAGGCATGCAATGAAGCCGGATTTACATATCAAATATATTATTTATGAGTGACTACTTGTTATGGCGCTACAACAAAAGAGTATTGTTATTATCACAATCCCAGTGTTGTTACATGCTGGGTGTGCATGATAATTTCAAACTGGCGCTGAGGTTTTTTTTAATATACATAAGTAACCCAATTGAGCTTGTGTAGATGCCATTGATTATGAGTCTTTCAATCACAATCTTGAAATTGAATGCAAGGAGAACCTATGTGCATGAAGCTGGAAATCAATTTGATGAGCCATCTTGCCATAGGTGCAACCTCTTCTTTGTATTTTCACAACATTAAGACTTACAATGGCAATCAATAAGCATTAAAGATGATTGGAGAGCTTTGTCCTCATTCAAAATATTTCTGATGCATTGACTTCGTATTTTTTTGTTGGATATTGTACTTCTTCGGATTCAAACAGTATTCATACATGGCATCTATTACGATCAAATAAGGACTCAACTACCTGTGTATTTATATAAACAAACCCAAGATGGCACCGTCATGTTAAGTGCTTGCTTATTGGGACAATGTCAATCAATGGAGGATATGTGTGTGATTGGAACAATAGCCATTGCATTTGCTACCCACCACACTGAAAGTTAAAAACTAATTTGAACCATACAATTTAGCACAAATATAAGCCAAAAGCTAAAAACCAATCAATGTAACAAGACAACATAGTCGCAAAAGGAAAGGACTTGTTGCCTTGCCTATATTTAGAGTTGGGAGGTCTATGTAATAGCTTTCTGTTAAATGAAACGACCCTTCTCGCTTTTCATATGCAATCAATTTCGGTTTGCATTTGAACGTTGAGGCGGTATATCACCAAAACCTCTATTTATTTTTGTTGATTTTTTCTTTTAGGTATTTGTATTAAGCTTGATAGTTATGAGTGTGTTTTGGCACGGGCACTTGCTTGATGTATATTATTGCACTCGCTATTTCACAGAAGGAAGCGTTGAAACGAAGGCTAAACCCATAACAAGGGGAAGTAGGCCCAAAATCCAGCTACCTCGAAGGGATCCAAAATGATATATAAACATATTTATATTAGTATACAATTTCTATACCACACCAGGTAATTATTATGGTTTTCTTGGCGTCTTTGTTCTTTTCAAACTTTGGTTTCTATTCTTGTTATTTAATTTTTGGGCATGGCAAAAAAAACCACCTATTCATATATATGTATGTACCCCGCATGTATTATTGTTGGTGTATTCAAAAGTTGATAGCTGCAAGCAGGAAACTATGCTTTCATGTATATTTTTAAATTCGTGACTGGATCAGGCAGTCAATCTCCAATTTTTAAAACGGAATTATATGTTTTCAGAAACAGGCATTCCATTCCAGGTTTTTCAATTATTTGTGTGATGGTATTTTTTTTAGGTTGTTTTTTGGGGTTTCGGCTCTCCATAGTAGGTTCTAGTTTCAGTTTGCGTGACAAGTAAGTAATGATATGGAATAGTTAAATGCAAAGCCCAAACCAATAGATTGATTAGATTTTATTTTTAATACGTAAATACTATTATAAAGCACAAGCACCTAGGTTCACTATTTCACGAATTCCAGAGGATAAGCCCGGGGGCCTTCCTTATGAGAATAGATTTCCCTTAAGCCTTTGAGCATTCATTTGAAGATAAGGTCCTCACAGAAGCGAGTTAGTGCCCAGCCGGGGATACTTTGAAGATTCAATGAATACAATTTGGGCTTGGTAATTACTTAGTGTATTTACTTCAATGTTACAAATAATAACCTATGGATGAGATGAGATTTAAGTCTATTTATTACCTGGAAAGAATATTGGTAGAAGTTTTACGGGTGTTGCTTATGCGAACAAAAGAAGCTCTTTTTTTATGGGTGTTGCTTATGCAAACAAAAGAAGCTCATTTTTTATGGGTGTTTCTTATGCAAACACAAGAATCTCTTTTTATGTATTTTAATGCTTGTAAACCCAAAAAACATAACTAAATTCCGCACAATACCCACATCAGTAGAGCAAGAAAACTGTGAAAATTTTAGACCAAAATAACTTTAAAAACTCATGGAAATCACCTTACCGTGTGTATAAAACAAATATATTATAGAAAACCGGCTCCAGTTAATCTTCAATGTTGTCAATCCAACAACTAGTATCAGTATTCCATTCCTCTCAAGCATCCGCATCAATTCAATCCACTTCCATACAACCTAAAATAGATGTACATGGAATTTGAATATGTTTGTGATATTGCCTCCCTTAATGTGAATTCATCTCAAATTTCGAAATACAAACAAAACTCAAAATTAAGCATGTAGATTGCAAAATTTGCATAAGCCAAAACTTTGGTGTTAGTGCTATCATATCCATTATGTATGAATGGTGGCAACACTAGCAAAAGAAAGCAAAGTACATTGCATTGTAGAAATTTGCAATCAATTGTAACAACACGCATTAATTGGATGTCTTATGGAAATGCGTTTGACCTCGTCCAAGTCCACCCATAAATGTTTTATTATCGTGTGGCGATTTGTGAAATGATTGAATGTTCATTATTGTATTGATGAATGAAATAATTGTGACATCTATCAATTCAGATGTAATCAAAGTTTTTTCAAATGCATATGAAAGGCGCCATAACCGTGATATCAACGCTTGGCTACAAGATGTTGTCTAGGTGTAGAATCAATGTAGCGTTGGTTTCCACGATGGACTAAAACTACCACGACTAGTATTATGCGTAGCTAACATGCTCTATAGTTTCAGTTGTCACTACCATGGCAAACAAAGAACTTTAAATCAATATTTGTATTTTAAATATTAATATGTTGTTTTTTAACTGTAAACCTAATATACTATTGGCAAGCAATTTTCTCATTTATCCATCTACTTACTATGCATGGACGAGTGGATTTTTCTATGATTCTCTATGTAATACTTTTATATCAGAAGTTGTGTTTTTGTCCTCTATTAATTGGGTTACACTGTGCTTTCATTTTCTCATTTAGTTTTGGCAGGGACTAGAAGCTTTGCTTCCATCTACCATGTTTCTATAGAATCCATTAATCTGAGAAGTTAAGAAAATTTATTTATCTCTTAATAAATTAATTAGAAAAAATATAATAATCAATTTTATTTGATCAATTGAGATCTTAGCATTAACTAATTATTTCTTTCCATGAAGGTAATTCATTAAAAGTGGGTGCTACCTCTTTGCATTGAGATAGTAAAATTAACCATCGAATGTGAGGGAGTGGTATGAACCTTTACCTTTAGTTACAAAATCTTATATGTTACCAACTATCCCCTCAATTATTATATGATAATTCTCAATACATCTTATGTCATTTTTTCTCTTTTTTAAGGCTAACAAATTCTGTCATTTTCCTTTGCGACAATAACATTGATAGTGCGCACATGAGAAATGAAAGAAATTTATTTAGAGGGAAATTTCACCATAGTAGCATTATTAATATTGTGTAAATTACCAGGGGAGGCATGTGCACGGGGGGGTAAGCTTTTAGTATTTGGAGATTCAAGACAGGTCATATAAAAAATGAGGAATGATTACAGTAAAGGATCTCCATGGTGCAGAAGGATATATCAATGAATAGCCTTACTCAATTCTACTCTTAAGGTAAATTATCTCCACATCCTTCGAGAAAACAACAGAACAACAAATCACTTGTCAAACACAGGAGCTAAGTTGAGTATGGGGGTTGTTGTGTATGATGATGGTCTTCACAAATGCACCCCAATCCCCTAGGAAACAAGGTCATATCCCTCACTTCTCAACACCAATGAATTCAGGATTTAATGATATTACCTTGCCTAGGAAGTCGCAGATGCGTGGATCCTGCTTCCATAGCAGATGGCCTCCCGCAGATGCATGCAAGATGTATTTATGGGAATTCTTGTCTAAAGACTTACCCCTCTTCTCACGTGCGAACAACATGGCGAGCACCAGGGTTGCAGTTAAGGAGGATGAGATGGGGTATGGTGATCATCAGCTACAGCATATTGGAATTAGACTGAGCGGTTTGTCCTTTCTCCCCTTGGGTCACGAGGAAGAGTTCTAGAGTGAGCAGAGTGCAGGAAGCCAACAGTATAATAGTATCATGTCAGGAATTAGAGATTCCATGTCTTACCTAAAATCAAGTGTAGAGGATTTCAAGCTGAACCTCAGAAAGGTTTTTGATGTCACCTTTGTTGGTCTCAAGGAAATCAAGGAGAATGCGGAGGAAACAAGGTATATATCCCAACAGCTAGCTTGTTAGGACTCACGCATTGACGACCTAGAGCAAAATCTATTCGAGCTTATGGGAACAATGGATATAATTAAGGAAGAAGTCTTGAAAATGGCTAAAATGACTCAGTGCAGCCACTATCAGGAGACACCAGGAGAAGGTGCATTGCCTATGGATGAAGCTTCAGTACATCAACAAGTTCAGGTTACACATGGATTCCGGGATTGATACTTTGTTTCTTTCTGTTAAATGCTCTTTTGTGTATTTCTAAATATCCAGTTTGTAAGGGTTTACCCCTCCCATGATTTTGAAAATTCTAGGAATTCAAATAGGGGAATTGATAGGTATGAAGTAGAGCAAGTTCTGTCTGCACATTTTAAACAATTTTCTGAGCTTAGAATGAAGCTCCCATTTTGTATTGAATGGCTGGGCACAGCTTTTTTATAAATATACTCTCTAAAGTTTCTATTAAAAAAAATCTTGTGTAAATTACATATTTAAATGAAATATTTTCCACATGTTTTTAATGGATCTTCACCAAAATTATGTGTGTTTTTTTATGAATTAAATTTACGTGTGTGTGTATATATATATATATATATATATATATATATATATAAGAATCATAGGACATTTCATCAATTTTTTTTTAAATTAACAACATGACTTTTCACTCTTAATTAAAAGAAATAATATATAGGATATCCATTTTAAATGTTGTTATAAATCTTGTGTATCATCCCTTTATTGTAAATGAAAACACTTCAACCATACCTCTTAAATTCTAAATTATTAAATTCCTGAAATTTTAGATTAAACCATTTATAATATCAATAAAGATTGTGAATTATAATCCAGTTTATATATATATATATATGGATAAAGTTTTATTGATCTCCATCTATATATAAAATTATTTTATAAATAAATACAATAAATTAAAATTAACTTACATCTTTGTTAATATCTATCATTAACTTAGATGTCAACTTCTTATCATCGCCATCCTTGACCCAATCCGAGTCAATATAACTAACCAATAGGTCTATTATATTGGTGCAATATTTTATACCAAGTTGATAAATACCCTCTATATAATGAACAATTCTTGTTGTGGCCTTCTAGTGACTTTCTTTAGGATCCCTCATAAACCAAGAAACCACACTAACAACAAAGGAAACATCAAATCAATTATGATTTAATTAAATTAGAATAGAAACCAACTATTAATAAAGATTCGCATTACTCGCATTGCGTGACAGTCCTTCGTCAAATTTACTCCTAGTGAAAAGGTGTAGCATATGCTTTAAATTCATTCATCTTGAATCTTTGCAAAAGATGTATTAGATACTTAGGTTGATAAATAAATATATACCATCAGTCATTTGTAGAAATCGAATGTCCAAAAAAATTGTAAAAGAACAAGTTCAATCATTTCAAAGGTATCAACCAATAATTTCTTCAAACCCAATATGAAATTTATGTTGCTGTCAATAGTGACTAAATCATCTACATATAATGCAAAAGTTAAGATTTCATCATTTACATGTAAAACATAGGTGTCATGATATGATTTCCAAAATTTGAAACCAAGATTGATAAAGAAATTATTGATAATCTCATACCATGCCCTAGGGGCATGTTTCAAACAATACAAAGATTTATGTAGCCAAAAAACAAGAATAAAATCCTTGCAAAAACCAAAGTGTTGCTCCATATAAATTTATTTAGTTAGATCTCCATTAAGAAAATAACATTTTACATCCA
Source organism: Larix kaempferi (assembly GCA_027924585.1). Classification (NCBI taxonomy): domain Eukaryota; kingdom Viridiplantae; phylum Streptophyta; class Pinopsida; order Pinales; family Pinaceae; genus Larix; species Larix kaempferi. The sequence goes on along the minus strand of BSBM01000596.1, from coordinate 10,240,258 downwards.
TCTAATTTACCTCCCATCGAATTTGAGTAGCAAGTGAAAGAATGAGTCGAACCAAGTTCATCTTTGCAACATGGGTAGAGGATTCATTGTAGTCGATGCCTTCTTGTTGAGAAAAAATGCTTTGCAACCAAACAAGCCTTAGGTATTTCAAAAACCCCATGAGATGTGAATTTGGTCTTATAGACCCATCAACATTTCACTGTATTATTTCCTTCTGGTTGGGGAACTAAATCAGTTTGTTTTATTCTTCATCAAGTAATAATATTATCCAACCATAGTGTTCTCTGATTATGGTCGACAATGTGTATTTGCGTATGAATATGGATCGCATGCCTCTATAACATGTGCCATTAGAGAAACACTTCCACACTTCTTTTGAACTCTATTCTTCCTTGAATCATTAATATCTCTTACATCAACTCCAACAGCTTCAATTATTTTGGCATCCCAACAGGGTAATCAAGAATCTTGAAGTGAAGGATTTCTTGTATCAATCAATTTAGTAGAAGGTCCACAATGGATTCCAAAGTTGGTGGTCAATTTTGTAGTCACTGTTTGACTAAAAATTAATATATGGGTAGGTGAATTGAATGTCCAGTTGAAACTCCAAAATAGTGCATAGTCGGTCCTATTTCTCTCACAATTTCCTAAGGATAGCTAACCATCAAACTAGGAGAGGAATTCAATAGTTTGATACCTGAGGTATTTTCATCAAATACAACATACCTTTGAATAATAACCTATTGTTTGAATGGATCAAATAATTTGTAGGAATTCAACGCCTCATAAAATCTCACCATGATGCAAGCATGACTCTTTGCATCCAATTTCTTTACATAAGTGTCTGGGATGTGCGCCCATGCAATACATCCAAATGCTCTAAGGTGACCAATTGATGGTTACCTTCCACTGCATTTTTCAATAGAATTCATGTTAAGCACAACTTTAGTTGGAATAAGGTTCAATAGATAGTTTGAATAGTAGACAACTTCTACCTATAATCTAGTTGACAAAGCTCTGGATTGAAGCAAAAAGCATGCCATCTCAACCATTAAGGTTCATTTTTTACTCTCTGGTACTCCATTCTGCTCAGGCATGTGAGATACAAATTTAAGCCAAGATATTCCATTTTGTGAAATTCAGTTTTCAAAAACTCTTCCCACATATTCTCCACCATTTTATGATCCTAAACATTCCACAGGTCGACCACATTGTTTTTTAGTTAATGTCTTAAATTTCTTAATCTTTGAAATATTTGACTTTTATTATTCAATAAATATAACCAAGTGTACCTACAAAAATCATCAATGAATGTTAAAATAAAACTCACACTTGTTAGTGATGTAAGACCCATCAAGGTTCATTACGATTAGAGTCTTATTTCATGTTTCAATGTTGTTTAGGATTTCTAATAAAAGCACAAACTACTCTATTTATTAAACCGTTCAATTATTTAGGAATTTCAAATATGTCATTAGAAATTCACATAATTCATGAAATATCATAGAAATCATGTTATAATAGCATCATATAAGAAGTTTACAACATTATATAAACAATTTTAAAATCACAAGAAAAATACCTCAATATAAGAATGGTGACGAAGTCCAAAATGAAGCAAGATTCCATATTCTCCTCAAGTTGCTTCCCTCTTCATTTCCCAAAGCGGAACCAAGGATTTACCTCCCATCCACCTAGGGTCCTAGCCGACTCCCTAGCCCCAGGAAGCCATCTAGTGGTCCCATCGAAATGGCCTCTTGGACCTCTGTGCTCGATACCCCCAAAGAACATAACAATGATGCACTAGTAGGCTATGTATCAAACCTTCCAAGAGTTCTCCAACTCTTCCAAACTTCTCATACCCCAAAATATCCAAAATTCCCATTCCTAGAAAACTCTCACCAAAATATATTTTTTAGAGAAAAGAACCTCCTTCCTTCAAATCTCAAGTCTCCTATTTATATCAAAACTCCTCATCATCCTCCTCATCCATCAATATATTCCAATAAAATAATAGTCAACAATCAATAAATTCATTTTCTCAAAAAAAATATCAATTTGATTTAAATAAATAAAATATTAATAAACATGGTTGCAAAGGCTCACATGTCATGTTTCCATCTTAAATGCAACTATGACAAATATTTTCTAAAAATTTGTGCAATCCTATCTATCTATCCATTTATTTATATTATCCTCTCATACATAAGTCAAATAATATATTTTCATATACTATATTATACTATGACATATGTTATATTATATGTATATAATTATATATGTCATTCAATAATCCAATCAATTTATATAAAACAAAAACATATTAAACAAGTCAACAAACTCATACTTTCAACAATTCACAACCAAGCTACAATTAGTTAATATAACCATATTAATTTATTCATCGATCGACCAATCATAGTAATGTACTCACGAATTGGCGTATGCATTGCCAGTGCACACGTTTTAAGCATGGGTACTAATAATCACTTTTAATGCTCCTAATAGATCATTATTACATGCTTGCAAACAACATATAGAAGAAAAATTAAACAATGCATCATTCATCATTCATAATCATTCATACATAAGCAATAAAACAGAATTAGGTAAACATAATGATGAAATTGTGCATATAATCATGATGGTTAATAAAATCAAGAACACCATCCAATCCATCATTGGTCCCATCCATCCCATTAGTACTCCAACCACCTAATCACCACTATTTTCGTCTCCTGACCTCACCATCCCATCATCTACTGGAATATACTATGGAATTGACTACACAAGTGACCACGTATAGAACCCATAAGCGGAAGTGTCTATCAACTACATTGACCAAGCTTCCCAAGAAGGCACCCACTAGTCGTCATCACACACCCACGGGAGTGTGCTCAACACAACTCTCCCATGACTCCGGGTTTTGGAGGATAAATGGTGGGAAATGCCTCCACCCCCTTGATAGTACTAGGGTCAACACCCTACATCAACCATATTGTGCCATCACTGTTCTAAGGGGTCTCATCATCGAAAAACCACTTTGGGAAAGTCGTAGTTCCTGTCAAAACTCACACTCACCTACCGAAGTCATAGAAATATTGGAATTCACAATCAAATAGCATGAAAATTGATATAACATCATTATCCTCTTGATGTCCAAGACATCTCATGCCCCTTGGCATTTTAGGAATTTGACTATCTCGTAGCCAATCAACATGTGGATTAATTCATCATTAACATATTTTTCATGTATAAACATACCCAACTCATTTAAGTGCTAATCCATATCACTAAAATGACATTTAAATATAATCATGTAAGTTCTTTTTGCAAACTTACTAAATTAGCATTCCATGTATTGATATTCCCTATTCAATTTGTGTGTTCAATATGAAGTATCGTATTCATTACCATTAATAAATTAAACAATAAATTCCATTTACCATACACACCTCAAAGGATTCCACATGTGCACATAACAATAGTATTAATCAATCTATCTTAATCAAACAGATAATAAGCAAATAAAATGCTAAGCTAATTCACATTAGAGTTTTAATTAATGACTGTCAAAATATGGGGGTTACAAGTGATGGCTTGTTCATGTAACATAGGTAATTTCGGACAAGTTCTAGCTGAGTGTTTGTTGTTCATGCTTGTCATAGCTTGAAGGGATATTGATGGTGCTTTACAAGAAGACGCCCTTCACATACTCCATTAGGGGGAATGATTTTAGCTGGTCCAACAACCAATTTTATGTTTCACCACCAATTTCAAGCTTCAAAAATTTAAATGTTTGAGTCATTCATGAAAAATTCTATTGCAGTCATTATTATAATCTATGAGCGAAATTAGTCTTTTTTATATCTTTGGAATATCACAATAAATATACAGTCCATCTTTGGGATCAAGGAAGCCTTTAACAACAATTTCCCAATTGTTCACACATTTCACAATAAATTAATCTGGCCATAATTCAACCTTTTTTCCAATCTATGTAAGTTAGTGTAATGAAAATAATTTTTCACTGAAGTTGGGTACATGATACACATTGGTGATCATACCATGTTGATATTCAATGTCACCACAACTAGAAATAGTAATTTCATAATCATTTGCTACAAATATTTCCCTTTTTGTAGCTTCACTTAAAGAAGAAAAGAGAGAAGCATATTTAGCCATATGGTGTGTACAACTAGAGTCAACTATCCACTCACTCTAAGAAGTGTTAGCATGCAAGGCTTAAGAAGCACTAAAAAAACCTATATAATTGTTTTCTGTACCTTTTCGAAGTTGGTGTTGAGCATTGGTTGATCATCTAGTTGACACATCTGCTTCAATTTTATTGACCTTCTCTTTTGGAAAACCTTTTCTGTTGGCGCAAAACTAATAAGATCAAGGTTCTTGCACATGATCCAACAAAGGGGTCCACTATTGTCTAGTGTGTTGGCATATTCAATCTCTTGAAAGAGAATATCTCACCCGAAGCACTGCTTAGACCTATTTTTTATGAGAAGGGTTAACTGCAAAGATAAACGGGAAGCAAACTATTTCATTACACCATTTCGTGACAAGAATTCAAAGTTTATATATACAAGAATTCACAACATAGTTATGAAAACATCATAATCCAAAGGTTAAAACAAAAAATAACATTCATGATAAACACAAAAAATTTGGGGCCCATAAAATATTCATTATTAATTCAATTATATTCATACAATCAACTCTACAACCATCATCTCTAGTCTGCATAATGACCCATTGCAGAACTTGATACATTAGAAAAACCCTACAATCCCATGACCCAATAAAAAACCCAAACCTCATAATCGGCTAGAGCACTGTATTCGGCTTGCTGCTGATCGATTCTCTCATCACTTGATGTCTTGATGCTTTCATGTCTTTTTCTTTTAAATTCACAGTAGTGTATCTGATGTGCTCGTAATCTTCAAAATATTCCGCAACTTCTTCCTTTTTCTATGCACAATCTTCTGTAATTATGGTCCATCCAAAAAACGAAGGAAGTACCACAAGTGTTGAATTTCCCCCGATTCAATTATATTGCATTGCTAATCCTTGTTCATATTCAGTTCATAATCCTTTAAGAAAAGGAGCCAAATCTAGTACTTCTGCAATGGTGCAACTCCTAAAGGATTCAAATTCTTCAACCTTGTTGTTCTAGTTACCCATCAAAATATTAGCACCAACTATGAAATCCTAGGCCTTCTCACTATCAGGATCGATGGGTTTCTGCTACTCCAACTACATCCATTCTGCATCTACAAACAAGTTCAAGTGTTGGAACTGGATTTAGGTGGTTCGTTCTTCTGGCTTCACCTCGTAGAGAATCTTATTAATGGAAACCAGTTTGTCATGTAGTTGATCCATATCATTGTCAACCTACTAGACCTCCTTAGATTTCCGCTACAAATCTATAATATTGGTGATATTCTTGGCTTCGTCATTAAGATATCTGATCTTTTTACACAAGATTTCCACTAGCCATTCCTTATTTGGAAGTACGCAAACCCAATCATTGAGAGAAGAAAACATTTCTTCGTTTTTTTGTGTGGTCTACTGGAGACTACTGCAAGTGACAAATATTTTCTCTACCAATGAAGGCACTTGCACCATCAATTGTTGTTGTTTTGGATATCTCTGCCTTCTTTCTCTTGCCAATTCTTTCTTCAATTGTTTTGTCTTTGCTTCCAACTGTTACCAAGTCTCCCAATTGAGTTAAGGTATCTCTTATGGAATTACAAACGATATTTCTTCAAGTGCAATAGGGACATGTTGGCAGACTTGAGGAGACATCTGCTTCATCGAGTCATAGAGGGCAGTCACTATCCATTCTACAGCTAGACGGATCTAGTGTTCTTGGTTTCTCTCCTCAATAGTATCTTCCAACTAGATCATGGCCTCATTGTATACCTATTGTAAGGTGGTGTGTTCATTGTATGCCATGACAAGTCTACGTTCTAATTTTGCAGTTGTATTATTGATCTGCTCAAACAACTATGCCGTGGAGTAACCTAACAATTATGGGGTTTCAACATCTAGAGGTAGTGTGTGCAGGGGTAGTCCACTTGAAATGGAATGTGCATATTGTTTTGGCGTCATTGTATATGAGTCTTGCTGAGCCTGTCAACACTGCGTGATCTGCATTTAGGTTACCTCGCTCAAGCATGGAACATTGTCATTTTGTTCCGGCACATCTAGAGTATTGTGCAACATTGTTTGTGATTCTGCACAATTTTTTGTAGTTGTGCGTTATCCATTGAAGAGGATGTAGGAGGAGGGATTAGGTCAATTTATTCCTTGAAAATATGTTTTTCTCCCTCTTATTCCATTGGAGCTTCATCCAATGGTGGAATTTATTCTTCGCCTTGTGACTACTATGGTAGGTATCATGTGTTCTTCCATCACCACCTAAACTATAAGGCATCTACAATGCCTTCTAATCCAATGCGTCATCAATAGCTTCTCCTAGGCCCATCAACGAAGAAGGGGTTGTTTGTTCTCAGGATTATTGTATGCTACATGCTTGAATTTCACATCAGACTAGAACTCCATGTATATCATGGTTGGATGGGATGGGGTCAGTGGTGACATCGATAATAGGTCTCTTATTGGTATCCTGGTCAAGACCAAGGAATGATTCAATGGTTTCTTTAATAAAGTCGAGGGCATGCTCTGTGGGAAGGAGAATATAAGAAGATGAGGGGGCTGACTACATTTTCACAGAAGGGGGTCGAATCTCAGGGAGGGGAGTAGGGACTCTAGGAGGTGGAAGGTCAAGAAAGGGAATAGTGACACTAAGGTGATTGGTTATGAGGGGTTTAAAAATATGAGGGAATTTTGTTGTACTCAAAAAGGTGAGGGTGTCTTTCATGACCTTCATGGGGATCATTATAGTTTTGGATATTCTAGAAAGTGTTCGTGGAAGGGGAGTGGGAGTGGAGGATTGAAGAGGGAGCAGGGTTGTGGAGGTTGGAAATTCAGTGGAGGAAGCTTCTACGAGCACAGTATCACATTTGTGCTTCTTTCTAACTTTGAACAATGAAGGAGGGAATGTAAGCATTAAATTTGGGTTTCTTTGTTATGGCGATTCTCGGTCAACTAGAGACTTCTCTGCTAAACATTATGGGAGACAGGCAGAAGGGGAGTGCCTTTGTCTTAAAATATTTGGGCTCCACTCCTCGTTGGAGCAAGAAGGTATGATCACAATCCACCCCAATTTGTTAAGGAGAGGTCATGGAATTGAGACAGCTACAACGGACACCATATTACTGTACCACTAGGTGAAGGCATTTTCATTGAAAGATGCATTGGTTTCATCACGGTGACTCCTCCGTGGTTTGAAGTGCCGGGATTGAAATTTTCTATTTGTAGTTGGTGTAAATTCATGGCCTTTGGTGGCTTCCATTTCTACATCGCGAAGGAAACCATCATATATCCAAAAATAAAATACCATCTAGATGTTTGGGCATCTACAAAAGATTGAAAAAACTCATCCATGAATTAGTTGCACCAATTCAACTAGATGCCCTAGGCATAGAACTCTGCAACTCAAATGGTATCTAGGGTGCATTCTCCCTTTGTGTATTTCCTCATCAATTTTACGACGATGATATCACACAAAATATTCACCTATGGGTTATATATTTTAGCTATAATGTCCCCTTTTCCTCCTCATTTTGTGCCATACCTATCTTATAGGATCATCTCTAAGCATGCCCTGTCTCACTTGTGTTCTCCTTGAAATGATGTGGATACATCCTCACCCATCATGGACAACTTGGTGAGCCAGTGGATGTCATCTACATGGATGGGATAATAATGGTCTATCCATAGAAACTTGCCATACACCCTGATAATAAAAAATATGGTGCACTTGAACACCTCCCTTGTTGTGGTGGAGACAAGTAGATATTTTGGCTTATCAATGTTGAATTTCTCAATGGATCGAAAGCGGGATTGCAAACTAGCACCACATCGCCATTTTCAAATGGATGTAATCCATATAAAACTTGGGATTCATGTTTGGATACAAATCTATGTCTAGAAAATCACAGTTGACCAGTTTGGTCTGGTTGACCTTCCCCTGTAAGTCTCCAATCATTTCGATCATTGGATTGATCGTCTCAGTATGAAGAGGTTCTTTCTACTTGGATATAGGATTCCTACGAGACACCATAGTTGCTTCTACTTTCCCCATATCCATCACATGGCACTGGTAGAAATGGTGAACTGGAGGCTGAGAAATAGCTCTGTGCTCACATTTCTCTAGTTTCTGCAAGGGATCTAGTTCAAAATGATGCAATTCTAAAATATGAAAATTAACTAATAGAACGATACTTATGGAATTGTATCATTTAATCATGACAAGAAAAATATTTGAAGCTATCAAATAGTGGGGATTTGATAATATCAAAGTTTAAATATGAAGATATGAATTAGTGATTTCACAAGGGACAATGGTAAATGTAGTCTAATCATGCATTAATGGATCTTTAACACTAAACAATTGGACTATCCAACTCGATGTAGATTCTAGGTGGCACTAAAAAAATGAGGACATTGGGATTCACGATGATAATGGTCTGACCTATCAATCTCAAAACTCCCAATAAGGCACACAAAACACAGACAACTGGTGTGAAAATCAAACTAAAGTGATGCAACAACCAAAACAAAAATTTCAGCACTTACTCCTATCCTAAATCACTCCCCATGATAGGAGTGCTATTTGACTAGATTACTTAGTAGTAGTATAGCACTTCAAGCATGCAACATTCACTCATCCTTATCTAATAATTCCAATGAGTTATGCAAAATTAACAGAGCAAGATTTCTAGACTACTGCAACAATGAATGGTCCCATCCAATGCATCTAAACCTTGCCTAGATGCTTCAAGAACTTGATTTCATATAGTAGAAATTTTCACCATTTTTAAAATGATTCCTCTTGATGTGGTGATTGTGCTAGGCTTTTTTTCTTTCTTTCTCCACGGTGGTGTGATAGTCAGCTAAGAAATGAGATTCTTCTAATTCCATTAAATCTATGATTCTTTCCACCACTGAATATTCCTCAGTCATATGAGTTGCATTGGTGATGTAAATATTAGGAATGACTGCTTCTCGTCCATAAACCAACTAGAAGGGAGTCTTCTTGTGTAATTTATTAGTTTTATTTTGAATTTCCCATAATACTAAAGGAATTTGTTCATCTCAATCATCCATGTTTGCACAACATACTTTGGTTAATCATGTTTCCATAATATTGTTAAAGGATTTAACTATGCCATTCACTTGTGGGTGATATGGATTGCTCTTATGATGTTGTGTGAGGACTTCCTTTGTTAAGGACACAATCGCACTACTCATGAAATGAATTCCTTAATTGATGGTTAGGATTCTAGGGAATCCAAAATGAGTAATGGTATCCTCATAGATGAATCAAACAATTTTTTCCTCTGAATAATCTTGTAATGGTGCTTCCTCAACTCAATTTGTCATATAATCTGTAGCGGTAATAATGTAACAAGCTTTTAAGTGCTTTGCAGGAGGGTTAATGGGGCCAATAGAATCAACCGCCCTATTCTCGAATGGATGTAGGGAATGAACTATATGGAGTGGGAGATCATCTCAATGGGAAGGCTCCCCAACCCACTGGAAAACAGCACATGCTTTGGCATAGGATTTAGCATCCTTAATAATAGTTGGGAACCATAATCCTGCTTGTCAAAATTTTCTTCCCATAGATTTTCCTCCAATATGGCCACCCATAAATCCTAAATGGAATTCCCATAAGATATCCTGTTGTTCATGATCCAAGGCACAATGGTGCAAAATTCCATCAATTCTGAGGTTATATAGCTGTCATGCAATCAACTAATATTCTACAGCTCGCACCACAAGATGATGTTTATGTGTTGGAGTATAATCTTTGGGTGCCATTCTCATTGTTAGAAACAATGAAATCTCTTTTAATTGATATGGAATGGAATCAAATCTGGAAAAGGATTCATTGGGTAACTAATCATTGTTCAGTCCTTTATATTTGCTTGTTCCTATATGATAAGGTCCATAGTTCTATGCCCTTGGTTTTACAATTACTTCAAAAGAGATATCTTGTAATAAGATAAACCATCTACATATTCACCCTTCTAGCACATGTTTATTCACTAAATGTTTAAGAGTTGAATGATCTATGAAAAACTTAAAGTGTCTGCCCAAAAAATAGTGGCAGAACTTCTGCAATGCATAAATCATCACTAATCCTTCCCTTTGTGTCATTGTGTAGTTGCACTTAGCCTGTGATAGCTTCCTACTAGAAAAATAGATAGAGTGGCCAATCTATCATTTTCCTAGTTATGTGAACACAACTACAAGTGAAATGTCTAATGTGTCAACATGTACATGAAATTATTTTACCTAGTCATGAATATGAGGATTGCGGCATTGACCATTCTCTCCTTTAGGATTGTAAAATATTTTTCGAACTCTTCAGTCCAATTAAATACTTCCTCCTTCTTCAATATTTGTTTTGATAGGTATGTAATGGAAGCATAGTTGTGGATGAACTGTCTATAATACCATGTATGTCATAAATTAAATCATAGTTTATTAACAGAAGTGGGGGATGGTAGATTCATAACGATGACGACCTTTGCATGGTTTACCAAAACTCGTTCATGAAAGACAACATGACCCAACAAGTTTCCAAAAGGGATGCAAAAAAAGGATTTTCGCAATTTTAAGAAAATATGCATCTAGTAGCAATAATCCAAAATCAACCAAAGTAGCACCACATGGTCTTTGAGTAAGTTGTAGATTGTCCATTCGTCCAATTATACTTCTAGGAACTTGTTCATAAATTTCTTGAAAGCTTTTATGACGATCCATGAAAAGACTACATGTAAATTCTTCAATTTGAAGGGCATGATATTATAAGCAAAGTATCCCCATTATGTAGTAAATATTTTCTTCTCTTATCTTCTTCTTCAATATGTACCTGGTGATATCCTGAGAATCCATCTGTAAAAGAGTAGGCCTCATTCCCGACGACTTGATCTAGAAATTCGTCACTGAAGGGTGTTGGAAATGGGTCATGAACACATGTAGAATTTAAACATTGATAATTGACACGAACTCTGATATCTTTATTGTCTTTCTTACTCTAAATCATGAATGGACTATTCCGATCAGATTCATCTATTGGGAAAATCAATTCGGCATTCAACATCTGGTCAATTTGATTCTTCACATTTTTTTTTTAATTCGGGGATTAAAATGATATGGTCTATGCTTCATAGTATTTGCATCAATTTTCAACACAAAATTCATTTCCCCTATATCACCTTGTATTCCTTTGAGTTCTGTGAATTTTTTTGGAAATAAATCTTCATATTCTTTTAGAAGTGATATGATCTATGATACTATCTGATCATCCTAGTAATCTCCTATGGATTCCATATTTAGTTTGTCTTCTGTAGAAATATTGAATTTCCACAAATTTAGAGGATGCATATACAAACCCCCGACCTCTTATGGTTTCCATTGTTTCAACTCTCGATATCCTTCAAATTCGTTGAAGGTTAGATGTCACAATTGTTTTAGATAGTTCGGGTATGGATTCTCCTAATCAATCTTTGTGTAACAGAGAGGTGATTATATCTTCTTGACAGGGACATATAAACTAGATAATTCCTGGTGGAGTAGTAAAATATGTTGGCTTCCCATGTTCAACAACTTGTCGTTGAAAAGAGTCTCCCCAATCATCACCAAAGAATCCATAATATATTGGATGTCCCACAAAAGAAAAATTTTGACAAAAATTTGCACTCAATTTCCTCCAGCAACTGGTTTATGTCCATGTCTCTTCGTGTAGGTACTAGGCCTTAGGAATTGGCCTAATTTATGGAATAAATTGTGAACTCAAAATTTTAGATACAATCCATCTGCATCCCATTGTTGCACACATTGATCGATGCAGACAATTGGATATGCTTGCAAATATAAATTTTTGTGACTCAATTGGAATGCTTGGAAGGTTTAAAATAGAGTATTAGATATATCTTGGTTGAAATCCAATAAGTTATGTCATACCTATATGCCTCCCACCATCTTACATGAGTTCCTTTGAATGTCATATCCAGAACATTCATTTGTTGATTTTCCACAACACAGGTATTCACTTTCTACAGAAAACCCTCTAAGTTGTTAATGCTATCATATACTAGAGGATCCAAAATTTATACTCTTATCCATCAGATCATCATTCAATGTTGATAGGATAGGTCATGCCATCTTTTCTTCCAAAAATCCATTGCTTCTACAAATTTTCTATCAAAAGAGCGAATGTTTCTCCAAATAACAGAACCATGTATTGTAGGGTTCATGTAAACCTCCTTTTTTCCTATTGTCAAGGTGTAAATTTTATCTAGAACATCTCTTTCCATGTTCTCATGAACTGGTTTAGTATATCCCTACCCCTTGAGTGGGTATAGAGGTTGCATAACTGTCATGCCATCAACTTCAAAGGTCATAGTTATGTTCTTCAGGTCAATCACACCATAGTTTTCGTAGACCCATTCTAATCCTAGTAAGGTTGGATATGGATAAGTTCCACCCATAATTTCAATAACTTTGAAATTACTAATAGTGTTTACACTTGCTAGGCTACTTCCACATTCTCCAATCCACCAATAGTGAATATTCAGTATTGGTTTCCCATCCTCAATTGAATAGGAGAATAAACGAGGGAAGGGAAAATCATAGCCTCCCAAGACTTCTTTGGAAGTATGTGAACATCAGATCCCAAATCCAACATCACATTCTTAATATCACAGCCGTGAATTTCAACATTCAGTTTGAATTCTCATCCATCCCTTTTCTTCCTTCTCTTTTGCACAACTTTGAGTCTTTCTTTCAAGAATAGGGGTGTGACATATCTCATCATCTCCTTCCGTGATGCTTGAAATTGATCACATAGTTTTTTGCAATTTGTAATTTGCACCTTCGTCTTCTAAAATGTCCACCAACAAAGTAAAAAACAAAGAGATAGGGTCTCCTCTCTTTCCTGAATATCCTAGTTTTGTATTCCTTTTGAAAATTCTTAGAGGTGGTACGTCATTTGTTTTAGTGTTTTGAGATGCTTCTGCAACATTCCTAGTTGGAAGGGTGGGTATACGCTGAAACATTTTGACGACACCCCTGAATATCTCTTTCTTGTGGACTAGATTAAACTTTGTTGCTAACAGATTTTCATTTCATGCAATGGGAGAATTGTAACCGTTCAAATATGGACATGTTCTAGCTCCTCTTTGGGTGACAACAAAGCCTGTGGACTAAGGTCTCTTCGAGGTTCATAGTTTATTAAAAATTTTGGTCTTTGTGAATGATCTTCCCATTTCGTAATAAGCTCTGAGAAATATTCAATGTTATGAGTGTTTGTTCGGAAATAGTTGCACCATGGTCTTATCGGGAGGAAGAAATCTTGTGTTAAATGCCTTACCTCATTCAAATTGTAATAATGGATTGGACATGTGCATCCTCCTCCTATACCAACTACAAAACCTCCATCTCTTCTATGTCCTCCTTGACCTCCTCTTTCTTGTCATTGTTGATGTTTTGATATTCTATATATAGATTGATCCAAACATTTTATTAATGCATACATAGCCCTACATGTTTATATGCCATGTATAATAGACCCACAAAATTCACAATATACCATGTTTAGTACTAATGAGTACTCTAGAGAAGGGGGAAAAGTCATGATGGATGTTTGGATGCCTTATGAATTTCATAATATTCATTTGAAGCAAATCCTTGTGAGAACTGATATGTCGGGCATCTAATTGCATGAAATGGGGTTGATGCAGCTACTTGCACAACACCTTCACTTGTCCCACTAATAAAAGGACCTCCTATAGGGGTCACTGCTAGTATCCTCAACTGTGTACATTCTAATGCGTGATGACCTTCCATCATGTTCCCTATACACCATACTTGCCCTTAGTTCGGCTCAGGTATTGTTAGCTCCTGAATATGCTTAGTTAAAGTAGCAACTTGATTATGAACTTGATATAATTCAATGGTAGAAGATGATGATCTAGCCATACTTTCAACAAGATAATTATCCATTGCTTCAATCTTCATTACTTGTTCCAAAGTAGCACAATGTGAGGAAATAACCTGTTGCGATAGGGGAATTTGAGTCAAGGATAACAATACCTGAATGAACCATTCCTTAAGGTGTGCATCATGGAAAGGGAATGAAATATTGTTCAAATCATCTTTGAATTGTTCTACATAGTCCCTGGCAGATTCCCCTTGTAGTTGTTGTATTTCTCTTAATTATGTAATTCCTTGTTGTTTTGACTTCAAAAGCTGGAACTCATCCAAGAACAAATTATTTACTTCTTGTAATGTTAGGGTTGGAGCATTGGCACCCCTATATTCTACTGGATTCATAGAGCATTCGATGGATATTCCATGAAAAGTGGTCTAGAATTCAATCAAATTTGAGGCTAGAGGTGTCCCTATGGTGTTCCAAATGGGTTCACAAAGAAACAAGTGTTGTTCAACATATTGAATTTTTTCCTCTTCCCCAAAATCCTAGACACGTCATAGATGGAATTTCTTGTACCCTAGCCATGCCGATGATTGGAGGTCCTATTGATACAAATAATTGGGTTCTAGGATGATCCACGGTGCTACTACTATTCTGTTGATTTAAATTCAAACTTCTACTACTGCACTAACTTGTATATTGTTAGACCTAACAACTATTTGACTGTACCACAGTAATTGAAAAACAAGGTTATCAAAAGGAATTACCAAATTTTGTAAAGGAACGCAAGGGGTAGTCGATGGTTTGTTTCTTCCATTAATTCCAGTATCTCCTTCCTCCACAATGGTGGGTTCACTTTCTGGGATTGCGTCATTTTCTATAGGTCCTGACAATTCTGATTGTTCTATAACATCTCTAGGGGCTGGTTTAGATGACTTATTTGATAATCCACTACTTGGTAATTGAAATTCATAGTTTCCTTCCTCATTCATAGTATGCACACTCTCTCCCCATCTCCCTCTTGGTGGATCCTCATGCACCTCTATTACTCTTCCTCTCAACCATGAACCAACCAGTTCTTCTCGCCACTTCAGCTTTTGCATCTCATTTTCTCTCTCCTCACAATTTTCCCCATTCCACATTTCCTCTTCTGGTTGCAAACTTATTTTCTTTTCTTTTCTCTTATGTTTCTTCAACCACTTTTGACATATTGCTAATATTTTTTCTACATGCTCATCCTTTGTCTCATGATTAGATTCCCCCCCATTGTGTATAGTTCATACTTTCCGCAACTTGGAAACATCACCTCGACCACTCCCCTAATGGAATGAGGGTTCTACTCCTCCATTCTAATTAGGTTAAGTGGAAAAAAATTGTTTTCAACCATCCAAAGCTTGATCCACAATGGAATTTCCTTCAAAATCCTCCCTCTTGATCCTTTTAAGGTCTTATTTAGCTCTAGATAAATAATGGTTAGTTTTGACTTCAAATTTCACAATGTATCCTATCAAAGTAATTTATACCTAGAAGTCAAAATCCCGATTTAATGAAGTATATAGTCGGTGTAAGGCTACTAGATCTCCTTGATTCCACTACACAATTCTTTTTGATGATTGGTGTGTTTCAGGGCTTCTGCAACTTTGTTCAAGCACTCAAATAATTTAACAGTGAGCTCTACCCATAAGACTTCATATTGATCAAATATCGGTCCTCCGTAAAGGATATATCCTCTAAGTTTATGTGGATCCCAAACTTACAAATCAACCTCTTGTAATAAGAAATATTTGAACCTCTTTTCCCACCAATCTTGAATCCCACTCTTTAGGATCATCATATCCATGTAGTTAACGACTTCTTTTTAGAAACTAAGCCTTGGAAACATAACCATTTGTTGGCACAAAACTGATAAGACCAAGGTTCTTGCATAAGATCTAACAAAGGGCTCGTTGTAGTCTAGTGTGCTGGCATATTCAATCCCTCGAAGAATAAATTCTCACCTAAAGCACTTCATAGACATGTTTTTTATGAATATGGTTAATTGCAAAGAGAAAGTGGAAGAGAACTCTTTCATTACACCATTATACAATAAGAATTCATTTTATATCTACAAGCATTCATAGAATATTTGTGCAAACATCATAAAGAAACCTGGCAGAAACAACAAATAACATTCATGATAAACGAAGAAAAATTGGGGCCCAATAAAAATTCATTATTAATTCAATGATATTCATACAATCATCTCTACAACCATCATCTATAGTCTGCAGAATGATCCGTCGCAAAACGTAATATATTAGAAAAACCCCACCATCATATGACCTAGATAAAAAAACCCGAAACTATGAATCAACTGGAGCACAATCTTCGGCTTGTTGCTTGTTCGATGGTCTCATCACTTGATTCCTTAATGCCTTCATGTAATTCCCTTTTATAATCGTGGGAGTGGACACGATATGGTGGTAATATTCAATGGCTTCCACATCTTCCTCCTTGTTCTTCGTGCAGTCTTCATGCCTATGGTCCATCCAAGAAATGAAGGAGCCAACATCCCCCACATGTCCTAATTTCCCACAATAAAGACAAGGCTTATTATTTCTATCTTTCTTAGTTGAATTTGACTCATTATGCTTCTTATTCTTATTCTTGTTGATGCACTCCTAACCTTTCTGTGAGTTACACTATTGGCCCCTTTCATTGTAATTTTCTTGAGTTTTTCCCTTTAATAGGTGGGCCTATTTATTGACATGTAATTTTCCTTCATCAAACAATTTCCCATGTGCCTTAATAAACAATCCACAAAGAGATTCAATGGTATAGTCCTTACCATGTTCTTTTCTGGATGCCCAACTAGCACAAAACATTAAATAGAATATATCATAGGGTGTCTTGAAATTTGTGAGAATTGGTTCAATGAATGAGTTACCCATCTTTCTTCAGAAATTCCTTTCCACATTCTCCCAATTTCAATTGTAACTTCATGACATGAGATAGATCATCCTAAATCCTTCCAAACAAGAGGATCTTCAGAGAATCAACTCTTTCTCAATCTGCATAACCTGAATTTCATTGAATTTATCAAATAGATTCTTTAGTTTCTTCCAAAGTTGATGAGCATAGTCAATCCCACTTGTACGAGAGTGAATCTCCCTTAAAATGTAAGTGGTAATAAATTCTATAACCTCATCCTTCTTCTCATTTAGGATGAACTTCTAGTGATCATCCTTTGGACCTAGGATCATGGTCTTGGTAAACTTTCAGAGGGCCTTAATTTTTAGCAAGGTCTCCATATCTTGTGCCCATATTGCATAGTTTTGACCATTCAAGATCACAATTTCTTGCTTAGAATCCATATTGTTAATATAGAAATACAAACTTTGATACAATCTTAAAGTTGAAGCCTATAGTCAATCACAAATAGATCCAACTCAACATGTCTAGTTGACACCTCAAAAGACTTGTAGACACCAAATTGTGTTTCAAACCAACAAATATTATAATATGTTGGAGAAACTTGGGAATTAGAAAGATTAAAGATATAATTATTCCAATAAGATGTGGGATCGATAGACACCATTTCAACACTTAAGCACAACATATCAAAATTGACAATAAATCAAAATGGATTGTTCATTATCCATAATTCAACCCATAGGGTCATCATTTTATAGCACCAGTATATAATGAACCTACTTGACGTGAGGAAGAGTGTGCCCACATTGTTAGGTCAGAGCACATAATCATGGTCTCCTTGATTTCTACCATGGTTGTGCCATAGTCGATGGTTTTTTTCTAGTTGCACGAACAATCAATCGATTAGTGGACTCCTCCCTCAATTGATTGGTCCGACTCTAGTCAACATCCTACTTGGGCCATCAATTGACAAACTAGTTGACCACTTAGTCCACTATCAATTGTTGACTATCTATGTTTAGAATATCCAGAGGTGTGATGAACTAGCAAATCTCATTGTACCAACACATAAACAAAAATAAATCCATTTTTCCAACTCTGTATTCTTAATGTTGTTTTCAACCACACATTTAAATATAAATTATTGATGAAACTACACACACTTGTAGAGCTTTGTATGTAGATTTTAAATATATATATATTTTAAGAAAAAAATCCATCCATTTAGAAAACAAATTGTATGATGCACTAGTAATGGAGAACCACATACTAATCCCAGACTCCCTAAGACTAGTTTCATTCATCTATCGAATAGCTATATCAAATTTTAATTTATTATAAGAGAAAATCATTAACACATTGTGAAGAGTAACAAAAACAAAAATATGTCACTTTATAGAACTTTAACCCTTGTGGAAGGTATATTAACCACTAATTTTAGCCAACCCTATGAACCTTCATACCATTAATAGGGAAAATTAACAAAGTTTCATTTCTACATAGTCATATGGTTGGAATGGTCTTCATCATTTTTTTTCTCTGACAAGAATGGGTAACATTTTTATATTAACAAAAAGTTGCGAACTACAAAACATTACAAAATTATTCATCCCTATAAGAGGGTATCCAAACTATGTCCAAAATAATAGTGAAAATGACCAAAAATTTAATAGAGGTCCACAATTTCCCTTCTACTACCACAAAATCCTGTAGACTATAAATCCTAACATACTATCCTAACCAAAAAAATGCACTTAAAACACATAAAAGAGATTCAAAAACTAAGCTCAAAATGCTGAAAGAAACTAGAAATTCCCATCCTTGGCTTGCCTAGGGGACTCCATCTCAACACAATCCTTTAGAGGATGCTAGACAAAATTTTCCTCCTGAGCAAGAACAATTAGGAAAGAATTCCCCTAACAGTGGCTTTCTTGAGCCAAGCTGACCAACTTGTCCATATCCTTGATAAGCTTCTCGATTTCCCAACCCTGCATGCACACATGGTCTTCTACATAGTCTAGTCAAGTATCAATAAGGGAAATGTGGTACAAAATATGTCTGGCCACCTCCACCAAAACATCCCACCTTAACTGCATTAGTCGAAGCATAGCCCAAATATCCCTAAGATTGGGAAAAATGCCCCCAACTTCATCCTTCCTAGAAGGCATGGAAACAAACCTATTTCAAGCAAATTGAGAGGCAAGAGACCATTTTCCCAAGAAAATACCAAAGTCATCTTGAAACTAAAGTTTAGAAAGGCCGCAACTCAAAAAACCAAGTGAGGGGATGACTACATTCCCCAACCCTTCACCGACCAAGCTTTTTGGCCTACACATATCTCTGACACCCTTCACCCAGTGAGTTGAGGAGACAAAGGGAGGAGACAACACACAGAACTAACTCAAGATGGAAGTTTTTCCCTCTTAAAATCAAAACTTGAAAATTCTCTCAAAATAAACCATCACTAAACCAATCAAGTCCACCATCGAAAACACAAGATAAATAAACTTGCCAATTCATTCCATAGATTTCGTTGTCCTGAATGGAATTTACATCTACCATGGTGTAGTACATGCAAAAGCAGGAGGACCAATACCAAAGAAATCCTTTGCACAATCGAGTAGTTAAACAACATCTCCACTACATGGATGAGACTGTGTACATGTGTCTACACCGTCCCATGCAGACTACAATGTAAATAAATCTTGTCCCATAAAACTAACCCCAAATTCCATGAGTTCAAGCACCATCATGTCCAAATTAAGTGCTAATAGACCCATTTAAGCCTCATGTCCAAATTAAGTGCTAATAGACCCATTTAAGCCTAGGGTGGTTGGAGCAATCCACCATGACCCATTTATCCAAAGTTACTCCTTTGTTTGCGAAAGCATCAACATTGGTATTTAAATGATGATGGATGTGGAGAATATGAAGGTCCATATCCCCTTTAAGAACCAATAAAGTCATCTCTGAATTCGATCACAGGGAGGCTCATCTTTACTCAGACTTCTTTAAATAACTCTAACAACTAAAAGAAAATCCCCACAAATTAAAAATTTCTCAAATTGCCTCGTTACAATTTCTTCAACATCCATCATCAAAGCAAGCCACTCAAACTAAGTGCATCCAAAACCTCAAGCAAAAGTATTCACAATCATCCCCTCAAGATCATAGAGGACCCATTCCACACGTTGCATCCTAGGAATTCTCTTCATCATGTTATTACAAGTATATCTATCATTTTTAAAACTAGCATACCCCCAAAGTGGGGGAAATGAAATGCCAAAAAGAAATTCAATATTTAAAAAAAAATGAGAGAAAGTTGTGTATGTAGATAATATAAGTTTATGTGTTGAAGGGAAGTTTAGTAAATATATAGAGGAATAGTAGTCAAATTTAGTCACTTGCAAATTATATGCGATTGAATAAATCGTGTAGAACATAATCTAAAACATTTTGATTGCATTTGTACAGGCTAGGAAGCATGTCCCTAATGGGGACTTGGGAACTATTTTAAGGATCAACAATGTTGAGTCATTTAATTACAAAAGTTTAGAGTAGAGTACCCTTGTATTGAAACTTGTTTTACATCCTCGTCTGAAAAAACAAATGAAATCAAATCATATTGATGGATTTAACTTCTTGCAAAAGAGCCTTATAGTTGAAGAACCTGGTGGTTTCATTTTGGCACATGCACCATGAACATGGGAGACCTTCCCTATCATTACATTTATTCAAAAAAATTTACTAAGTACCCAAAGAAAACGCCATTGATTATAGCACTCAAAAGCATTTTGGGTTCATGGATGAAAGAGTTTAAAAAATGGGGAGTGGTGGAGATCCATGTTTATAACCTTTTTTATGTAATCAATAAGGTAGAAAAGTTGATGTGCAACCAAATTCATACGTTGAGAGAATGGAAAGAAAAGAAGAGTATTCTCCTTATAAGTTATTCACAGCTCTCAAGTATAGTTTGTGAAAAATCAGAAAATCAATTGACACAATCTTGCGAATAAATTCTACTTGAGGAACCAGGGTTGTTGGTTTTTTGATGAAGGGAATTTCCCACGAATTAAGGACACCAACATACTCCATGCTATTTTCCAAAGACATATGAGGAGATAGACGTTATTGTCAGGCACCCTCTTTCAGAACAATCTGAAAGAGCTATTCAATCTTTTGAGGCTGGTAAGGCCTAATATTTTAGATTTGAACTATTTTGAAGCCTTCTTCAATCGGTTGATTAGTATCATTTATGCTACTGAGAGGCATACAAAATTAATGTACAGGGGGCTTGTTCAAGATACTGTGGAGAGAATATTCTATGAAGTGTTGGGTTATGCACTATAGAGTAGCACTTAAGAGGTTAAAACATCCACTCTATAGGATCTCCAAGAACTAACGTCATTATTTGTTCATTAGTATAAAAAAGATGTACTTGAAAATTTTCCTGGACTTGTTGATTTCACTATTAAGTTGAACCTAAATGATAAACAAAGAAGAGAAGTAAGCAAACTACAACACTTTGTAGGAAATAGAATGAGTAGAGATGTGCCATTCACATCTTATCCTTCAGCATCCAGGAGAAGAAATTTAAGGCATTCACATTTCCATCCCTTGAAACGTTAAGGCATAGAGAATGAATAAATGAATTTATGATGAATTGTCATTAGGAAGAGACTGAGGTAAGAATCCTATAGGATATTTGAATGGTTAATAATATTCTATATATTCTGTGGCCTATGAGGATATGCTCCCTGGCAATTTCTATTGCGGCCCTTGTCAATTGTTGCCGCGACGGTAATTCAACTACTTCCAGAAATAAAAAGTGCTTTTGTGCAAAACTAAAAAGTTCTTATGTGCTATGGTAATCAACTCATTTTGCTAGGATGGAGAGAGTACCAACTCCTCCCTTGGGAAGGAAGGTTGGAGTTGAGATTAATTTTTGATCATAGATCTTCCTGGTTAATTGTTTGATTCATGATGCTTTTGTGCTAATAGTGAACTAACTATTTTGTCAGTGAGGTCATGTTACTTGATGGAGATTTTTCTTCGTCATGGAGACTGGGAATTGTTGGTTGCATGTAACATTAAATGCAAGATTTCTTTATTTTGGATTGTTGGTTCTCAACATTCGTCTCCTTCCTACCAAATGCAGGCAACATAAAACAACTACTCAGTACTCGTCTCCTTTATCACCTTCCTCTCCTTCTACAGACTCAACCCTAACCTCCTCATAATCCTTCTCGAGGGCAGCCAGATCCTCACAGGATTCAAAAAACTCATCCTCTTCTATACCCTCGCCCACATACCAATGAACCAATGCTTGCTTGGCGTACATGAGATCGAAGTTATAGTCGATTCTCGAGAACACTTATGCAACATTGGTCGAGTTGGAGATTGCCTCCAGGGACAATAGTAGGAAGATGGTAATTAATTTCACACTTGAATCTAGTGGGACACCAATCAACAAACTAAATGCTTCTCTTTGTCTTGATGGTTACGACATCAGCATTGACATCCTTGCAGGGCATGGCATATCCACAGTAGATGAGATAGTAAGCCATGTATTTTCCATGGAGAGGATTGCACTAGGCCATCATGGAGGATGGCTTGAATGCAATGTTTGTACCAAAGGTACTTATCTTTGAGAAAATTCAACATGCTTTTGAAACGTTAAAGCTTTTGATGGTAAACTTGTATTTTTCTTTGTACCATTACAGTGGAATGGGTGTGATGCATAGCACTTGAGCGCATTGAAAATTTACATCCAATCGCAAATTCCCGATTCAACGTAGTAGGTGCCGAGGGCCGCAGAAGTGAATTTTTTTTTGAAATTTTGATAAATTGTTAGGAATACAAGTTTTGATTGTAAAAACTGCATTCGAAGTACAAGAATTTGAAAAATTGTAATTTTTAATGGTCGAATTTCATCAAATTACCAACCTAAAAGATGTTTGATACACTGATCACGATCCAAAATTCATTGCTCTGACATTTTGTGGCTCTGAGTGTCCAAGCTCGTTGTCGGTGGTGTAATGCCATATTAGCTGTATTTGAAATCAATGCCAGAAAGGAGATTCCATTGGGAACTACTAGATTTGACTTTGCCTAAACAAAGTTCTATCAAAACTCAATATGTGCATGGTGCAATCAAATTGAGGGATTTCTTTTCTCAATGGGTGGCAAGAGATGAATATCAGTTTGAATTTAAGAATGCACATCAAATTAAAAGGTTGGCATGTAAGAAAACAACACCAATGTAGCTGGGATATTTGCTAGGAAACCTCTAGTAAACCCTAGATTGCCATGAAAAAGAGAAGAGCAATCACATCAGTCCATTTGTTATCACAAAAAGTTATGAAGGATGTTCTATTAAGTTGTGCCATCAAATAACCAGAACATGAAGCATATAAATGAAGGGTTGAGCCTGCAAATTAAGTAGGTTGCCAATGTTTCAGAGGGACTATCGCCAAGCTTTATCTATTTTCCACTGTAACATAGAGATTCCAGTTTATGGTCATGGTTTTATGCAATCAACTGATTATGTTCGTCGATTCTACAAGTGTTTATTCAAGTCATTAGAAGAGATGGCCAATGTCCAAATTACTACATCTCGGTTATTATGAAGGTGTGAGTGCCACGCTTTGATCATTAGAGAAATTAGTGCCACATTTAGACTGATCGAACCATCCAGTTGATAGAGTATTGGCTCTCTACTTTACAAAATTGTCATATGGAAACTCTAGCTTGTCTCCCGGATCAAAGCAATGTTAGTTTATTAGATCACTCCCATAAGCCATTGTGAAAAGCTAAAAGGAAACACCAAAGCCAAATAAAAGTCACGAATCTCAATGAATTTCTCAATGAAGGATACTGCCATCATCATTACCATCTGATCCAAGCTACTGATTTGGCAAGGTGTAAAAGTTGAAGTAATCCAAATACAATATTCTTGTTTCATGGAAATCAACTCGTCCAAAGAAGGAGGATAATGGAGAACATTTATTGAGTAAGGAATCTGACATCTGAATTGCCAGTCACGGGCCAATTTAGTCGTCAAATACAGCTAATTCTCCCTCTTTAGTACTCATCCTGGCTAGAGAAAAATCATCCACACAGGAATTCATATCGTCATCAAGCAGTCGATTTTATGTCTATGTGATAAATGGTGGGCTTGATACCGTTATGGAGATAAGCCAGCCCTCTGGCAATGCCCAGGACGATGTTCATTCTCTACGGCAGTTCAAAGGCCGGGCTTTGGAATTTCCTCCAAATAGATGCTCATGGAGACTTCCATTGGGCATGCAATCGTATATCATGATCTCCACTTCATTCAGGAAATGGGAATCCCCTTCGGGCGTGCAGTTTTTTATTCTCTTCACGATGATCTGCCGAAAATCTAGAAGTACAATTTTTTATATTGGAGTTGTGTTTGTAATGGCTAACATGTATTAGGATGGAAAATCAACATAAATTATCAATTTTGAATTTATATATATTTTGAATTTTTTACTATATCCATATGGCACTCTTGGTTATTATGAACACGTATTCCTTGTTATTATCAACACGTATTACTATGGAGAAATGAGTATAAGTGATCAGTTTTAATTTATATGTGGTTAAATATCTATATAATCATATAATGGTATCCAAGATTTAACATATTGCCACGATCATTGTTCGTACTTTTAAATCATTTTTTTTTGTGATAAATGTGTTTCAGATTTCTATATTGCATAGTGTATTTAAAAAAAAAAAACTTATCATTAAAAATAATTACTATTATAGATTTGAATATATAATATTTTTTTTTGGAGTAGTCTAAAGATTCTATGATTTGGGTTGGAATCCAATCATCGTCGTCGGTTTTCAGGCCAAATCGTCTTTCTGACCGATGCTCTCCTTCGGTTCATTTTCTTGCTCCCATTCACCGAAAAGGAGGCTTCGTTCCTTCAACGTCGTGGCGTGGTCCTCACATCCCGACTCCACCCACTGCATCTTGCTACACATTCAACACACACTCCTTTCAAACTTATAGGCTCACCCATCGCGGTGCACTACCTGTAAACTTAATTATAGAGGATAGAGACTGCAATTCATTCTCCAACTATATTGGTTATGCAAACAAAGCACATAGGTGTAATTTAATGCTCCATTTCAATTGCTTTAACAATAGATTATCCTTTATATCCGTGAGATGTAGAACAGTCGGTGGTGGGTGATGTTAAGACACCCCTAAGCGGAAAGGTCGCCAGTTCGAAACCCCGCGAATACTAAAATACAACCATGCTAAGGGTTGGTGCGATCCAGGCCGGGTGCGATCCCCGGGTGATTTTGACGGCTTAGATGCCCCTAGTTCGTGGTCTCTCAGCCAATGGTGAACCCTTCTAGTCAGGGGGTACTACCACTTGCCAACAAAAAAAAAACAATATATTATCCTTTACCTGTTCATGCTACATTATCCATTGGTTGAACCATTTTGCCTAAATTACTCAGAGGTCTGTACTCGTAGATGGGATTTGAGAAGAGTGTATAGGTTTTTATCTCTTGGGTTGTTTGTTGACAGTCTCTGGTGCTATCCCACTATTTATTGGTACAATTTTAGAGTTGTTGGGAGGATAAGAAAGTTTCTCATGACTGTGGTGTTGATCCTTCTTATGTTGAGCATTGCAGATTGACTACAAAAATAATGGGTAATCAATCTTCATGCATGTTGTTTCAAATGAAGTTTTGTGTCTGGGATTCTTATAAATGACCAGAGTTCAATCAAACCAGTATCGACAGCTTGCAAAGAAGTCAGGTTTGAGATTAATCAAAGTATAACAAATTACAATGTAATTTACTAACTTTTTATTGATTGTGATTCCTTGGTTTGTATCATAAATTGTATAACTACGACATAAACTTATATATCAATACATGGATTTCTATTTTGTAAGCTTTTATGGGTGTTTTGTACTGATCCTTACAGCTCAGTCAACCAATGTTGGTTCACACAACTAGATCACATTACTCGAACCTTATGTTTGATAATTAATTTTGGTATGTTGTAATTACAATAATTTCTCTCTGCATTCCATTCCATGGTATATTGCTTCTTTGTTTACTGAACTAAATTCAATTATTCTTAGCATGTGAATTCTGCCTACATATCTAACTTAAGTATATGTCCTCGGGATTGAAATTTTCTACCAACTGACCCTGTCAACGTTGTGGAGATGTTGTTCTCAATTTTAGAACTGTTGGGAGGATATGAAAGTTTCTCATGACTGTGGTGTTGATCCTTCTTATGCTGAGCATTGTAAAATCACTCCATATGCTCCA
The DNA here is from genome assembly GCA_027924585.1 of Larix kaempferi. Taxonomy (NCBI): domain Eukaryota; kingdom Viridiplantae; phylum Streptophyta; class Pinopsida; order Pinales; family Pinaceae; genus Larix; species Larix kaempferi. The sequence continues at coordinate 10,213,929 of BSBM01000596.1, read as the reverse complement.
TAACTTTCAAAACATGGTAGGCAGATTCTTAAAAATTGAAACTAATGGCGTGGGAATCGAAGGAGAGAACTTCCCCTTTTTAAAGTAATGCGTGAAGCAGGTTTGAGAAAATTCTGAAAAGCACTCATTCGCCATCAACCAGAAGTCAATGTTATCACCTAAACGCGTTTTTGGGGCAGCCGACAACCGGAAAAAGTTGTTGAGGTGTTGCTTGCAAATACAAAATTTCAAAAAGAATCGCGGGGCAGAGAATGAAAACGAGTTTCTTCTCCGCGTTGCGAAAAAATTGGAATCGCTTCAAAAAGAGAATCGCGGGGCACAGCACAGTAAAGTCAACTGAAAGCTGCTTCCATAGTGGAGTCAGCAGGATTATTGAAAGAATGAAAACGAGATTCTTTCTCCACGTTGCTAAAAACTTGGAATGGCTTTTCTACATGGACAAACACTAGTCACTCTAGTTAATAATTATTGACGCGTCCTTTAGAAATATATATTTACATCGATACGTGTTTATTATATTTATAAAATATATATTTACATCGATAAGTGTTTATTATATTTATAGGTATTTATATTTTAAAAATTGGGGTGAACTATCATTACATCGATAGGTGTTTAGATATTATATGAGATTTTGGACTTCCTTTAATGAATCAACAAGATTAATCCAAGTGTAACAAGTGTACAATCCGGATTAATTTCATAGTCGTCCTATTTTGTTATGCTTAAATGCATCTTGATTAAGATTTAAATAAGATTCAATTAAGTGGTGGTTAAAAAAAGGGATATGTTTATTAAATAGTATTTGTTTTATGTTTATATTAATTAGTTTAATGTTTATGCCAATTCATGGCACTTAACTTGCTAGTCTATGCTTTTCGTAGATTGAAGGAGGATGAGAAAAGTGTAAGATTGATCCTATGGTCGTTGTTCAAAATTTATAAATAAACAATTATAAAAAATAACCTATAGGAGTAGTTTATACATGAATAATAGGTAGAGACAACCCATTTAGCTAAAAAAGATAACATATAGTTGAGGCATAGACAACAAATGATTATTACTAAGCATGTAGAACAAGTAACAATTAACTTGTTCATAGCACTTAACTTGTGATCTATCAGTGTTCATCGGCCACAAGTTAAATAGTTGTGCTAGTATTAGTTTTGACCTAATTACATTCCACAAGAGATCCGAGTTTTACATCTGCTTTCACATCTTCGTAATACCCTTAGAAAAATACAAAACATTATAGTTAACAATGTTAAACCACTTAACTCCTTAAAAAGCTAACAAAGTTACACCACTCAACTCCTCCAAAAAACCATTAGGATGGGGATAAGGTTTAGTTAAATACCAACAATATATAGTTAATAATGTTACTTAATGCTATATTATATTTTTTTTTTTCAAATATTTTGTAATACGAGGGAATTGAACCTCGTCCCACCCCGTATTTTCTATGAGCCCTTCACTTACCAAGTGAGCTACTTAATACTATATTATAAATATTCACGAAGGATGATAAAAGCTAGTTCATAAAAAGAGTTTCCACCATTTTATAATAAGCTTTCTTTAAATAATAATTTATAGAATTTAATTAATATTTGTTTTTTAAAAACATAAAGGAAAATTACAAACCGATTTTAAAAGTTTAAAAAACTTAGTAAAGAAATAAGTAGCAAGAGATGGTATGTAGAGTTATCTTATTGTATTGTTAAAATAAAAATAAAAAAGAGGGTGAGTAATAAGTATTCAATTATATTCCATTGAATAAGTAGAGGGTGAGTAATAAGTATTCAATCATATTCCATTGAATAAGTTTTACGTGTACATTGTCGGATTTAAAGTAACGTTATATACAACAATGTAGAGGTTAGCATATATGTTAACAACACAAAACATTGATGTTCATCCTTGTTTATAAAACACAAAATTTATCACAACCAAATATTCCATTCTGCTTCAATTTATATTCATATAAATTTATAGAGTGTTGATCTTAAGCGGATCTTTATGGTGGATTGTTTAATTTACGATTAAAATTTGATGTCTTTGTGACTAAGTTGGACACAATATTTAATATGTTAAAGGTGAGGCGGAGGATGGAATATGAAGCACAAAAGTACCTCATAACAATGGTAGTGGATAACAATGGATAATATTCGAGAGAATGTCAAAAATACGGGAGAAATTAATACTCACCTAAATGTTGTTGAAGGTTGATGTTGAGAGACATAGATAGTGACTCAATGATGCCACTTATTATTTTGTGTTCTTCGTAATATTGAATATAAAAATAATTTTATGCAAAACACTCAAAAATTATATATAGTTTGAGGGCTTTCTCCTACCCTATTTATAGTCTTCTATTCAGAGAGATGGGTTTCTTATAAAAACCCTCACAAATTTCAAAACATCAGTCTTATTTTTGTCTTTCGTCATAAGGGAAAAACCTAAATAAACATGCTCTAAACATCCATCAAAATCCTTATGCTAGTATAAAGGGACTTCCAACTCTGCATGCAATGTGCCATCTCTATATCCCATCTTCATCAAAGTGTCTTCCTACAATAAGAGTGCCTGATTTGATAGTTCATGATCATAATTGGATCAATATATAATTTATCATCTTTTTTGGTGCTTTCTTAGTCGAGATATTTGATGAATTGGCTTATAGGGCCCATTTTAAAGGCAGGTCTTACCTTTTAGATTTGGGGTCACAAAATTGTTTGAAAATTTTCAGATCCATTTTGAGGGATTAAATGGCATTTGTTTTGGTCCTAACCACACATAGGGATGATATTTCATATTCTAAACACCGATACCTTTCCAACGATGCAAGAATTGCCTCAACTAGAGTTCGTATGAGGAAGTTATGCCTCCCACAAGTTGAACTATCCAGTTGAACACCATGGTATCAAGTGGATTCCACATTAGCTCGCATTACCCACACATGTGGATATAGTCTTGTGTGTACTTTCATGAACATTCTAGATGGTCCAAATCCTTAACCCTAATCGGGAGTGGAGGCATGTACAAACCCTAAAACTAACTGCATGCAACTATTGGGTTATGTTAAATACTAGGCCATTAGGAGGAGAAGGGTTGACATTCTGATGATGTTATTGTATTGTTCCATAGTTGACCAATAGTAAGGGAGTAGATATTAGAGAAAAATAGAGGAAGTAGGATATCATGTAGTGGTCGTGTAAGCCACAATTTCAGAGGTAACTCCATAGTGAGTACCACTTTCTTTGTATTTTCATTACATATTGGAAGAGAAAAGAGAAAGGCATAGTCCTCACTTCTGGATGGGTTTTTACCCATAGTGGGTTTTCCTAGTGTATATCTTGTGTTATTTTTGTGAATGTCTTACTTTTCTCTAGTTATTTTCCTTTCAGTTCTAGTTTATTAATCATTTTGTGGAATTCAACTAACATAATGAATTAAGTTCTAAGATCCATTGTGTTGAACTATTCCAGCGAAATATCGATAATAGTTTATGTATCATATTGGTGTTATAACATTTTTGTTTTAGGTTATGTGGGAAATTATAGGACCTAGGAGTTGATGAAATAAAGGAAAAGAATTCTAACCCTAGTTGTGGCAGATGAGTCCAATGAAGAATTAGGGGGTGAATATGAACAACAATTTACAAACATGGAAATAAAATTCGTCGATATCTCACACAATATGTCAATCCTCATGTCGGATCTAGAGAGAAAGTTTGGACTTTTTTATTATTTTGGAATCTCTAACTCGGAGATCAAATCAGAGGGGAAATCAAGAGACAAAGGAGACCTAGAAAAGGAGCTCAGGAAAGAGCTCGAGAAAGAGCAACCAAATTCCAATGCCATTACCACTTCCCAGCTATTACTTAAGATGGAAGAGAAAGTGCATATGAAGCCCTACCAATGTGAGATCGATGCTCTAAAGTTGAATGCTTGGTTGCAGCAATGAGGGCATGTGCAAGCTAATGAGGGTCACTTTTGGCGTGTTAGATGCAATAGAAAACTGAAAAATGAAGCATCCCTCAACTTACTTGGATTTTTTGAGATACTTACACAATATATCTTGCATTGAGTAAAAAAGATGAAATGTAGGAAATTGAATCACGTTTATGAATATATAACTTTGATGTATTGAAAATTTGCATAGGTATGTCAAGTTTCATGTTTTCTAACAGTCACTTTTTATTTTTTTGGCAAATGATGAGGTATATGTTTTTGTGGGTGCAGCCTTTCAATGCCTAAATGACGGTTTCGGGATACAAAAATTGGTAGACATATATAGAACCTGTAGCACTAGTGCATCACTATTTTTCCAAAATTAAATGTTTAATTTTTTATTTTTTTTAATTATGTAAGTGATCAAACCTCGAGAACGGTACGTCAAATGTGGGTGCAGCCTTTGAAGGTCTTAATGTAGTTATTTTGACTTGAATTTTTTACAGCATGTAGAGGTCGGTGTCCTCTAGTGCAGCATACAAGTTTTTTAAAAAATGGTTGTGAAATGAAAAAGTTACGGAATAAACACTAATAGTATGTTTTTTGACCAACGTAGTGATGACACAAGAAAATTAGGAAATAAATAGAAAATCTCAATATTTTTTTTTAAAATTACATATTTGGAATCTGCATAAAAAATTCTATCTATCCATAAAATTTCGTCACTAATGGTCAGGTGTGTCATGCTGTAAAGAGCGGTGGAAAACATGCATACTCAGAAAAATACTGAAAATGTCAAATTAGCTATGGTCTAAAAATTCCTTAGCACAGGTTTGGTAAGTCCGAACTAGCCACGTAGGACAGTGGCTTACACGGGGGCGCGGGAGGAGCGGGTGATTAGGTGCTCAGGAACGCGCCCGCGTTATGTTTAAATTCAAATAATGCATGCGCGCTATATTTAAATTCAAATTTTAGTGTTTTGGCGCTCAATGTTATAAGCAACGCACTAGAGTTATGTGTGTACATAATGCGCGCGTGTTATGGGATTAAATAACACGCGCGCGTTATAATCTTCACAAATTTATGTTTTGAAGTGTTACATTGGGTGAGATAAAGATGACGATAATGAAGATGATGAAGATGAAGATGATGATGGTGATGAAGATGAAGATGATGACGGTGATGAAGATGATGAAGATGATGATGGTGGTGATGATGATGATGATGATGATGAATATCATGATGAACATGATGATGATGATGATGAATATGGTGATGATGATGATGATGACGATGTAGATGATGATGAAGATGATGAGGATGATGAGGATGACGCTGATGATGATGCTGATGATGATGATGATGATGATGATGATGATGATGATGATGATGCAGATGATGATGATGATGACGACGATGAAGATGATGGTGATGACAACCACAACGATGATGATGAAGATGATGAAGATGACGATGAGGATGATGATGATGATGAAGATGGAGATGACAACGATGATGAGGATGATGATGATGATGATGAAGATGGAGATGACGACAACGATGATGATGACGTACTCTCTCTTCTATGGTTTTACACCTCTCTCTCTCTCGCTCTCTCTCTCTCTCTGTAAACCCCCTCTCCCTCTCCCTAACCTCTCCCCCATCCCTAACCATCTTACTTTTTCTATCTCCTTGTTACTCCCCCTAGCCCAAAACCCCCTCCTCTCCCTGGCCCTTACTAACCCGAGCTCTCTCAGTCTCTCTCTCTTCCCTACACCTCCACCTATCTCTAACCACACCTTCCATCTCTCTTTCGTAGTCCCTACAACCAACACCCTCTCCTCTCTCGCTCTCTATCTCCCTCCTCCCCTGCCCAACCATTACTAACGCCCTCTCAGTCTCTCTCTCTCTCTCTCCCCCCCTCTCTCTCTCTCGTAATCCCCCTTCCCCTACCACTACATGATGATGATTATGATGATGATGGTCATCATCGTCCTCGATCTCCATCATTGTCATCATCTCCATCATCATCTTCATCCTCATCATCATCCTCACCACCATCTGCATCATGATTGATGATTGGCCATCATCATCATCATCCTCTTCTGTATGATCACCATCATCATCATCATCATCATCATCATCATCGTCGTCGTCGTCATCATCATCTCCATCTTCTTCATCATCATCATCATCCTCATCGTCATCGTCATCTCCATATTCACCATCATCATCATCCTCATCATCCTCATCACTGTATTCAACATCATCATCGTCATCATCATCATCATCATCATCATCATCTTCTTCATCAACATCATCATCATCCTCATCATCTTCATCGTCATATTCATCATCATCTTCATCATGATCATGATCATGATCATCATCCTCATCACCAACTTCATCTCCATCATGATTGATGATTGATCATCATCATCATCAGCATCATCATCATCATCATCGCCATCCTCTTCTTTATCATCACCATCATCATCCTCATCACCATCTTCATCATGATTGTTTCATCATCATCATCTTCATCATTAGCAACAGTAGCATCATCATCCTCTTCTTCATCATCACCATCATCATCATCATCATCATCATCATCAGCATCATCATCATCCTCATCACCATCTTCATCTTCATCATGATTGATGATTGATCATCATCATCATCAGCATCAGCATCATCATCATCATCATCGCCATCCTCTTCTTTATCATCACCATCATCATCCTCATCACCATCTTCATCATGATTGGTTATTGATCATCATCATCATCGTCGTCGTCGTCATCATCATCCTCTTCTTGATCATCATCATCATCATCATCTTCATCACCATCATATTCATCATCCTCATCATCGTATTCATCATCATCTTCATCATCACCATCCTCTTATCTATCATCACCATCATCATCATCGTCGCCGTCATCATCATCATCCTCATCATCCTCATCATCATCGTCATCGTCATCGTCGTCATCTCCATCATCATCTTCATCATCATCATCATCATCCTCATCATCGTCGTCATCTCCATCATCATCTTCATCATCATCCTCCTCCTCACCACCATCTTCATCATGATTGATGATTGATCATCATCATCATCCTCTTCTTTATGATCATCATCATCATCATCATCGTCGTCGTCAAATTCATCATCATCATCATCATCCTCATCACCATCTTCATCTTCATCATGATTGATGATTGATCATCATCATCGTCGTCATCATCATCATCCTCTTCTTTATCATCACCACCACCATCATCATCATCATCATCATCATATTCATCACCGTCATCCTCATCATCCTCATCGTCATATTCATCATCATCTTCATCATCATCATCCTCTTCTTTATCATCACCATCATCATCATCGTCATCATCATCATCATCATCATCATCATCGTCATCGTCGTCGTCGTCATCTCCATTATCATCATCATCCTCACCACCATCTTCATCACGATTGATGATTAATCACCATCATCATCATCATCATCATCATCCTCTTCTTTATGATCACCATCATCACCATCATCACCGTCATCATCATCATCAACCTCATCATCCTCATCATCATCTTCATCATCACCATCATCATCATCATCATCATCACCATCTTCATCTTCATCTTCATCTTCATCATGATTGATGATTGATCATCGTCATCATCGTCTTCTTTATGATCACCATCATAATCATCATCACCCTCATCATCTTCATCGTCATATCCATCGTCACCTTCATCATCATCATCATCATCATCATCCTCATCACCATCCTCATCACCATCTTTGTCTTCATCATGATTGATGATTGATCATCCTCATCATCATCATCATCCTCTTCTTTATGATCACCATAGAATCACTGTCATCATCATCATCATCCTCGTCATCCTCGTCGTCATATTCATCATCATCACCATCATCATCATCCTCATCACCACCTTCATCTTCATCATGATTGATGATTGATCATCATCATCATCATCGCCACCCTCTTCTTTATCATCACCATCATCATCCTCATCACCATCTTCATCATGATTGTGTATTGATCATCATCACCATCATCCTCTTCTTTATCATCACCATCATCATCATCATCATCATCATCAATTTCATCATCATCATCATCATCATCATCATCATTTTCATCATCATCATCATCCTCATCACCATCTTCAACATCATCATTGTCATCATCATCAGCAGTAGCAGCAGCATCATCTTCATCCTCATCATCCTCATCGTCATATTCATGATCATCTTCATCATGATCATCTTCATCATCATCACCATCATCATCATCATCATATTCATCATCATCTTCATGATGTTCATCATCATCGTCATCATGATATTCATCATCATCATCATCATCCTCATCATCGTCTTCATCTTCATCATCGTCGTCTTCATCATCTGCTACTCCCCCTAGCCAAAACCCCCTCCTCTCTATTTCCCTCCCCTCCTCTCCCTAGCCCTTACTAACCCAGGCTCGCTTAGTCTCTCTCTCTCTTCCCTACACCTCCACCTACATCTAACCACGCCTTACATCTCTCTTTCGCAGTCCCTACAACCAACACCCTCTCCTCTCTCACTTTCTCTCTCCCTCCTCCCCCCCCTAACCATTACTAACCCCCTCTCTCAGTCTCTCTCTCTCTCTCTCCCCCTCGCTAACCCCCCTCCCAGCCCCTTACCCCTAACTACCTCCCCTCCTAGCCCCTTACCCCTACCTAACCACCCCCCATCTCTAATCCCTAAACCCCTAACACCAAATCCCTATTTAACCCCCCAACCCATAGAAACTATTAAATAAACTATTGAATAAGGTTTTTTGATTATTTAAATAATGCTAGCGCATTTATGAATACAGAAACACGCGCGCGTTTTGTGCAACTAGGTACATTATTTAGCCGTGCACCAAACATATTTAATACTTTTTTTTTTAATATTCAAGAAACGCACACGCGTTTGGTGTGTACATTACGCTAGCGCATTATGTGTATACATAATGCTAGCGCATTATGTCTGTGCAAAAATACTTTTATCCTCCTGCATTCTACGTTTTATCCTCCTGCATTCTGCGTTTTCTCCTCCCGCCTTCCCGTCTCCCATATAGCACGACACTTCAAAATTAACAGCCAAAGCATTGGAGGAAGCTCAAGACACTCCATGTTCACAATCAACAAGTTTGAATAGGATTCTACAGTTGGAATTTGGAATTGAGGATTCCACATTCACAATTACCAAGCTTCAAGGGGATTCTACATTCAGAAATTCAAGCTTCAAGAGGATTCTACATTCACAATTTCAAGCTTCAAGGTGATTCTATATTAACAATGTCAAGCAAGTTTAATGAATCTATATGAACACAGTTGAAGAAGAATCTACATTCCCTATTGAGAAAGCTTGAAATTTCTATATTCACAAATGAAGAATTTTCTATATTCACAAGTGAGGTAGAAAATTTACTTTCACATTTGAGCAAGATTGATGTTCATCTATATTCACAATTGAGGAAGTATCTATATTGATAATTGAGCAAGCTTGAAGAACCTATATTCATAGTTGAGAAATAATTTGGATATCTGAATAATTAAGCACACCTCTAGGATCTATTTTCTTAGTATTGCTCATTGTGGTCATGGGGAATTCACGCAATCGAAAAAGAAAATCGGCAAGGAAAGAGAAGCCTCAAGAAACCATGGAAGAAGTTAGAGAAAAGAAAAGATTGGACATGTGGAATCGAAGGCATTCCATGGAAACTCATCCAATTCCAACCGTAGATGATGCCACGGTTGTTCCTACCCATCCACCTCAAGAAATACGAAGAAATTCACTAGAGGGGCCCTCAATTTCAACAACATTTGATGAACAAGCACCCCATGGCACTAGTAAAGAAGTAAGACGTAGGTGCTCATCGGGTGATGTTTCAATTCCCACATCAAGTCAACTTCAAAATATGGTAGTGAATGACTTGTTGGGTAGTGGTTATACAAGCGACGAAGTTAGAGAGGCATTGAGTGGAGGATTGACAATGGAAGAAGCAAATATTATGGAGACTGTCTAAGAGAATGAAAGACAAGGAGCTCCTATGGAAACGCCAGAGCGTCCTGGTGATGGTGTACATGCTCCAGTTCCAACACCCTTACCTCCATTAGCAACTGCATGCTGAAGAACTATGAGACGTATACATGTTGATGAAACTCTCATTAGTTCACTTGAAGGTACGTTGTCTACACGTTCTATTGCTTATCAAACTTGACAAATACTTGATAAATTTTTTTATTCTAAATGTGATGGGGACAAGTGCAAATTATTTTTATCATTGTTGAAATCTAGGCATATGACTATTGTTAGAAGAACATGAGGGATAAAGATGGCCAAAAAGTTAGAACCAATTTCTCATATCGTTAAAAGTTTAGTAGATGCATTTAGTACAATTGGAAATAAATCTCGCTCAAAGGATCGCAATGCAGCTCGTCGTGTGTTGTCACAATCAATCATTAACAAAAGAACTAGGGCACTTTGTTTTCTTAAACCTACATCCAAAATTGTTAATTTGAATGTGAAGACACTTTGTAGGTATTGTGTTAGAAGAGAACAACTTGAAACCAGTCAAACAGATGTTTGGGCCTTCATTGGCAGGTTGCCACACTCTGATATGAAGCTCATTGATGCGGTAAAGGGATTAGTGCAAGCTTTTTGGCATGACAACACTAGACCTTCTTCCAACCAAAAAGATGTATTAAAATTGAGAAGGGGTTCAAAGGATCGTGAACCACACATTAAACATTTTCTTGATATGACACAAACAAAATTATATGAGGGATTTAGGAATGAACATAACGAACTTGACTTGGGCCAAAGATCATTTGAAAAATGCAAACCATGCTATGTTAAAATAAACACAATTCGTAACACATGTTGTTGTTGATACCACATTGAGTATGGTTACTATTATGACACATATACATATATTTTTCGTGTATTGCATAACACTCTTGTGCAGGAATGCTCAACTGCATTACCACCGATTCCATCTAGAGACTTTATTCATAGCATTTTGTGTAGCAGGCCAAATGATTGTACATTTTATCAAAAAACTTGCATAGATGGGACATGCCCAGGGTGTGGTGGATTCACATTATTGGAAAAATGCATACATGTGACCAATGAGCATGAACTTGGGAGGCAGGAGGTGAACTTGCAGTCATTCAAATATGTCACGTATGATATTGATGGAGGGAATGAAAGAAAAAAAATACAATTGGTCACTTCTCAGGTTGGTAATGAGCTATTGGATACTATTTTTTCTTCAGATTGCAGTTTCATATGTAACAATCTATTGATATAATGTCTTTATTGTTGATATATCAGGTACGGGTTTGTGACTTCATGGAGGAATTCTTTGAAAAGACACAACAATATGTAAAGCATGTGCATGTGGCTCATTTGCAAGATGAATAGTTTAGAACGTGCAGGGATACATTTCCTATCGGGACTATCCTGTCAGTGGTCAATTTTGCAGAAAACTACACTCTTCAACCACAAAATGAGATTCAGAGTCAATACTATCACTCGGACTAGGTCAGCCTAATGGTCCATATCACCTATAGACATGGGGTAGATAGTTCTGAAGACAACAAGGTTATATTGAAGAAGTATCACTTCTACATAAGTGATGACAGGTGTCACGACTTGGCTTTGTACAACACAGCTTTCAAATCTTCTACAATCACTTGAAGGATAACAATATATGGATGGAACAACATTGGATTTGGTCTGACGGTTGTGCAGGGAAATTCAAAAATGTCCGTGTCTTCCAATGGTTGTGTATGCTCCACAAAAGGCACAAGGTGCCACATATGTGGAACTATTTGGAGACCGGACATAGAAAAGGTGAACACGATGGAGTAGGTCCATGCATAAAGACTGCATTACGCAGGAAAGAAATGAAGTTCACAAATGGAACTATCATCTGAAATGCAAAAACCATCGTTCAATGGTGTGCTTCAGTCATGGGGGAGGGAGCAAGAAGGCAGGAAGATCACTCAACCAGGAAATCACATGTGGTTAGATATTTTTGGGAGGTGGTGGATGTAGATCATTCACAGTTATATGAGTGCAAGACCATCCAAGGAACTTGTGCATTTCATTCAGTTAGAACGTCGGACAATGCTATACTTGAAATGTGGACAAGGAAACTATCATGTTTTTGTTCTCCATGCAGTAGTGGTGAATGGGACGAATGTGAACCCATGGATTGGGTTGATAGCTGGGACCGTGTATCACTCCCCATTGGTCGATGGATAGCTACAGAATTATCCCAGTTGGAGGAGGACCAATCAAGTATTTCACCAGACTATGACCACATATCAGATCTTGTACAACCAGGTTCGATTAATATTTTTATATTTTTGACAACTAGTTGTGTCTAATTAGTTGACTAAAACGTTGGAACTATATTTTCTCCAGGTCATATATACGCAGTGGTTTCCCCAAGACGCAATGCATGGCACACTGACTATTGGTTGGCACATTGCTTAGAGGGGAAGCAAACCCTAAATGTCCCATTGCAGGACTCTGAGGGAGTTGATTTTCCGATTGGGTCGATGGTTATAAAGGGAGAATATTTGAACTAGGTTTCCCACTCAGCAAATAGAAAAGGGTATACATATGAAGATTATAGACCAGGTGGGATTGTATACCATTATACACACTTAGTTATTGGCACAAACCTCCAGCTGCAAACAATGCCAAGGAAGAAATCATCAAAGGCACAATACTTATTGCCTTATTCCGAGCACGAGAGGTTACAACAAACCATTGGTATTCGAGGTGATCCTAATGGTCTAGTCGAATGACCATAAGTAGGTAATTTGGTATGTGGTTTGCTTGTTTTATTGTGTATTATGTTATAGGTATGTGGTGTACATGTATGCTATGATTTTGTTCCGTGGTCTCATTGAGTATTGACATTAATATTTTGACTATTGCATCCATACATTGATAGCTTGATAGATTCATAAATTGCATAGAATTGGTACAACTTGATAGATTGCACAAGTTTCGTAATCATCATCATCATCATATTCATCACCACCACTACCACCACCACCATTGTCATCATCATCATCATCATCATCATCATCAACATCTTCATCATCCTCACCACCACCATCATGATCATCATCCTCATCATTATCATGGTAAACCATCATCATCTTCATTATGAACATCATCTTCATCACCACCACCACCACCACCACCACCATCATCATCATCATCATCTTCAACACCACCACCACCACCATCATCATCATCATCATCATCATCCTCATCATCATCCTCATCATCCTCACCCTCATCCTCATCATCCTCATCATCCTCACCCTCATCCTCATCCTCATCCTCATCATCCTCATCCTCATGCTCATCCTCATCCTCATCCTCATCATCCTCATCATCCTCTCCCTCATCCTCATCATCATCCTCATCATCCTCATCATCCTCACCCTCATCCTCATCCTCATCCTCATCATCCTCACCCTCACTCTCATCCTCATCCTCATCATCATCATGGTAAACCATTATATTCATCATCATCATCATCATCGTCAACATATTCATCATCACGATCATCATTCTCATTACCCTCATCATCATCACCACGACAATCATGATCATCATCCTCATCATCATCATGGTGAACCATTATCTTCATCATCATCATCGTCATCAACATATTCATCATCATGATCATCATTCTCATCAACCTCATCATCAACATCTTCATCATCATCACCACTACCATCATGATCATCATCCTCATCATCCTCACCCTCATCCACATCCTGACCATCATCATGATCATCATCTTCATCACCACCACCATCATCATTATCAGGATCATCATCTTCATCACCACCACCACCACCACCGTCATCATCATCATCATCATCATCATCAACAACAACAACATCTTCATCATCCTCACCACCACCATCATGATCATCACCGTCATCATTATCATGGTAAACCATCATCACTGTCATCATCACGATCATCATTCTCATCACCCTCATCATCATCACCACCACCACCATGATCATCATCCTCATCATCCTCACCCTCATCCACATCCTCACCATCATCATGATCATCATCCGTTAACAAGTGCCCGATGGACGATTTTGCAAAGTTGACCCCCGTGGGCAAAAATTGCACAGTCCCTCACTGAGCAAAACCCTAGTTTGCAGAATGCACCTACAAGATGACACATGGGCCATGGGACCGGTGGAGAGGGGCACCCCTAGCACTGTACCAACATCCTGAATCCAACGACGCTGACGGTTCGTTGATCCGAGCCACGATCTTCATTCTATGGATTGTTCTGTCTCGCATCCAAAAGGCCTTCAGGGACACCTGCTGGATACCTGTCAGGGCCATAGAACTCCAACCGTGCAATAAAACCAAGTTCTGGGGAGACATGCAGGTGTGTCTAGGATGGTTCCAGCTGGGAACGCTAGCCACAAGTGCCTGACGGATGATTTTGCAAAGTTGACCCCTGTGGGAAAAAATTGCACAGTCCCTCACTGAGCAAAACCCTATTTTGCAGAATGCACCTACAAGATCACACATGGGCCATGGGACTGGTGAAGAGGGGCACCCCTAGCACTATCCCGACATCCTGAATCCAACGGCACCGATGGTTCATCGATTCGAGCCACGGCCTTCATTCTATGGCTCGTTCCGTCTCGCATCCAAAAGGCCTTCAGGGACACCTGCTGGATACCAGCCTGGGCCATAGAAATCCAACCGTGCAACAAAACCAGGTTCTGGGGAGACATGCAGGTGTGTCTAGGATGGTTCCAGCTAGGAACACTAGCCACAAGTACCCAACAGACTATTTTGCAAAGTTGACCCCCGTGGGCAAAAATTGCACAGTCCCTCACTAAGCAAAACCCTAGTTTGCAGAATTCACCTACAAGATGACACATGGGCCATGGGACCGGTGGAGAGGGGCACCCCTAGCACTGTGCCGACGTCCTGAATCCAAGCGTGCTGACGGTTCGTCGATCCGAGCCACGACCTTCATTCTATGGCTCGTTCCGTCTCGCATCCAAAAGGCCTTCAGGGACACCTGCTGGATGCCCGTCGGGGCCATAGAACTCCAACCGTGCAACAAAACTGGGTTTCGGGGAGACATGCAGGTGTGTCTAGGATGGTTCCAGCTGGGAACGCTAGCCACAAGTGCCCGACGGACGATTTTTCAAAGTTGACCCCCGTGGGAAAAATTTGCACAGTCCCTCATTGAGCAAAACTCTAGTTTGCATAATGCACCTACAAGATGACACATGGGCCATGGGACCAGCGGAGAGGGGTACCCCTAGCACTGTCCTGATGTCCTGAATCCAACGACGTCGACAGTTCATCGATATGAGCCACGACCTTCATTCTATGGCTCGTTCCGTCTCGCATCCAAAAGGCCTTCAAGGGCACCTGCTAGATACCCGTCGGGGCCATAGAACTCCAATCATGCAACAAAACCGGGTTCCGGGGAGACATGCAGGTGTGTCTAGGACGGTTCCAGCTGGGAACGCTAGCCACAAGTGCCCGATGATGAATACAATGGTTTACCATGATGATGATGAGGATGAGGATGAGGATGATGAGGATGAGGATGAGGATGAGGGTGAGGATGATGAGGATGCTGACAATGATGATGAGGATGAGGGTGAGGATGATGAGGATGAGGATGAGCATGAGGATGAGGATGATGAGGATGAGGATGAGGATGAGGGTGATGAAGATGAGGATGAGGATGAGGATGAGGATGAGGGTGAGGATGATGAGGATGAGGATGAGGATGAGGATGAGAATGAGGGTGAGGATGATGAGGATGATGATGATGACGATGATGGTGGTGGTGGTGTTGAAGATGATGATGATGATGATGATGATGGTGGTGGTGGTGGTGGTGATGAAGATGATGTTCATGATGAGGATGATGATGATGGCGATGATGAAGATGATGATGAGGGTGAGGATGATGAGGATGAGGATGAGGATGAGGGTGATGATGATGATTATGAAACTTGTGCAATTTATCAAAACAAACATAGGACCATGAACATCTTATTTTCGTTCATCAATACAACATTATCAAGGAATATCATTAAACTAGTTAGGTATTTCATTTTCCATGGATTTTAGATGATTACTTTTGCATTATGACAGGTGGAAAATGGACATATGAAAGAGGTAAAGCACAAAATAGGGTCTTACATACTAGGGTTTTGTAAGGATAGGGTTTATATCTTCGACGATATTATGAGAGTGAATTAATGACCAGCTATTGGTTAGCATATTTTAACAAACTAGGGTATATTTGTTACATATATTTTACCATATGTACATGAAGGCCCAATGAATTTTATTACACTTTAGTTATGCATTCCTTGCCATTCAATCGAACTGCATAGATGATCATGTACGTATAGTTTGATGAAATACGGTAGCATTGATGAAATGTGTAGCATCTATTGGACTTTCTCTTACTGTCTGAAAATGTCATAGGATTACATTGATGGTATGCGTAGCATGTTACTATTATGACATAGGTTTTTTCCTTGCAACCATAATCATGATCAATGGGTATGAACCCTTGGAGTTGACAAAAAACACAATTTTAAATTAGATATCAAATTAGCATGCATGTATTAAGTTCATTGAACTGTTGAAAGATATTATTAGTTTTTTCCATTAAGATAATGTTTTCATAACACAATGGTGAGATGTTACTTGATCAATGCAATAAATGTAAGAGAATATATATTGCTTGAAATGTAATTTTATAAATTTTAATAGCATAATTTATCAATTTGTGGAAGAGATGAATCATCACAATCACAAGTCGAAACTCAAGAGAAAATATGGAATATATTGATAGTCGAATGTTTGTAATACAAAATATGGGAAAGTAGCCGGCCCTTAAATGGCCTGTCAATGTACATGTATCCCTAAGTACAACAATGTGTACATGTGTGTCAAAATACATCTATCCAAGACTATGCAACATCAAAATCAATCTTTCTCTTATTTTTCCCTGACTTTCCTCTATCGACCATCTCCCTGGGATCGCTCGGAATCTCAAAAGTCTGCAAAAAAATCATTATTTTTATCAAGTAACTGCACTAATACCGTACCATCAACAAACATAAAAAATTAACTTATGGCCAAATTATTTATGACAAACACTCACCAAGTCCTCATGGGGTATAGATGTGAGCGGTGTGCTCATGGAAGGCATCTCTATAGTTGTGCTTTGCAAATAAAAGATCATATCTCAATTAATTCAACAATTCAACATTGATCAACGTGTTTGGGTAAATTGAATAAAAAAACTTAATGAACATCTCATCGCAAGAGGAGACCCGGTCAGAACCATGGATTGAGCAGAGGGATCAGGCACTTCTGCCGCTAATGGCTACAATCACCAAATGGAGAAATAGTTAGACATGCATGAATAAACAATATAGTAACATGGTTAAATACTATGCATTGTGATTGTCCAAATAGTTACCTTCGTATGACTCATGGCTATTGTAGATGCTACACTGAATGTAGCATCAATGACCTTTGTTAGGTCATGGGTAAATGGATCTCTCGTGTGTCTGCTATAGAGGACATCCACATTCTTTCCAGGAGTGGAGCCTCTCTTGTACACTTGTCCCTTTTGAACGTTGGGACTATGGAGAGATCGAACTACTGACAGTCTCGAATGTATATCTGCTGGTGGCTACAATCACCAATACTGACATAGTTAGAAATGCATTGGTCAATGGAATAACAAGTATTAACAAACTGAAAATGATGAAATACATACCGATGTACTGTATACGTCAATCAATTCTAAGAAATGGTCTGCCGTCCATTGTGTCTTCGTGGGCACGCTATCGATTGTATTCCCACCTGGGGGAGCTCACTAAATAAAATCATTTCCATCTGATGGGGATCTACAACCTACAATTTAGAAAATTGTAAATATTAGATCGTGTAGCATTGATTAAGTAACATGTGTTGAAATAATGTCATGTTTAAATGGTTACCTGGGCATGAGATGTTGTCGCTGAAGGTATGACAACATCTTGTAACTCAGAAGGTTCTACTGCATGAGCCTCTTGGCCCTCATGCCCTTCTTGTGGCAACTACAAGTTTTAAAATGATTAAAAATATTATCAATCTATATATGTGTATAGTAAGGAAAAATAATTTACAAATGACACTAAATTGTTAACTGGATCTACTCATGTATTAAAATAATGTCATGTTGAAATAGTTACCTCATTATGATTTGTTGTCACTGAAAGTATGGCAACATCATCATCATCATCATGCGGTGCTGGTGCATGGGCCTCTGGACTATGCTCTGCATCATCAATGCAAAGGTCTTCAACCCGTGCCCTTCTTGTAGTAACTACAAGTTTTAAAACCATTAATAATATTAGCAATCTATATATATGTGTATAGTAAGGAAAAATAATTTAAAAATGACACTAAATTGTTAACCACTTACTTACCTGTGTGAAATACCTAGTAAAGGTATCATCTATTTGGACGAGACCAAAGCAAGGATGGCCGCATACTGTGCATGGGTGGGGCTGATGGTTGTGCTCATGCTGTGTAGGTGCAGTGCCACTACTAGATGCTCCCCGACCACTGGAAGGTGGTGGCTCTACCCCACCGGGAGGTGGTGGATCTACCCCACCGACAGGTGGCGGCTCTACTCCACCCATGGATGGTGGCTCTAATGGCCCTACCTGGTCCATACCATGAAGATACGTGCTATGGAGAACAACCTCCTGTGCCAACAGTAGGAATGACTCTTGTGCCTCTGGCACTAACTGATGTGTAGGCGGAACATCTGGCTTGGGTAGCTTCCTACGAGGTGGAGCTACTGGGCGATTGGGATCTATGTGCCTCACATTGGGACGTTGCTGAGGCATCCCCATACCAACACCTTAGTACTCCAAGATATCAAAATAGTTAACATGCTTCCCCAACACAAACTCTGTGTACATCTTTCTCAAAAAATACAAAGGAATTTCCCTGTTTTTGTGTGGTGGTGCATCAAACACCATGTACCATCGGTCCATCCAGTTATCTACAAATGGTTGATATGTACACCACTCGATAGAAATGTGCCTTTTGTTTGCATTAGGGACTTCACCATCCCGTGGATTTCTAAACAGGAAAAATATTTGTTCTTTTAATATTTTCAACTTCTTGACTTCTTTGTAGCTAAGTCCATCCGCATATTGTTGCCTCTTTCTTTCTCTGAATGTGACAATATCTTGCAAAGCACCATTAGACCTACTAAAGGTCTCTATCATTGCATCCAAATTGGATGCAAGCATAACATGCCTCTCATCAACAATAGTAATTGAGGCTCGAATTTCTCCGAGCCTCTGAATCTCTCTTTGGATGTCAGTGTGGGCATCCATGGTCGTCACTACAAACAAAAAATAAAAATAAAAATCATTAGAAACGTATACATGTGCTATAATGACATCTCTCAAAAATGAAAAATGTACAAACTTTGTGCAAGAACAAATACATTACAAACATAAATATCATCTCAGGCATACATTACAAACATAAATATCATTTCATATGACCATTGTAGGCATATATTATGGGTCATTGAGGGCATAAGGGTGGAGACCATGCGGGCACAAAGACCATGATGATGTGGCAAAGATATGTATTTTTATTAGTTAAATTGAGGCATCCTATTGATGGAAAAAATGAAGACATGCTGGTAGAATGATGAAGAGATGACTAATGATATGGGCATAATGTTGTGATGTGCATATGGACAGTGTAAAGTGTATGAATGGAGATATGGCACTAGATTGATATGACGTGAATAATGATGACATAATGAAGATGTGATCAAATTGGTGATATTTGCTGATGGACAGAATGAAGTTATATTGAATGATGAGTGCTTGATGAGAATGATGAAGTGCTTTGGAAACAAACAAGGGCTTCTGGTTGATGATGTATGTAATCTACAGACTTAAGAAGAGTCTGAAATATCATTTGTAAATGTATGGTTGTTGGGGTGTTGGTGCATCCCAGTGAGTTGCAGCTGACAAAATTATCTTATGAATAGGATTGTCATTGATGACAACATTAATGACAAAGGTGTAAATGGCATGGCGACAAGCAAACAAGCTGACTTGACAAGGACTTGGAAAAGAAAAGACAAAAGACAAGGTGACTTGACAAGGACTTGGAAAACACAAGACAAAAGACAAGGTGATGGGAATTGGCACACCTAATGAGCCAAATGACCCATATTGTGGTCATTTGGAGTTGGTCCTAATACCCTAGACAAGGATGACTTGGAGATAACAAGTTACATGAACAAAGAAGCATGGAGTGAACAAAGAAGCTTGAAGTTGACACTTGGCAAGGAGATTGCAGGCATCCCTTATGGCATCTGCGGGCCTCCAGAAATGAAGCTGATGGAAATGCGGGCATGTGGAAAAGGTGACATGCGGGTATCTTGAAGGTGCATATTCGGGCATGTTTTTGGAAGCTTTCGGCATCCTGGAGGCATGGCAAAGACCCCCATGCAGGAAATTGAAGAAGGTCTAACTGCAGACATGTTCAAAGGCATAAATATGGCCCTTGCGCACATGAGTTACAAGCTAGTGTGGGCATGCTAGAAGCAAAAGAAAATGGTGATGATGTGGGTATGAAGACCACGTTTAGGTGGGAAAAAGAAGGTCTAAATAAATATATACATGTATATATTTATAATTTATGAGGTGTTTATGGAGCAATAGTAGAAATTAGAGTTAAACCTTTATCTTTGGATTAATTGGGGCTACAGTATGCTGATGTGCTACTGATGTACAAACTAAGATGCTGATGATATGTATGGACAGATATGTTGGGTGACAATGATGATTGATGTGATCAGTGAGCCATTGTGTCTAACAAGGTGGATGTAAAATTCATTAAAATTTTAAAATTTTAAGTTTTGGCATTTGATTTACAAATGTTTTTAGGTGACAATGATGATTGATGTGATCAATGAGCCATTGTGTCTAATGGGGTGTATGTAAAATTCATTAAAATTTTAAAATTTTAAGTTTTGGCATTTAATTTACAAATATTTTTAGATTAGGGCAACATAACAATTTATAAACTTAATGACGAGATGAGGCAACAATTTATATGCTTACCTTTCCAATCATTCTTGCAAAATGAATTTGGGATTGTTGAGCCTCCAAATCTCCTCGGTTGAGGTTCTCTAATGCGTTCTGGGAAGCCGAAATCGCTCGAGCGTTTGCGTTTGGGTAAAACAGTGTCGTGGCCCGTGGCACTGTTTTTTTTTTTGTTATATTAACCATAACGCTCGAGTGTTATGGTTAATATAACCAAAAAAATAAATAGTGCCACGGTATGGTTAATATAATAGAAAAAATAAACAGTGCCGAGGTATTTTTTTTTGTTATATTAACCATAACGCTCGAGCGTTTTGTGATCCTATCCTACATGTTAAATGACATGGCAGGTTCGGAGCCCGCCATACCTAGTTTTACATAACGCGCGAGCATTGTTTATTTACACAATTCTCGCGTGTTTCGCATTTTCCCATTGCATCTAAAAGGTCCCTCAACTTCGTGCACACTCCCATGAGAGGTCTTTTTTAGTATCCACAACATACATGAGGAGCGGAAGATTTCATTTGCTTGATTGAAATTAAAGGACCATGCATTGAATTGGTGGGAAAGCCACATAGAGGCACTTATCTTGGAGGGTGATCCATTAGTAACTAAGTGGGGGGATTTCAAACCATCATAGAGTTCCCAATTCTACCATATTGGGTATGTAGATGACCAATGGATCCATTGGAATTATTTTAGGAAAATGAAAGGGCAAAGTGTGCAAGAGTACACCAGTGAATTAAGGAAGATGGATATTATGTTGGGTATCTCTCACAGGATTCCATATGTATTCATCATGTATTTGGGGCGTCTACATAGTCATTTACAAAAGCAATTGATTCTCATCAAGCCTTAGACAATTGATGAGGATTTTGTGCAAGCATGATACCTGGAGGATACAAGCCACAAGAATGGACAACCTAGTGGTTCCAAATAGGAAGAGAATGAAGACACTTCCTAGGAGGGGAAAATACAATGGAATCTCTATATAATCTCCATTACAATGCCTTCCTTTTAAAGAGAGATTACTATGGGAAAATACTATGGAACACCCAATACCATAGGTCCATAAATCATTCATTATTGACCAAGTCATGACTATGAAATTACAACATTTTACAAGGCATTTTTTTTTCTGAAATTTACGCTACGGGGCGTTGCTCTCGAACCCCTGCCAGGTGGGGCTCCCAAACTAGTCGCCACTCCCTGGACCCCCCTTGGTGACTATTTTGTGGGGGCAAGCCACCCTAACCCCCCGTCATGGGCTGGGATCCAGACACGGCTGAAACATGACCTTTGAATAAGGAAGACCGGGATCCACAATGAAAACAAAAAGCTTAAAAATAAATTAAAATTCTTTTAGAGCTTTAGTGCCATGCTTAGGAAAGGGAAAAAATTGAGCAATAAGACCTAAATGTCTCGGATAACGTTCTTATATTTGATTTGTAAGTTGTAAAATGTTTACACGTTGTTATATTCGATTTGGTCAACCAATAAACTTCGAATAAATCTGATGCACCAAGACACTTTCAATTAAAATGGATCCAAGTTATTTGTCCACAACTGCATTCCCATTTCCACAATCGACAAATTGATTCTCCCCGGCCTTGCAGGAAGGTCGTAATTAGAGCTACTGAAGGAAGCCTTTGTCTTGTAAACTGGCCACCGTATCACCCAATGACTTCTTTATTGGGATGAATGAGACCCCCAATTCTCTCATTTTCCGATTGGAGAACTTGTATGGCTGTTTCCGCGGATTTTTCTCGTCTGAGCACCTGCATGCATCAAGTTCCACAGAATTAAACAAAACTGCTCTTGTCATATGAAGTTGCACAGAATTAAACGAAATTATTCTTATGAAGTTGAAGTTGCAGAGAAACCACGGAAGTTGCTTTGAAAGCACGTACTTGGTAGGCAGAGGACACCACGGGCACAGTTTTGCCAGAATGTCGACGAGTTCTCCTCGGTGGAGGTTGCATTCTGCGCAGAGATATCTGTTGCCACTGGCTGAACGCGTTTCATAACCTAGAATGTGAGCATCAGCAACGTCTCTCACGTCCACATATGCCTGCGTTAAGTTCGCATACGTCTTCGCTGACCCTGCACGTCCATCGATTCTCCTCTTTAATCACTCACATTTCACTATATATGTAACCAACCAACCAACTCTAATATAAACTTTACGTACCTGTCAAATATTTCATAATATGAGCGGTGCTGGCGTTCATGGTGGATTGCAACAATGGACCTAAAACGAGAGACGGATTGATCACTACCATCTCTAAATTCCTTCTCTCAGCAATCTCCCATGCAGCTTTCTCTGCCAATGTCTTTGCATAACAGTACCAGTTCTGTAATGTGCCACACCAACAAACATAATTAGCTTATAAGGTTCCACCACTATGTACATGCAATTTTGTTGAAAGAATAAGCTAGTATCTATAAGTGTTGGATAAACAAAAGAAATACTTTGGTATGGATGCAATATTCCAAATCGCTCCAGCAATCATCATCGACTATGGCGCGAGGGTCTCTCTGTGGGTCCATGTAAACCGCACCGACAGAAGATGTGAAGACTACGCGGATCACCCCCATTTCTGCGCAGGCCTCCATAACATTCGTCGTTCCTTTCACTGCTGGCTCTATAACTTGATCCTGCATCATCACAGACAATATTCAATCTCTGTATGCATAAATCTGAAAACCCAAGCAAGGAATTTGAATGAGGTGAAAAATAATTACAGGGTCATCGTTGAGAAGGCAAGCCATGTGAAAGACACCGTGGCATCCTCGGATAGCTGAGACTAAGCTCTGGTAATCGAGAATATCAGCTTTCACAATCTCAAGTCTTTCTTTCGCTCCTTCCAACTCTCTGAGATGCTCATACTTGCCATCCTCTGTACTTCCATTCAAACTAAATTAATAACTACCCAACAATTATGTCATAACATATATTTCCATATTTCAATTTTAACATAGTTCTTCCGTTACCATAAAATCGTGAGTAAAGAAAACACACTCAACTATTACTCAAACATTAAAATAATGTGTCCCTGAACTTTGGCGTCCTAATTAGCACCTACCAGGGTCGCCACGAATTGCTCCTCGGACAGTATAGCCTTTGGTGAGGAGTTTCTTGACAAGCCATGAGGCTATGAATCCCCCTGCTCCTGTCACACAAACTGTTTGATCTGATTTCATCCTTTATTTCAGGCTGCAATTTGGAGCAAGCAGTGAATAGTAAATGGCTACGTTGGGCTTCCTGTGCGAGTCTATAAGTTGAATTATGACGAGGGAGGATTCGTTGGAGGCGTGGGAATCGAAGGAGAGAACATCCCTTTTTAAAGAACATGAGATGATTAAGTCGGTTTGAGAAAATTCTGAAAAGCAGGAATCACTAATTCACCTTTCACCAGAAAGTCAATTTCGTCACCTAAACGCGTTGTGGGGCAGCCGACGACCGGTAAAAGTCGTTGAAGTCTTACTTGGAAATAGGACGTTTGAAAAAGAATCTCTGGGCGGAGAATGAAAACGAGATTCCTTCTCCACGTTGCGAAAAAATTGGATCGGCTTCAAAAAGAATCGCGGGGCAGAGCACCAGCTTCCATATTGGAAGCAGGATTATTGAAAGAATGAAAACGAGATTCCTTCTCCTCGTTACCAAAAATTTGGAATGGCTTTTCTATATGGGCAAACACTTGTCACTATGATCATTGATCAATATTTATTGACGCGTCTCTTCAAAATATTTATAAGAAAATATTTTTTTTTATATTGTCTTGACGCGTCTCTTCAAAATATTTATAAGAAAATATTTATTGACGCGTCTCTTCAAAATATTTATTGACGTGTCTCTTCAAAATATTTGTAAGAAAATATTTATTGACGCGTAGTTGTTATTCATTGGAATCAAATAGTACAAAGATAGTCAATCTTATAAATCAAGGGTTTTGCATCATGATCATAGCTTCTAAACAGAAAGTCCAAAAACTTCTATCAAATCCTAAATACATACAAAATTTACATATCAAACCCACGTTCCATATTTACAAACTTCAAAAATCAGATTAACCGCAGACAACACTTAGTCATAGAAGACAACATCTAGTCATAGAAGACAACATCACCCTTGTCCAGCAGAATGGAATCCATCCATTCCTCCCAAAACAAATGACCTTCTAAATCGAGCTTGCTTGGATAACTTATCAGCCATATCATTGTGCTCCCTATAAATATGATTGAAAGATATGCACTCGACCTTAGCAAATTCCTCCTTTATGCGCATGCACCATTGATTAAGCTCCAGAATATTGAGTTCATACTCTCCAATTGCCCATTTTATAGTGACTCGAGAGTCACCAAAAACCTTTAAATTAACCAACCCAAAAATATTTGCACATTTCAGGACACTCCACAAAGCTAACAGTTCTGCCTTCATATTGCTTCCAATTCCACAGTTCAGCCTTAGTGAGAAGTGATGATCCTTGTTTAAATATATGACACCACCAGAACCATTCTTTACAGCCCCATCAAACTTTGCATTGGAGATCTTTAAAAAAATATTAAATTTTTTTCCTCTAATATGTGTTTTATTTATTTCTATATCTGGACACATTAATATTATTAATGTGGTTGTTGCCATTAATTATAGAAATTGCATAATTTGGGAGGCATGGGGTATTCGTGAGTGTTGAATTTATTCTGAATCTAAAAATATAATTTAAACACTTTCAAATTTAGATTTTATCAAAAACAATTACCAAATTTCTACCAAAACCTACCATAAAGTTCAAATCCAAGAATAAATAGACTACTCCAAAAAAAAATATTAATTTGAGCCTGTGTTTTGACTTAAATTTACATTCAGCTAGGGTCTAACTCCCGCTCAAAGTTTTATGACAGCCTATTGAAGTTGATTTTTTGATCTCTCCTAACGTTATCAAAAAAATAATTGATTTTCTGATCTCTTAACATTATTAAATTATTAATTTATGAAGATGAAAATTTACAATATGTGGGGAAGTTTGTTGAGATTTCTCATATGTATGAGCCTTCCTTAATTCCTTTGAAATGACAGAAGGTTGTTCCATTCCATCGATAATATTAATAATAATTTTAAAAATAATATTTTAAAATTAAGGAAATAAAATAAATTTATGAAAATGGAATTCCTTCTTTAACTTTATTAATATTTTTCA